>OX451740.1:966932377-968132377 GCA_948472305.1 Vicia faba
GCTTGAAGTTAGCAAAAACTCACTTTTGTCCATGGCCAATACATGTTCATACCAATTTGCAAATCTTATCTAGCTAGCTTGGTTCACAATTAAAGGTCTCAAAACAGTTTGTACTCCATAATTTAATGCATATCCATTGAGTTAAGGTTTTGTCTTGGTCATTAGGGCATTGTACACAAGATTAAGCCCTAAATGGTAAAAGGTATATTGCCATTTTTGCAAAAGGGTACTTTATGTCAAAACACTAAGAATTGAGCCTTGAACAAAATCTGAAACTGCAAACCAAATCCATGAATTAGGGGGGCCAAGAGTGTTGTGTGCAGGTTGATAGGAGGGCTTGTACAAGGCTATAACATCACTTCCATTTTCTTGCTTCAAGAAAAAAAAGTTGCAAAACATAGGCCATCTCTCACATCTGTTAAGAAAAACTTACACAAACATTGTAGACAAGTTGGATACCTCCCAACAAGCCAGAAACACGACCCTTTTGCCTCTCAAACTCCCTTGTATACAGAATCACTGTTTTTCTGCAAAACAGGGCAAGTTCTGCATTTTGCAAGTCATAACCAAATTCCATCGTGCATTTTGTCCAAAGATACTTCAAACACCTTCCAATCAACTCACCTGAACTATCCTAGGCCTCCATTGCAAGCTGTAACACTATTAACACACTTTGCCATTTTTGTTTCAAAGCTTTGCAGGTTGAGTTATGTGGCACGATTCAAGTTGTTTCAAAATAAGCCAAGCATTGGAAAAGCTTCCTTGGACCTCAGGCAAGCTCAAAAGAAGCTCAAACACCATTGAAGGTTGCTACATTGTCCAGCTCGAAGTCAACTGAAACAGGTATTTCATGGACTTCTATCTCTCTATTTAGGAATGGTTAGGCTTAGGTTTATGAATGAAATATGTTGTACTCATAGCCCTGAAGCCATACATATGCTTAGTTTTCATTTACATTAATCGTGCTAAGAGAATTTCACTCATGAACTTTTTGAAAAAACTAGGTTAGAAATTAGGGCCAGAGAAATTCTCTCTGGTCTTTGAGAGTTAGCTTAAGTTTTTTATATGTTTGAATTCGTTGTTTGATGCTCTACAAGTTTCATGTTATGAGTTTTGTCAAAAAATCAAAGAACCAGGAGTTACAGTTTTGTACATAGCACGCGCGCAGGTTTGTTCAAAGGAAGAAGAAGAAGTGGATTCTGGGCCGGGCCTGGTTTCCTTTGCTTTTGACACCCATTTATTCAGTTTACACCCCCCTGGCCCATTTATTTGAATATTTATTATTTTGACATTTTTATTTTTATTTTGACTTTATTATTTTTTGTCCAAATATAAAAAATGCCAAAAAATTATTTTCTATATTTTTCATATTTATTTCATATTTATTTTTATTTTACTAGTATAAATAGGTAAATAAAACTATTTTCTTTTTAATTAAAACACAAAAATAATACAAAAATATACTTATCTTCATTTATTATTTTTATTTACATTTTGAAAACATTTTCTTGGATATACACATTTTTTGTAAATAATTAATTTCTATTTTTATATATTTAATATATTTAATATATATATATATATATATATATATATATATATATATATACTTATATACTTTATTTTATTAAAAATTAGGACAAATACAAAAAATAATACATTTTCATTTTTATTAATATTTTACACTATAAATATCATATTTACAATATACTTTTATTTTTTTTGTATAAATTAATATATTATTGTATATAATTAATAAATAATACTATTTATTCAAGAATTAGGGTTTTTTGCCCTAAAATGCAAAAATAATTAAAATTGACTTTTTCTTTATTTATTTTTTACTTCATATTGAAAAATACTTTTTACATACATAAAAATCTTTTTTGCATAATACATTTTGTTTGATATTTATTTAATTGTACATTTAAATATTGCCTTATACATTCGATTTTGTTGTAATAACTTAGAATTTAATTTCTTGTCAAATACCCCCAATTCAAATTTGTACCCCCCTCCCTATATCATGTTGTAATAGTGTAGCATTTAAATTCTCGCACATTTAAAAGCTTCCAATTATGCCATGCTTAGACTTAGGGTTTGTATGCAAAATAAAATCAACAAATAGCTTGACCTAATCCAAAGATAAATATGCATGAAAAAGAAACACAATGCACACTTGCACCCCTAGGGTTTCAATCCACTTGTTGCCTTCAAAAATGGGCCATGGTTGCATGTCAAGTACTTTGGCAAAACAAAAACAAAACAAAAGATCATAGTCCCTCGATGACGCTATCTGAGTTTCCTAAACAAAATGATCAAGTCCCTTAAGAAAATTGCCAAAATGCTTGACACTATTGCTATCATGGTCTATACGATGACCCGCGCCTGTCCCGTTTAACATCCTAACACAAGGTTGTTCACCAAATACAATGGTGAAGCAACACTGTTAAAAGGGTTAAAAACATAAGAAAAATCGTTGAATAAAATAGGGTAGATAGCTCTTAGTTACTTGATCAAACTTGCAAAAACATCCTTGCTATCTTTAAAACACACTTCACTACACAATTTTAAAACCCTACTTTGAAACATTGGAAAAAATTTCAAAAGACAAAAACATCTTTGTATACATTTAAACAAGAATCATTACAAAGGTTGCCACAACGAGGGCCTCTTTTCAAAACATCTTTCAAAACCACACACAAAGCACCATTTCATACAATTGAAAATGCAAAGCAAGTGATCTAAGCAAGTAACTAAGAGCCCATGGATATCCATGGATAGAAAGGGTGCTAATACCTTCCCTTTCTATAATCTACTCCCCGAACCCAAGAAAACATCTCAAAGGTCTTTCCTGTGCTTTTTAACCTTTCCTTAGGATAAAATAAAAAGTCGGTGGCGACTCTTGCTAAACCGAAACATTTGCAAACACAAAACGCAAAATCCCAAGTCAGTTCTCCCACCGTATCACAGAACTGGCGACTCTGCTGGGGAGAATTATAAACGTGGAGTAACCTTAGGGCTTAGATAACCATTTGCATGACTATTGTTTGCCTTGCTTGCTTTACATTTTGGTTCTCTTGTTTGGGCTTGAAATCCTCTACCCGGATTTGGGAAACATTCATAGGTAAATAGCAATACGTTGTGGAAACTGTACGGGGTATACCGACACGGTTGAAGCGATAGCTATATTAGTGCGACATATTTGTGAGTACCGGTAGCCTTTGAGTCAATCAAAGAGAATACGGGGCCGCTGAGTGATGTCATGAAGCACTAATGAACTCTTAGAACCTTACTTGACCATCTTGGCCTGTTATTAGGGGTAGTGAGATGACCGGCTTTGGTGCAGTCCGAAGTTGGTAGACACTCGATACTACACTCATTGAGGGTTATTTTCTTGGAATATTTTGGTCGCTAGTTAAGTGGAAAAACCAAAACAATGAACATGGAAAACAATCCAGAGATATTGAGCTCCTTAGAACTCGATTACTATTTATAGGACAGGTTTGAGCCAACTAAACTCAAGAGGGTACTTACCTATGAAACCTCATGCAAGCCTGAAACTAGGGTTTTGTGTGACTTGCTTGTACATGTGTTTGTGCATACATCATGAACATCATAAAGCATCATATGCATCCACTAACCATTTCAAGGGTTTAGATCTTCATCTTTGTTCTTGTTTTGTAGGTCATGGAATCTCTTCGCAGGAAAACAATCCAGTCAACCTTGTGAGAATCCCTCCTCAACTCAAGGATCTTACTTCCAGGATTCCAGAGAATTCTCTCTTCAGTGAAAGACATGGTAGACTCCTCAACTTGGTCAACTCCAACATTGAAGAAGACATGATCAAAGTTCTCTTCCAGTTCTTTGACCCCCTACACCACTGTTTCACATTCCCTGATTATCAATTGGTGCCTACTTTGGAGGAATTTTCTCAAATCCTGAGAATTCATATTCTTAATCAACTACCCTACAACGGTACGGAAAAAGAGCCAAAGCCTGAAGATGTTGCTCAAGCATTACACTTGCAACCATCTGACATCAAGGGGCATTGGGAAACCAGAAGTGGTGTCAAGGGCTTCTTGGCAAAGTTTTTGTTCGAGAAGGCACAAGACTGCTGGAATTCTCTTGATCTACAAGCCTTTGAAGAGATTGTGGCTCTCCTCATCTATGGGTTGGTCTTGTTCCCAAACCCTGATCAGCTTATAGATGTGAACGCTGTCAAGATTTTCATATCCAGGAATCCTATACCTACATTACTCGGAGACATCCTACACTCATTTTACACACGAACAATGAGGAAAAGAGGTGTTCTCATGTGTTGTACTCCTCTCCTAGCAAGGTGGTTTATTTCTCACCTTCCACAATCAGTTTTGAAGAATGAACAGGGTTTAAGGTGGTCACAACGGTTGATGACCCTCACACATTCTGATGTACATTGGTGTTCTCGGTCCAGAGAAAATGCCATCATCATTGATCGTTATGGGGAATTACCTAACGTACCACTACTGGGCATTAGGGGGGGCATTACCTATAACCCCTGTTTAGCTCTAAGACAGTTTTGATATGCTCAGAGGGATGGCCCTCATGACATGCTGATTCCGGACCTAGTTTTTGACTTCGACAACAATGCGCAAGGACTTCGACAAAGGTTCATCAGAGCTTGGAGGATGCCTAACAAGGTGTATAGTAGGACACTGGGACACAAGAATTACATCCCCCTTGAGCCTTACCTCAAGTGGGTACAAGCCCGCTCCCAGAATCTTATGATGCCATACCCTCACATTCTCCCCTTGATCAAAGAGCCTGTTACGGAAGGAGAGGTTCCATACACCATCCTACATCCTGACATGCCAACATCATGGGAAGAAATGCAAAGGAGTTGGATCCAACTCAAGGAAGAACGGAATACCTTTGAAGCCAGCTTCTATGCCAGTGAGAAAAAGGTTTTGGAGCTTACCCGCCGACTTCACGAGGAGGAGACTCTCAACACTTACATCGCACCAAAGAGGATGCACAATGTCTTTTTACATTAAGAATTTTGTAATATTTCGACCATGGGGCACTTATGTACTAACAAATTTCTTCTTAATATGACGTGCGTTCTTTTTGTTTGCAACGAATTTGAATTTTTGAACCCTTGAGTGCATTACATGAATAACATACCATTCATCATATGCATAAACATGTCTTCACGCCAGGTTTCCTTATCTTTCTGCTGTTTATTTCAGCAAGATGGATTTGGAGAAAACAGTAAAGGATCTGCAGGCACAAAATTCACAGTTCCAGTAACTCCTCATGACCTTGGAAAAGGGTCAAGAGGACCTCAAAGTTTTGTTGGAGAAGAATAAAGAGAAAAAGAAAAAGAGACCTGGAGTAGCCACTTTGGGAAGAAGATTTGAGCATCAGGCCAGGAGAGTTCTCGAGTTCCCCTCAACGTCTGATGAAGGGGTCGGTAAAGGGAAAGGGACTGTTGTGCCTTCTGAATCCGAGGTTGAAGAGGAAGAGGAGGAAGAAGACGAAGACTACTCCGAAAAACAATATCCACCAGCGGATGATAAATATAAGAACCTTGAAGATAAACTGGCAGCTATGGAGTTGCAGAGGGTGCCCGGATTGGATTTTGAAGAACTAGGGTTGGTAGCTGGGATTGTTATCCCTCCCAAGTTCAAGGTGCCAACATTTGCCAAGTATGACGGCCTGTCGTGCCCAAAGATGCACCTGAGGTCGTATGTCAGAAAAATCCAACCTCATTCATCCGATAAAGACCTCTGGGTACACTTTTTCCAAGACAGATTGTCTGGCACGCAGTTAGACTGGTTTTATCAACTCGAGAGATCAGAGGTTCACAATTGGGAAGACTTGGCAGCTGCTTTTTATCGTCAGTATCAATACAATGCTGATTTGGCGCCCACTCGTACTCAATTACAAAGTATGAGGATGGCTTCCAATGAAGGGTTTAAAGAGTACGCCCAGAAGTGGCGTGATCTGGCTGGAAGGGTGCAGCCACCGCTATCAGATAGGGAGTTAGTTGACATGTTTCTAGGGATCCTGTATGTCCCCTTCTTCAATCATCTGATCGGAAGTTCTTCCGCGGGATTTACTGAACTGATTTTGACCGGCGAAAGGGTTAAGGCCGATATTAAGAGTGGGAAGATTCAAAAGGATGCTTCCGCATCCACATCGATTAAGAAACCTTTCCCAGCCAAAAAGGAAGCATTTGCTGTGTATTCTCAGATGGGACGGGGAAGAACTGAGCGTCGGCCGACTGTAGGGGCTGTGATGATTCAAAATTCGTCAAATGATCAACCTCGTAACAATCAGTCGAGACCTAATCAACAACGGGTGGAAAGGCCACAACGACAGTTCACCCGCATCCACATGACGCCCGCTTAGGTGCTTCCTCATTTGTTGAAGTTGAATCTGACCAGTTTGAAGGAAGGGCCAAAGAACCCTAACACCTCCTCTCCATACTACCACTCTAATGCCAAGTGTGCTTACCATTCCGACAGTGCTGGGAACGATACCAATAATTGTTGGGTGCTTAAGAACAAAATCCAGGACTTGATTAATGCCAAAGAAGTAGAATTCGAGGTGCCTGAGAAGCCTAATGTAATATCTGCTCTGATGCCCAAGCACGGTAATAATGTTCATGCTGTTATGGAAGACACTCATGTTACTGATGTTGTTGACCTGTTGACGCCGTTACGTGTGATTAAAGAAAATTTGTTGAGAGCCAGGATCTTCCCTGGTTGTGGTAAAGACTGCTATTTTTGTTTGAGCATACGAGGTGATTGTCCAATGTTGAAGTCAGGTGTCCAACGCCTGATGGATACCCAAGAGATACTTTTCCAGAAAACCCCTGTTGATACCTTCAATCCTATTACTCCTGATACTTTTACTACTACAACCAACTATATTGCAATTATAACCATTTCCTACAATCCTCCCAAGGCTTGCAAAAGGCCTGTCAGGATTACACCCAACTCTGAATGTGTACCATTAAAGATCACCATGCCGGGACCTGTCCCGTACCAATCCAGCAAAACGATACCATGGAACTATGGGGGAGAAATCTTCTACCATGGTATCAAACAAATTGAGATAGTCCAAGAGATTTCTGATGAAGAAAGCCCTGGCATAGGGAACATCGCGGGTACAAGCAAGATAACCCGCAGTGGCAGGATCTTTTCTCCAGAGATTGCTCCCCCTCGAGCAATTTTCGGACCCTTGAAAGCTTCTGCACCTGTTGGACCGTCTGTGCAAGGCCTAGTGATTGAAGAACTGGATACTCCTGAAGTAAGACCATCTGCTGAAACTACCAACAAGGCTAAGGGGATACTGGAAGTGCCTGTCAGGACGAAGGCTCATGTTGTGGTTATCCCCGAAACCACTCAAAGAAATGGATGAAATCTTGAAAATAATCAGAAAAAGTGACTACGACGTTGTGGAACAATTAGGGCAGACCCCTTTTAAAATTTCAATGTTGGCTCTTCTGCTCTGTTCTGAGGCCCACGCTAAGGCCCTGATCAAATTCTTGAAGGCGGAACATGTTCCCCAAGAGACTTCGGCAGGAATGTGTGGCCAGTCTTACTGCTGATAATGGCCTTGGCTTTTCCGATGCTGACTTAACTCCCAAAGGAAGGAAACACAACGACGCGTTACATGTTTCAGTTGAATGTCGGGGAACCACTCTCGCCCATGTCTTAGTTGACACTGGTTCTTCCTTGAACGTGCTGCCAAAGAAAGCCTTAGACCGTTTGGACTATGAAGGATTGACCCTGAAGCCTAGTAACATCATTGTTAGGGCTTTTGATGGTTCCAAAAGAATGGTTCATGGAGAGGTTGATATTCTGATCAAGGTAGGCACGAAAGTCTTCAACTCAACCTTTTACGTGATAGACATATGACCGTCATATTCATGTTTGCTAGGGGCAGTTACCTCCTCTTTGCACCAGATGCTGAAATATCTAGTTAAGGGTAAAATTGTAACGGTGCACGGCGAGGAAGAGTACATGATAAGCCACCTCAACTCCTTCCGTTATGTGGAGCTGGATGGCGAGTTCGTCGAAACGCCTTTCCAGCATTTTGAGGAAGTTTCTCCCGAGGTAGCAGTTGTGAAGACAATGGTTGAGGTACCTATCGTTACCGAGCATGTACCTAGGATGACATCTCTCAGGGACGCAGAGGCGGTGATCAAAGAAGGGAAGAGTACAGCATGGGGGCAATTGTCTGATTTTCCCCATAAGACGAACAAATTTGGACTAGGGTTTACAACTGCAGGACAGAAGGCTATGCGTCGTTCCAAGACTGGAAGGCCACCCATAAGGATCACTCATCACAGAATTAATGTTGTTGAGGATGAAGATGAAGAGAGCCACTTTGAAGATTGGATCTTCCCGACCGTCGAAGGGGGTTTGAGCAACTGGGAAGCAAAGGATTTTGTTCCCATCACCTTTATCAACCAGTAATTTTATCTTTGAACAATTTTATGGTCTAATAACTAAAACAATTCGCACACTATTTTCACCTCATGCCTTGCCCGGGGCATGTAGGTCCACTTGTAAGGGCTTGATTTTCTTCATAATCATATGCCATGTTTTAATGAATCATTAGACGTTTTTCATCTATAAACTATTGTGTTCATTTTCTTTCCTTTTGCATTTTTGTTTGTTTAAGGATGGTTATCCCTTACACACACCCACACTCATAAATGCAGGTACCCATCCATTCCGGATTCCATGGGAAACTGTTCTATTTCAGCCTTCGATAACTCTGAGGATTTGGTCAATCACGCTGAGTACGAAGTTGACGAAGATTGTGAAGTGCCGGGAGAGTTAGCCAGACTTCTACAACAAGAAGAGAGGGCCATTCTGCCTCATGAAGAGTTGCTAGAAACCATCAACTTGGGGACAGAAGAAGACCGGAAGGAAGTAAAAGTGGGTGCCAACCTGGAACCAAATGTCAAGGAGCGCTTAGTGCAATTGTTGAACGAATATGTTGAAATCTTCGTCTGGTCTTATGAAGACATGCCAGGATTAGACACAGATATCGTGGTTCACCATCTCCCTACAAGAGAAGACTGTCCACCGATCAAGCAAAAGGTCCGCCGAATGAGGCCTGACATGTCTGAGAAGATTAAGGCTGAGGTTATGAAGCAATTCAACGCTGGCTTTCTGGCTGTTACTTCCTATCCATAATGGGTTGCTAACATTGTGCCCGTACCTAAGAAGGACGGCAAAGTCAGAATGTGCGTGGACTATCGGGATTTGAACAAGGCTAGCCCCAAAGACGATTTTCCATTGCCGCATATCGACATCTTGGTTGACAACACAACTCAGCACAAGGTTTTTTCCTCCATGGACGGATTCTCGGGCTACAACCAGATCAAAATGGCCCCCGAGGACATGGAGAAAACTACCTTTGTCACGCAATGGGGTATCTTCTGCTACAAAGTGATGCCGTTCGGACTGAAGAACGCAGGGGCAACCTATCAACGCGCCATGGTAGCTTTATTTCATGATATGATACATCATGAGATTGAAGTTTACGTAGACAACATGATAGCTCGATCACAGACAGAAGAAGAACACCTTGGTCATTTGCAAAAGCTGTTTGCCAGGTTGAAGGAGTATAAGCTCATACTGAACCCAAGCAAGTGCACTTTTGGAGTTAGGTCTGGTAAACTTTTGGGATTTATTGTCAGCAACAAAGGCATTAAGGTTGATCCAGCTAAATTAAAGGCTATACAAGAAATGCCTACCCCCTGTACTGAAAAAGAGGTTAGAGGATTCTTGGGATGCTTGAACTATATTGCCAGGTTCATCTCTCACCTGACATCTACCTGTGAGCCAATCTTCAAGCTGTTGAAGAAAGATCAAGTAGTTGAATGGAACAATTATTGTCAAGTTTCTTTTGATAAAATCAAGGAGTACTTATTAGAACCTCCTATTTTGATGCCACCTGTCGAAGGAAGGCCATTAATCATGTATCTGACTGTTTTGGATAATTCAATGGGGTGCGTGCTAGGCCAACATGACGAGTCTGGCCGAAAAGAGCATGCCATTTATTACCTTAGCAAAAAGTTTACCGACTGTGAGACTCGCTACTCACTGCTCGAGAAAACTTGATGTGCTTTGGTATGGGCTGCTCGCCGGCTAAGGCAGTATATGTTGACTCACACCACTTTGTTGATTTCCAAGATGGATCCGATCAAGTATATCTTCGAGAAGCCTGCTTTATCTGGAAGAATCGCTAGATGGAAAATGATCCTGACAGAGTATGATATCCAGTATACTACCCAAAAAGCTATAAAGGGGAGTGTACTAGCTGACCATCTAGCTCATCAAGCCGTCGAAGATTACCAGTCTATGAGATTCGACTTCCCTGACGAGGACATCATGACTTTAAACAACATCGAAGGTAACAGACCGTATGACGGACATGAACAAGGATACCGATGGACCCTGTACTTTGATGGTGCTTCAAATGCACTTGGAAACAATATCGGTGCGATACTCATTTCTCCGGAAGGTTGCCATACACCCTTCACTGCCCGACTTTGCTTCAGCTGTACCAACAACATGGCTGAATATGAAGCTTGCATCTTTGGTCTCAAGGCTTCTATAGACTTGGGAATCAAATCTTTGGTCGTATTTGGGGACTCGACTTTGGTTATCAGTCAAGTCAAAGGAGAGTGGGACACTAAACATCCTAATCTTATCCCATACAAAGAACATGTCCTGACGTTGTTGCCTCATTTCGAGCAGATTACTTTCGAGCACTTCCCGCAAGAAGAAAATCAGCTAGCAGATGCTCTGGCTACAATGTCTTCCATGTTTAAACTCAATTGGGATAACGAGGCTCCCCAAATTACCATCAAGCGAAGGGACGAACCTGCGCACTATCATGAGATTAATACTGAAGAAGTAGTGGAACAACCCTGGTTTCATGAAATTAAAAGGTATCTCCAGACTAGAGAATATCCTGAAGGAGCTTCCGTCAATGACAAAAAGTTCTTAAGGAGATTTGTTGCCAAGTTCTTCCTAAGCAATGGCATCCTTTATAAGCGCAACCACGATTGTGTTCTACTTTGTTGTATGGACAAAACTGAAGTAGAGTTGATCATGACTGAGATACACAGTGGCACATTTGGCACCCACTTGAGCGGACATACGATGGCTAAAAAGATTCTAAGGGCAGGCTACTACTGGTCTACCATGGAAGCTGATTGTAACCAACATTCCCGTACTTGCCACAAGTGCCAAGTCTATGCCGACAAGGTACATATTCCTCATGTTCCTCTCAACGTTCTGACAGCTCCTTGGCCATTCGCAATGTGGGGCATTGACATGATTGGAGAGATCAAGCCCACGGCATCCAATGGACATCGCTTCATCCTGGTCGCTATTGACTATTTTACCAAGTGGGTCAAAGCAGCTTCTTTTGCCTCAGTTACAAAGAATGTGGTTGCCCGCTTTATCAAGCAGAACCTCATATGCCGGTACGGTGTCCCCGACAGGATCATCACAGACAACGGTACGAATTTGAACAATACTATAATCACCGCTCTATGCAAATAGTTCAAGATTTATCATCACAATTCATCTCCCTATCGGCCGAAGATGAACGATGTTGTTGAAGCTGTGAACAAAAATATTAAGAAGATAATTCAAAAGATGACAGTCACCTACAAGGACTGGCATGAGATGTTACCGTTTGCTCTGCATGGATATCGTACCACAGCACGTACATCAACAGGGGCAACTCCATTTTCTT
Source organism: Vicia faba (assembly GCA_948472305.1). Taxonomy (NCBI): domain Eukaryota; kingdom Viridiplantae; phylum Streptophyta; class Magnoliopsida; order Fabales; family Fabaceae; genus Vicia; species Vicia faba. The sequence goes on from OX451740.1 coordinate 966,944,156, forward strand.
TGGTATATGGCATGGAAGCTGTTCTACCCATGGAAGTGCATATTCCTTCCTTGAGGATTATGAAGGATGCCGGTTTGAGTGAAGACGATTGGATTTAGACCCGACTTGATCAACTTAACTTAATCGACGAGAAGCGACTTACTGCTGTTTGTCATGGCCAGACGTATCAAAAGCGGATGATCAAGGCTTTCAACAAAAAAGTCAGGCGTCAGGTATATCAAGTCGGAGAGCTTGTAATCAAGCGGATCATATTGCCGCAAAGTGATCCCAGGGGCAAGTGGACTCCTACTTACGAAGGACCATTTGTGATTAAGATCATCTTTTCTGGTGGAGCAATGATTCTAACCACCATGGACGGCGACGACTTGCCGCACCCTACGAATGCAGACTGTGATCGATGGGAATGAGAACTGACTGTTTTTTAATGTTGGTTCGCGTTTGCGTTTGTTTTCGCAAAATGTCGCGGTAAGCAAGAGTCGCCACCGTATTTTATTTTATCCAACAAGGAAAGGACAAAAGCACAAAAAAATTCCTTTTCGAGATTGTTTCTCGGGTTCGGGAGGTAGATTATAGAAAGGGAAGGTGTTAGCACCCTTTCTATCTGTGGTTATCCACGGGCTCTTAGGTACTTGCTCACTATGTTTTCAAAAGTTTGCTTTTTCTTTGTGTTTGTGGGTTTTGAAAAGAGTTTTTGTTTGAAACTTCGATTTGACTCTTGCTTCTGTCCTCAAGAGTGTAATGAAGTGTTTTGAAAACTTTGTTCGAAAAGTGTAGGTGTGAAAAGTTTTGTTTTGTTTTTAAAATGAGCAAGTACTTAAGAACCTCTACCTACTCAAAAAGGAATTAAACTGTGCAAATGTCCTTTAGACAGTGTTATCCCACTATTGAGGAGTAGGTAGCACCGTCGTTGGAGTTTTCGGGTCAATTCGATTTAAGGGACGTGTGGTCACTAAAGCAACGTTAGGATGCCTTAGCGGTAATCCCAATGTCTTAGATCATTTTATCCGAGGCAATCGTTTCAAGGCAACTTATGATCTTGGGACAAAAGGACGACCTCTAAAACATCCTATGCTTAATGACCACGTTTGAGGAAACCAAGTGAGGCGTACCCTAAGAGTGACGTGTGCAAGTGTATTATTTTTCAGTTATATTATCTTTGTACATATTATGGTGAGCTACGATTGATTTAAAATTAAAGGTTAATCTTGTCATGCAATCCTAGTTAGCATACATCTAAACATTTAATATATGTACAGGAATTTAAAGTGTGGGAATTGTAAATCCTACGCTATTACAAAGCTTCGGGGAGGGGGATTATTTACATGTCCAAAATTAGGGGAATAAAGCAGTAAAGTGTAAAAGTCTTAGTTAAGCTATTACAAACCAGTAGGCAGTTACAATAAAATAAACGCGCGCGAATCTGAAAATAAACTCTAAAAATTCTAAGAATAAAATCTTTTTGTTGTTTTATTTTATTTTGGGAAAATGATCTAAATCTACTTAATTTTAGTTTTTTTTGAGAAAATGTTAAGATAATTAAAAGATTAATTGACAAAGTTAATTTAATAGAAAAAACTAGCCTAATGTTTTTGTGGTTTTCTTATTTTAATGTTAATTAAAAAGATAAAAAGATGTCAATGAAAACAAAAATAGAATACAAGGGGGATCCTTCGATCCAGGGAAAAAAAAGGAGTTTCGACTCAGGGAGGGAATGGAAGCTTCGATTGGGCCAAACAGTAAGGCGTGAGTAGCCTTCGATCATGGAGGCCATGGCTTTCAATCCAGGAATGAGATGCCTCCTTCGATCCAGCATGCTAATGGGTTCGATCCAGAGAAGGTGTCTCCTTCGATCTGGGATGTTATACCTGCAAAAGTATGTTAGCGAAATAAAACACATGGCCTGAGTATTGAACCCCAGGCCCTTCGATCCTGCGCTTGCTGGGTCTCTTCAGGCTATGTCTACAGCAAATATTAGCAAACAATGGACATGGTCTGGTGCCAAACCCAGGCCTCTTGATCCTGTCTAGGATAGAAAATCGAAGGTAACAACCAGTATGAATGTATTATGCAAATATGAGGTTGGATAGTTTACCCTTTCTTACCAGCAGATTGGACTTTTAATTTGGGCGCTTCCTGGATGTAGGCACCTTCGATCTGGGAACTTCTGGGCGTGGATCCTTTTGTTGAAGGGTTGCTTTGGCCTGGATCACTTCTGAAAATGTGGACAACCTGTGGTGGACAGCGTATCTCCAATGTTCCTATTTCTCCTTCTTTGTTCTGTTTTCCTGCAGAGTTTTTGTGTTTTTTCGTGTTGTTGTTCACCCTTTGAAATGTGCCACTGGCCCTTGTATTTATAGGAGCGTGTGGGTCTAGTAACGGTAAGAGACAGCCAATTAAACAGGCCATTAAATCCAGGAGACAAGAATCAAACACATTAAATTATTTCCTTTTATGAAATATTCATGTCTCTTTGGAATCTGGAATGAACCTGGACATGTTTTGATTTTCGAATGCCTTCAGGCCATGCTCTTCGATTGGCCTTGAGTTGCCCCATTCAAATGGACTTCTCATGTACCTTTCGAATGAGCCTTCTGAATGCTTCTTCGAATGGTCTTGAGTTGCTTCCTTCGAATGGACTTCCCATGTATCTTTCGAATGGGCCTTCTGAATGCTTCTTCGAATGGTCTTGAGTTGAACAGAAACACTCTGGTCGAATAAGCTCTTTAGGAACAGAAAAGGCAAGAATCTGGCCTTTAACTCAGGAATTAAATCCACAATCAGCATTTAATTATTTCCATATTTGCAAGGGAAACATGCCATTTTCTCATGTTCAGTGTACCTGGACATGTTTTCTGAGTGCCCTTTGATGGCTTTGTTAACAGGCCAATTGAAAGGCTTTGTTAACAGGCCAATCGAAAGGTGCTATTCATGCTAATCAAAGGACATGGTTCACATACCTGTCGAAGTTGCCTTGACAGAATGCCAATCGAAGTGCTTGTCCATGCTAATCGAAATGCTCCTTCAGAATACTAATCGAAGAGTCTTTCAGAATGCCAATCGAAGTGCTTGACATAATGTCAATCGAAGTGTTTGTCCATGCCAATCGAAATGCTCCTTCAGAATACCAATCGAAGGATCTTTCAGAATGCCAATCGAAAGATACTTAAAGCACCACTCAAAAATTTTCTTTTTCCTTAGGCAAGGGTTTGTGATCAACCATGCAGGGGGGAAGACTTTGGAAAACATGAGAGGGCAAATTTTTGGGTACAACACAGACATAGTCAAAAGATACTACGCATAAAACGACCCGATAAGTTGAAAACCCGAAAGGGCGACTTGGGCAAAAATGGGCATCCCGGTGAATCGAAAACCTGAAAGGGCGGTTCAGGCAAAAATTAGGGATAAAACAAAAAATTTGTACACCCGGCAAATTGAAAACCCGAAAGGGCGACTTGGGCAAAAAGGGGTTTCCCGGTGGATCGAAAACCCGAAAGGGCGGTCCAGGCAAAAGTTGGGGAATTAAAGCATATGACTATGTCTCGTCAGATCACTTTAAGAACAATCTCTTCACCAACAAGCTCCAAGCTTCTGATCAATCCAATCATCTACGGACGAAGCAACGAATGGAAAGATACTCAGAGTTGTGAAGGCTATAGCTGAATGGGAACCCCATGGAATTGTTACACATAGCCATCTTTCTTTTTGTATAAATTCTTTCTCAATTGTTACGGCAACATTCTCTTACTAGGATGTCTGTCTCCTTTGTACAAAGATATTCACAAAAATTAATACAAATATACTTCAAAGTACAAAAATTTGCTTGTCTTTCTTTTTCTTTTCTACACTTATGTTTTGTTTGAAAACGTCCAATGTTTTGTTAAATAGGCATATGCATTTGAATATAATCACTGCTTACAAATAAAACGAAATTGAAAAAGGATAATTACTGATAGGTTGAAGGAGTAGGAAGAAATCTTTATGCCATTCCAGAAGAAATCCCCTACGATACATCATTTAGATCCTCAACAAGGTTAAATATGGAGTATATTTCCCCAGCGAAGTTAAGCTTCAAAATCCGCAACGGAGCCAGTACAGTCTAAAACTTGATTCCCCAACTGAGTTAATTTTCAAAATTCCCATCAGAGTTAAGCTTCGAGATCCCCAGTGGAGCCCGAAAACCCTGAAAAATCCTATCCCCAGCGGAGCCAGAATAGTGAACATTCTCCCCCATAGAGTTATTTCCCAGCAGATTAAAGATTCTCAGTCTCATTTCTCCGGCAGAAGTCTCCCAGGTTTTAACTTCCCAGTAGAGATTTTCAGAGTTTTCCTTATTCCCCTATGCAGTCAGCAGTCAGCAAGGATTTCTCATCTTCAAAGATTTTTGGAATCCCCAACTTTGGTCAAGGATTTACTTTCCCCGACAGCAATCAAGGATTTTATTATCTCCAGCTACCAGGATTTATCTTCCTCAGCAAGACAGTTACTCAGCTTACATGCGTAACCATTACATTCATATATCATAAACATGGATTGCAATTCATTGCATCATACATATCATGCAACATAACTTTGTGTTTTAGCTAACATTTTTACCCTTTCAGGATAAGATTAAAAAGCTATCATTAACAATTATTCAGATACAGTATGGATACACCCCAGACATGGCGGTCATCCTATTACTCATACAGAACTTCAAGTCAAAATACAATATGGATATACCCCAGACACGATGGTCATTCTACTACTCATTCAGACTTCAACAATCAGATACAGACTAGATACGCTCCAGACACGACATCTATTTTATCTCTCATTCAGATTCAACAATCAACTACAAGTTCAGATACGTTCCAAACACGGATGCCATTCTGGCCTTTACACCAGCAGTCTGATTCTCCCAGTGCAATAGACACGGAAGTCATTCTGTCACTTATTCAGATCCCAGTTACAATACAGATACACCCCAGACACGACGGTCATTCTACTACTCATACAAATCTCAACTTCAGATACAATCCAGATACGCTCCAAACACAGGTTCCATTCTGTCTCTCATTCATGGTTTATCCCCAGCACACAGTTGCTCCATACGCAGACGCTTCTCTGTTACCTAGATACAATACAGATACACTCCAGACACGACAGTCATTCTGATATTCATTCAAAATTCAAATACAGTTACAGCTCAGATACGCTCCAAACACGGACGCCATTCCTTTACTCATACAGACTCAGTATCCAGATACAGTTCAAGTGCATTCTAGACACGGATACCACTTTGATACTCATTCTTCTGACCTACAACATTGCACTTCAACAAACATTCTTGGATGGCATCTTTAAGCCCTTTTCCAACAAGATTCTACCAACACCAAATGGCATCTTTAAGCCCATTCCCTCAACATTATTTTGACGAGTGCAAATTTACGGGCACTCTAGTGTCCAATCCGCTTTTACCTTCGAGTCGCGAAAGGCAAACTGGCCAATCTAACTCTTCATGTTCAAGAAGATTGAACAGGGGCAACTGTTGTACCTCAAAATTATGTTTCCACAAGGGTTAAAGAAAGGTCGTTGTAATATTATTTGACAAAAGGTGTTTTCCATATTAGTGAGATACCAGAAGACCGATGTTGTACCCCAAAATTTGCCCTCTTATTTCATCAACATTTTCTCAATCACAAGACTCTTGGAACTCAAGATCAAGCTAGGGTTTACTCTGCTCAAGACACCTCCTAGCACTGTTGACCTAAATTAGGGTTTGAGTTTGCACAAGGATGTTTTGACCTACAATGCCCAGAGTGACTTTCATACTTCATGTTGGACTCACAAGTTTGTCCTTACCAAGTTTCAGGCCTTGATTCAAAGTTTTGCCCAGTCAATTGGACAGTTGACCTAGAAATCAACTGTATTGGGGAAAAAGTCAATTGTGGCCAATTGACAGTCAAACCTCATGAAATTTGACCCAAATCAACATTATGAACTCATATGAACCATTTTATCAAGTTTGGATCACCATTCCACAAGAAATTTGATCAGATCACCAAAAGGGCAAAATGGTCATTTTTAGGGTTTTGACTGCACAAAGGCAATTTTTGACTGTTTGACCTAGCCAATGGAAAATCAAGCTCACACATGGACTCAAGGACTCAATGAAATTGTCTTGACCCATTCAACAAGTTCAAAAGATCTCAAATGCATAGGATTGACAGATGAATTTTTCAGTCAACTGATCAAAATTTGACTGTACACTGAAAAGTCAAACTTTGACTTTTTGGTCAAAATCAAGTGCCAAGAGTTATTTTTCATCAAGACATGTCAAATTATGAAATTTGTTCATCAAGAAACCCAAAAATGCAAATTAGGGTTTAAAATGGAAAATTTTCATAACTTAGAAATTTTCTAAGTTATGAAATTTTCTTATTTTTTCCTAACTTTGTCCCATTGTTTCACCAAGATGCAAATGGATTCAAAGAAAACTTGCAACAAGAAAGTTGTAGTCCATCACAAAATTTATAACTTTGATTCACAAAGTTTTCTAAAAAGAAGCTTGTATCTCAAGTTATGATTTTTGGAACAAGGGTACCTAAAACTTTTAACTTAGAGAAAATTTGCCCTAATCTAGGCAGGATTTTGACCCATCTTCTTGGCCATTTTTCACATAGTTCCACTTGGAGTTTCAAGTTGCATTTCAAATATGGATTATATTACATGTTCCAAGCTTTCCAAATTGTCCAGGAACTCCTCAAACACCCTTGTGGTTAGAGAGAATCGAATGCTTGAAGTTGGCAAAAACTCACTTTTGTCCATGGCCAATACATGTTCATACCAATTTGCAAATCTGATCTAGCTAGATTGGTTCAAAATTACAGGTCTCAAAACCAGTTTGTACTCCATAATTTAATGCATATCCATTGAGTTAAGGTTTTGTCTTGGTCATTAGGGCATTGTACACAAGATTAAGCCCTAAATGGTAAAAGGTATATTGCCATTTTTGCAAAAGGGTACTTTATGTCAAAACACTAAGCATTGAGCCTTGAACAAAATCTGAGACTGCAAACCAAATCCATGAATTAGGGGGGCCAAGTGTGTTGTGTGCAGGTTGATAGGAGGGCTTGTACAAGGCTATAACATCACTTCCATTTTCTTGCTTCAAGAAAAAAAAGTTGCAAAACATAGGCCATCTCTCACATCTGTTAAGAAGAACTTACACAAACATTGTAGACAAGTTGGATACCTCCCAACAAGCCAGAAACACAACCCTTTTGCCTCTCAAACTCCCTTGTACACAGAATCACTGTTTTTCTGCAAAACAGGGCAAGTTCTGCATTTTGCAAGCCATAACCAAATTCCATCGTGCGTTTTGTCCAAAGATACTTCAAACACCTTCCAATCAACTCACCTGAACTATCCCAGGCCTCCATTGCAAGCTGTAACACCATTAACGCACTTTGCCATTTTTGTTTCAAAGTTTTGCAGGTTGAGTTTTGTGGCACGATTCAAGTTGTTTCAAAACAAGTCAAGCATTGGAAAAGCCTCCTTGGACCTCAGGCAAGCTCAAAAGAAGCTCAAACACCATTGAAGGTTGCTACATTGTCCAGCTCAAAGTCAACTGAAACAGGTATTTCATGGACTTCTATCTCTCTATTTAGGAATGGTTAGGCTTAGGTTTGTGAATGAAATATGTTGTACTCATAGCCCTGAAGCCATACATATGATTAGTTTTCATTTACATTAATCGTGCTAAGAGAATTTCACTCATGAACTTTTTGAAAAAACTAGGTTAGAAATTAGGGCCAGAGAAATTCTCTCTGGTCTTTGAGAGTTAGCTTAAGTTTTTTATATGTTTGAATTCGTTGTTTGATGCTCTACAAGTTTCATATTATGAATTTTGTCAAAAAATCAAAGAATCAGGAGTTACAGTTTTGTACATAGCACGCGCACAGGTTTGTTCAAAGGAAGAAGAAGAAGAAGTGGATTCTGGGCTGGGCCTGGTTTCCTTTGCTTTTGACACCCATTTATTCAGTTTACACCCCCCTGGCCCATTTATTTGAATATTTATTATTTTGACATTTTTATTTTTATTCTGACTTTATTATTTTTTGTCCAAATATAAAAAATGCCAAAAAATTATTTTCTATATTTTTCATATTTATTTCATATTTATTTTTATTTTACTAGTATAAATAGGTAAATAAAACTATTTTCTTTTTTATTAAAACACAAAAATAATACAAAAATATACTTATCTTCATTTATTATTTTTATTTACATTTTGAAAACATTTTCTTGGATATACACATTTTTTGTAAAAAATTAATTTCTATTTTTATATATTTAATATATTTAATATATATATATATATACTTATATACTTTATTTTATTAAAAATTAGGACAAATAAAAAAAATAATACATTTTCATTTTTATTAATATTTTACACTATAAATATCATTTTTACAATATACTTTTATTTTTTTTGTATAAATTAATATATTATTGTATATAATTAATAAATAATACTATTTATTCAAGAATTAGGGTTTTTTGCCCTAAAATGCAAAAATAATTAAAATTGACTTTTTCTTTATTTATTTTTTACTTCACATTGAAAAATACTTTTTACATACATAAAAATCTTTTTTGCATAATACATTTTGTTTGATATTTATTTAATTGTACATTTAAATATTGCCTTATACATTCGATTTGGTTGTAATAACTTAGAATTTAATTTCTTGTCAAATACCCCCAATTCAAATTTGTACCCCCTCCCTATATCATGTTGTAATAGTGTAGCATTTAAATTCTCGCACATTTAAAAGCTTCCAATTATGCCATGCTTAGACTTAGGGTTTGTATGCAAAATAAAATCAACAAATAGCTTGACCTAATCCAAAGATAAATATGTATGAAAAACAAACATAATGCACACTTGCACTCCTAGGGTTTCAATCCACTTGTTGCCTTCAAAAATGGACCATGGTTGCATGTCAAGTACTTTGGCAAAACAAAAACAAAACAAAAGATCATAGTCCCTCGATGACGCTATCTGAGTTGCCTAAACAAAATGATCAAGTCCCTTAAGAAAATTGCCAAAATACTTGATACTATTGCTATCATGGTCTATACGATGACCCGCGCCTGTCCCGTTTAACATCCTAACACAAGGTTGTTCACCAAATACAATGGTGAAGCAACACTGTTAAAAGGGTTAAAAACATAAGAAAAATCTTTGAGTAAAATAGGGTAGATAGCTCTTAGTTACTTGATCAAACTTACAAAAACATCCTTGCTATCTTCAAAACACACTTCACTACACAATTTCAAAACCCTACTTTCAAACATTGGAAACTTTCTAAAAGACAAAAACATCTTTGTATACATTCAAACAAGAATCATTACAAAGGTTGCCACAATGAGGACCTCTTTTCAAAACATCTTTCAAAACCACACACAAAGCACCATTTCAAACAATTGAAAATGCAAAGCAAGTGATCTAAGAAAGTAACTAAGAGCCCATGGATAACCATGGATAGAAAGGGTGCTAATACCTTCCCTTTCTATAATCTACTCCCCGAACCCAAGAAAACATCTCAAAGGTCTTTCCTGTGCTTTTTGACCTTTCCTTAGGATAAAATAAAAAGTCGGTGGCGACTCTTGCTAAACCAAAACATTTGCGAACACAAAACGTAAAATCCCAAGTCAGTTCTCCCACCGTATCACACCCGGGGTTGGGCAAACCCAAAGAAGCGCCCAGAGGTGACAACAAATAAGTAGTATGACATACCTTTAACATCATAGTCAGAGGATTTTTCGGGGACGGTGAGACCAGCTCCTCTCATGAGAGATACGCCCTTCAAGTCCTTAATGTGGATGAACTTCCCAAGATTGCAAGTATGAATGCACAAGAAGTCGCAGTCGTCTTTTCAGAGGAAGATGTATTCGGAGTCGATCCTCACAATGATGATCACATGGTCATCACTTCCAAATGTGAAGAATCGAAGATTAAAATAGTCTTAGTCGACCATGGAAGCTCTGCCGATATACTATATTGTGACTCCTTTGAGAGATTGTGTCTCGACTCCGAGGACCTAAATCCCTTCTAGGGATCATTAGTTGGATTCTCAATAGAACATGTGTAAGTGAATTGCTACCTCACCTTGAGGATCACATTCGGAGATCAAGACCATGTCAAGGAAATAAAGGTTAGATAATGAGTCATTGGTGCCCCTCTTCATATAATATGATTATTGAGAGATCAACCTTTAAGCCTTTGAGAGTCATTTTGTCTACCTTGTATCTATGAATAAAATACTCACTCTCAAACGGGTGACTGGGGGTTGTTCACGGGGACCAGGAGATTGCCAAAAACTACTATACAGAGAGCATCAAATTAAAGAAAACGTGACTCTCAAGCATGAGGTTGAAAAAAGTCTAACATTAGGATAACATTGTCGGACGAAGTAGAAGGTAACAAGGAAGTTTCTCATATATCCCAACAACAAAACGAAGCCTGAAAGCAAGAAGAATTTCATTTACCGCATGGGCACTTAATACAGCCGTCATGTTTTGTTGTTTATTCATGTATTTTCTTTATCTTCTACTATTTACTTAGCTGACATTTTTCTATACACGAGTATTAAAACTTTGTTGATTGTATGAACAAGTTGTTAATTGGGATGATCTCTTTTTCCTCTGACCTCCCAGGGGAAAAGGTTTTTAACAAGGGGTCCCATCCTTGATTTATCTATGTTTATATCGTTATCCCATATCTATGCAGGAAATCTAAGTCTGTGAGAGAAAACAATTATATTTTTTGGATCCCCCAAGGGATGGTACTTGTCGCCCATAGAGGAAATTATATTTTATGGATCCCCAAAGGATGATTCTTGTCGGCCATAGAGGCAATTAATTTTACTAGATCCCCCAATGGAGGTTCTTGCCACCCATAAAGGCAATTATAATTGTTGGGTCCCCCAAGGGAGGATCCTTTCCGCTCATAAAGGCAATTATATTTGATGGGTCCCCCATGGGAGAATTCTTGTCGCCCTTAGAGAAAATTATATATGTTGAATCCCCCAAGGGAGCATCCTTGCCGCCCATTGAGGCAATTATATTTGTTAGATCCCTCAGGGGTGGATCCTTGTCGCCCTTGAGGAAATTATATTAGTTGGATCTCCAAGGATGGATCCTTACTGCCCAAAGAGGTGACCATAACCACAAGAGACCTAAAAATAAGAACAACAAAATAGTTAAATGTTAAAAATAGTTAATATAAAGACCCCCCCTAAGGGGCGTCGTTGTTCTAAATAATTAAAAAAGTCCCGAAAGGGATAACCAGAATTACAACCAAAAAAGAAAAGAAAAAAGGGTTATGAGTCATTCTTCATCCACCAACTTCCCATTCAGAACCACCTTAAAAGGGTCTAGAGGACTCAAATCCAGATGAGGGTAGAGGAGAGCAACTCGCCTTCTCGCCTCCTCAAAGTGATGAACAGAGGCCACCACGACTTCATCTGTGAGTTGGGAGACACGCTCCTCCATGATTTCAAGAGAACTCTGAGCTTTCTCAAGCAATTTATTCAATCCATCCACCTTTATTTGTTGGATCATCCTCTCATCAGACACTTTTTAGGAGAGCACCTTCAAATCATCCCTTATTGTCTTCATCTGCCTTAGCACCGTCCCGCCTTCTCGGGTACGCTTGTTCAAATTAGATCCCCCAGACTGCATTCTCCCTAGGGTCTCGACACACTTATCCCTCAATGCATTTTACAATAAAAATCACCTCACCAGTTGGACCTCCAACAAAGTTAACAGTTGGGTAAGAGATAGAGCATAAAACATCTGATAATCATCGGGGAAGTTCTTGGGAATAGAAAATAAATGATTGGAGAAGGCCACAATATCAAAAGCAAAGCTATTCCATAAAGAAAGCTCTGGGGTGGTTGGATAACCTCCAGCCTCTCCGCCCTTGTTCATTGGTTTCCATCATGGGCGGAAAAATCTGCTTTCATCTTGGAAGCTTTAAAAGGACGGATCTCTGTCGCCCACGAGGTCTCACCTTGCGTCCTTCCTGAAACATCAGAGGGACCGCGAGAAAAAGACTACATCAGTCGTCAATCAAGTGTCTGCATTTTTACTAAGCGCTTTAGTATCTCATCAAGAGATACCACCATTATTTCATATGCATATAACAAGTGTTAGTGCACACCCATACAAGGGGAACGCCAATAATATATATATATATATATATATATATATATATATATATATATATATATATATATATATATATATATATATATATATATATATATATATATATATATATATATATATATATATATATATATATATATATATATATACTCTTACCTAAGTACTCACGTATTATGTCGATGTCTTCATGATCCCGAGCAATGCGGATGTTGTACTCTAGGGGACGGAAGCACTCTATAGCTTGGATCACCTCGCGGTCCAAGGGAGGGAGGACACGTGAGTCCACCCTCACAGTGGACTTGGGATCTGGAGTCTAGGAAAAGGGAACAAGGGTTCACCTTCTGCTCCCACCATGACATGGGACGCATGGTCTACCCTTCTTATTCAAGAAAAAATATCTTTCCAGTCTTAATAGGGACTGAATAAGGGCTTTTAAAAAAAGCACCCTCAAAAAAGGGTGTAAAGTTACCCCACCAATGCTGGGAATAGACTCCGTCCGAAAAAAGTACAAAAACACCCTGACAGAGGGTGACACCCCCAGTGACGAAGCACTATCTGAAAAGTCCTAAGTATTCCCTAGACATTTAGAGTAATATAGGAGGGTGTCATATTAACAGCAATTAAAAACTATGTTTCAAAAGTAGTGAAAGGAACTAGAACCCTCAAATCATAGATAATGGGAAGGTGTGTGTAGAAGTAAAGAGCGGACTGATTGTCGAAAGTATTCATATTTTCTTACAAGAATGACCTGTGATATATTGAGCATTTCAATAACCATAGTATCTGGATATGCTTTTAGCATTGTCTATCGAGTTTTAAACAAGTATAGAAGTTCAATGAAAGAGGAATCAATTCAAACTCCCGTGTACACACGAAGTTGGTTATATGGTTTTAAAGGTAAATTTATTAACTTTTCTCAAATATATCATAGATTAATAATATTGCATGTTATTCACTCATGTTATAAATATTTTTTTAACGATTATTTTTCTTGTTTTGTAGAATTTGATAATGACATTACTACTAATCAAGTTAATGAAAGTGGACAAGCATCCGACACATTTGAACATGTGAATGTGGTTGAAGAAAACTCAAATGACGTTGCGAGTCGAGTTAAGACTATTTGATTTTGTGTTAAGTTTGATAGCTTAAAACTTGTTGGAACAAGTTATTTTGTCTTATCTTGAAACAGTTATTTTATGTTATCATGAGCATTTGAACATGTAATTTGTAACTTAAAACTTGTTGGAAGAAGTTATTTAAATTTATGTGCTATGTTGGTTAACTTGTGAAGCATTTTGGATAGTTTGAACTAAGTTAATGTGTTGTTTTAGATTTTAATTGTTAATTTATATGGATTGTTTAAAAATCCTAATTTTAGATTTGCAATTTAATATATACTATAGATATTATTGCATAGTTACTTACAAAAATAAACAAAAATAAGAAGACTATTTGAATTTTTTTGGGAATGAGCCCGTTTAGAATTGGATAGCCCGCAGTGCAGACATGACTGAGTTTGGGTAGCAAACTCTGTTGCTATACAACAGACTCTGAATCAAATTCTAATATGTACAATCAGAATCTGATAACAGATTTTAAAGGAAAAAAAAAGTTGACACAATTCACCCCTTATGTTTTTCTCACCTTCATTCTTTCCATCATCAGATTTTGGTTTTGACCTTAATAAAATTGTAGGAACAGAAAAGTTGTACTATTTCAAAGCCTGGACACCCTATAGAAGTTTGTGTAAGAATTCATACAAAACCTAATAACAGGAAGCAAATGTTTAATGTGCTAAGTAAGATCTACACTATATCTTTTACTAAGCAAAATTTACTTACACCATAGTAAGCAAAAGTACAACAACTTTACATAAAAACCTAAAATGGTAAGAACATCTATAAGGCTAAACCTACTTAGTCAACTGAATCTAATATCACATTCACATTTTATAAACTATGATTTATACACAGAGGGATCACCTATGAAACGTCGAACCCATGTCATATCAGACGTCTTTCGTCTACAACCAAACGCCAACCGACCTTTGGTTGTAGAGGCCAAAGACATTTAGAGGATTTGAAATGCGCAATATCAATCCAAATCACCTCTTTTGGGAAATTACCAGACAAATGAAGGCTACAACTCGGGCAATCATTCCATACAAAACGAGGACAATTAGACAAACATTCCACGAGTTGACATTATAACTACCGCTCATCAGTGAACTACAACGAGTTATCAGCCATACCCCAGTGTACCTAAGAAAAAACAGAAGATTCAAAATTTTATGTGGGAAACATTGATACTTCAATTCATTTCCAAACATAAGCAATGCATAGTTTTACTCATGTTGAACTGAGTTACATAATTGTACGTGTGCATGAGTGTGTGCGCATTCATGCATATGATTTTAGACGTATATGCATGAATGCATTCACGCAGTGACTAAAACAGACCTTTCAGCATTTGCAATGATAAAAGCCTCCAAAGCCCATTTCGGATAGCAAAACTGTACTAGGATCTTCATAAATGTAGTATCTCTAGTCTGGTTGGCAATGAGAGTCATAACAACAGGAACAAGCACTGACCACTACAAAGAAAAAAACAGATGCAGTAATTATCAGCAACAGCTTGTAAGAAAATGCGCATGTACGATGTGGATACAGCCAGTCTATTGATATGATAATTACCAGCTGAGCAGGAGCAGGTTGAAAGAAGATGGCTAATGCATAAGCCATGCCAGTGACACAATACACCAAACAAGCCAAAACTATATAATTACTTCCAAAAGTTGATCTTGGATTACTTAAAAAAAAGAACATGGAGAGATAAACTACAGGTTTGGTGATTGTACTAAAAAGATCGATCGTATCTTTTGCGAGAAAATGGGCTAGACTACTGATCCCAGCTGCACTTTCTCTCCAGTATTGTAACTTATCCATAGTAAATGATCTGAGTGCTGCAATCTTGCAAAGTAGAGCTGCACATATATGCAATATATAAGTGAGGTTTCATTTCTAGAATCTGCATACTGATATAATATTCAAATGAAATTGTGAGGTTTGAAACTTACAAACAGAAATGACTGTATATGTATAACCAAGGGATCCGAAAGTTTCATCGTTTACTTTGGTAAGAGTTCCTAAGATAGCGCCGGCGACCAATAAAAGGAGATAGTCGACTGCTTGTAGTTTTGCTTCTCTCAACTGCTGCTTGCCAACCCTGAAAAGTTGAACTTAATCAAGGATAAACAACTCATTCAAAATAAGCAATTTATGAAGTTTTTTTTTTGCAACAAAGGTCAGTGCTAGAATATAAATCATGGTTCAAAAGGATAAAGAAACGAAAAACATTAACAATGAACACATGATGTTAGGTAACGATTAACGAAGTTCTGCCAATTGTGTCTACGTGTCCAACTGCAAAGCAACTGAACTTCCTTTCTATCAATATGAAACCGGTCTGGTCTCGAGAGATAATCTAAGATAAGAAACTAGTACTACTAGACAAGCAAAGATCATTTAGCTCTAACATAATATCAATACACTATAAGATATTTTCATGCGCTCTAATAATAAAATTTGTACCGGCCAACGAAGTATCTATATTGGTGGGCTACATTAGGAGTTACTCGGCCAGACAAATCCTTTGTTCTTGAGAAGATCGCTTCTATTCGATCTCGTTGCGTCCTAATATTGCTCTTCAAATCCTCCCAAAACTCTACAAAAAAGGATTCATCAGAAGTTTCCTCAACACCCTTTGATGTGCTAGTTGCATCCGAGGCAGCAGATGAAGGAGCGGCAATTTGATCGGTCAAATGAAGCATATCAGGTGGTACTGGATATCCATTATGAAGCATCCATCTCACAGGAAGTGTTTCAATAGTTACACCAGAAGTTGGTTTCTCTAAACCTTCAAGAATATCAATGAAATGGTCTGGAGGATTGACACGATCCGGTACCGGGATTCCAATGCCAGCAAAGTATTCTTCCACTTTTTTCACAGGACCATGATATGCTGTAAGACCACCTTTGGCTAGAAATACTATATCATCAAACATTCTGAACAAAGTATAGCTGCAACATAATAAAATCAAACTATAATATATAGATATATTAATCTTGGAATGTTTGGTGAAAAACTTAGGAAAAAGCATGTTACCTTGGTTGGTGAAGTACCATGCAGATGTTTACACCTTCAAGAGCTTCACGGCGAAGCGCTTTAAGAAGTAAACTTGACGATGCGCTGTCCAAACCAGTTGTAGGTTCATCTAAGATTAATAATGAAGGCTCCATCACCATCTCTAGTCCGACATTTACACGTTTTCTTTGTCCTCCGGATATGCCTCTCTTCTCTATCGTCCCAACTAGAGAATCCCTTACTGGCTGTAGCCCTAAGGCCTCAATCACTCTTTCAACTATCAGAACCTTATCTGGTTTGGGCATGTCTGCAGGGAGCCTACAGTGTTAAGAAACCGAAGTTTAAATATAGTAAGCAATTGGATGAAGATAGAAACTAAAAAGAACATATTAAAACACGTGAGGAAAATCAGATACCTGCATCTTGCGCTGAAACGAAGATTTTCCTCTACTGTCAAGTTTCCATGCACGATATCATCTTGTGGTACAAAACCAGTAATTTTCCTATAAGAGTGAATGGATTCATTTTTTCCATTAACTAGAATTGATCCCGACTGATTGCACCCTCTTGCTTTTCCGGCCAAAGCTGAAAGAAATGTTGTTTTTCCAGCTCCCGAGGGTCCCATAACAGCCGAAACTCGACCAGGCATGAATTCACCACTCACACACCTGAGTATGTGCTTGTTTTTACCTTTCAAAGTAAGGGTTAGATTATTGAAAGCTACCTCAATCGAAGGTCTTGATTTTACTTCCTCACCTTCAGAGGCCATTGAAATTAGTCCCGAGAATGTCATGTTCTTGTTTTGTTCTTGCTGAGCTTTCTCCTTCTCAATCTGGCCATAAGCATACCTTAAAATTTGGCTATGAGTGTGTAAATTTTTTCCCTTCGGCATTTGCTTTTTAATGTTCTTATCACCAATCTTAAAATCAAATCCTTCAGGTCCATCGTCCTCAATGGAATGCATCATTTTAGTAAGATCGCTAGGCTCCTTGTTTTTGGCTTTCGCTGCTTGCCCTGGTTTGCTTGACGAATCTGGAGGCGTTGGTGGAATTATATCTCCTTGCTTATTGGATTTCTTGCGTGAAAAGGTTCGAGACATCTGCTTCTGCAATCCAGCTGAACCTTTCTTAGCAAACTCTCTTGCTTGTTTCCATCTTTCACGAGCTTGTACCGTTTCTCTTACGTGTTTTGCTGCAGCTTCTCTTGATTTAGCCTTCCTTCTTTCTCTAGTAGCTAGAACTTGATCAGAACAGTTATAAATGAAGATCAGAGTTGTACTCATACCAACCTACAAGGAAGAATAATCTCAAATATCATGAAGGAACGACATCACACTTTATCAAAGATGGTTTCATCGAATTCTAGATTGGAATCCACTCACAATAATCAAAGCGCCGTAAGCATGCATGTTTTGGGTTGATGTATTTGGATTGCAGCTACTCAACTTGGAGCATCCTTCACAAAAGAACAATACAATGTAATGTCTTCACAAAACGACAAGGTAGAGCGTGTAAACGGACATAACAGAAGAATCATATTGCTAATTATAATGAAAGCGTGTCGAAACTAATCTTTAATTAAAACTTACGATTTTGATGAGTTGAACCCATCCTGCAGTAATATCTGAAACGAGAGAACCCGATATCAGTAACATGGATTCTCATAATTCAATTATAGATTCTTATAAGTTGCAAGAAGTACCCTTCATCGCAAGAAACTTTGCGCGTGGGAGACGGACAATATGATCCCGGAGAACAAAAGATATTACTATTGTTCACAACACCAGACCAGATATCAGCACTACCACAAGTATGGTTTGTGTCTCCAGCAGGAATTTGATAACTATATCTGCAAATATTTAAATTTTCATACATCGAACTAATTATTGCACTGCTGAGCATAAACAACAATCGAGAAAAAAATCGAGATCAACATTAGAACTTACGGATCGCATACTCCAGTTGTTTCGTTCAATTTAGCAAGTGGACAATAAGAACCAAGTGGACATGCTTCATTAAGAGAAGAAAGTAACAAAAGTTAAAAACATTATACTAAGATAAAACAATAAGATGCATAATAAGCAGGACCGTCTTTGAGGGCTTACAAGGCGGGCTACTGCACAGGGTTCAAAATTTGTCACGATTAAGTCGCGGCTAAATATGGCCCCATTTCCCTAAGAACCAGAGTGCGAAAGTAAAAAAAAAAAATGGCCTCATAATATTGTCGCAGTTAAATCGTGGTTAAATAGGACCACTGTCTGCTTTGCTATGGTTAAACTGTGGCTAACCTACACAGGAAAACCAAAAACTTCGTATTTGAGACGACTCTAATAATAAGATATATGCTTACTTATCATGCAAGTTAATCCCTGAGGACAGAAAAACCCTTCACAACATGGTTGACAGTCATTGGTTCTAGAAGGAACATCCTTTGTATCATTTTTGAGATCAATTCTTTGATCAGCACTACAACTCCAACCCGGCTCACAACCAGAAACCCATGAAGTCAAGTTGCAATTTTTGTTCGGTTTCACGTAACTCGCAGATGTGCCTCCTTCTAGGAAAAAACTCTGAAAGTAGTTCCTTATTTCAGCAGTGGTACAAACTCTATCAGTAAAATCACCTGTCAATTAAATCAAATTATATCAGGTCGCGCATGCTGCGAGAGGCGGTTTCGCTAACACAAGTTGTAATTTGTAACCCTAAGTCTGTCAGTGACGTAGGCACAGTTGACCGAACTTCGTGATCAAATCCCATGTGTTCTTTATTTACATTATACATACCTTTTTGCTTAACACAAGCCTCTACAAAATCCAATTCCCCCTTAAAATTAAAGGCTTCCTCCCAATCTTTATTCCTGAAAGATGGTGAATTAATTAACAACTAAAAAATGAACCTAACAAAATAATTAATTAAATTATGAACGTATAGTAATACATACACATCTTGTATGCAGAAACCTAAATCTTGTTTGATATCTTTTGTTAAAGTGGTAGTGAGACCTTCAAGCTGCTTGTAGATTTCCTTTGTGACAAACGAAGGTGCAAGAGAATTACCTTGATCTAGACATAGAACATGTGGTAGTAGTAGAAAATTTGTGATGGTAAAAGTAGACAAGAATAAAATGTGATTCATTTCCATTACAACATTTCTTGAAGATGTTGCTTGATCATGAAGCAATGTATAATGTGCTATGAATTGTTAACATGGTGATGAAGAGATTAGATACAAGGAATTGTAGGAATGCAGAAATTGGAGTGATGGATTTTGATTTTGTTGATTGATGTGTTTTGGTCAAAGTGAAAAGGGTGTGAAGAAATGGAGGAGAGAAATGGAAGGCTTAGGATGTGGGTATTGGAGCAATGTTTTCTTATTCAAAATAAAGTGAGAGTTTATGCATTTTTGGTATAAATAAAAAAGTAAAGTACTATTTTTTTTTAATAAATTTAAATATAAACTACTAACAATATAAATGACGTTGATAATACCGAATACATGTTAAATATTATTATGTGACACATAATTATCATATTTGATTATTTTACATATAACATATTATTTTGTGACACATAATTATCACATTTGATTATTTTACATATTAAAAAATTAAATTTTTTTAGTAACCAACTTTGCATTTAAGAAAGAGTATTAGGTATAATATAACCCAATTACAGATAAAGAATTACATTATAAAAATTCAATCAAGACAAAATGAGAAAATTGACATTTACACCACTCATAAACATTACATTTAAATTTTTCTTTTGACCCTATAGTAAGCCACCTCCATATAAACATCTTGACTTTGAATGTTATTTCTTCTACATCACCTAGTGCACCATTGAAAATGATCTCATGTTTAGTTCTCCATCCAAACTAACAAATTACCAATGAAAAATTAAGATAAAATAACAAAACAATATACAGCAGATATAATATTTTTCAAACTTGTAGAAATTTTGAGGATCAACAATAAATATAAAACGGCAACCGAACAATAAAGATACAAAAGAACATCAATATTTTTAATATGAAAAACCCTTTAAATATGAAAGTAAAAACCACGAGTTGTTCAGACCAAAGAAAAAACTTCACTATAATCAATTGAGGATACAAGAGAGTTTTAAAGTAATTCACAAAATAGTGATAACAACCGCAAATCACAAAGCAAAATAACTTACAAATAAGAATTAAAAAGCTAAAAATTTTCTCAATGTGCAGTTTCAATGCGAAACCGATATCTCTCAACTCAGACCTTTTTTTTAAGATCCCAACGGTCAAAAGTTAGATATATGTGTTGCAAACAAGCCTACCAAATTTCAGCTCGATCTGACGGTGAACAAATCATGGATCGTCGTTTTAGTGAGACTGATGCAGAAAAAACGGGAATGAGTTTCTCTCCTCATTTCTCTCTTTTTGAATCCTTATTTTTTTCTCTATCTCTCTAAATCCTAAATTGATATTTTCCACTTATATAAGTGAGACAAATGGAATATTCATATTTGAGTATTTCTCCATATAGGAAGAGAATCCAAGCCCAACAAATCTCTCCCTGACAATTATGTGGAGGAAATCGCCAAACCGGCGATATCACAACAAGCTTCAAACTTCTCTTGGTAATGCTTTAGTCATCATATTAAAACCATTATCATTTGTATGAACCTTAGCTAACTCCAACAACTTAGCATCCAAAGCATCATGTATCCAATGACATCTCACATCAATGTATTTGGACCTATTATGAAAAGTTAGATTCTTTCCAAGATGAATAGCGCTTTTACTATAAACAAATAACACATATTTGTCTTGAACAAAATCAAGCTCCTACAAAAAATTCTTCAACAAAATTAACACTTTGCATGCTTTGGTAATGACAATAAACTCAGCCTCTGTAGTAGACAATGCTACACACTTTTGCAATCGGACTGCCAAGCCACAACTCTCCCTGAAAATTTAATCATGTCACCCAAAGTGGACTTTATGGAATCAATGTCTCAAGCCATATCAGAGTTAGAGTATCCTACTAGAGTATGTTTCTCTCCTCCAAAGCAAAGCCTCATAGAAGTAGTACCGCGAAGATATCTTAAAATCTATTTTACAGCATTCTAATGCTCTCTACCTAGCTTTGGAAAAAATATACTGACTGTACCAATAACATATGTTATATCTGGTCTTGTACATACCATTGCATACATCAAACTACCCATAGAAGAAGCATAAGGAACACGTTTCATATCAAACGCTTCACCTTCACTTGAAAGACTTTGACTAGAACTCAATTTGAAATGAGTAGCAAGAGGAGTTCTTACTATCTTAGAGTTTTCCATTTTAACTCTTTGCGACACTCTTTTGATATAATGTTCCTGTAACATCTAAAGTTTCTTCTCCTTTTTATCACACACGATTCTAATACCAAGAATCTATTTAGCTTCTCTCATGTCTTTCATAGCAAATGACTCTTCTCCTACAATAAGCATATCATCAACATATAATAATAGGATAATAAAGTCATCATTAGAAAGTTTCTGAACAAAGACGCAATGATCTGAAGTAGTCTTCTTGTATCCTTTATCACACATAACAGACTCAAACTTCTTGTACCATTTCCTTGGAGCTTACTTCAACCCATAAAGACAGTTTCTCAATCTACAAACATGATCTTCTTTGCTTTTAACTTGAAAACTACCAGGTTGTTTCATGTAAATCTCTTCCTCCAAATCACCATGAAGGAAAGCCGTTTTCACATCCATTTTCTCAACCTCTAAATCAAGAGTAGCAGCTAAACTCAACACGGTTCTGATTGATGACATCTTAACAACAGGTGAGAAAATATCATTAAAATCAACACCCTTTCTTTGACGAAAATCTTTCACCACTAATTTGGCTTTATATCTTAGAGACTTATAGTTGCTCTCATGTTTAACTCTATAAATCCACCTGTTTTCCAAATCCTTTTTCCTTTAGGCAACTTCACTAAATCATAAGTGTGATTATCATGCAATGATTTCATCTTGTCATGAATTGCATCCAACCACTTTTAATTTTCATCACTTTCCATGGCCTCTAGAAAACACTCAGGTTCACCCTCATTGGTCAAAGTCACATACTCATCAGAAATATGCCTTGTAGAATATTGTCTCTTCCTGATAGACCTCCTAAGTTGAGCTTGAGATGATTATGAAGCTTCACCAATATTCTCATCTTGTGACATATCATTCTCCTCTTGATCACCATTAGTTGGAATATTCACCTCATCTCCAAGTTGTTGATCATCAACATAATCATATGGCTCATCATTCTAATCATCACCACCAATGCCATCTACATTATGATTAGGTAACCAAACCGGATCAATATTAGAAAACCTAATATCTTTCTTTGGTGTAATCTTATCTACCTTATAAATGTATTCAATAGTTTGGTCTTCCATGAATACTACATCGCGGCTTCAGATAAGTTTCTTCCCTACAAGATCATACAACCTGTAGCCAAACTCATCTCGCCCATAACCGATGAATATACATTATTTTGACTTTGCATCCAACTTGGATTTTTCATCCTTTGGAATATGCACAAAATCCTTACAACCAAAGACTCTCAAATGATCATACTTGACATTCTTTCCAAACCAAATCTTGCCTGGAACTTCACTATTCAAAGCAATAGTAGGAGTAAGATTAAGAACATGCACCGCCATGTAAAGTGCCTCACCCCAATAATAATTTGGAAAATTAGCTTCAAAGAGCATACACCTTACTCTCGCAATTAGTGTTTGATTCATCCTCTCTGCTAAACCATTTAATTGAGGAGTTTTAGGAGGAGTCTTTTCATGTGCAATACTGTGTTGCTTGCAATAGGAATCAAATGGTCCACAATACTCACCACCATTATCAGAACGAACATATTTAAGCTTGTCGCATCTCTGGCTCTCTACCGAAGCATGGAATTCTTTGAACTTCTCCAACACTTGGTCTTTTTTCTTTAAGGCATAAACCCATAGTTTCCTGGAATGATCATCAATAAAGGTAATAAAATAAAGTGTTCCACTAAAAGATTTTACCTTTAATGGCCCACAAACATCAGAATATACCAATTGAAGCAACTTTGACTTCCTTGAGGGAGGATGTCTCTTGAAAGATACTCTAGTTTGTTTACCATCCATGCAATGAGAACACTTCCCCAAATATGCATTCTTTAGTCCTTGAAGAACATCCTTTTTGGCTAAAACGTTCAGCCCCATTTCACTAATATGACTAAGTCTTCGGTGCCACAAAGATGTTTCCATGTCGATAGCTTTCACACTGTCCCTAATAACCAAAGCTTTTGTCTAATACAATTTAGAAAACTTTTCCCCTATAGACACAACCAAATTACCTTTGTTGAGTTTCCACTTTACAGAACCAAAGTGATTGTCATAACCATAATCATCAAGCATATGCATAGAGATCAAATTAAAGCAGACACCCGGGGCATGTTTGACACCTCTAAGCAACAATTGCATTCCCATGTTGGTTTTCAAGCAAACATCACCAATACCAATTACCTTAGATACACTATCATTACCCATCTTTAACACTCCAAAGTCACCAAAAGTATAAGATGTGAAGAAATCCTTCCTTGGTGTAACATGTAATGTAGCACCACTGTCAACTATCCACATGCTCTCATCTGATACAAGATTAACATATTCATGATCACTAGAATAATAAGATCATTACAAGTACCACTAGTAACACGATCATCATCATGATCATCACGATCTCTTTGTTTAGATTTATCTTTCTTGCATTTGTTATCCCTTTTCCACTGATAACGATACTTATGTACATGTCCTGTTTTGTGATAATAATGACACTCCTGATTCTTGCATCATGGTTTGGACTTGATTATATTATTCTCTCTACCACCATTCAGTTTCTTTTTATGACTTTTTCCTTATTTTCAGTGGCAAGTACCTCAGATTGAGATGAAGAACCTTGTGACTTCCTTCTCATCTCCTCTTTAAGAATACCACCCTTAGCCGTTTCCAAAGAAATAATACCTCTAGGAGCAGAACTTGTAATAGAAACTCGAAACGTCTCCCAAGACTCTGGTAAAGATAGCAATATAAATACTCCCAAAAGTTCATCATCAAATTTAATACACATTCCTGACATCTGATCAAGGAGTCCTTGAAATTCACTCAAGTGATTTGAAATAGAAGTCTCCTCCTTATACTTCAAACTTATGAAGTTATTCAACAAGAACAATTTATTATTCCATGATTTAGAAGCATACAAAGACTCTATCTTCTCCCACAAAGTTTTTGTATGTGTCTCATTAGAAATATGATTATAAACACTATCTTTTACATATTGCCGAATAACACCACATATCTGTTGATGTTCAAACTCCCATTCTTCATCAGACACAAAATCCAGCTTTGCAAAACTAAAAACCGGTAAATGCAATTTCTTCATAATAGTAAGTTTTTCATCCTACCCTTTCATAAATGGTAAGTAGATTCATTCAACAATGTCATATTCATCTTTGTATTTGACTCCATCATTCAAACAAGTAAAATAACCCTTAACCAAGAGCTTTGATGCCACTCTGATGGGAAATTAAGAGAAAATAACAAAATAATTTACAATGGATATAATATTTCCCAAACTTGTAGGAACCTTGAGGATCAACAACAAATATTAAATGACAACCAAACAATAAAGGCACAAAAGAATACCGATATTTTTAATGTGGAAAACCCCTCAATATGAGAGTAAAAACCACGAGTCTTTCAAACCAAAGAAAAAGATCCACTATAATTAATTAAGGATACAAGAGAGTCTTAAAGTGATTCATAAAATAATGATAACAACCGTAAATCACAAAGCAAACTAACTTACAAATAAGAATAAAAAAGCTGAATTTTTTTCCAAATATGCAGCTTCAGTGTGAAGCTGATATCTCTCAATTCAGACCTTTTTTTTTTTAAAATCCCAATGATCAAAAGTTAGATATATATGTTGTGAATAAGTATACCAAATTTCAACTTGATCCGACGGTGAACGAATCAGAGATATTTGTTTTAGTGAGACTGATGCAGAAAAAATGGGAATGAGTTTCTCTCATTTTTCTCTCTTTTTGAATTCTTATTTTTTCTCTATCTCTCTTAATCCTAAATTGACATTCTCCACTTATATAACTGAGACAAATGAGCTATTCATATTTGGGTCTTTCTCCACATAGGAAGGGAACTCAAGCCCAACACATATAACCCCCTCACATTTGTTTGTACTATGCCTTTTCATTTCCAAGACTACCTTCATAAAATGACTACTATAACCCTCTTCCCCGTACATGTCTATTTTTAACCATATTTGCATATTCTCCCAGAATTTCCTCACCACAAAGCAATTAATCATGACATGATCAATGTCTTCATTCTCCCTGAAGCAAAACACACACACTTTGTCACGAGGGTTCTGATATTTCTGTTGGATTCTGATTACAGAAATACTTATTTCATGAATTGGTTATTGGATTATTCTATTGATGAAAATGTTGGTGTGATATATGTTAATATAGTTTGTTTTTTTTGTCTGCACGTTATCAGTATTGAGAAAGAGTCTATTATAAATATATAAAATGTAAAGTATATGCATAGGCGGTTTCACCGTACGGCCACCCTGGGCAACTGCCCAAGCTCCAATTTTTTTTTATAAAAAAAAAACAAAATCGCTCGACGAATGGAAGTCTGTTATCGCTCGACGGACCCGTCGCCGAACTCCACAACTCATCACCGATCAGATTCTGCTGCACTCCCTTCGTCTGCCGCATCATAATCGATTGGCTCCTCATCGCAACAACCTTCGATCGCTGCATCTTCTCCAGGAACACAACCAGCCACCGCCTCGTACTACACCAATCACCACCAACATACAACCATGAATGCGTCCTCCATCTCAGATCGAGCCATACACCCCTGATCTCGCTGCTGGTCACCCAACTACCCTCATCACCATCAGCGTAATTGCATCATGATGCCACCGTCAGCATCACTTCCATGGCAGAACCGGACCTTCCTCCGTGAGCAGACCGCAACGACGCTTCAACCGACGAGTCCTTTGCCGCGATAACTTAAGAAAGTCGCCATGATATCTGCACCAACGACATCTCTTCCATGATCTGATATCTCTGACCGTCGACCACATGCACGTGGATCAACCGTACCACTGCTTCTGGTTGATGATTCTCCTTTGTTTCTTTTTTGTGTTGTTGATTGCATCTTGTGTATTATGTAGTAATTTCATAGTAAAGCATTTTATGGAAGAAGAAAGGCGGAAGAGATGAGATCTGAAATTTGGGGTCTCTCTTCTTTAACAGGTGTTTATTCTTGTTGTTCTTATTTTATGTTAAATTATCCTGTGCCGTGATATTATTGGCTGATGAAGTTATTGTGAAAGTCCACTCATGTAGAACAGGAAATAGGCGCCGCCATTGGATTGGCATATCTTGGAATCATTGTTGTTAAATAGCAGTTATAGCTATTGTACTATAATGTAGCGGAGTTTGATCACATCCTTATTGTTTTTTGTTATGCTACTTAGTACAATGTGTTCTCAAATAGTGGCTCTACAACATTGTAGCATACCAGAATTTTAACAAACCACCATTTCTCCGATATGCATTTGACAACATTATTTGGAATTTGAATTGATAGTGGTGTTTTTAGGCAGTACTTAATTTCTCACAAATGAGCGTGTTGAGCTAATTTTCTCGGCTTTTATAGGTTTGTTCATTTTGTGAGCACACCTGAAATACTGTAACATGTATATATTATAGAATCCGAAATTTGAACATGTATATATTATAAAATCCGAAATCTTACAAATTGAAGAGGCAATTGCAATTCAAGGAAATAATTCCTTTGGGATTAGCATTATACTGTCTTGGTAGAAAATTATGAAGCCAATGAAAAGTTGCCCAGACTTCATAATTTTTCTGGCTCCGCCACTGAGTATATGGAAATACCACGTATAACCCTGTGATTAAATGCCTAAACTTTTCTGATTCTAGGGTTAGAAATAAAAAATTTGAAATTTGATACAACCACATTCTCTTAGCAATTAATGAGGCTGACGTGTCACTCCCATAATTTTCCTTACTCATTTTTAATTTATTTTATTTTATAGTTATACATTAAAGTTGATTCACGTTCTCCATCAAAAAATGAATAGCTATTTTTCAACTTTAAATAAAAAATTGAATTAACATTCTGGTTAATTAATGCATAGAGCAATCAAAAGTCACATAGAAACTAATAACAAAAATTCAACTGACTTATTTCGCTTGACACAGCCTATTTATGTTTCGCTTGGAACATAAATTCAACAAACTTTCTCCATCGGCGTTTCAGTTTTTTTTGTTTCTGGTCCGCCACCACAATAGCTTCATCCCACTAGATCCACCACAAACCACCACACGTAAACACGAAATTGCATCGATTCAACCGCCAACTTTGAAAGCGTAGCCGTTGTACACCACCCTCTAAATCTGCTCTGGTGAGACTTCCTTCAGAACTCCGATTTCATCACCGAAATTTTTTGCATTTGTTTCCATTACAACCACCACCGCGGTCGTTTCTGATCACCCATCAACATTCGTTTCTGATCACCCATCAACATTTTCGTTATATATTTTTTTTTGAAATTTGTAAAATTGATTTTTTTGTTTTTTATTTATTAAGACTGCTTTATTGTTTGTTTTGATAGTGTTCGGTAATTCACTGTGTGGTTGTTAGGTTAGAGTTTGATTTTCTCAGTGGAAGGGTGTTTGATTTGCTTGAATGAATTTGTAAAATTGATATTTTTGTTGGATTCTGATTACATAAGTACTTATTTCATGGATTTGTTATTGGATTATTCTATTGATGAAAATTTTGGTGTGATATATGTTAATATGATTTGATTTTGTTGTCTACATCTTATTAGTATTGAGAAGGAGTTTTTGGAAAATCTGCTTTGGACGAACTTGAATCTGGAAAATTTGTCGCCGCTAACACGAAAGGGTTTTGTAACTACTTCATGGAAAGAGTTTTGTGAACTGAATTTCTTTGCATTTGTTTTGATGCTCAACTAAATTTCTCAATCAGTTTTGAATTCAAATGATATGGTTTTGTTAACGACTTCATCTTTTTTATAGCATAATGGTTTGAACCATATGGGTGTGTCTGGCTGTTTTGTATCAGTGTCGCTTCAGGTGCAATTGTCATTACAATGTTGATTGAATAAAGGATACTATTGAAGCTTTGTATAAGAAGTTGAAAGAAGTTGCCACTGTACCTAATTTGTCACTGTTTCCAATTATCGATTTATGGCTACTCTTATCCCTTCTATTTAGGCTTTCTTCTGCTTTTAAATTTCATGTTTGCATGTGTTTCTAAATTTTTAGTTTTATACGTTTAATTATGTGATTAGGTTTTTCCATGATCCCAGATCCCATCAACCCAGATTTCGGCTAACAAATCTCAAATTTCGATGAACAATTGCGTCTAAGGAAAGCTCGAATACGATTCCGACGAATCCTTCACCTCTCTGATTTCGATGATTTTGAGGATTTCGAGAGATGATGGGACAAATTGGCATTGAAAGTGATTCATGTTGTGTTATCCTTATTTAAGTGTTTCTTGATCATGTTGGTATTTTGTACAAAGTGCATATATATTCTAGTAACTTTTTCCCTCTCCTATATGCTATTTTATTTTTCAATATTTAGGGATGTATATATCAGGTAATTTCCTGAAGTTGAGTTTATACTTCTCTTATGTTTGTAGCTTTGAAGTGTAAAATAAAATTATTTTAGATAAGTTACTGGAATGGATACCCATAAGTTTGTGACATTGATGTGTACTCCTATGATTCTATTTATATGGCCTTGCTTTATATGATTTAGAAGCCATCATTATGTGATAATTGTTTTTAATTCTCGTGTCTGAAATACTGATGTTTCAAGTGTGAAGTGAAAAACCGATTCAACCGATTCATGCTCCATGCTTGAGCCTGTTCTTTGTCAAGAAAAGTGATTTCTCTTTATATTTGGATTGAAAATTAGATAACTTTGTTCCTTTTATGTGATGTTTTACCTATTTTTCTTAATGACAGCAGTATCTTTGGGGGAGTCCATATATGCTCCTTTTTTATTTTAATTGTTAATGACAACAATATCTTAGGTTTTGTTGAAGCCAATATTAGACTTCAATTTTTGCATGGAGAATTGCATGTGAACTATTTCACTTGGTTGGTGATGAAGTGAACTATAAAAGAAGTTTTAAAAAATTCTATTGTTGCATACTAATTAGTGAATTATACAAGTAGTTTAAAAAAATTCTATTGTTGCGATTATTTTGAAATGTAATTTTGTGGCTGCTGAATTGAGTTTTGTGTTGCAAGTCTTTTGTTTTTGTAGTGTTGCAAGTTATAATTTATTGTTGTCAAAATAGGTTCTTCAATTTGGTTAGAAAATTATCCTATTTAAACATGTTAGAATTAAGTTAGAAACTTATCTAATCAATTAGTTTAGGAAGGTTTGCATTTGTTTTAGAACAATTTTAAATTATTTTTGATTTTGTTTCAATCTTAAGAATTATGATTAGTTCAATTTAAATGACATTAGAAAATCTTATGTAATTAATTTTGTGATAAAAATTTGATTTTGTTTTCAATTCTGTGTTTGAATACTTCTTTTTATTTATAATGACAGATAAAAAAAAGTAAGTAACACACTGTGACAGTATTATTTACGGTAGTATATAAATTATTTTTCTTAATTTTATTTTTAAAATTTTTAATTATTGTAGATTCCCTATAGATGAGAAGGGGACTATACAGTTTGTTGTTGAGTATTTCTTAGAGACATATGTATTTAGTAAAACTTTTTTTCTAATAAATCTTTATTGCATACAACTTGCATACAATTGGATATGTATTTTTAGTGATATAAAAATATACTTTATAAATTATTTTATACATAAATTATTTTTAAATAATATTATATTTTTTACTGAAAATTAAATTCAAAATATAAATTAATTTTATACATTTCTCTAATCATATATTTTTAGTTAAGATAATTTAAAAAATAATGACGTTACATTCAAAAATAATAAAATATAATTAAACATAATAAAAAGTGGTACCAAAATATATTTAATAAAATTTTGTTGTCAAAATATTTGATTTATCTAGAATATAAAAAATTATATTATAATTTTAATCTCTAATTTTATTTGATTCATGAAAATAGTCTTTTTTATTTTAAATTTAAAAAGTTTTGATCCGCTCTCACGTTTTTAATAAAAAATTAATGATATTTTTTGATTTTTTAACTTATATTTTTATTTATAAAATTTCATAATAAATTTATATTGATTTTTTATTTATTTTGAAGATTAGGTTATATGTTTGGTTTTAATCTTCATGTTGAATTTGCATGAACATATTTACCTAATTTATTAATTTTTGACGGGGTACTGTTATACATTTTAAATTTTTAAAATTTGTAAATATGATATAATCAGAAGGTTTTAAAATTGAAATTTAACGAGGAATTGTCATACATTATAGGTTGTAAAAAAATTAAATATAATAAAATAAGAAAATTTTAAAATTGAAATTTGACGAGGAGCTGTCATATATTTTAGGTTTGAAAAAATGAGCTAATATCTAAAATATGTTTAATAAATTTTTAGAATTAACTCATTTGAATTCAATTGAAATTTGTTAAGTCATATGAATTCACGGCCAGATATGAACGTATCTACGAGATAACAGTCAATGACTGATCATTTTAATGACTATCTTTTAACTATTTCTACGGTTAATGACTGATCATTTTAATGACTATCTTTTAACTATTTCTCTATTGCTGTTTTATATAATTGAAGTTATAAAAATAATTGTACGATTTATTATAAATACAAATCAATATTCAAAAATGGATATATATTATTAGAATATAATTGAAACTACATAAATATTTATGAATTGCAAAATAAATTATATTATGTTTGATATTTTAAATATATGAATTAAAATTTAATAAATAATTATAAATTATAATTATATTAATATTATCCAAACATGTTATCATATTTAATAATTTAATCATTAATATATGCATTGTGAATTCAAAAAGAATCGTACAATTACTATTTAAAAAAAAAACTAAAATTAGTAAAATTAAAATTGGTGTAAGAAAATCTTATGAAACAGAGTTTTTTTTAGTTGGTGTCAATGGAAAAGCTAAAAAAAACTGAAGCACTTGAACTGCACTAACGTGCAAGAAGCTTAGTGACGGTGTAGCCTAACGTAAAGAATGCCTCCCTATTTATTTCCAACCATGTTTCTTTCTTTGGTTACTTACTTTTCAATCCGTTTTTCACATATTCGGACAAACAAGACCAAAACTTATCCTGGACTCTAATACCCTTACCACTTTCAAACTAAATTATAATCTTAAAAAAAATACACTAATAATTTTTAGCAACACTTATTCATTGTTTTGTGTTGACCTTAACCTTAATAGTTAATATATGTCTCCGTATTTCACGGGTATTTTCCAAAACACGCTTTTCAGTTTTCACATAGCAAACACCAATTCCATTCAACTCCTCT
This sequence comes from Vicia faba, assembly GCA_948472305.1. Classification (NCBI taxonomy): domain Eukaryota; kingdom Viridiplantae; phylum Streptophyta; class Magnoliopsida; order Fabales; family Fabaceae; genus Vicia; species Vicia faba. The sequence goes on from OX451740.1 coordinate 966,976,176, forward strand.
TTCTTCTTCCTTTCATTCTAGGAACTTTCAGTTAAGCCCACTGATCCAGTCTTTGATACATGAATACTTTTCTCTTTACATATATGCAGTTTTGTAATTTGTAGAATTCAAAATATATTTATCCTTTTAATTGATTATGGTTGTTGGAATTTAGAATTGTTGACAGGAGAAATTGGGTTGTTGCTGAGGCTGCTTTTGATCTCTGTAGCATCGTGTCGGTATTGTGTTTCTGGTATCCTGCTTCATAGCTTTTGATACAGAAGCTGTTTGATGATACAGTTATTTGATACAAGTAGGTGAGATGAATTCAATTTCACAAGTTTTCATTATCCTATAGCTTTTCAATATAGACGCAGAGTTGATTTTTAATGACTATATCATGTTTTCCTTATGAAAATGCAGTTTGGTTTGGTATTATGAAGTGTTTTTCATTCCAATCTGGTAATAAGAAAGATGAACCGAAAGGCTTGCAATCCGCGTCGGGCCGGTCGGACAGTTCTGCGTATGTTGATGTTGAAGGAAGAAGATGTGGTTCTGAGTTGAATTCTCAGGATGTTTCGGATAGTGGCAGCGTGGAATCCCTCAGGAGGAACGCGCCTCCTAATTTGTCCCAAAGGCCGAGTAACCTTAGAGTGTTTACTGTATCTGAACTGAAATCGGCCACAAAGAGTTTCAGTCGATCGGTTATGCTTGGAGAGGGCGGGTTCGGTTGTGTCTATCAGGGCGTAATTAGAAGTGTAGATGACCCTTCCAGAAGAATTGAGGTTGCTGTTAAACAACTTAGTAAAAGAGGAGTGCAGGTAAGGTCTTTGCTTATGTTGTTCTATTGTCACGATTGGCCGAATTCCGTGATCAATCGTGGTGTTCATGTGTGTTTGTTTATCTTATTGCTTTAGAACTGGAGTTGGTTTTCAGGGGCATAGGGAATGGGTGACAGAAGTGAATGTTTTAGGCATTGTTGAGCATCCAAATCTTGTGAAACTTGTGGGATACTGTGCCGATGATGACGAAAGAGGAATCCAACGGCTTCTGATATATGAATACATGCCGAACAAAAGCGTGGAACACCATTTATCTCATCGCGCGGAGACTCCTCTCCCATGGAGCAGAAGATTAAAAATAGCACAAGACGCTGCTCGTGGATTAACATACCTGCATGAAGAAATGGATTTTCAGGTATACAGGTCTATAGTAACATTTCTGAAAAGTAGGATACCCGATGAGCCAAATTTGATGAATGTCATGCTAACTGTGTACACATTGTTTAGATAATTTTCAGAGATTTCAAATCTTCGAATATCCTTTTGGATGATCAGTGGAATGCCAAGCTATCCGACTTTGGGTTAGCGAGACTGGGACCATCGGATGGACTAACTCATGTCTCAACAGCGGTATTGATTTTTTTATTAACCTATAATTTTGTTATTGAGATATTGTTAACATATGCAGAGAGTTTGTTAGAGATTGTGTTGCTAGCATTCTTTGATGTGGAATCTAGTGACTTGGATATACGACTTATGTTGAAATTGATGTTTATGTTTGTCAGGTTGTAGGAACAATGGGGTACGCAGCTCCTGAATATCTCCAAACCGGACGTCTCACATCGAAGAATGACGTATGGAGCTACGGTGTTTTCCTTTACGAGATCATTACTGGCAGACGCCCTTTAGATAGAAATCGCCCCAAGGGTGAACAAAAGCTGTTGGAATGGATAAAGCCATACCTATCAGATACAAAGAAATTTCAACTGATATTGGATCCAAGACTTGATAAGAAACAAGTACTCAAATCAGCCCAAAGACTTGCTACGATAGCTAACCGGTGCTTAGTTAAGAACCCAAAGAATCGCCCGAAGATGAGCGAGGTTTTGGGAATGGTGAATGGAATAGTAGACTCATCTTCCGACGCTAATTCACAACTACCCTTGAAGAATGTTTCGAGAGTAGAAGTTTCTCCAGACAATGAAATAAACAGCGCGAAGAAACGGAGCATGGTTCAGAAGTCTAGAGAAAGTAATTGGTTTTTTAAGATGTGGAGACCAAAGCTTTTAAGAACATGAAATATACAAAAATGAATATTAAGCCTGAAGTGAAATGATTGTTAGTTTAGATATAGTTTTAAATTGATAATATTTATTTATATCTTGTAATTTTACCAGTTACATATAAAAGACCTTAGAAATTTTGTAGAGTTTTTTTAGTACCAAATACACAAAATGCATGAATAATTATTGCATAGAAATTCAAGTTTAAATCCCAGGGAAACAAATCTTGTCAAGAATTTGCATGATCCTTGTGCTGTTGTATTTTAATTTTGACCTTTGTCATTTGTTTGTATACCGTGGTATATACTATTTCTTTTTCACAACAGTCTTCAAGTTTTATATTTGTTTCTTCCCAAATTCAAGTGGCTGAGTAATAAACCTATGCTTTGAGAAAATACCACTTGGATTCAGCTTGACTTTGAGGATTCACTTAACAGCAATTGTCTTTTTTGTTACCTAGTAGTTCAACCAACTACAATGTCTTGTTCTTTTCAATGACTCTTAATTCTTCACACATGGCTTTCTTCCACAATTCATTTTTCATGGCTTCCTTATTTTTCAGTGGTTCAACATCAGCTAGTAATCCAAAGTGAATATGATCACCTTGGACATTGAGTGTACTATTTGAAAGTAATTCATAGTCAACAAGTCTATAAACAATTATCTTGATCTTTGAGTTCTGAATAGTTTTATCCATATCAATATTTGTTGTTAGGTTTAATGTTTGGATTTCTAACTGATATTAGCTAATTATAATATTTTTAATGGATATTCATTAGGATAATAAAGTGCATAAATGTATATATTATTGTAGCGGATTTATTAGGTTAGAATTAATACTATTAATTAATATATTAAACTGCATAAATGTTTATATGAAAGTTGCAAATTTATGAGGCTTGTTATTGCTCTGTTTGGTATGATTGACATTATGTGTGGTAAAATTAACTTGGCTTAGACATGTTGAATGAAGATGTTCTATCAACTAGAGTAACATGTCGAATGCGTGTCCTATGCTAGTTCTTTCGACATCGTGATTTTGTTCAGTTGGACTGTTGGATTTTTTAGTTTGTTACAGATGCAGAATATTCTATAATATATTATCTATCATATGTGGCACACGACTTGAGGATTTAAAAAGATTCAACCTGATTTCAAGGAGAATTGTTAGTTTCTAATTATGGAGATATTTGAGGAAACTAACGATTGATGTCCTATCTTTGAAGAGATAATTCTGCAGCGCCTCTGTCATATCCAGCTGCATATGTGAAGCTCAAATCCAGTTTATTGAAGATTTTAAATAGAATGCTTCAACCCTAGTGCAAGTGTCAAACTTACATTGTATTTTGTTAGGGTTTGTATGTTTTATTGTGAGCCTCTTGGTTATCATATTGATGAACGAGTAGGACTTTGTTTTTGAGTTGTAAGTTCTGTCAGTCATTCCAAAGCTTTTAAGCAGTGAATGATTATGTGTCTTTGAAGTGTGACTTCTGTGTTGTTTTTCTAAGTGTTTAAAATTGACCAATCACTGTGTTGTGATTGAAAGGGATTTGAGAAGTGTCTCATACCTAGGTGAGTCTTAGGTAGAAGTTAAGTAAGGGAAGTGATTAAGTGAGAAGTTGTAAACGTGAGAGTTTAACTTTGAATTGATACTATTTTAGTTAACTTGATCCCTGACTTGGTAGTCCTCAGAGTAGGTGTTGGTATACACCGAACTAGGTAAACAATCATGCACGTTCTTTACTTTTCTACACTTTGTTTATCATATATCTTATCATTGTGTGTTTGTTCTCGACATCTTTTAGGACATCTGAGATATGAATACCATAATTTCAATTGGTATCAGAGCAGACATCCTGCTCTGACTCTGGGTGAGGTTCTGGGAAGATACTTTCTGGTACAATGGACAAGGAAAGAGGATTTATGAACAGACCACCCATTCTTGATGAAACCAACTATGACTATTGGAAAGTTTGTATGGTGGCCTTGATCAAATTTGTGGACAGCAAGGCTTGGAAAGCTGTGGTCAAAGGATGGGATCCACCAAAGACTGTAGGTTCTGATGAGAAAGCTACTAATATGTTGAAGGATGAAGAAGACTGGGATGATAAAGATGAAAAAGTATCAGAGGGAAACTCCAAAGCATTGAATTCCCTATTCAATAGAGTGGACAAGAGTATCTTCAGGCTAATAAGCAATTGTACTATTACTAAAGAAGCTTGAGAGATCCTAAAGAATACTCATGAAGGTACCTCCAAGATAAATATGTCAAGACTCCAACTTCTTACCACTCAGTTTGAGAATTTAAGAATGAAAAAGGATGAGAGTATTCATGATTTTCACATGAATATCATTGAGATAACCAATACTCCAGGTGCTATAGAGGAGAAAATGTCAGAAGTCAAGCTGATAAGAAAGATTCTGAGATCTCTTCCAAAGATGGTTGACATGAAGATGACTGCTATTGAAGAAGCTCAAAACATAAACAACATGAAAGTTGATGAGCTCATGGGATCCCTTCAAACCTTTGAGTTATGGATCAATGAAAAAGCTGAAAAGAAGAAGATCATAGCCTTTGTCTTCAATTTTCATGATCCAGAAGATGAGTGTGACTTGGATATTGAAGAAGGGATGTCCAGTGCTATTGTGTTATTTGGAAATTAATTCAACAAATTCTTGAAGAAAGTTGACTGGAAATCAAGATCAAATTTCAAGAACAAGCCTTTTGACAAGTCATTCAACATCAACAAGAATAAGGATTCTGGTGGAAGAGATGGAACTAGTGACAAATCCATCCAAGGAAGAGGAGTTTAATATTTTGAATGTGAAGGGTTTGGTCACTTAAGATCTGAGTGTCCCAACTATCTCAAGAAGCAGAAGAAAGGTATGTCAGTGTCTTGGTCAGAAAAAGATTATGAAAACGATAGTGTATAGGAATCAACCAAACAAGTGATTGCCCTGTCTAGATTTTGTGATTCGGATGATGAAACAATTATTGGAGACTTGACTTTGGAAGATCTTACTACTTTTATAGAGAGTTGTGCCTCGAAAATCAAGAAAGGAGTTAATTGATAAAAAGAAAAAAGACCATTATTGCTCAACTACAGGATGAAAAAGAAGAACAATTATCTATTATCTCTGGTCTGAAAACTAAAAAAGTAGAGCACCTATCTGCCATAGGTGAATTGAAGGATGAAGTTATTTTGCTCAAGTCAAAACTTGATAATATGACTAAGTCTATGAGAATGCTCAACAACAGTTCTGACATACTTGATAATATTGTTAAGTTTGGAAAGAATGCTGGAAATGTTCGAGGGATTGGATATGTCAACCAATAATGAACAAAAGCAAAAGGGGTAAAGTGAAGTTTGTTAGTCCAAAGAAAGATCTAGAACAAAATAATCAAATACAATGTTCCAACATCAGCATGGACGACAGAAGAATCACTCAGGAAATAATGGCTATATCGCTCTAGATGAAACGTTTATCCTAATTGGGAAGAGTTCTGTCAAGATTAAGGATCTTGGTTATGTTAATCAAGGAGAAAGGTCTGATGTGAAGAGTGTACCTCCAAAGAAGAAACAAAAGCAGGAGATGTTGAACCTCATGTCTCAACATCAGCAGAGACATCAGAAGAAATACAATGGAGGCATAAATCATCAATGGAGATGTGATTATTATGGAAGGTTTGGGCACTTAAATTCTTATGCTACAAATTGTATGTTTATCCCAATTCTGTTACACATCATAGTAGAACCCTGGATATTGTTAAATCCAAGTCTAAAAGGATTCCCAAGAGCGACACTCTTGGACTCGTAGTTCACACTATGCTCAGAGCTTCTACAAAAAAGGATTAGTTTTTTGATAGTGGTTGTTCTAGATACATGACTAATGTCAAGAAATTTCTTGCAGACATTAAACCACTTTCCTCTAGTTATATCACCTTTGGATATGGGACAAAAGGTGAAATAAAAGGTGCTGGAAAGATGAGCTGCTCTGACTTGCCAGATCTCAACAAAGTTTTTTTTGTTAAGGGGATAAATAATAACTTGATAAGCATTTGTCAACTGTACGAACAAGGTCTCAAAGTTAACTTTATTGCGTCTGAATGTCTGGTAACTAATGAGAATAATGAATTCATCATGAAGGGAGTCAAAGTAAAAGACAATTTTTACTTATGGATTCCTCAAGAAACAAATTGCTCCTCCACATATTTTATGCCAAAAGAGGTTGAGATGAAGTTACTTCAGGAGAAATTTGACTGGTTACTCCTAAAAGGAACGAAGAAAGTCCAACCAAAGGAAGCAAACATAGGTACTCCAAAGTTGAACATGGAGAAAAGAAAAATATGCGGAGAATATGAAGTAAGGAAGCAAACCAAGATGTCACTCACAAAGTTACATCATCAATTTACTTCCAAGAGGTCAGAAATTCTTCATATGGAGCTAATGGAATCTAAACAGGTTAACAGTACTGGTAGAGAGAAATATGTTAGTTTAATTGCTGATGAAATTTCAAAACTGTCCTGGATGAACACTATCAAAGAAAAACATAAAGATGTTGAGGAATTATAGCAATTATTGATGGGGAAGAATGCTATAGATTCTCCATCCTTCCTCCATGTTGATGTGATTACAACGATCAAAGAGTGGGACAAAGACTCTTTGCAAAGGATTGACTTGAAGAAGAATTTAATATCAAGTAAGGTCAGTAGTGACACTCCTAAAACTGGTGATAGATTCTAGGAGTGCAGAAGGATTTTTGATAGAGGCAAGATGTGGATGATCACCTGAAGATGACCAAGATTGTCTTGTTCCCTTAGCTATAGTATGCCCTTACTACTATTGTTAAAGGTGGTGCATGTGAATGATGTCCTATTAAGTGTTACGACATTCGTCCTGATGTGTGATCATGAAAGGTTCCTATTGGTGCTTTGCTTTTGGATTCTCTCTTTAGGGGGATAAATAATCATCTAAAAGAATAATGGAGAATGGTAGATCACTAGTGTGAATAAGACATCTGCGACGTGGATTCATCATGAATCGCTTTTTCCATCCATGAGTGTTGGGTGGTTCGTAGATGGAACTCTCTGAAGTGAGTCCAGTGGTGTGGTCATACCATAGTTCAAGCTGGTGTCGGGACATCATCTCAAGCTTAGTATGTCTCTAGGAATAAGGAGGATATTTATCTGGAAACTATCTAGCTCTCTTGCTTATGTTAAGATAGCTATTGCCTTGGTGGCCATTTCTTTAGTAAAATGCTAAGAGTAACACTCTTGGCCAAGTCTGATGAAGTCAGAGAGTTTGCGTAACTATTATGAGTGGCTTCTAGTTCATTCTTAGTAGGATAATATGAAAAGTGGTGTGAAGGGCAGGTATGTAGGTTGTTGTGAATAACGTGTCCACATTGTTCCTTCATCTAGGCACATGTGAGATAACAATGTTTGAACCGTTAAATGGTCAAAGAGAGAGGTAGATCAGTCCTTTGTCTCTCTCTCTTGAATTTAGTGGTGCACTGTTAACAAGAAGTATCTTATCTTTCTGGGAAATTGCTTACACTGACCGACTGTTTCTCTATATCAAGGCATCAATACAATCTCTAATAAATTCCCTGGTGTTTAAATGTGTCTTACTAGTTTTTATTGGTTGTGTAGTTTTTTTGTGGTTCCACTCAGTTTTGTTCATCTGTGTGTTATTTCATACTTAAGCTCAGTTTGTGTCAATTTTGGCTAAAAAAGAGGAGTGTAATTTTGTGTGACGTTTGTTGATTCTTGTTTTTATTGCCGAGGGTTGTTGCTTTTGGATATATACAGGATGTCACTCAAGATGTTCTAACATATTGTCTAGTATGGTGTTTTTGTGTCACATGATCTTCTAATTTATGATGTTTTGGTCACATGGTCTTCTAACTTGGGTCATTCAGGTTAGAATCCTTTTTGGTGTCTTGAGGCTACAGGGAAATTCTCTTGGGGTTTTTGTGATAAGAATTGGTTCGGAGTTTGAGGGGGAATAATTTGGTTGTTCTTGAAGATGTAGTTTATCTTCTTCCTCGTGTACATCAAATGTCTTCATCATGGGTGTACTGTGCAGAAATGAAAGTTTTATTCTCTGAAGTGGTACTTAGCAGATTTTGTGTTATGGATTGGACTGCTTTGAAGACTTGTTAGACATGATGTTCTAATATGTTGAGAATTTGGTATTATATTGTTGTGTAGCTTCCACTAGCTATTGCTCTGACATTTGTTGTTCTGACTTCTACTGTTGTTCTGTCTCTATCGCGTGTGTGTTTGAGGTGTTTCTCAAACCTAAGCTATTATTGTTTATGTGGAAGATATGCTAAGTTGTTTTAGCCAAAATAAGCCAAAGAGGGAGATTCTTATTTCTCTGTTTGGTGTGATTGGCATTATGTTTGGTAAAACTAACTTAGCTTAGACACGTTGAATGAAATGCTCTATCAAATGGAGTAACATGTCGAATGCGATGTCCTATGCTGGTTCTTTCGACATCGTGAATTTGTACAACTAGACTGTTGGATTTTTTAGTTTGTTACAGGTGTAAATATTCTTTAATATATTATCTATTCTACGTGGCGTACAACTTGAAGATTTAAAAAGATTCAAGATGATTTCAAGGAGAATTGTTAGTTTCTAATTATGGAGATATTTGAGGAAACTAATGATTTATATAGCGCCTCTGTCATTTCCAGCTGCATATATGAAGCCCAAATCCAGTTCATTGAAGATTATAAATAGAAGGCTTCAATCCTAGTGCAAGTGTCGAACTTACATTGTATTGTGTTAGGGTTTGTGTGTTTTATTATGAGCCTCTCGGTTATCATATTGATGAACGAGTAAGACTTTGTTTTGAGTTGTAAGTTCTGTCAGTCATTCCAAAGCTTTTAAGCAGTGAATGATTATGTGTCTTTAAAGTGTGACTTCTGTGTTGTTTTTCTAAGTGTTTAGAACTGGTCAATCATTATGCTATGATTGAAAGGAATTTGAGAAGGGTATCCTACCTAGGTGAGTCTTAGGTAGAAGTTAATCAATGGCAGTGATTAAGTGACAAGTTGTAAACGAGGGAGTTTAGCTTTGAATTGATACTATTTTAGTAAACTTAATCCATGACTTGGTATCCCCCAGAGTATGTGTTTGTGTACATCGAACTCGGTAAACAATCATGCGTGTTTTTTACTTTTTTGCACTTTGTTTATCATATATCTTGTCATTGTGTGTTTTTTCAGAGAAAGGTGTCTCAACATCTTTTAGGACATCTGAGATATGAATACCAGAATTTCAAGGCTGAGTCAGCCCTTAATTTGTAATTTAAAGTGTATTTACATGAGAATTCTTCAAGAGAAAAGATATAGTTTTTCAAAATATCTGTAAATTTGGCATGGCATCAGAGCATGTCACGATCTAAAATTTAGTCTGTGTTCTTTAGTCTTGTTTTTCTACCTTGTCCAAGTTTCTCGGTCTTTTTTTCTTCTTATGTTTTTTCATTTTCCTATCCATATTTCCATCTCGTATTCTCAATGTCCTTCAGTTCAATGTCAAAAGAGAAACATGATGTTTTCATTGTTCGCCTAAATGACAAAAACTATTCAGCTTGGGAATTCCAATTTTCTTTATATGTCAAAGGAAAAGATTTGCGGTGTCATGTTGATGACACAACCCAGCTCCTAACAAATAAAAAGATAATGTTGAACATGCCATATGGGTAGTCAAAGACACTCAAATCATGTCTTGGATCATTGGTTCAGTTGATCCCAACATTGTTTTGAATCTCCGTCCTTACAAGACCACAACAAAAATGTGGGCTTACTTGAAGAAAATCTATAGGTTGAACAATGAAGCCCAAAGATTTCCAGCTAGAGCACGAAATAGATAATTTTAAACAAGGTTGTCTCTTTATATCTGATTTTTATTCTCAATTAATGAATCTCTGGGTTGAACACACTGATATAATTTATTCAAATTTAAGTACTGATGGTCTAAGTATGGTACAAACAATTCACGACATTACTAAATGAGATGAATTTCTCATGAAATTGAGATACGAGTTTGAAGGTGTCTGCTCTAATATGATTAATAGAGACCCAACACCCTCATTGGATTCTCAATGATCTATTACATGAAGAACAAATCCTTCTTACATAATCTATCATTGAAGAAAAAAATCATATACTTGTAAGAACAAGATTTGGTTCTGCAATATCATCTTTGAGTTTTGATGATAACAAATGAGTATGATTGTATGAACAATTTTGTTGTACTAATGTTTGTTATTGTTGAGTACTTAACAAACAGGTTCTGCTTCTGGTGGATGGCGTGGCCAAGACATTAGAAGAGAATTGATTCTGCTTCTACACTATACAAGTTCTGTTGAACAATAGCAAGACACTCCAGAAGGCTTTGAAGTGTAAGCTCTAATGTTGTTCTAAAGAAACCAGTCAGAAGATATGAAGATAGAAGTTGTAACTTACATCCAGATGCTGAAGACTCAAGCTTCTAAAGACAATGTGTTATAAGGAAATAGTCGAAAGATCTGAAGACAAAAGTTGTAACTAAAGTCCAGATGCCGAAGACTCATGTTTCTAAAATATAGTGTGTTTCAAAGAAAAAAAGTTAGAAGATCTGAAGACGAAGTTTCTACTGAAGTCCATATGCTAAAAACTTAGTTTCTAAAAGACAAATTGTTCCAAATAAGACAAAGTTAAAAGATCTGAAGACAATGTTTCTAATTGAAGCCCAGATGCTGAAGAATTTGTGTTTCTAATGATAAGGTTTTGAAGATAAGGATTATTAAAGAACCAAGTGCTAAAGATTCTAAAGACTGAAGGTGTGAAGATTCCAAAGACTTGAAGTTCTAAAGGCCCAAGGTTATCTACAACAGGTTCTCAAGACCAAGTGCTAAAGACTCTAAAGACGCAACTCTTAAGACTCTGAAGACTTGAAGCTCTTCTGATCCAAAGGTTTGCCACAACAGGTTCTCACGACCAAGTGTTGAAGACTCTGAAGATGCAGTTAAGACTCTAAAGACTTGAAGTTCTGAAAACCTAATTTTATGTTCCCGCTTCTAACCTCATGCTCACAGAGGCCTCTGAAGTGGAGAAAGAAATAATATAATGGTAACATAGTACAATAGTACACAATATGAAAATCTTTATGCCGCTACCTCTCGACTAACTTGAAGTGTATAAGAGATAAGGATGTAGAAGTACTATTTGTAACAACTCTTTTTCAAATAGCCAACGACTCTATTTTTGCTTGGCTATATAAGAAAAATAATCATATGTTTAAAGATGTTGTTGAGCTCGCTGTATGTTGGTTGGCTGTTTGCTCAAGACTGTAAGTTGCAAGTTGCAAGATGTTGATGTTAAATGTTACAAAGGAAAGATGCCATTAGCAGAACACAACCAAAAAGCTATAATCCATTATAACAATATGATGAATTCTACAAGATGTTACTCAATCTACCAATCATATACATCTTGGAAGAATCATGAAAAAGCAAGGAGTTGTGGCTCATATCTTGCTTGATGAAGAAAGAAGATGAAGATGAAGAATTCTACAAGATGTCATTCAAATCATTAATCATATACATCTTGGTAGAATTATGAAGAAGTAAGGAGTTGTTGCTCATAGCTTGCTCAACGATGAAGATGAAGACAAGAAGACTACAAGATGCTGCACTTAATTTAGATTTTATTCATCCTTGTAGAAATATGCAAAACACAAGAATTGTTGCTCAGATTGTGTTATTGCTTAAGATCTTCATGTAAACTATTTGTACACAAGAGTTATTGCTTAGAATTGTGTCAAACAATATGTACTTAAGTTAGGAGTAATCTACTTGATAAGAAGCACTCATGTAATCTCCAGAAAAAAGATTCTGTTTAGAATTGGTTGGTTCTTCAAGTGATCGAGTGAAGATCATAAGACTTGATAAGACTTTGGATGCGGCCATCGTAAATGAAATCCTGGTAGTGGATTCTATTGGGTCAATGGTAGTCATATCTCAAAGGGGACTGAGTGAAGGTAAGCCTTCTGAGATAACTGATGAATATCATTGGAAGGAAATCCTGATAAGAGATTATGGAGAATCAGATTCTGTTGGGTCAATGAATGTTATATCCAGTTTGGATCCCTGAACGCGTCATTGGATGTTAGTCACCGGAATTTTCCCATGCGATTGTAATCAGATTCATTATAGTGGATTAAGTCCTTGAGTTCAAAGCAAAATCACCTCGGAAGGGTGGACTGGATTAGCTTGGGGTTTTCTCAAGTGAATCAGGATATATCGCGTGTTCTTTACTTTTGCTTATGCTTTAGAGTTTATGTTTTCCGAACTTAATTAGAAGCATTACTTAGAAGTAACAATCAGAAGCATTGTTCAATAAATAATGCTTAGAAGCGAAAGTTATACAAGAAAGGAAAATCCAATTCAAACCTCCCTTTCTTGCGTTTTCTTCACACCTTCAATTGGTATCAGATCCCAGTTCTGTTATTGATGGATATTCAAACACCTAACAGTGTCAGAAAAAGATCCATATGATTTGTGAAGAAATACTCTAAGGTAATAGTTATTCAATTTTCAACTACTGTCTAAAACCAGAAAATTGAAGAACAAGCCAACATGAAAAGATTCATCAGATAAGAAGTTATATCTGTTAAATGCTTTTGATTAAATTCCTTGAGAATAATGAGATGTTTTCAAGAAACGGATTAGTCCAACCTTGACTTTCTCATAAGATCTCATTAGGAATATTTTCAAAAGAAGTAAGACTGTTATCTTATGATACAAAAGAACCTCATGATAAAACCGTCCATTCAAGCAGACATAAGATCTTTTGAAGATCTAATAATTGGTTTTGTAGAAGACCAAACATCTCTGAGGAAAGAACGCTTATTGATTCATCAGAAGTATGGTCAAATACTAACTCTAAGGAAGTTAGCTTTGCATTGCAAGGACAAGATTGTTAACCAGAAACGTCAAAGTTTTGATTAGAAAATATTTTGCAATTTGTTCAAGGAAACAGAGATTTCAGAAGACATTAGGCAATGATAGTTAACTCTCTCAATCACATAGATTCTCAATAGTTCATGAAATATTGACCTTCTGAAAATAAGCTTTTGTTCAAAGGAAGTTTAACAAACAGATGGATGTTCTGATAATAAAAGATCTGAATATCTTTGCTTTGAGAATTCTCTCAAAAAGGTCAGACGGGTGAAGAATGACGAGACCATCTGAAGAGAAGATTCTGATTCTAGTTCTCTGATCGGACATCATAATTCAAAAGAAGATTACTCTTATGAAATCATAAAACTGATAATACTCAAATAAATAAGAAGAATCAATATAAAGATAATTCAGAACTTCTGAAAGACTGCTATGAAGAAAGCATAAGAAGAAAGAAGTTGATCAGAAGCTGTATCTAAAAGCTCAGTTATCAGAGGATGCTTCAGTCAGAAATATATCTGATCAGATGAAACCCTTTGGTCATTCAGACCATGAGTATATTGATCGTATAACTTAGTTAGACGAAGTGGTTAACGCGTGTAATCCTCAATTATTCCTAGCCATCACACATTACCTAAGCTAGATTATGAACAACATGCAATTTCATGAATTGATACGTCATGGTTAATTTTATTAATTACAACCCCATTAATTTTTCTATTCCTTTTTAAAAGACCGATAACCACACGTCTCCCCACACTTGTTAGAAACCCTAAAACCCTTTTTCTCTCAACTGTTCCTCGTCTCTCTCTATGGTTTCTTCATCCTCTTCAAAAGTTCGTCTACAACCGTATTCTAGATCTCCACCCACTTTCAACAATGATGACTCCTTCTCAAGAAGAAGTTGTTAAGTTTTCTAGTGAACTGGAGCAAGCCCTAAATTTATCCGTCACAACATCGTCAACCATTGCATATTCGTCTTCAACAATGGTTCCATCATCTTCAACAGTTCCGTCTTCATCAACCATCACTCCATCTTCATCAACTAAGGTTCCCTCATCTTCAGTAAATCCTAGTGATGACAATCACATTACGCGGAAAAGATCTAAAGTTCAGTCTAACCTGAAACCAAAGGAGTTGATTATTCTTAAGGAATTAATGGTTGATTTTGACAATCTCGCTGCAAATGGGTGTAACTTAAAAGAAGAACTAAAGGCTCAAGTCTGGGAAAAATATTTCCAAAGGCTTCATGGTCCTGTCTATGAGGCGCTAGTGATAGATTTTTGGAAAAATGATGATTGTGATGACTTTCATATTGTTTAAGATGTTATTGGACAAAGGATCATCGTCACTGAAGAGTCCATTGCAAAATTGTTGGGATTGAAGTTCCTAAAAGGAAAATGTGTATATAGTTTGGACAATAAATCAAAGGCGAAAAATAAATCTCTATCAACTATTGTTTACAAATTTCTCTGTTGAGAAATCCAAGTACAAAATCAATGATCTTCATGATAATCTCAGAGTATGGCATAAGATTATTCTGGGCTGCATAAACCCTAGACCTCCTTAAATTTCCTATGATTATTTCAACATCAATCAGAAGTTCACGCTGTACTTTCTGATGTCCAAACAAAGGATTAATCTTCCTTTCATTTTGTTTAATTACTTGAGGGATTATATTAGAAAGACCAGAACCACCGCACTTCCCAACAAAAAGGTATCTCCAAATATTCCCCGTGGATGACTTCTAACTGATATTTTTGTTAAAAATGGCTTGGTAAAGTTTTTGATTGAAGAAGCCAATTATAAAGAGGATCTGACTCCAAGCATTGGAGATTCCTTTAATGGGTAAACCCTAAGGAACATGAGGTTGATTGAAGAACTCAAGGTCAAGCCTCTAATTTAACCATATGAGAATTATCACCATAAAATAATTCTTGTAAGGCACTGTCCGCTATTCTCCAAATGAGATTCAGTATCCAACATGGCTGCATACTTTCTAATGATGCAACAAGAAGGACATGACATGTAAAAATTTAATTACTCAGACCTGCCTACTGAATGTGTTAATTTTTATGTTGGTAAAAGGAAGAGAAGCTCAAAAGCTTCTGAACCAGAGAAGAAAAAGAAAAAGAAAAAGAAGTCTGGCTTTATAAAAGACGCCATTTTGGGAAATGAAACTTTTGTAACAACTAGTAAGTCTGTTGTTGATACTTCTGTACCTGTTTCATTATCTGTTTCTAAAATTATTGACGCAATCTCATCTATTTCAACCACCATCACACAAACATCATTTTTTGTTCCATCATCCATCATTACCACTTCTATTTTTGTTCCAGTTGTAAATATTCCAACTCTTTCCAATAGCACTGTAACTGAAATTCCTGTAACTTCAAATAAGTCTTTTCCACCATCAACATCAATCATTTCTAAATCCACCACCATAAAAGTTCTTGCTTCAAATCCTATTCCATCTTTCACTACCTTCATTCCATCAGAACCAATACATACTTCTACTTCTCCATTAACCTCACCTCAATCACTTCCACAAGACTCTTACTTTTCAACTTTCAATACCAATCTTCATTTTTCCTTCTTCAACAAAGAAACCACTCTTCATTACTCACCCATCATTCATCCTGATCAAATTTCTCCCCATATTCTCGAAATATCAGAAAGAACAATCTCTGATAATCAGGTAGCTATTGGAATTTCTTCAACCAAACCTTTCACTTGCTCACAACTTTTCAATATTACCGAACCTTTACCATAAAATTCTCATGAACAAACTTCTGAACCAAGCCATCCTCAACCCAACCTAGCCTTGGTTTTTCATGAAAAACCTTTTCCTAAAAACTTGGATGAATGCATGAACATCTTTAGAATCAAGGCTAAGAAAAGGATTGCTAAGATAAAAGCAGGGGCAAGCACAAGCACTGAGCCTCAAGACATGGATGGTTCTTGGAAGAAGTTTTAGAAGTGGATGTCTTCTGAGGTTGAACGAATTAATTCTTTCGCTGAAGCATCCAGAATTGGGGATGTTCAAATGGTAACTAAAAGAAAGGAAGAAAGAGAAAGAGTTAGATAAGTTGAAATAATTGGTGCTAAGCAAAGAGAAGCTGAAGAAAAAGCTCGACTTGCTGAAGCTGAAGCAACAAGACTAAAAGAAGAAGAAGAAGCTAAAGCTGTAGAGGAAGCCAGATTGGCTACAGAAGCTGCAAAGGCTGCTGAAGAAAAAGGTAAGCAACAAGCTCTGTGGTATCCAACTCTGAGTCTGACTGGGATATAAACAACCATTGATGAAATAAAGGAAGAACAGAAAGTGTTCAGAGAACACTTTAAAGCTCAGGACAAGGTCAATGAATCTGTTCAAACTATGCTCAAGATGATTTTGGAAAATATTTCTGAACCTTCATCATCAGCTCGTCCGACTTCTAGAACCTAGGCAATAGGATTCTGGTTTAGTTTCCTTGTTTGCATATGCTTTTTTTTGGATAAGTTATCCTCATAATTAATTGACATATTATCTTAATCTTTTTAAAAATATTTTGTCTTTCCACATAATTATCTTTTTGATGATGTCAAAAAGGGGGAGAAGTATAATGATTTTGATGAATTTCAAAGAAATGCATTATAATACATGCATGATATAAAATTATGCATTTACCACTGACGTGTGTTTATTTGTTAATTAACCGAGGAGCTCTGAACAAGTTCACTAGGAATTCTAAGATATGTCAAAATGAAAGAACTCTGTTAAAGTTCTTAAGAACTGTCATTTCATATATTCAAAGATGTCTACTCTATGAACTTATGTTTAAGAATCATATAGACCCAATACTGTTAAGAAGTTGAGAACTTTCTAAAAGTTAAAGTTATCTTGATTTTGGTATCATCATGTTCATAAGATGTATGATGTCTGAGAATGTTATAATCAGAACCCTAAGAATTAAAAGCAGAAGCATATGTCTTCCAGAAGAACAGAGTAAATCAGAAGTTCAAGACTGTCTGAAATTCCTGTAGTCAAGACTATAAAGATCTCAATATTTGATCTATCGGAACCAGAGGGAGTTTTACTCAAATGGTTCAGAGTCAGGATATTCGAACTTCATCAAGTCATTGACTCAGGGGGAGTATCATAAAAAGTATAAGTATTCCTTCCCTTCTAATTTCACTGATTATGATTATATGCACAAAATTGTGTCATCAAAATATATAGTATTGTCATCATAAAAAAGGGGGAGATTGTAAGAACATGATTTGGTTCTGCAATATTATCTGAGTTTGATGATAACAAATGAGTATGATTGTATGAACAATTTTTTTGTACTAATGTTTGTTATTATTGAGTACTTAACAAACAGGTTCTGCTTCTGATAGATGGTGTGGCCAAGACATTAGAAGATAATTGATCCCGCTTCTACGCTACACAAGTTCTGTTGAACAGTAGAAAGACACTCCAGAAGGCTCTGAAGTGTAAGCTCTGATGTTGTTCTAAAGAAACCATCCAGAAGATAGAAGTTGTTACTTACGTCCAGATGCTGAAGACTAAAGCTTCTAAAGATAACGCGTTCAAAGGAAACAATCGAAAGATCTAAAGATAAAAGTTGTAAATAAAGTCCAGATGCTGAAGACTCACGTTTTTAAAAGACAATGTGTTTCAAAGAAAAAAAGTTAGAAGATCTGAATACAAAGTTTCTACTGAAGTCAAGATGCTAAAAACTTAGTTTCTAAAAGACAACTTGTTCCAAAGAAGACAAAGTTAAAAGATCTGAAGACAACATTTCTAACTGAAGTCCAGATGCTGAAGACTTTGTGTTTCTAATAACAAGGTTTTGAAGATAAGGATTATTAAAGTACCAAGTCCTAAAGATTTTAATGACTGAAGGTCTGAAGATTCCAAAGACTTGAAGTTCTAAAGGTCCAAGGTTTATCTACAACAGGTTCTCAAGACCAAGTGCTAAAGAATCTAAAGACACAACTCTTAAGACTCTGAAGACTTAAAGCTCTTTTGATCCAAAGATTCTCTACAACAGGTTCTCACGACCAAGTGCTGAAGACACTGAAGTTGCTTGTGCGATTGTAATCTGATTGATTATAGTGGATTAAGTCCTTGAGTTCAAGGCAAAATCACCTCGGAAGGATGGAATGGATTAGCTTGGGGGTTTCTCAAGTGAACCAAGATATATCGCGTGTTCTTTACTTTTGCTTATAATTTAGAGTTTATTTTTTCTGAACTTAATTAGAAGCATTACTTAGAAGTAGCAATCAGAAGCATTGTTCAATGAATAATGCTTAGAAGCGAAAGTTATACCAGAAAGGAAAACCCAATTCAAACCCCCTTTCTTGTGTTTTCTTCACACCTTCAATACTATCCTAGTGGCATACATTGCATAAGGGAGGTCAAGAAACCTTGATATGAGGAATATTCAATTTTTTGCTTCAAGCGCTCTAGACATTACGCCTTTAATTGTCCAAGAGAAATATGCAATTATTACAAAAGGGATGGACACATTATTAAAGAGTATCCAACTAGGCCACCAAAGCGAAACGTAACAGCCGTCACGACCTCTGTTGATTCATCTATTGATGTCCAATAAAATGCACCTACTGTTATCTAACAAAATACACCTATTGTTGTTGTCCATACTTTGACCCCCGAAATGGTTTAGCAAATGATCATTTCAGCGTTCCCTATTTTCATATTCTCAAGTAAATCATCTTCACCTTGGTACTTTGATTATGAGGATTCCAACCACATGACCAACAAATCCCATTTTCTTAATAATGTCAGAAAATATTCTGGAAATATCAAGATACATACTGCTGATGGACATCAATTACCTATAATTGCAGCTGGTGATATTTCTTCAACTCTAACTAATATTTTTTCTCCCGATCTCACCAGTAATATCATTTCTGTTGGTCAATTAGTTGACGATGATTGTCAAGTACATTTCTCAAAATTTGGTTGTCCTGTGCAGGATCAACACTCAGGGACGATAATTGCGAAGGGGCCTAAAGTTGGACGCCTCTTTCCACTCAACTTATCTTTGTTTTCAAGTCTTTCTTTACCTTCTAACTTGTGCAATTCTACAACCATTGGTTATCAAGTGTGGCATAAGCGTTTTGGACATGCAAATTTCAATGTACTCCATGACATGTTAAAATCTTGTTTTCTTGGAAATAAGCACACTCCATCTCTCGATGCTATTTGTTTTGACGACATTCGTCATAAGCTTCGCAAAAGTAAAGTCCTTTCTTTCCCAACATTTCAATAAAATATAACACAACCTTTTGATATTATCTATAGTGATGTTTAGGGAGTAGTCCAGATTATATCTCATGCAAATTAAAAATGTTTTGTAACTTTTTTGCTGATTATAGTCGTTTTACACGGGTCTATTTTTTACACTCCAAAGATGAAGTTTTTTCCACTTTTACATTTTTAATGCTTATGTTCAGACCCAATTTTCAGCCAAAATTAAAATTCTTCGCTATGACAATGGGGGAGAATACACATCAAAATATTTTTGAGAATTCTTTAAATCTAATGAGATTATATCTCAAAGGTCGTGTCCTTCAACTACCCAACAAAATGGTGTAGCTGAAAGAAAAAACCATCATTTGCTTGATATTGTTCGTTCACTTCTTCTTGAATCTCATGTGCCACCATAATTCTGGTGTGAAGCCCTCTTTGCAGCAGTTCATCTTATAAAAAGTTTACCATCTCAATCAATAAATAACAAATATCCATTTTGTCAAGTATTTGGTAACCCATCAAATTACTTCACTCTTTGTGTTTTCAGTTGTGTATGTTATGTACATCTTCATCCACAAGAACATACTAAACTCTTAGCACAATTTGTTGATGTGCTTTTCTTGGATATTCATATCTTCATAAATGATTTCTATGCTATGATCATAATATTCATTGAATTCGAGTCTATAGAAGTTTCATTTTCCTTGAAAATAAATATTTTTTTTTTGTAACAAATCATGACCCTCCTTCTTCTACATTTTCTGTTTTCCCATTGTTTTCTAACACTTCTGCAGATTAGCCACCCTCTAAGCCCCTATTGAACTATAAAAGAGGACGTGTTATCACACAAAATACCTAACTGACTTTGTTGTGCCCCTTCAAGATGATTCCATGACTGCTGATCCAATATAAGAGCCAAAACCAGACTCTGTACGAAACAATACGCGTATTGTAAGCCCCTAAAGAATATGGTTTCTATACTCCTTTATCCTTGACAATTATTTGCGGTAAAGCAGAAAGCAAAAGTAAGTATTTGTTTTATCATCTCCACAAGAATTAATGCGATATCAATGTCGTTCAACAATTAATATGTTTTTAAGCTTAAGTTTGCAAGGGTGTTGACAATTTAAAGTTACAAAAAGTAAAACGGTTGAATGATAAACAAAGTTTCAGAGGGATATAAGAACTTGTTAGGATTAGATTTCATCCATCGATAGAATATGAAATTTGCGAATTAGTTGTACATAATCTAAACATTCATCAATATCATCACGTATCACTCACAACATCATTTATGTCTAAACATCTGATAGGATTTTAACATTTTAATCGAGGATCTTTCGGCCTATTAAACGGTTCCTACCTTATTGTTTAATCGACGATTTCTCAGTCTATTAAACAACAAGGAGCATTAAGATTCAATACTCTTTGTGAATGTTAGCCTAAATCTATGTCCAGAGTTTAGAATCTAACATATGTTCATCTTAGTTCGAGTTTTGAACCATATTTCTCAATAGCAATCCAAACCCATTAAGATAAATAGTAAAACAAAGATAACATCGTTATAGATTCACAGTTAGATTATATACAATGCCATAATCAATAAAAATACATACTAAAATAGTAAACTTACATCCAATCCCAACAAGAAACGAATTTAGTTACCCATGATAACTAAATACAAAGAGAAGAATAAAGAAGAACAAGCATCCTCCGCGATTTCCCAACGATTGATGCAAACCCCAACTCCTATTATCTAAGATGCACACTCTCTTGTTGTTTTCTAAGCCTCACACTCCAAAAAATGGTTTCTAGGTCACAACTATGGTGGTGGTGGTCAGAAAGATAAAAAAATCTAATTGAAGATTTTTTTATACACTTTCTGCTCAACCAAATTCTCCCGGCGCCCAAAAGTTTTACCTGGATAAATGTCACTTTTCACCTGGGAAAATATCCAAATTCGCCTGGCGATTTCCACGCTCCTACTTTGTCTGGAAAAATTTCTAGGATTTTACACTGGAAAGCCTCTGACTTTGCCTCGCTCCGTCCTCGCCTAGCAACCTCAAAGCGAGGATTTCACTCCATCCTTTCCTAGCAACCTCAAAGCAAGGAACTCACTCCGTGCTCGCCTGAAGAAATTGCCAAGAGAGAAACTTTTTGCTTTGTGTTTTCTTCCTTGGTTTGTGCCATGTTCTTTTGGTTTGATGTAACACTTTACTGCACAAAAACAAACAAATCAAAGAGACCACAATCAAATGAAATTAAAGCTATACACAAAGCAAAACTTGGGAAATAAAATGATGGAAAACGCAAAATGGAGCCTAAAAGTGCCAAGTTTTAATATGGAATTTTAGTAATATTTGGCACTTATCAAACTCTCCCCAACTTAAATCTTTGTTTATCTTCAAACAAGATTCTTACAAGCCTAAAGAAACAAAATCAACCTCCAAGAAATCATGAACAACAAGTTTGGAAAAACGAAAACAAATGCACTATTCAAAATCAAAAGTATAAGCAAAGTAATGCTTATCACTATACTACCATGACACCCTGAACATGAAACAAATTATAAACACAAAATTCATGTTAAAAATTCTAAAACAACAAATTCTCAAGCATGAGTCACACCTAGAAAAAACTTCATCAATGGATGAAAAACAAACATGAGGGACTTGGCTCTCACCCAACAATCTTGCTAACATCCAGATTAAGTTATGCATTCATCCAAAAAATTCATATTGAAAGAATAAAAACATAAATCACAGGGACTTTCAAGGGTTGTAATCTTACTTGGGTTAACAAAGAATGGTCATATCTAAATGCCTTTGAAACAAAATTTCCTAAAACTATGAGAGCAATCACTTCCCACATTTTCAAGCAATCAAAAATATTATTCACCCTTTTCTCTTAGCTAATTTGCTACAACCTTGATCTTATTCATTTTTTATTTTCTTTTTTCTTTTTCTTTTCTTTTTTTTTCATAATTTTTTTTCTTTTTCAACCACTTTATTTTTCCAACCTCTTAGAAACTAACCTTTAAGCAACCAATCCTTTTTTCTTCCTAACTTGAATACAACAAAACATCGTGGCATGACGACTCCCAAATTTTCTAAGGCAAGGAAAAGTTCCAAACACAATATATGGTTGATGGTTCAAGTGCTGTAGAAACAAAATTAAAATCCACGATGAACTACTTATTCATGCATAAGTTCATAGTTCAACAACACGATGGATTCTAACACTAAGGCTTAAAGGTTTGAACAAATTATCGCTCACTCACCAGGTAAATTACTTTTGGTTAGGTGGTTATGCTCAATTTAAAAAAAAAAGCCTTAATAATTTTCATGCTTTCATACAATTTAACACAAATGAAAGATTAAATATAATAAAACTGAGTTAAAACAAGGATTGTTGGTCTCCTGAGCCTATGGTAAACAATGGAAAGATCCTCACATTTAGGTTTTGATCTAAAGTAATTCAACTATGAACAAGTATTGTAAGAGAATGAATGGCATGACATTTGTACAAATTACATGTTTCATAATCATGATATGTTCTATAAAGCAATAAATGTGTACCTTGACAATGTACCAACTTCAAACACTATTATTACCACACATTTTGAGACATTCAAACTTGAAACAATCACTTCATGCTTCTTCAAATCATTAGACCAATTTTTGAAAACAAACAATAAAAAATAATATTAGAAATTACTACTACTATTTACTACTCTACAACAATTTAAACAAACAACAATAAAGTTGGGTTGCCTCCTAACAAGCGCTTGTTTAACGTTGTTAGCTCAACGCCTTTATTTAGTAGACGCTACTTCTTGGTAATTCCTTTTGCTTGGCTAATTTCTCCTTCCCCTGAAGTTACTCCTAACCAACATTTGAGCGAATGTTATGCAAAACAAGTATATATATAATATAGAAAAATGTACAAAGCTTAAGAAGATAGAAACTATTGCGATGTAATTAATATCTAAACACCAATCCCCGACAACATCGTCATTTCATTTTTGCGGTATAACAACAAGTAAAAGTAAGTATTTGTTTTATCGTCTCTACATGGATTAGTGAAATATCAATGCATTTCAATAGTTAATATGTTTTAAGCTTAAGTTTGCAAGGGTTTTCAAAGTTTAAAGTTACAGAAAGTAAAATGGTTGAATGATAAACAAGGTTTCAGAGAGGTATAAGAACTTGTCAGGATTGAATTTCATCCACCGATATAATATGGAATTTACTAATCAGTTGTACACAATCTAAACATTCATCAATATCATCACGTACTGCTTCCAACAGTGTTTATGTCTAAACATCTGATGAGATTTCAACTTTTTAATCGACGATATCTCAGCCTATTAAATGATTCCTACCTTATTATTTAATCGATGATTTATTAGGCTACCAAACAACAAGGAGCATTAGATACTCTTTGTTAATTTTATCCTAAATCTATGTCTAGATTTTAGAATCTAAAAGATGTTCATCTTAGTTCGAGTTTCGAACCGTATTTCTCAATAGAAATCCAAACCCATTAAGATAAATAGTAAAACAAAGATAACATCTATATAGATTCACAGATAGATTGTATACAACTCCATTATAAATAAAAATACATACTAAAATAGTAAACTTACATCTAATCCCAACAAGAGAGGGATATTGTTACCCATGATAACTAAATACAAAGAGAAAAATGAAGAAGAACAGGAATCTAACGTAATTTCCCATTAAATGATGCAAACCCCCGCTCCAATTCTTCAAGATGCACACCTCTCTTGTTGTTTTCTAAGCCTCATACTCCAAAAAATGGTTTATAGGTCAGAACCATGGTGGTGGTGGTGAGAGAGATAAAAAAATCTGTCTGAATATCTATTTATACACTTTTTGCTCAACTAAATTTTCCTGGCGCCCAAAAGTTTCACTCGAAGAAATGTCACTTTTCACCTGGGAAAATATCCAAATTATCTTGGCACTCAAAGTTTTTCCAGGAGATTTCCACGCTCTTGCTTCGCCTGGAAAAATTTCCAGGATTTACCACTGAAAATCCTCTGACTTTGCCTCGCTCCGTCCTTGCCTAGGGATCTCAAACAAGGATTTCACTTCCTTTTCACCTAGCGACCTCAAAGTGAGGACTTCACTCCGTGCTTTCCTGGCGAAATTGCCAGGATAAAACTTTTTGCTTTGTGTTTTCTTCCTTGGTTTGTGCCATCTTCTTTTGGTTTAATGCAACACTTTCCTGCACAAAAACAAACAAATCAAAGAGACCACAACTAAATAAAATTAATGCTATACACAAAGCAAAACTTGGGAAATAAAATGATCGAAAATGCAAAATGGAGCCTAAAAGTGCCAATTTTTAATGTAGAATTTTAGTAATATTTGGTACTTATCAACAACAACATTATTTTGTGTTCATATCCCCTCTTCTTATAAACAGGAAATGGAATTTGGTTACTAGTTGAAAACTATTGAAAATGAGCTTTTACCCTTGGAAGAAAATCAGACATGGGATACAATACCATGTCCTCCAACAGTTAAACCTTTAGGAACCAAATTTGCGTTTTCTATAAAGTTGCATTCAGATGGATCAATTGATCGTTACAAGGCTCGTTTACTAGTGCTTAGAAATAAGAAAGAATATGGGTTATACTATGATGATACTTTGCTCCAGTCACCAAGATGACTAACGTTTGCACTATTCTTACTCTTGTTGCATCAAAATCTTGATCACTACATCAAATGGATGTGAAAAATGAATTCCTACATGGTGATATTAAGGAAGAAGTTTACATCAAATTTCCCAATGGTATGCCCATTTCTTCCTTAAATATTGTTTGCAAACTAAAATGATCATTGTATGGTTTAAAGCGAGCACCAGGAGTATGGTTTGAAAAGTTATGATCTACTCTACTTGGTTTTTCATTCATTCAAAGTCAATATGATCCATCACTTTTTTTACAAAGGACTCCTACAAGAATTATGGTGCTCCGGGTTTATATGCATGATATTATGGTAATTGGCTTTGATCAAGAAGATATCTCTAAAATCAAGCACATGTTGCATTCATCTTTTCACATGAAGGAATTGGTTCATCTTACTTACTTCTTGAGCTTAGAGGTTCATTATTAACCTGAAGGAATTTTTTTTAAATCAACAAAAGTATATTAAAGATATAGTCTAACTTGTTGAACTCACAAGCGCAAAATTGATTGACACTCCCTTGGAAGTTAATGTTAAATATCAATGATATGAAGGTGACATTCTTGATGATCCAACTCTTTATCGAAAGCTAGCCAGTAGTCTTATCTATGTAACTATCACCCATCAAAATATTTCTATTGTTGTGCACATTATTAGTAGGTTCATGCAAGCACCACGACACTTCCATCTTTCAGTTGTGAATCAAATCATTAGATACCTCATTGGAACCTTAAAACGTGGTTTATTTTTTCCTACTGATTTGACACTCCAACTTCAAGCATACAGTGACACTGATTGGGCATGGTGTCCATGCACTAAAAAGTCTACTACTGGTTGGTGTATGTTCCTAGGAAATGATCTTATTTCTTGGAACTGTAAGAAACAAAATTCAGTTTCAAAGTCATCCACCGAAGCAAAATATCATGCAATGTTTGCTGCTTGTTCTGAAATAATATGGTTGTGCGGTCTTCTTACCAAACTTGGATTCTCTCAAGCACAACCAACTTTGTTATATGATGACAACACAAGTGCTATATAGACTGCAACAAATCCAGCTTACCATTAAATAATGAAGCACATCGAAGTTAATTGTCACTCTATCCGAGAAGCATATGATCATAGAGTCATCACTCAACCTCATGTTTCCTCATTTGTTCAAACAACTGACATCTTCACTAAATCATTGACACAACTTTTTAGTTACTAAATTAATGCTTATTTATTCACCAACATCAGTTTGAGGTGGCATGATAGTAGGTTTAATGTTGGTATCTAACTGATATTTGCTAATTAGAATATTCTTAATTGCTATTCATTAGGATAATAAAGTGCATAAATGTATATATTATTGTGGCAGATTTATTGGGTTAGGATTAATACTATTGATTAGTATATTAAACTGCATAAATGTATATGAAAGTTATAGACTTATTAGGCCGAGTCAACCCCTTAACTTGTAATTTGAAGTGTATTTATATGAGAATTCTTCAAGAGAGAATATACAAATTTTCAAAATATCTATGAATTTGACAGTTGTCTCTACCTCTTCTTCTCTAAAATCATTTGAATACTCATTTTGATCAGGATCTACAACAACTTGATTTTTTTTCTTTGCTACCTTCTTGTGTTCTCTGAGTTCCATGATTTTGACTCTTTTATTACATATCTCTTCTTATGACCACTTTATTAGTTCTTAAATTATACAACATGTATGCATCAGTGGGATGAAACCCTACCAGTACAGTGTTCTCACTTTTATCTTCTAGATTGATCCTTATATCATCAAGTATGTGTTTGAAGCATAATAACATAATTATTGTTATATGATTCGCACTAGGCTTCCTTCCACTTCAAGCTTCTTCTAGAACTTTCATAGGAAATTTACTATAAGGAAATTTGTTTACGATATAGGTTATTATGGTTACAGACTCTCTCCAAAACTAATAAGGCATCTTATTTTGTTGTTACACACTTCTAGCCATGTCAAATATTGTTTTGTTTCTTCTTTCTTAGTCCATTGTATTGTGTAGTGTAGGATGAGGTGACTTCATGCATAATTTATTGACTTCCATAAAATATTTTAAACTCTTTTGAGGTCTACTTACATCCATCGCCACTTTTACAAATCTTGATTTGTGTTTTTTTTCCTCCTTCTTAATGGATATTCTATACCTTTTGAATATCTAAAGTGATTCACTCACGAGTTTGATTGTGTTGAGCCAAAGCATACTAGTATATTCATTAAAAAATGTAATGAAGTGTTTTCTTCCCCTAATGATAGAAATTCAAAGGTTCCACAAATGTTAGAATGTGACACTCCTAAAGTTGCAATTGATTTCATAGGTGTACTAGAAATGGGTTGTAGTATACTTTGTTTTCCTTTGAAGCAAATGAAGGTATGAGAAACACAAGAAAGGAGGGTTTGAATTGGGTTTCACCAAATTAAATCTTTTCATTGGTAACAGAACAAGTTAGCTTTACACATAACAGTAAATGAACACAATGATTTTTATCTTGGTTCACTGTTAACTAAGCTACTCCAGTCCACCCCTCAAGGATGATTTCACCTTCAACAAGGACTTAATCCACTATAACCAAACTGATTATAGGACAACCCATAATAAGTCTGATCAACCTTATTGGCACCCTCAATAAGTCAGTCGATCCTTATTGTAAATTCACTCAAATTGCAACAGGAGTCTTCTTAAGATCAGACCTTCACCCAGTCTCTCAAGGTATCATTCAACAATAGTTGAGTACTTTCAGTGTATTACAAATTTGCTTCTTGTAAGCAGATTACACAGAATTTTCAATACAATGAAAAACACCTACATGTTCTACTGCAAGATATGAGCAACAACTCCTTGCTTATTTACAAAACTATACACAGATGATTTCTATACAAAGTTTGCACAGTTCTTTTATATGGTTTTGTTGAGCTTTATTTGATCCGATAGATTTGTCGTTGTAGTGTTGATTCTTACTTTTCTTCAGCTTCCAAGTCTTTCTTTTATAGCTTGTAAAAGAGATCCGTTGAAAGGGTAGAAAGTTAAATTGGAAATCTAGTTGTTGGTTCTCAATGGTTATAATGAGAGTGGTCACAGTCAAGTACAAAAGGACCGTCCTTGCTCTACTCTAGAAGAGTAGAGGTCACAGAAACTTTATGTACCTTTTGTACACTATCACACATTAACCATTTTGAACTTTTCTTCTTATCTTCAGAGGCTTCAGATATTTGAATATTAAAGTTTGTTGTAGAAGAATATTATATTAAATCTTAGAACCTAAGTCTTGGAGTCTTCAGAACTTGTCACACAAAACCTTATCTTCAGAGTCTTCAGCACTTGGTTGTAAGAACTTACTTTTCTTCAGATCATCAGAACTTGTGCAACAGAACCTCATCTTCATAATCTTCATAACTTATAACATATAAAAGTAAAGCTTTAGAATGCCTCCAAAGCTTAACCATAAATTCACGATTAGAACCTTTTGTACTAACGTTCCATAGACACGTTACAGAAGATAGATTCAGAATATTGACTTCAAATGTAACACATAACCACATGTTTTCTTCCAGTAGTGTATGTTCAGAACCTGATGATGTCACACACCTTGTACCAGAGTTAGAATATTATAGCAACAACTACACACTAGAATGAAACCATTAATGTATACAATTGTTATCTCAGATAACATGTAAAGTTATCATCAAAATCTCAAGGCCAGATGTAGAAACACTTCTTGTTCTTTAGCAAAATCCACATGCTTTCTGACATGCATCTAATTTTGCTAATCCTACAACCAAATTTTTAGAACTTAAATGGATTAAGTTTATAAAATTTAAATGATCACAATGTTAAGTGAAATAAGTTAATTCAAGTGCTTGTAACCATTTATTATGGAGCTGTAACCAGTTACACCCCTTTTGGCAGAATCAAACAGTAATTTGTTGCAACTTTGGTGCCACTAGTTATAACTCAAACATAATCATTCAGTAACCAGTTACTCTGGGGCTATAATCAGTTACAACTATTACTTTTTAGTTTTTTCTGTTTTTTAATTGTAAATCATTGTATTTGTATATATACCTTGTTGTATTTGATTAATGAATATAAAATGCTCTTATTTCACCCTCAATAATTACTCTCTCTCATTCTTTCTCTCTTTCCCTCTCCACACTAAAATTTTCACCATTCTTGTGGTGCCAAGATCTAACATAGAGCATTGTTGCACCCTAATTTTTGACCCAAGATTCCATATCCAATTGCATCTATACATTGAAGAAGTGAAAAACACAAGAAGGGGGGGGGGGTGAATTGAAACTTAAAATCAAAAGCAATAAACACGATATTTTTATCCTGGTTCATTTAATCTCAAACTACTCTAGTCCACCCGCCAAGGTGATTTTGCCTCTCTCCAACGAGGACTTAATTCACTAATCAAAACTGATTACAAACTACTTTGACAACTGTCAAAGTCTTCTTGAGTAAGACCACAACCTGATTTATCTCAAGGAACAATATCTTAATCAAAGGACAATTGACTGTGTACTATATTTTTTTCATTACAAAAGCTGTATCACTACTGTGATGTATTACACAATTTGCGAGTATGAGAGAATATGAATATTTGCAGCATTTTTAGATGTATGAGCAGTGGTTTTTAAAATCGTAAACGATTTGTACTTTAAGCTTATTTATATAGGTGTGGAAATCTGTCCAAAATAAAACGTGATAATGGACACTCAATGCACTTTCCATACTGAAAAGATTCCTGTCTGAATGAAGCCATTGCATATGATACTGTCTTAATTGAGAAGTAACGCTTCAGAACTATAGGATCTTGCATGCTGCTTTTACTTCAGAACTTTGATGACTCAGAAATATGAGGATCTGTTGACGTATTAGACTTCTGTTCAGAGCCAGAGTATCTTTATACTTTAACACAGATTCTGATTATCATTCTTCAGAACATTCTGATTAGCTCAGCTTGAAAGCTTCTGTGGCTTAACTTCTAATGCTGTTTCAGTCAGAACTTATGTATAAAAAACAACACAAATTTAGAGTGCATATTTGTTCTTTGTGTTTGTTATCATCAAAACTCTAATTAAGGGTTGTAGAGTCAAACTGTGTTCTAACAATCTCCCCCTTTTTGATGATGACAAAAACTAGGATTTTCAATAAAAAATAGAGAACAAAAGGCTTAAAAGAGTCCCCCCCTGAGTTGATTACTCACATAGAGATGAGTTACTTCCCCGAAGTTTCTTTTCGTCAGAGCTTTTGATGCATCTCCTTCTGTCCTCATCAGAGTATGTTCCTGTTCAAGCTTACAGAAAAGAACATAGAAGTTAATATATTCAGAATGTTTGAGACTTTGTCCTGGTATACTGTTATTGAAAATATCTTACGTTCTCCCCCTTTTTGTCAGGTATCAAAAAGTAATATAATTAGAGTCAAAAAGATAATTTGCATTGAAAACAAAATGCAATAACATTTTTCAGAAACAAAAAGGATAAGATGAAGAATATAGATAATAAGTTAAAGAGAATCTAAGAAGGAGGGGGAAGTCGTGTGAACAACGCTTCCAACAAGCTCTTAATCTAAGTGCTTGATTCTTCCGGCTTTCCCAGAATGTCTTTGATTTCTTTTATTGTATCTTCTTGTTTGTCCAATATATCCCTGATCTCTTTGTTTATGTCTTATTGCTTATCCAATCTGGCGTGGATTAAAACATTCTCCTTCTTCAACTCTTCCAGAGTTTGCATGACGAGAGATGAAGCTGGAGTATCTTCAAGGGTTGCATGTCGTTCAGAATACTCTGCAGCCTCTTCTGATTGAACAACTTCTTCTGTTGCAATTTATTTTTCTGGAGTAGTAGTCAGAGGGTGATTATTATAATCTGGTTAAGTGGCTTCTGAAGGTTGGTGCTCTTTCCAGGGAGCATTTTCCAGCAGAAGAATTTCTTTCTTGTCCAAGTGACTTAGAACTTGATCTTTGAAGGCTTTCAGCTGATCACTGAAGTTCTGCTGAGCCATCTCATAGCTCAATTCTTTCAGCTTCTGGGATTCAGAGTTGAACCATTTTCTGAATCTATCCTACAGAGAATCAGAAGCAGCAAGATTAGAATTCTCTTGACTTGCTTGCTTCAAAGAAGTAACCCATTCCTGTATTTCTGTTTCAAAAATAAACAAGTTCTTACCAACATCTGATTTGGTTAAAGTTGGTTTAGGTTTGGGAATGGCAATTTTATTTGAGGTGGAAGCTAGATAGTCCAGCGCTTCTAGATCAATGACAGTTCTGAGATGATCAGCTAGACGGTTAATTGGTGATGGAGTAGAGGAATCAGAAATCAGGATTGGTGAGTGAGGAGTGTTTGGTGGTGTGGATTCATATGGTGAAGGTATTTCTGGAATATCATGAATGGAGAGAGATAAAAGAACCGTAAGAGGTTCTGTTATTCCAAGAATTGGGGTAGTGGTATAAGAGTCTGAAAGGGAGTCTTCTGATTGGTGTACGGTAGCGTGGTGGATTTCTGGTTCAAGTGTTTCAGAAGTTGGATTTTCAGATTGAGGAGTGAGAGGGTTTTCATTTTCTGGTTGGGGTGAGTGTGGTTGTGGATTTTCTGGTTGTTGAAACTGAATATTTGGATTTTCTGGGATTGGTGAGTGAAAGTCTTGATAAAAAAGTTCAACATCAGAGATAACTCTTGCAAGTTCTGGTTGATTTTGTTCTGGATTTGGATTGGGGGAGTGAGGTTCATTTAAGAAATTGCCAAGAGTTATAGATGGGTCAAACTCTATGTCAAAATCCTCAAATGTTTGTGGTGAAGGATTTTCTGTTGGTTGAGGGGGAATGATTTCAGATGTTGGAACAACTATTGATTCTACAACAAAAACAAAATATGTGTTACCTTTCTTTTTCGTAGCTTTGGGTGTCCTCTGAGAGGATCCTTCTCCTGCTGCCTTCCTCTTTCTGGATTTCTTTAGCACAACCTCTGGAGATGGCTTGTGCAGGTCATAGATGTTGATTTCTGGAATAGTCCCATCTTCCTTGCACGCTTCAAGGTATCTGACTATAATCTCTAGAGAAGCATCTATCTCAGAGAATAGTGGGAAATCCTTCAGAGGGATTCTCCTAGAAGTGATGACCTAATGAGAAGCAATTGTTGGTTCCTTCTTAATGCTTTCAATAATCTTCATTTTCTTCAGATTCTTAGCATTCAGTGGTTTCCCAGCAGTTGTTTCCAGAGTGCTGATTTTTTGAGCCTCTGTCAGATGTTCTATCAACCTATTTTCCGTCAGAATATTTGAAATCAATCTTCCCAGAGGAATCCAATCCCTCTTAGTTCTTTCTTCTTCTCTTGTTTCTTTCACACTTGTTCTCAGATGGTTAAAGAGCAAATGTGGAAGATTTATTTTGGTCTTCTTTGCAATGAAGTATAACAGAAACTGCTGATCAATGTTGATGTAATCAGGAGAGCTTGTAGGCTTCCTGTGATTGATACATCCCAAAATAATTCTAGCCCAAATTCTATAATGATCTTTCAAGTCTCTGATCTTGCTGGATGGCTGTCCAGAAGTGAAAATGACCATAGCAATAGATTTTAGGTCAGAACACTTATCAGCCATATCAATGCATCTGACTCCGCTGCCATTGTATCCAATGAGTTTCCCAATCAAATCTTCTGTAATCACTATCTTCTTCCCCATAATATATGACGTGACCTGCTGGTTGGATAAAGTAGCGTGAATCCAAAACTCTTTAACAAGAATGGGAAAAGTTGGCCCCAACAGACGATCAAAGTATCTGTTCCATCCCTGTGCAGTTACATCTTTATACAAATCAAACCCATTTTCCTGTAAACTTTCAAATTCGATGATCAATTCACATAGAACTTCCAGGTTGTCGACCAGAGTGAGCAGTATTCTAATGGGTTCCTCATATTGTTCTGTTGATGAAGAACCAGGAGCACTGTTGAGATTCTTGCGGCTTGATGAGGATGCCATTGTTCATACGGGTTCTTTGAAGAAAACTGATAGAAAGGGTTTTTGAAAAACTAGAGCAAGATAGAATATTTAAGGTGGTAAAACGTGAATGAATGAAATAGTAAATTGAGTTTTATAAGCACTTTTGAAAACGTAATCAGTAAGAAAGAAAAAATAAGTAATGATTATACTGAGTTAGTGAAACCTGAAATTAGGGGATTTAGTGAGATATTGAACAGTTACCAATGACAAGTATCTCAATGCATCCAATCAGAGCCTTGAACCCTTCAAAATTTGAACGCGTGTTTATCCTCAGAAGGTAGCTTGTGAGAGGATGACAGATGTTTGATGGTGTGAGCTGCACGCATCTATCCTTGAAATGAAAAGTTCAGATCTTCATAGATAGATTCAGAGGCAACTATACTCCTAACTTCTAAAGATAAGTTGATAAGATGTTCACAGAAAACAATAAAATTCTGAGGGTTAGAATATGCAAATAAAACATTTTATTTTGGACACAATTTTATGCTGAGATGTTTCAGAATAAAATTGAATCTATCTTCAGAAAGGGGTTTTGTAAACACATCAGCCCATTGATGGTCCGTGTCAATAAATTTTAAAGTGAGAATTCCTTTCTGAATATAATCCCTAATTAAGTGATGTTTTATTTCTATATGCTTAGCCCTAGAGTGCAAAATGGGATTTTTGGATAGACATATGGCAGAAGTGTTATCACAGAAGATAGGGATGTTACTCTCAAATATGTTGAAGTCTTCAAGTTGACTTTTCATCCAGAGCATTTGTGTGCTGCATCCAGCAGCTGCTATGTATTCAACTTCTGCTATTGACAATGCTATTGTGGACTGTCTCTTGCTGGTCCATGAGATCAGACTGTCTCCTAGAAACTGGCAGCTTCCAGAAGTGCTTTTACGCTCTACTCTGTCTCCAGCAAATTCAGCATCACAGTATCCTACTAAGCTGTATTCATTGGATTTTTTATAAAACAAACCCAGGTTAGTAGTACCTTTCAGATACTTGAAAATTCGCTTAACTGCTGTTAAGTGAGATTCTCTAGGATCTGATTGGAATCTAGAACATAAGCAAACACTGAATAAAATATCAGGCCTTGAAGTCGTCAGATAAAGGAGAGATCCAATCATACTTCTATAGATCTTCTGTTCTACCTTTTTACTTACCTCTTCCTTTTCCAGAATGCACGTGGGATGCATTGGAGTCTTTGAGGGCTTACATTTTGAGAGGTCAAATTTCTTCAGAAGTTCTTTGACGTATTTGTTCTAGTGAATGTAATTTCCTTATGGAGTTTGGTTTATCTGAATTCCCAGAAAGAACTTAAGTTCTCCCATTAAGCTCATCTCAAACTCTGCCTGCATACACTTAGCAAATTCTCTTCCCAGAGAAGGTTTAGTAGATCCAAAAATAATATCAACTACGTAAATCAGACAAACTAAAATGTCATTCTTAAATGTCTTACAGAACAAGGTTGTGTCCACTTTCCCTCTGGTGAATTCATTTTCTAACAGAAAGTTACATAGTCTTTCATACCAAGCTCTGGGAGCTTGTTTCAGACCATAGAGTGACTTCTTTAGTTTGAAAACATATTCTGGATGTTTAGAGTTTTCAAACCCAGGGGGTTGGTGCACATATACCTCTTCATCAGTGTAACTATTTAAGAATGCACTTTTGACATCCATCTGATACAGAGTGATGCTATTATTTACAGCAAAAGAGATTAAGAGTCTGATAGATTCTAACCTGGAGACTGGAGCAAAGGTTTCTGTATAGTCTATCCCCTCTGGCTGACTATAACCTTGTGTGATGCGATGGGAGAACTGACTTGAGGTTTTGCGTTTGTGTTCGTAAATGTTGCGGTTTAGCAAGAGTCGCCACCGACTTTTATTTTATCCAAAAGGAAAGGTAAAAAAGCACAGGAAAGACCTTTGAGATTATTTTTGAGTTCGGGGGGTAGATTATGAAAAGGGAAGGTGCTAGCACCCTTTTCATCCATGGTTTTCCATGGGCTCTTAGTTACTTGTTTTAGATCACTTGCTTTGCTTTTGCAATTGTTTGAAATGGTGCTTTGTGTGGTTTTGAAAGTATTTTGAAAAGAGGCCATTTTTAGGCAATCTTTGTAATGATTCTCGTTCGTAAGAATGTATACAAAGATGTTTGTCTTTTGAAAATTTTTCAATGTTTTGAAAGTTATTTAGAAATTGTTTTGAAATGTGTGTGTGTATTTGAAAATAGCAAGGATTGTTTTTGAAATGATCAAGTAACTAGAAGCTTATCTACCTACTCAAAAGTCTTTCCTATACATTTTTATTCCTTAGATATTGTTGACCTATTATTGTTTTAGTAGACAACCCTATATTTGGATGTTAAACGGGACGGGCGTGGGTCATCGTATGACCATGATAGCAATGGTGCCAAGTATCTTAGCTTGTTTGAGGGACCAAGATCATTTTGTTTTTAGGCAACCTTTTGATAGCGTCATCGAGGGACTATGATCTTTTGTTTTGTTTGATTTTGCCAAGATACCTAGCATGCATACCATGGCCATGTTTTAAGGCAACCAAGTGGGTGAAACCCTAGAGGTGCTTGTGTGCAAGGTGTTGTCATTTTTCATGCTTTTTTGTCTTGCATTAGGTCATGCTATTTGTTTGATTTTTTTGTCTTATCATACAAACCCTAATTTACTAAACATGTATATAATGCGATAAATTGCGTAAAGTAAATCTAAACTATTACAACAATATTATGGGAGGGGGGATACAAGTTTTTGAATGGGGATATTTGCACAAAATAAAACCCTAATTCACTATTACAACCCAATTGAATTTATTGTACAATAAATAAATAAACAATTATTTAAATATGCAATAAAATGTAAATATGCAAAAAAATGTTTTGTAATTCTTTTATGTATGAGAAAAATAAATTATTTAAGTCCTAAAAATAAGAAAAAATAATATTATTATTTTTAAAGGGGGAAACCCTAATTTTGTTTCAAAAGAAAATGTGTTTTTCTATTATTATTTTATTCATTTTTGTACAAAAATAAATAAATAAAAATTATTTACATATATTAAAATATATGTGGAAAATGATATTTTATGTGTTAAATAATAAAAATAAAAATGTATAATATTTTAAGGTATTTACAATTTATTTTAAGAAAATAATTCCTATTCTATTTAAACTAATCAATATTTTATGCAAAAAAATAAGATAAAAATAAAATAAAATGCAAAAAATTAAGAAAATATTTTTGGTTATTTTTTTATCATTAGAAAAAATGAATGCAAGCACAAAAAATAAAAATATGCAAGAAAATACAAAAATATAAAATAATAAGTCACGGGGGTGCAAAAGTAATATGAAGGGTGCAAAAAGTAGAGACAACAAGCCCAAGCCCAAGCTAGCTTCGTCCCTGTCTTTCAGCCAAACAGTTTACGCGCGTTCTGCCTTCAAATCTAGAACTTGCTCATGCTTGCATGAAATCAAAAACTCATAACACAAAAAATGTAGCTTATGATCTCACGATTCTAGTGGTATAAAATTTGAAACCTAACTCTAAGAAACCAGGGAGAATTTTAATGGCCCTAATTTCTGACCTAGTTTTTTCAGCATGTTCAACAACCAAATACTCTTAGCTCAGTTAATATAAATGGAAACTATGCATATGTACAGCTTAAGCCAGTTAGAGACTATATTTTTGCTTCATAAATCGTGACCCAAGGAT
The DNA here is from genome assembly GCA_948472305.1 of Vicia faba. NCBI lineage: Eukaryota > Viridiplantae > Streptophyta > Magnoliopsida > Fabales > Fabaceae > Vicia > Vicia faba. The sequence goes on from OX451740.1 coordinate 967,012,898, forward strand.
ACCTAAATTGAAAGATAGAAACTTGAGAAATACCTTGTTCAGTTGAGTTTGGATATGGCAATGTGGGGACTTTGAGTGAGGCCTGAAGATTATGTGAGCTTCCTTGAAGTTCTCTCAAGCTTCTCCAATGCTCAGCTTGCCTTGTATATGCTTGAATCTTCCTGCACGAGTCAACCTGCAATCTTGCAAAATGAAAATGGTGAAGTGTGAAAATAAGCTCATAGTTGCAAGACAAGGGCCTGGATAGTTTAGGTAGGATGTATGTAAGGTGTTTCAAGTGTTGAATCAAGAAACGCACGAGCCAATATTGAAATGGCTTGAGTTCTGTAGATGATGCCCTGTTTGGGCAGAAAAATGTGATTTTGGTGTTTGAGAGTGTTTAGGATCTTGGCAATTCGTGTATTGGCTTGTTACAAGGTTCTGAAGTTGTTTCAAATGATGTTAAGGCTTCTCTTTATCAGATGCACAAGCTTACTTGACTTTTGCAAGTTTTCTTGCTTTTGAAGAAAGTTGATATGACCAATGCCAAAGGCCTGTACAGGCTTTCTTGCTAGCTGCATAGGGTTGGTGTACTTTGCCTGATGTTTGTGGATCTTGTTTGCAACAAAAGATCAGGTCCATGGTTCAAGATTTGCAAAGTTGTAAAAAGCATGCTTTATCAAAGTAATATTATGAACTTTATGCCATTTTTGGATTAATTCATTGTATAATGCTTCAAAGATAAAAAATAAAGCCATTGTCCACTGAATTAACATTCAATTATGGAGTTTAGAAAGGATTAGTACCTGTAATACCAAGTACAAGCATGCTAGGATAGATTTGCAACTTGAACCATTGTGAAAAATGCCTTGAACAAAAGTGGTAAATTTCCATTTTCCCTTCTTCGATTCTCCCTAACCATAAATGATCTTGGAGAGTTCTTGGACATTTTGGAAAGCTTGTAACATTATCTACAATCCATATTTGAAATGCATTTTGAGATACCTCTTGGAACTAGGTGAAAAATGTCCATGAAGTTAGGTCAAAATCCTGCCTAAATTAGGGCAAATTTTCACTAAGTTAAAAAATTTATGGAGCCCTATTCACAAAATCATAACTTGAGATCCAAGCATCTTTTGGGAAACTTTGTGAATCAAAGTTATATATTTCATGGAGGAATACAACTTTCATGTTGGAAGTTTTCTTTTAATCCAATTGCATCATGGTGAAAAAGTTGTGGAAAGTTGGGAAAAAATAAGAAATTTCCATAACTTAGAAAAATTCTAAGTTGTGAAAAATTTCAAATTAAAACCCTAATTTGCAATTTTAGGTTTCTTGGTCAAAAAGTTTCACATTTTGAAATATCTTGATGAATTATGACCCTTGGCACTTGATTTTGACCAAAAAGTCAAAGTTTGACTTTTCAGTGTACAATTGACTTTTGATCAGTTGACTGCAAAATTCATCTGTTAATCCTATGCATTTGAGATCTTTTGAACTATGTGATTAGGTAAAGATGATAACATTGAGTCCTTGAAAACATGTTTGAAACTAATTGGTCATTGGCTAGGTTAAAAATCAGAAATTCCCCTTTCTCAGTCAAAACCCTAATTTTGACCATTTTGCCCTTTTGATGATCTGATCAAATTTCTTGAGGAGTTGTGGTCCAAACTTAATCAAATGGTACATAGGAGCCTAGAATGTTGTTGTGGATAAAAAATTATGAAGTTTGACTGTAAATTGGCCATGGTTGACTTTTTCCCCAATACAGCTGATTTTTAGGTCAACTGTCCAATTGACTGGGCAAAAATGTGATTCAAGGCTTGAAACTTGATATGAGAAATATTAGGGGTCCAATATGGTGTATAAGATTCACATGAAGCATTGATGGTCCAAAAATCCTTGTGCAAACTCAAACCCTAATTTCAGGTCATCAGTGCAAGGTGAGGTCTTGAGCTGAGCAAACCCTAATCCTGTCTTGAGTTCAAGAAGTCTTGTGAGGAAAAATCTTGATAATATGAGAGGGCAAATTTTAGGGTACAACACCTTGTGCCACCCATTGTGCCTTATTTCTGATGACTTCTCCTTGCTCATTCAGTTTATTTCTGAACACCCACTTTGTTCCAATGACGTTGAATCCTTTTGGTTTGGGAACCAGATCCCATACGTCATTTCTAGTGAACTAGTTTAACTCCTCCTGCATTGCCAGAATCCAGTCATTGTCCAGAAGAGCTTCATCAATTGTTGTTGGTTCAATCAGTGAGACCAGTCCCATGAGGGATTCTTCAGAGTTTCTGAATGTTGATCTTGTTCTGATTGGATTATCCTTCTTTCCCAGAATCTTATCTTCTGGGTGAGCTATGCTGCTTCTGGATAACTTTTTATGGAGTTGATCAACAGAATGTACTGGAACGCTTGTGATATTTCCTTATGAAGTTGTTGGAGTGTCTCTGTTGGGAACTTCTGATGGGTCGTATTCAGCACCTGGGAATTCAACTTCTATATCTGCAAAAGATTCATTCTGATTTGACTTTTGAGGGTCAAGCTTATCATCAAATCTAACACTGATTGACTCTTCAACAAATCTGTGTTTATGTATTGTATACTCTGTATCCTCTTGAGTGTTCATAGTATCCTAACATAATACACTTCTGTGCTTTAGAGTCAAACTTGTTCAGATGATCTTTAGTATTCAGAATAAAACATGGGCATCCAAAAGGATGGAAATAAGAAATATTAGGCTTTCTGTTCTTCCATAATTCATATGGAGTCTTTTCCAGAATAGGTCTTATAGAGATTCTATTATGAATATAACACGCTGTGTTAATTTCTTCTGCCTAGAAGATCTTAGCAATGTTAGTCTCATTGATCATGGTTCTGGCCATTTCTTGCAATGTTATGTTCTTTCGTTCTACAACTCCATTTTGTTGGGGAGTTCTAGGACAAGAGAAGTCATGCGAAATGCCTTTTTCATTGAAAAATGTTTCAAATTTTTTATTTTCAAATTCTCCACCATGATCACTTCTGACTTTGACAATTCTAAGATCCTTTTCATTCTGAACTTGGTTACAGAAGGCAACAAACACAAAATGTGACTCGTCCTTGTGTCTTAAGAACTTTACCCATGTCCATCTGCTATAGTCATCTATGATCACTAACCCATACTTCTTGCCACTAACATACGCTGTTTTCACTGGTCCAAATAGGTCTATGTGCAGAAGTTCTAATGGCCTAGAGGTGGAAACAACATTTTTAGCTTTAAAAGCAGGTTTTGCAAATTTGCCTTTCTGATATGCTTCACACAGAGCATCTGAGCTGAAATTCAGATTAGAAAGTCCTCTGACCAGATTGAGTTTGTTAATATGAGATATTATTCTCATACTAACATGTCCTAATCTTCTGTGCCAGACCCATTACTCGTTGTTAACAGAAAGAAGGCATTTTACATTCTGACTTTTTAGTTCAGAAAGTTTTATCTTATAGATGTTGTTTTTCCTCTTTGCATTAAACAGGATAGTTCCATCATTCTGACTAACAACTTTGCATGAATTTTGATTAAAGATTATATCATAACCGTTATAACTTAATTGACTTATGTATAACAGGCTATGCATCAATCCATCAACTAAAAGCACATTATTAATAGAAAGAAGATTACCATTACCTACTGTTCCAGAGCCAATGATCTTCCCTCTTTGTTTGCCTCCAAAGCCCACGTAGCCTCCAGGTTTAAGTTCCAGGCTTTGGAACATATGCTTTCTTCCCATCATGTGTCGAGAGCGTCCAGAGTCCAGGTACCATGAATGGTGTTTTATCCTTGCTGCTAAAGATATCTGCTACATATATAATTTTTTCCTTAGTTACCCATATTCTTTTGGGTCCTGGTTTGTTAGTTTTACCAAAATTCTGTTTGAATTTTGGTTTGGCAGAATAATCGTTGCTAGTGTATTTCAGATCATGTGTGTGCCCATAAGTGAAGTGAGATTTTAGTGGTGTGCGTTTAATTACTAGGTATATGACTTTCTTAGGAGGAGATACCTTACCTTGGTATCCTATTCCTTTTCTGCCATTTCTGCTAACTCCATAGATCATTGAAGCCATCTTGCTTCTATCTATGCTTTTAGCCAGAAACTTCTGAAAGCTGTGATCATACTCTTTGATGATCTTATCAGCATTACTGAGAGTCTCTGAGATTATTTCCTTCTAAGAGTTTTGTAAATCATTTTCTAATTTTAAAATCTTTTCTTTTAACTCAGAATTTTCTAATCTAAGACTCTCAGTTTCTTCAGAATCAGAGACAAGATCCTTTTTCAGGTTCTTGAATTTGACTCTGATCTACTGATACCTTTCCAGAATTTCATTCAGACTTTCTGCTAGTTCAGCTTTAGTAAAATTTACAATGAAATCAGGAAATACCTCTTCTGTGTCTGATTCTGAGTCTGAACCAGAAGCTTCACTGTCTTCTGTCACATTTTTCGTAAGAGCGATGTTGGCTCTTTCATCATCTGACTCTGAGTCTGCATCAGAAGTATCTGAATTGTCCCATGTTGCCATGAGGCTTTTATTCTTCTCCTTGAAGAACTTCTTTTTGGGCTTCTCCTTCTGAAGCCTTGGACAGTCACTTTTGTAGTGCCCTTGTTCATTTCACTCATAGCAGATGATGTCTTTGTTGTTTGACTTTCTGTGACTGGAGGAAGCTTCAGATCTTCTGTGTCCAGAGGAGGACTCAAACTTTCTGTATCTGGAGGAGGATTCATTCTGATTCTCTGATCTTCTCGGGTTTCTGAATTTTCTTTGTCTCTGCTTCCACAACTGATTGACCCTTCTGGAGAGAAGAGACAATTCGTCTTCTTCTGATGAGGATCCATCAGAAGTTTCTTCCATAGCCTGCAAATCCTTAGAATTAAGTTTTTATTAGATTTTAATGCTAAAGGCTTACCTTGCTTCTGAGGCTCGTCTTCTTCTAGCTCTATCTCATGACTTCTGAGGGAGCTAAAAAGTTCCTCCAGAGATATCTTGTTGAGATCTTTAGTCAGCTTAAGTGTAGTGACCATTGGCCTCCATTTCTTTGGTAGACTTCTGATGATATTCTTTATGTGATCAGCAGTAGAATATTATTTGTCAAGAACTTTCAGCCCAGAAACAAGAATCTGGAATCTTGAGAACATTGCTTCTATGGATTCACTATCTTCCATATTGAATGCTTCATATTTCTGAATAAGAGCAAGGGCCTTGGTTTCTTTAACTTGTATGTTTCCTTCATGCGTCATTCTCAGAGAGTCAAACATGTTTTTGGCTGTCTCTCTGTTTGAGATCTTCTCATATTCTGAGTATGAGATGGCACTGATAAGTATTGTTCTGGCTTTATGATGGTTTCTGAAATCACGCTTATGCTGATCAGACATTCTTTTTCTATCTATCTTCTGACCATTTTCATCCACTGGAAGTGTGTAACCATCAATTACCATGTCCCATAGATCAGCATCATGAGCTAGAAAAAAGCTCTCGATTCCGTCTTTCCAGTAGTCAAAATTTTCTCCATCAAAGACTGGAGGTTTGCCGCTGATTCTGTCCTTGTCATCATGATAGTCATTGCTGATGTTTTGGCTTGGTCCTACCATAGTGTTTTTCTAAAGCTTGGATCTTGTACTAACACGGTTAAGTGTATGAACTCAGAACCAGGCGCTTTGATGCCAATTGAAGAAGTGAAAAACACAAGAGGGGGGGAGGGTTGAATTGAAACTTAAAATCAAAACAATAGACACAATATTTTTATCCTGGTTCATTTGATCTCAAACCACTCCAGTCCACCCGCCAAGGTGATTTTGCCTCTCTCCAACGAGGATTTAATTCACTAATCAAAACTGATTACAAACTACTTTGACAACTGTCAAAGTCTTCTTGAGTAAGACCACAACCCAGTTTATCTCAAGGAATAATATCTTAATCAAAGGACAATTGACTGTGTACTATATGTTTTTCGTTACAAAAACCGTATCACTACTGTGATGTATTACACAATTTGAGAGTATGAGAGAATATGAATATTTGCAGCGTTTTTAGATGTATGAGCAGTGGTTTTTAAAATCGTAAACGATTTGTCCTTTAAGCTTGTTTATATAGGTGTGGAAATCTGTCCAAAATAAAACGTGATAATGGACACTCAATGCACTTTCCATAATGAGAAGATTCTTGTCTGAATGAAGCCGTTGCATATGATACTGTCTTAATTGAAAAGTAACGCTTCAGAACTATAGGATCTTGCATGCTGCTTTTACTTCAGAACTTTGACGACTCAGAAATATGAGGATCTGTTGATGTATTAGACTTCTGTTCAGAGCCAAAGTATCTTATACTTTAACGCAGATTCTGATCATCATTCTTCAGAACATCCTGATTAGCTCAACTTGAAAGCTTCTGTGGCTTAACTTCTGATGTTGTTTCAGTCAAAACTTCTGTATAAAAAACAACACAAATTTAGAGTGCATATTTTTTCTTTGTTTGTTATCATCAAAACTCTAATTAAGGATTGTAGAATCAAACTGTTCTAACATACATAACATCATAAGATCATCTCATTCATGTTTGCATCACTAACCATGTAGAAACACAAGATTTGTTTTACATGTTTGTTATTTAAGCAAAATAGGAGTTCAAGCGATTGATAAATCAATGATCTTAAGAGATTCAAGCTCCTCATGCATCGATGATGATCAAGTAATCATTATCTTGATCACCCAAGAAAATTAGTAAAAAATAACGCTTCAAAGTATCTTGAGGACTCATGTTTACTAGAGGACTCTTCTTCACAAGAAGGCAAAAGGTTGATAACTCATGTTTACTAGAGGACTCTTCTTTACAAGAAGACGAAAAGAATGATGTCATTATTACATCATCAACATGACATTAACATGACATTAATATGACATCATCAACCAAGAAAATGTAACTAGAGGACTTGGCCACACTAAGGAGTCTAGAGGACTCGTTTCACTAAAAGACAAATTTCATTATTTGCAAGTACAAATTATGTCATCACTTTACTAATGATTTAACATAAATCCTATTGACACATCAAATCTTGTCTTCATCATGATGGAATATTGATGACTCATTTTAAGGAAGGAAATAATATTAATATGTGACACAAAAGCGAGGACTCTTCACCATTACTCTTTCCTATAAATACAAGCTTCCTCTTCAAGGAAAAATGGGGAGGAAAAATTTCACTTGGAAGAAGGAGAAAAAGAGAGGAAAAGAGAGAAAAAAGGAGAGGAATTACTAACAAGATTCATTATCATCCAAGAGTAAAAACATTCATTTCCTTCACCATTTCCTCCATCACCTCTACCAAAACACCTTCATTTCCTTCAATACAATAAACTCAAACTTTGCTAGCTTTGGAGTTGTAAGTATCATTCATCTTTTATTTTTGTTCATACCATATGTAATTAATTGTTTCATTTTATTTTTACTATCTTTATTAATTGTTTTGTTTATATTGTTTCATTTGATTTTTACTATCTTTACTAATTATTTTGTTTATATTTGTTTTATTTTATTTTTACTATTTTTACTAATTGTTTTGTTTATATTGATTCATTTTTATTTTACTATTTTACTAATTGTTAATTTTTTTTTTATCAATTTGTTTCCAACACTTTTTTCTTCAACTTTCTAACGGATTTTATATGAGCAAATCAACTCCTTTTGACTTGATTTTTGAATACTTCTTTATTTGTCTATATATTTTTCCCATATATGAAAAAAATACCTAAAATAATATTTATTTTGATTATTTTGTATAGTTAAAAATCAAGACTTTTTTTAGTTGTTCTTTTAGGACATTCCCTTTTAGTTAAAAATCAAAGTACTTAAGCATATCAAACTCTTTTCACAAGACTAAAAGAAACAAAACTCATCCAAAATTTTTGCCACTTTGGCTTTTTACTTTAAAACCTTTTAATTTAAAATCAACCATAACAAACCCTTTTGTTATTTGTACCCCGAACTACGAGGTTTTGATCCTTTATTGGTACGTGGGCATAAGACTTTATGTCTTTCCAAATCAAAAAAACAATAAAAAAAATTCTTTTCTCATCTCCCCAATTTTTTTGCAAACAACCTTTTAACCAAATACACATATATTACAAGAGGTTCATATAGAGTACTATAGATACATAAGGTTCTAACACATTCCCATTGTATAATCAACCCCCGTACCTTAGATCTCTTTAAATGCATTGTTCTTGCTTTATTTTAATGTTGCTTTTACTTTGCATATTTATGGATTTTATTTCACTCTTTTCCTATTCACTTGGAAATAATAAAGCGCGGTGACGACTTTCACTATAATGAGTCAAGTCAATCAATGGCTTGGTCTCAAATTTTCACCGCTATAGAAATGGCGACTTTATTGGGGAGCAATCTACGAGTGGGTTAAGTCTAACTTGTTATATTTGTGTTTATGTTATTATTATTTGTTTGCTGTTGAAGGTGTGAAAAACACAAGAAAGGGGGGGGGGGTTGGATTTGGTTTTAAAAACAAAAACTTTTCTACTAAAATATTTCCCTTTAAGTTAAAATCCTTTTAATCTTCACTCTTGATAATAACAATAAGTAAGAACAGGAAGTAAAGAATAATGTATGTTTATACTAGCTCACTTGAAAATTATCAAGCTAGTCTAGTTCATTCGCCAAGGTGATTTCACCTCACTCAATCGAGGACTTAATTCACTATAACCAAACTGATTATAATTTTCACAAGCTACCCGTATGTGACTAACAACTTCTAAGACTCACAAGTCAAAGCCTTCTTAAGGATACAGACTTGCCCGGTCCATTAAGGAATATAAAACAATAATCAACATGATTATTATAATGCATAAGCTACCCGTAAGTGACTAATAACCACTAAAACTCACAAGTCCTAGACTTCTTAAGAATACAGACCTACCTGGTCCCTTAAGGAAAATCAAACAGTCGTTTGAATACAATTTTTATTTACAAGAATATTGCTTCTACATAAGATGAATATTTAAACTATTTTAAGAACAGTGACTCAAGAATATGAAAGCCATGATAGTGTTTGCGTGTAAATATTTCGTGAATTGGCAGCTTTCTCTCTTAGTCTTCAAGCCTTTATATATTCAACTAAATAATATATCCATTGAGGGGTACTCTTGGGATTTCCAGAAACATTAGCAGCTTGAACATTAACGTGGGGGATAAGATCGTGCGATGCGTCCGTCCTTTTATGGTAGTGGAATGAAACGTTGATTGTACCATGTACTATTTGTACCATGTTAACGTTATCTTCTTTCCTTCTACACTTTAGAGGCTTCTGCAAGCATGAGTTTAGAAGCAAGAACATAACACAAGGTCATCAAAACTTCAAGTCTTCAGAGCTGCGTCTTCAGAGTCTTCAGCACTTGGTTGTGAGAACCTTTTCTTGGAATCTTGGGTCTTTAGAACTAAAAGTATTTAGAACTGAAAGTCTTTAGAATATTTAGAACTTCTTCTTTAGAGTCTTCAACACTTGGTCTTTAGAATCCTTATCTTTAGAACCTCGTGCCTTTAGAAAATTGAGTCTTTAGCATCTGGACTTGAGTAGAAACTTTTGTCTTCAGATCTTCTAGATGGTTTCTTTAGAGCCCATTGTCTTCAGCATCTGGACTTAAGTAGTAACTTCTGTCTTCATATCTTCTGAATGGTTTCTTTAGATAAACATCAGATCTTACACTTCAGAGCCTTCTGAAGTGTCTTAATACTGTTCAACAGAACTTGTGTAGCACATAAGTGGAACTAATTCTCTTCTAATATCTTGGCCACACCATCCATCAGAAGCAAAACCTGTTTGTTAAGTACTCAATAATAAAAAGCATTAGAGTATCAAAATTATTCATACAAACATACTCATTTGTTATGATCAAATTTCATAGATAATATTGCAGAACCAAATCTTGTTCTTACAATCTCCCTCTTTTTGATGATGACAAAACTATGTATTTTAATGACACAATTTTGTACATAATCATAATCAGTGAAATAAGAAGGTTAAGGAATACCTATCCTTCAGATGAGAAACCCCCCTGAGTCAATGACTTGATAAAGATCGAATATCCCGACATTGAACCATTTGAGTAAAACTCCCCCTGGTTCCAATAGGTCAGATATCGAGATCTTGAGAGTCTTGACTTTGGATTCCAATGAAAAAATTGAGATCTTGATGCCAATATAACAGTTGAGATCTTAATTTCATAGAACTTCTTCTTATTGAATCTTGACTTTAGATGCCAATGAGAATGAAATCAAATTGAAACCTTTGAAACTTTAATATCACTAAGACAACTTCCAAATTCTCAATTCTTTGGAGTCTGATTCCAGATTTTACTTCTTGGAGTCTAATTATGAATTAAAAAACATCTTCAGAGTCTGAAGCCAATAGGTTATACAAAAGCCTTGCACAATGCTTTCAGATCTTTGTCTTTAATCATAGTTCTCATTTCCTGAAAAAGAAAAACAATTCTAACAGAAACAAAAGTTTAACTGAGTTAGAATATAAGTAGCTCTTTTCGGAGAACATTTTCCAGAACTTGATTATTGAAATCAAAATTACGTTCATTTAATTACTTCCACTTTTTGTCATAATCAAATAGGTAATTATGTGTGAAAAAAACATAAAGACCAGAAGAATTAACAAGAAAAGATAAGAAGTTTGATTGATAGGTCAAAAGAAAACTTCATCAATTTCAAACAGTCACATGATAGGTAAATCAAAGGAAGTAAGACAAACTAATATCCATAAAGAAAAGTCCCGCACACATCAAATAATCAGAAGAGACATGAAAAGTAAGAAGCAAGTAGTCCTATTGTTTAGAAGCAAAAGGAAAAAGAAAATCCTAGAGCCTAGGGTTCAGGAGAATGAGCATAAATCTTTTGCACAATCAGCTGTAGCATGTTCTGGACATTCTCATTGACAACCTTCTGTTCAATGCTACTTTTTCTAAAGACCTGTTATTCTCCTCTAATCTCAACAATTGCGTTTTCCAGATGCGCAATGGAAGGATCAGAAGATGAAGTAACTAGAGCATCTTCTTTAGCCTTAGCAGCTTCTTCTGCTTCTTTAGCCAATCTTGCTTCTTCAACTTTTCTAGCTTCTTCTGCCTCTTGATCCTTAAGCCTTGCTTCTGCTTCTCTTTGTTTTGCAGCAAGTAGTTCAACATATTTGACTCTTTCTCTTATGTATTTTCTTTCCATTACCATTTCGATATCCCCAATTCTAGATGCTTCAGCAAAAAAATTTATTCTTTCAACTTCATAAGACACCCACTTCTGAAATTTCTTCGAAGAACCATCCATATCCTGAGGCTCAATACTTGTACTTTCCTCTGCATTTAACTTAGCAACCTTTTTCTTAGCCTTGATTCTAAAAATGTTAATGAATTCATCCAAGGTTTTTGGAACAAATTTTTCATAGACAACTATGCCTAGGTCCTTTTCCTGAAGGAATGACTCAGAAGTTATATGTTCAGTTTGATTGAGTTGTTCAGTTAGATCGAAAAGATCAGGCATAGAGCAGGATTCAGTTGTTGGGTTTGCAAGGTCTTCAAAATCATCAAAGATTGTTCTCTCGGACATTTCAAGAACATAAGATGTGTGAAGGTCATGATTTTGAGATTTTTGGAGTGATTGATGGTGATGAAAGGCAGCGCAGCGATTTTGACAAGAATAAGAAACAATAGGAATTTCTAATGAAGGTTGAGATATGATGATTTGTGATAATGATGAAACAAGTGGGGAAGAGAAGGTAGAGATGGGTTGATATGGTATGGATGTAGAAATAAATGAGAGTAAGTTGGAAAAATGTGTGGTTGCAAGGTCGGAAGTGGTTAAGATGTTCTAGGTAGAAGCAATTGTTATTTCAGGTAACATTGTAGATACAATTTTAGAAACAAAAGTTTCCATAGCTAAGGGAGAAGGATTAGAAACAAGAATAAATATGGTGGATGGTGGAAGAGGATTAATTTGTGCAGTGAAGGTTGTGAATGAACATTCATTAACAAAATTAGAAGTAGACAATGAAGTAGGTATAATTGTAGCAGTAACATGCTTAATTATTGTTTCTGAATCAACAACTAGAGTCACAGTCTTAGAAGTTCTAGACTTCTTCTTCTTCTTGTTCTTCTTGTTCTTCTTCTTCTTCTTATTCTTCTTCTTTCTGAGTTCAGAAGCTTCTGAACTCTTCTTTCTTTTACCTCTGGAAGAGTCAACATACTCTTGAGCAGGAGGTAAATCAAAATAGTTGAAACTTGAGATATCATATCCTTATGCTTCCATCATTTTGACGTAGATAGAAATGCTAGACATGTTATCTAACTTGGTAAATAAAGGGTAGTCATTCACAGAAATACTTGTGATTCTAATGCTTTCAGAGGGAACAAGTAGAGGTTTAGTAGTGACATCCTCTATCAACTGACGCGGCTCGTGTCAGAAGGTCTGGGCGAGAACATGATTAAAAGCAAGAAACAAAGGTTGACACAGGTGCCCATGTCGGCCAAGGCGCTAGGAATTCTGATTTTTGGAGTTTTAAGTATCTTGGATCATTAAGGGTACTTTGGACATTTTTTTGCATTGAGGAGGGATGACCTAATACTATTAAAACCTGTTTGTGAGAAGGTGAATGGGGACTTTTAAACAGAAGAAGAATAGATTACACGACTAAAGATTGGAGAAGTCAAGGTTTTCAGAGAGCGGGAGATGTTCATGCACGGAAGCAATTGAAGATCAAAGTTCATCCCAATCCTTGTAATGTCTATATTTTTTCTTGTGATTATTTTGAATAGTATAGGTAGCTAAATTCCCCAATGCTAGGGGGTGTCTCTGATTTGACTCTATAAAGATTATGAATTCCCGATTTCTTTAATAAAGCGTCTCTATTTGATTTAATTGTACAATGTTTTTATGCCTTCCTGATCGGACAAATTAGGATTGATTTAAAAACTAGCTGGACCGCAGTTGTTAAGGCTTTTCTATAATTAGGCTATAGTAGATATCACTTAGGACTAGGGATACCCTATAGTTACCAAATTTAACCCTTGATAAAATAAAGGCTTGACTCCACCAGATATCTCTAAGGACTTAGGATTTAGGATGCACTACGCCAAAAATGATTTTTAACAGCGCACATTAGACAACACTTTTATACAAAAGCGCTGCTATAAGTGAATTTTAAAAAAAAAACGGAAACTGTATAAAATAATAAGTAAAAGCGCTGCTAAAAATGTGACCTTAGACAACGCTTTTAAAAAGAGCTGCTAAAGTATTACTTTAGAAAGCGCTTTATCAAAAGCGCTGGTGTTGTACCCCAAAATTTACCCTCCCATTTTACTCAACATATGTTCATTGAGACCCTCAATTTGCTCAAGGATGCCCAAGAGTTGACCAGACAAACTCTCTCCTAAAAGCAATGAACCTCCAACTAGGGTTTCTATTTTCATCAAGATGATTGAGCTCCAAAGGCCTCATATGCTCTCCATAGTCCTAATATGTGCTCAAGACCATTCATGCCAAGTTTTATGCCTTGCACAAAAAGTTTGCCCAGTCAACTACTCAATGCTTGAAAATCAACTATATTAGGTCAAAAGTCAACTGGGGCCCACATACAGTCAAACTTCAAGACTTTTGGTAAAATCAACATTTTGAAGTGATATCCGTCATTTGATCAAGGTTTGATCATGATTCCCCAAGGAAGGCTCCTAATTCATCAAAATTCAAAAGTTACTAAATTAGGGTTTCTTAGGAAAAAGTCAACCAAACTTTGACCAAGCATAACTTTTTAATACTTTATCAGAAATTTCTCATCCAAGGCGCATTTTGAAGAGAATTTAGTTCCCTACAACTCATCTTCAGTCCTCAAGTCCAAGAAACACACTCATGGAAAGATATGAATTCAGACATTATAGGTCATTCCAAAAAGTCAACAAAAACACCTTTTGGGCCAGAGCTCCTTACATGAACATTGAAGATCCAATTGAAATGAAACCAAAGAGGTTGCTTAGGGGACATCCTAATATTTCTAAAAAGTCAAAGAACACCCTTTTAGGGTCAAAATTGAGAGAGATATGCATTGTCAAAGTTGGCCATTTTTGGAAATTTGCCCAAAGTCAACAATGCCCCAAATTGCATTTTTTCCATATGGGCCCATTTTTTAAAGATTGAATCTATGTCCTAGCATGGTCCAAGATCTATGGGACCCTCTATGCATTTTTATTTTTGTTTATTTAATTTATTTTGATTTTTATTCATGTAAAATCAAATAAATTCAAATAAAATCAAATTAAATCAAATTTGTGGAATATGATTTGTTTTGCATTGAATTATAGATCTCATATGCTGGAAATGACCAAACAGATCGTGCAAGCTCTAAAAAGAAGAGAAAATCTCCAATTTTAGAAAGATTTGAATCAAAACTTCAAGGCCATCAATCTTTTGATTCTTTCCAATTTTTATTGACCTAATTGGATTCATTACTTATAGAGAAGCTTTGTGAACCCTAAAAGAGAGAACACACGCGCAACCTGCCTCCCAAGAACAAGAACAAAGTTCAACTTTTTTGTGAAAAAGTGCAGATCGAATCTTTCATTACAAGCCGTTTCAAGCCATTCCAAGAATAAAAACATATTCCTGGACATCCTCTGAAGCGATTGCAAGCATTATCAAGGCCTGAAGCACCAAGAATCACGCGCTAGCACCTTCACGGTTTGCCCTTTTTTCAAAACTCAGTTACAATGATTCTTGTATCATAAACATGTTTTGATTATATATCTATGTTTGTTATCATATTTGCAATGTACTGGAATGCTTTGATTGGAGTTTGAGTGCAGGTATGGACATCTGCCATGGCTAGGGTTCATGAGCTCGAATTTGGGGTTTCCTTCTCTAGGGAAAATTGGCCCAGATTATGGGTACCATAGCACTCAGGGGGTTATTTCCTATTGACCCTTTCCCTTGGTTGGGATTGATATCACTTGTGCTGCGTTTGTGATGTTTACATGTTTGTAGTCACGCAAAAAAACCGTCACTATAGCCTATAGTGACGAGTTTGTCCGTAGGTAAAAGCTCTTTCAAAAACAACAGTCCATGGGGAAGAAGATGAGGGCGTCGCAGCATACCATTGACTTGTTGAAAATTCACGCGTTTTCTTAGGCATAATGTTCTGTTTATATTATATTCATTTTATTTTCTTATATACATGACTAACAATCCAGCTCAGATGGAAAAAAGAGATGTTTTCAAGACGCGCGTGTGTAGGAGGTTAGGGGTTCGATCCTTGTCTCCTACATAATATTTTTCCTAATGTTTAACTGCATATCTGGTACTATCATCCCAAGCACGCCTACCATACACCTCCACATCTCATCATTGGATCATCACAAGGCCCAAATGTAACACACCACAAGTGTAGCACATGGTGAACCCTCCAACGGCCAATGACACTGGATCAGACGCAGCCTTGGGCCAGCTATTCTGGGCCTGAATAAATTTAGCATACACCCCCAAGATTATTTTTCATACCAGGCCCATTCTTTTTATTTTTAATTTCTTATTTCATTTATTTGTTTTAATTATTTTTTTCAAAAAAAAAATCATTGTTTTTTTATTAAATAAAAAAACATAAAAACATAAAAAATATTAGAATTAGTTTTTTTTAAAATATTTAATTCTATTAATTAATTAGGTTAATTAGAATAACTTAAATTATTTTTTTTTCATAATTAAAATTAATTAGAAATTAGGTTAATTTGCAAAAATCAATTATTTTCTCTCAAAAAATCTAAAAATATTTTTTACTAAATTAAATATCTTTGAATTTAATTTCCATTCCTCGTAGTTAATTTCATCGCACGCATTTATTCCATTATTTTTAAAATTATTGTAAATGTTTCAAGTTTGTAATAGATTAAATAGGATTTTAATTTCCGCATCTTTATTTTTAGTCAAATATCTGTGTATCTACCCAAAATCCCTGTAATAGTTAGGTCTTTAAATTCTCGCACTCTTTAATTTCCGCAACTATTAAACTGCTAGATGTATGGATAATAGGATTGAATGGCAAGACAAATAATTTTAAAATGTAGACAACCCTAATTGTGCAAAGATAATTAATTGAAAAAAGGCACACTTGCACATGCTCACTCCTAGGGTTTGCCCCCACTTGGTTGCCTCGAAATAATGGTCGTGTCCCTCGAACGTAGGGATACCTTAACAATGACCCGCAATTCAAAATCGTCATAAAGATCATAGTCCCTACTTGTCCCTCGAGTTGCCTACGAATTGATCTTATGATGATAGTCCCTTCGAAATGCTAATGTATCTTTACTTGTTTCCTTTAGAGACCATTTCGTCCCTTCGAGCGTCCCTTTAAAATTCCAACGACGAAGCTACCTACTCCTTAATAGTAGGATAGCGCTGTCTAAAGGAAACGAAAATGAACAGACTTTTTTCGAGTAGGTAGAAAACTCTTAAGTACTTGCTCAAGACAAAAACTTTTCACACAAACACTTTTCAAAAATAGTTTTCAAAACAACTTTGTCACACTCTTGAGGACCAATACAAGGGTTATCACGAAGTAAATAAAACTTTTCAAAGCAAGCACACACAAGCAATTTCAAAATGTGAAAGTACCTAAGAGCCAGTGGAAAACCACAAATAGAAAGGGTGCTAACACCTTCCCTTTCTATAATCTACCCCCCGTACTCTGAAATATCTCAAAAAAGGTTTTTTCTGTTCTTTTTCCTTTTCCTTAGTTGGATGAAATAACAGTCAGTGGTGACTCTTGCTTACCACGACATTTGCAAATACAAACACAAAACCAGTAAAATAGTCGGTTCTGCCACCATATCACAGAACTGGCGACTCTGCTGGGGATAAGTTATAAAGTGGGGTATACCTTAGGATCTAGGTCATTTGTTAAAAATTGCTTTCTTGTTTGTTTTGTCTACTTTATCCTTAAAGGGTTTTGTTTAGGCATTGTTAAAGATCCTACACCCGGATCTGGGGGCACTTATTAGGTAAACAATAATAGATCGTGGAGACTGTACGACATAAACCGATATGGTTTAAGTGATGGTTGTGTTGGTGTGACACTTTGGTTGGTACCGGTATCCTTCATGTGGAAACAAGGAGAATACGGGGCCGCTGCGTGATGTTGTAAAGCATTAAAGGAGTTTAGAACCTTAGTTGAAAAAACTTGGCCATTAGAAAGTAGTGAGATAGCCGAACTCGATATAAAGCTGAGGATTGGTTGATACTCGATGCTACACTCATTGAGATTAGACTTTCGGGATATTTCGTCTGCAAGAAAAGATTTCCTGAGCTGAAACAATGCCCGGTAAAGGATGATCAGTGATATTAAGAATCCTTAGAACCCGGTTACTTTTCTAAGACAGGTTTAAAACCAACTAAAACTCAAGAGTGTACTTACCTTTAACCTCATGCAAGCCCTTGAACCTAATGTCTATTGTGTGCTTTGCTTATGTGTGATTTACTTTGTTTGAACATAACATCATGCATCATAACATAATATCGATTCTCATTAGACTAACCATTTCAAGGACCAAGGGAATTTATCTTTGTTCTATTTTGCAGTTCATGGCTTCTGCACGTAGAAACACTATCCGAATCAGCTTTGTGAGAATACCTCCCCAACTCAAAGAACTAGTATCAAGGGTTCCTGAAACTTCTTCGTTCATTAAGAGACATGGTCGACTTCTCAACCTGGTTACTTCGAGCTTTGATGAAAAGATGATGGGTTTACTCTTTCAGTTCTTTGATCCCAAGCACCACTGCTTAACCTTTCCAGACTATCAGTTGGTGCCTACCATGGAAGAGTTCTCTCAGTTATTGAATCTACCTATTCTGGACCAGGTGCCTTTCACAGGTTTAGAAGAGGTTCTAAGCCAGAAGTCATTGCCTCAACTTTGCATCTGAAACGGGCCGACGTGGTATCCAATTGGGAAACAAGAAGCGGAGTCAAGGGTTTTCTAGCCAAGTTCCTAATAGACAAGGCCCAGCTGTTTTGGGATGATTTGGACTTTCAAGCTTTTGAGGAGGTCTTATCCCTTCTAATCTATGGGTTAGTACTGTTCCCTAATCCAGACTTACTCATAGATGTGAATGCTATCAAGATCTTCCTCTCTCCCAACCCCGTGCCTACCTTGCTCGGAGATATCTTGCACGCTCTCCATACTCGTACTGTGAAGAGAAGAGGGGTTCTTATGTGCTGCATGCCATTACTATCGAGGTGGTTTATTTCTCACCTCCCTAAGGCAGTGCTGAAGAATGAAGAAGGTTTGGATTGGTCGCAAAGGATAATGTCACTTTCTCACGTAGATATTCTCTGGTATTCCCGATTTATAGGAAATATTTCTATTATTGACCGCTGCAAGGAATTCCCTAATGTCCCACTACTTGGCATTAGGGGAGGCATAACTTACAATCCTTGTTTTGCTCTACGACAATTTGGTTACGCTCGAAGGGATGGTCCTCATGAGATACTTATCCAGGGCATTTTGTTTAGCTATGAGGATGATGTGCAAGGGTATCGCTAGAGGTTCATACGAGCTTGGGGCATGGTAAACAGATCTGACGCCAAGACTTTGGAGCCGAAGAATTCCATTCCTATGGAACCTTATCCCCAATGGGTATGCAATCGCACTCAGAAACTCATGATGCCCTACATAGCCGTCTTACCAGTGATTGTGGAGCCCATTACTGAAGGGGATATTCCCTACACGACTCTTCATCCTGATATGCCCACCGATCTTGAGGAACTACAGAGGTCCTGGATTCAGTTGAAGAAGGAGCGTGATACTTATAGGGACCAGTTCTATGCCCAGGAGAAGAAGGTTTTAGAGCTCACAAAGCAGCTTCATAAGGAAAGAAGCCTTAATGTATATCTCAGCATGAAGAGGAAGCATCAATGGGAAACTTGATTTCTTTTAGTTTTTATAATTTTCAATTGTAACGCCTAAAAGGCAATTGTATTTTGAATTCTACTAATAAAATCTTTGTTTGGGTTCGCAAATTTAAATTTCCCAAAGTCCTTGAAATCATTGCATACGCATCCCATCCATAACATTGCATAAACAGGTACCATTACGAGTTTCTCATCTTCTTCACTGTTTATTTCAGCAAAAATGTCTTCCTGAGCAAAGCATCAAAGATCTTCAGGCACAAAATGCCCAATTTCTACAGATGTTCATAACTTTAGCAAAAGGGCAGGAGGATCTGAAGGCCCTCATCCTGAAAGAAAAGAAGAAGAAGAAGAAGAGGCCCGTTGGTGTCCTTAATATGGGCAGGAGATTCAAAGGGCCGCTAAAGCAACCAGTCGATCTGACCTCCTCGTCCAAGGAATGGGAGAATCAAGAGATGGAGACAAGGGAGGAGGACCCCAGTCCTGAAGTTTTTGACAATGATACATACTATAATGATGAGCAATATCCTCCCACTGGGGATAGATACAAGCAGTTAGAAGATCTGTTGAGCACTATAGAGGTCTAGAGAATACTTGGGTTGGACTTTGGAGAACTGGGATTGATGTCGGGAGTGGTCATCCCACAGAAGTTTAAGGCTCTGTTTTTCACGAAGTATGATGGGGTGTCTTGCCCAAAGCTCCATCTCCGTTCCTATGTAATGAAGATCCAGCCTCACACCACTGCTATAAACTTGTGGGTTCACTTCTTTCAAGACAGTCTATCAGGGAATCAGCTTGAATGGTTCTACCAACTGGAAGGAACCAATGTCCGAAACTGGGAGGATTTGACTGCTGCTTTTTATAAGCAGTATCACTACAACGCCGACCTTGCCCCTACTCATACTCAACTCCAGAGTATGTCCATGGGTGCAGGTGAAGGATTTAAAGACTATGCGCAGAAGTGGAGAGACTTAGCTGGGAGAGTCCAACCCTCGTTATCTGACAGGGAGTTGGTTGACATGTTTCTTGGGACGCTGTCTGGTCCCTTCTTTAATCATTTGATTGGTAGCTCATCAGCTGGTTTCACCGAGATGATATTAACAAGAGAAAGGGTAGAAGCTGGGATCCAGAGCGGAAATATACAGAAAGACACCTCTTCGAGTTTAGTAAAGAATCCCTTCACTGGTAAGAAGGAAGCCAGTGCTATCTATAGCCCAATAGGTCAAAGCAGAGCTGAACACCGTCCGACAGTAAGTGCTGTAATGATACCTAGGCCTGCGGCTTCTCCATAATGCAACAATCAACAAAGGGTAGAAAGACCATAAAGGTAGTTTACCCGGATTAACATGAAATTGATAGAGGTTCTACCCCATCTACTGAGATCCAACTTGGCAACATTAAAAGAGGCTCCCAAGAATCCTAACACCACGTCCCCTAGGTACAATCCAAATGCTCGGTGTGCCTACCATTCTGAGAGTCCTGGCCACGATAGAAATGATTGCTGGGCTCTGTGAAATAAAGTACAAGACCTGATTGAAGCCAAGGAGATTGAGTTTGATGCTCCGGATAAGCCCAATGTCACAACTGCTCCCATGCATAAGCACAACCAAGGAGTTAATGCCGTTGATACTGATCTATTTGTGACCTCCGTTGATGAAGTTTCTACTGTTAGAATATAGTTTGATTCTACAACCCTTGGTTAGAGTTTTGATGATAAAAAATACAAAGAATAAATAATAAATTCAAAGAACAAATATGCACCTAAAAATTATGTTTTATGAATGCAGAAGTTCTAACCATATCCATCAGAAGATGAGCCATAAGAGCTTCACACTAAAGCAATCATAACATGCGCTGAAGATTGATGACCAGAACCTGCGCTTAATCAAAGTAAACTCTGATTCTGAACAAGAACATACCAATCCAAGTCATCAGTATTCTGAAGCGTCATCAGCAAGTAAGGAGATAAGGTTCTGAAGCGTTACTGATCATTCAAGACAACATCAATTCCAACGACTTCTTTCAGACAGGATCTTCTCCAAAAGGAAAGTGTGTTAATGACATTAAACATGATTTATGATCAACGTCATTCCACTGCCTATATAAACAAAGTCAGCTTTCAAAATCAACAACGATTTTTGCCATATTATCACTCACGCATATTCAAGCTGCAAGCAATTTCATTTACATTTCCAAGCTATAATCCTGTGTAATTTATCACTGTTGTGATAAATAGTTTTTGTTAAGAAAACAACAACACACATATGTTGTATAATTGTATTGAAACAGTGTTACTTGAGATTAACCGGACTATGGTTGTACTCAAGTAGACTTTAACAGTTGTTAAAGTAGCCTTTGTAATCTTGTTGAGATCAGTGAATTATGACCTCGTTGGAGAGAGGCGAAATCACCTTGACGGGTGGACTGGAGTAGTTTGAGATCAAACAAACCAGGATAAAAATACTGTGTCATTGAGATTTTAGATTTCAAGTTTTCAATTCAACCCCCCCTTCTTGTGTTTTTCACATCTTCAATTGGTATCAGAGCGTCTGGTTCTGAGCTTAAACACTTAACCGTATTAGTACAAGATCCAAACTTCAGAAAAACACTATGGTGGGACCATGCCAAAATATCAGCAATGACAACCTTGAAGACAAAGACAGATTCAGTGGCAAACCTCCAGTCTTTGATGGAGAAAACTTTGACTACTAGAAAGACAGAATTGAGAATTTCTTTCTGGCCCATGATGCTGATCTGAGGGACATGGTGACTGATGGATACACGCACCCAGTGGATGGACGTGGTCAGAAGATAGACAGAAAAATGATGTCTGATCAGCAAAAGCGTGAATTCAGAAACCACCACAAGGCCAGAACAATTCTCCTCAGCGCCATCTCATATTCAGAATATGAGAAAATATCAAATAGAGAAACTGCCAAGAACATGTTTGACTCTCTGAGAATGACGCATGAAGGCAACATTCAAGTCAAAGAAACCAAGGCCCTTGCGCTCATTCAGAAGTATGAGGCATTCAAGATGGAAGATAATGAATCAATAGAAACTATGTTTTCAAGATTCCAAATTCTTGTTTCTGGACTAAAGGTTCTTGACAAAGGGTATTCTACTGCTGATCACGTTAAGAAGGTCATCAGAAGCTTTCCCAAACAATGGAGGCCAATGGTCACAACACTTAAGCTAGCCAAAGATCTCAACAAAATTTCTCTGGAGGAACTTCTTAGCTCCCTCAGAAGTCACGAGATAGAGCTAGAAGAAGATGAGCCTCAAAAGCAAGGTAAGCCATTAGCTTTAAAATCTAACAGAAAATATGACTCTAAGATTTTGCAGGCTGTGGAAGAAACTTCTGATGGATCCTCATTAGAAGAAGATGAACTGTCTCTCCTCTCCAGAAGGGTGAACCAACTGTGGAAGCAGAGACAAAGGAAGTTCAGAAATCCCAGAAGATCAGAAAATCAGAATGAATCCTCCTCCAGATACAAAAAGTCTGAGTCTTCCTCTGGACACAAAAGATATGATGGTTCTTCAGGATACAGAAAGCCAAACAACAAGGATATCATCTGCTATGAATGTAATGAGCAAGGGCACTACAAAAGTGACTGCCCAAAGCTTCAGAAGGAAAATCCCAAAAAGAAGTTCTTCAAGAAAAAGAAGAAAAGCCTCATGGCTACATGGGATGATTATGACACATCTGAAGCTGACTCAGAATCAGATCATGAAAGAGAAAACATAGCTCTCATGGAAAATGTATCAGAAAACAGTGAAGCTTCTGGTTCAGACTCAAAATCAGACACTGAAGAGGTATTCCCTGACTTTACCATAAACTTTACTAAGGCTGAACTTGCAGAAAGTCTAAATGAAATTCTGGAAAGGTATTAGCAAATCAGAGTCAAATTCAGGAACCTGAAAAGGAATCTTGCCTCTGAAAAGTCTGAGAGTCTCAGATTGGAGAATTCTGAGTTAAAAGAAAAAATTTCAAAATTAGAAAATGATTTGCAAAACTCTCAGAAGGAAACAATCTCTCAAACTCCCAGCAATGCTGATGAGATCATCAAAGAGTATGATCACAGCTTTCAGAAGTTTCTAGCTAAAAACATAGACAGAAGGAAGATGGCTTCAATGATCTATAGAGTTAGCAGAAATGGAAGAAAAGGGATAGGATATCCAGGTAAGGTATCTACACCAAAAAATTCCATGGACTTAGTTATAAAACGCACACCACTCAATTCACATTTTATATATGGGCACACACATGACATAAAATACACAAGTAGTGATTATTCTGTCAAACCAAAATTCAATCAGAATTTTGGTAAAACTAACAAATCAGGACCCAAGAAAATGTGGGTACCTAAGGATAAAATTATACATGTAGCAGATATCTTTAGCAGCAAGGCTAAGACACCAATCATGGTACCTGGACTCTGGCTGCTCGCGACACATGACGGGAAGAAGGCATATGTTCCAAAGCCTGGAGGCTACGTGGGCTTTGGAGGTAATCAGAAGGGAAAGATAATTGGATCTGGAACAGTAGGTAATGGAAATCTTCCCTCTATAAGTAATGTATTATTAGTTGATGGATTAATGCATAACCTGTTATCCATAAGTCAATTAAGTGATAATGGTTATGATATAATCTTCAATCAAAATTCATGCAAAGCTGTTAGTCAGAAAGATGGGACTATCCTATTTAATGGAAAGAGGAAAAACAACATTTATAAAATAAAACTTTTTGAACTAAAGAGTCAGAATGTAAAATGCCTACTTTCAGTTAACAACGAGCAATGGGTCTGGCACAGAAGATTGGGGCATGTTAGTATGAGAAGAATATCTCAGATTAACAAACTCAATCTGGTCAGAGGACTTCCAAATTTGAAGTTCAACTCAGATGCTTTATGTGAAGCATGTCAGAAAGGCATATTTGCAAAACTTGCTTTCAAATCCAAAAATGTTGTTTCCACCTCTAAGCCATTAGAACTTCTGCATATTGACTTATTTGGACCAGTAAAAACTGCTTCAGTCAGTGGAAAAAAGTATGGGTTAGTAATCATAGATGACTATAGCAGATGGACATGGGTAAAGTTCTTAAGACACAAGGACGAGTCACACTCCATGTTTGTTACCTTCTGCAACCAAGTTCAGAATGAAAAGGATCTTAGAATTGTCAAAGTCAGAAGTGTTCATGGTGGGGAATTTGAAAATAAAAATTTTGAATAATTTTTTAATGAAAAAGGCATCTTGCATGACTTCTCTTGTCCTAGAACTCCCCAACAAAATGGAGTTGTAGAACGAAAGAACAGAACATTGCAAGAAATGGCCAGAACCATGATCAACGAGACTAACGTTGCTAAGATCTTCTGGGCAGAGGCAATTAACACAGCGTGTTACATTCAGAATAAAATCTCCATAAGACCTATTCTGGAAAAGACTCCATATGAATTGTGGAAGAATAGAAATCCCAACATTTCTTATTTTCATCCATTTGGATGCACATGCTTTATCCTGAATACAAAAAATTATTTGAACAAGTTTGACTCTAAAGCACAAAAGTGTATTATGTTAGGATACTCTGAACGCTCAAGAGGGTACAAAGTATACAATACAGAAACACAGATTGTTGAAGAGTCAATCAGTGTTAGGTTTGATGATAAGCTTGACTCTCAAAAGTCAAAGCAGAATGAATTCCTTGCAGGTATGGAAGTTGAACTCACGGGTACCGAAGACAACTCATCAGAAGTTATCAACAGAGACACTCCCTCAACATCAGAAAGAGATACTGCAAGCAATCTAGCACTTTCTGTTGATCAACTCCAGAAAAGACAATCCAGAAGTAGCATTGATCACCCAGAAGACACAATACTGGGAAAGAAGGATGATCCAATCAGAACGCGATCGACATTCAGAAATTCTAAAGAATCCCTCATGGGACTGGTCACTCTGATTGAACCAACAACTATTGATGATGCACTTCTGAACAATGACTGGATTCTGGCTATGCAAGAGGAACTAAATCAATTCATCAGAAATGACGTATGGGATCTGGTTCCCATACCAAAAGGATTCAACGTCATTGGTACAACGTGGGTGTTCAGAAACAAACTGAACGAGCAAGGTGAAGTCATCAGAAACAAAGCACGACTGGTAGCACAAGGTTATAGTCAGCAAGAGGGGATATACTATACAGAAACCTTTGCTCCAGTCGCTAGGTTAGAATCTATCAGACTTTTAATATCATTTGCTGTTTATAAAGGCATCTCTCTGTATCAGATGGATATCAAAAGTGCATTCTTAAATGGCTATATAGATGAAGAGGTATATATGCACCAACCTCCTGGTTTTGAGAATTCCAAAAATCCTGAATATGTTTTCAAACTAAAGAAGTCACTCTATAGTCTGAAACAAGCTCCCAGAGCTTGGTATGAAAGACTAAGTAACTTCCTGTTAGAAAAGGAATTCACCAGAGGGAAAGTGGACACAACCTTGTTCTGTAAGACAGTTAAGAACGACATGTTAGTATGTCAGATTCATGTTGATGACATTATATTTGGATCTACTAAACCCTCTCTGGGAAGAGAGTTTGCTAAATCTATGCAGGCAGAGTTTGAGATGAGCTTAATGGGGGAACTAAAATTCTTTCTGGGCATTTAGATAAACCAAACTCCAGAAGGAACTTACATTCATCAGAGCAAATATGTCAGAGAACTTCTGAAGAAATTTGATCTCTCAGAATGTAAGCCCTCAAATATTCCAATGCATCCCACGTGCATTCTGGAAAAGGAAGAGGTAAGTAAAAAGGTAGAACAGAAGGTCTACAGAGGTATGATTGGTTCTCTTCTCTATCTGACGGCTTCAAGGCCTGACATTTTATTTAGTGTTTGCATATGTGCTAGATTCTAATCATATCCTAGAGAATATCACTTAACAGCAGTTAAGCGAATTTTCAAGTATCTAAAAGGTACTACTAATCTGGGTTTGTTTTATAGAAAATCAAATGATTACAGCTTAATAGGATATTGTGATGCTGACTTTGCTGGAGATAGAGTAGAACGTAAAAGCACTTCTAGAAGCTGCCAGTTTCTGGGAGAAAATCTGATCTCATGGTCCAGCAAGAGACATTCCACAATAGCACTATCAACAGTAGAAGCTGAATACATAGCAGCTGCTGGATGTAGTACGCAAATGCTCTGGATGAAAAGTCAACTTGAAGACTTCAATATATTTGAGAGTAACATTCCTATCCTCTGTGACAATACTTCTGCTATTTGTCTCAGTAAAAATCCAATTTTGCATTCTAGAGCTATGCATATAGAAATAAAACATCATTTTATTAGGGACTATATTCAGAAAGGGATTCTTAACTTAAAATTCATTGACACAGACCATCAATGGGCTGATCTCTTTACAAACCTCTTTCTGAAGATAGGTTTAACTTTATTCTGAAGCATCTTAGCATAAAGCTATGCCCAGAATAAATTATTTTATTTACATATCTTAACCATCAGAACTTTGTTATTTTCTGTGAACTACTGATCAACCTGCCTTCAAAGTTTTAGAAGTACATATTGCATTAGAATCTATCCATGAAGATCTGAACGTTTCATTTCAAGGATAGAAGTGTGCTGTTCACACAATCAAACAATTGTCATCCATTCATCATCTACTTTCTGAGGCTGAACACGCGATCACGTCATGGGTAACCGTTCCAGTATCTTTCTGAATCCCCTAATTTCAGCTGTCATTAATGCTTATAATCATGACTAATTATTTCTCTCTCCCTGTTTACACTTTCAAGAAAAACTATTTAAACTCAAATCTCACTTTTTACAATCACATCTTTTTACTCTCTAAATACTTTCAATCATTTCAAGTTCATATTTTCAAAAAACCCCTTTCATCTTTCTCAAATCTTGTGTGAACAATGGCTTCTTCAAGCGTCCAAAACATTAGAACTCAGGAAACTTCTTCAATGGAACAATACGAAGAACCTTACAGAATGATACTCACTCCCATTGATAATCTGGAAGTTCTTTCAGAACTGATTATTGACTTTGAAAGCTTGCAAGAAAACGGCTTCAATCTGTATGAAGACGTCAATGCTCAAGGTTGGAACATATACTTTGACCATCTTCTAGGGCCAACATTTCCAATTCTTGTCAAAGAATTCTGGATACATGCTTCTTCTTCAAATCATCAAGTTACCTCTTATGTCATGGGGAAGAAAATTTTCATTACAGAAGACCTAATTTCAAAGCTTATTGGTTACAATGGTGGAGGTGTCAGATGTATTGACATGGCTGAAAGATGCTCTGATGTAGCCTCTATTGCAAGGGAAATATTTACTCTTGGACTTCCCTATAGCAAAATCAGAGATCTGAAGGATCACCACAGAATCTGGGCTAAAATTATTCTGGGGTGTATCAACCATATGAAGCCAACTAGCTCTCCTGATTATATAAACATTGATCAACAGTTTCTGATCTATTTCATTGCCAAGAAGACTAAGGTAAACCTCCCACACTTGCTGTTTAATCATCTTAGAACAAGTGTGAAGGAAACAAGAGAAGATAAACGTACCAAAAGGGACTGGATACCCTTAGGAAGACTCATATCAGATATTCTGACAGAGAATAGGCTGATAGAGCATTTGAATGAAGCTCAGGAAATCAGCTCTTTGGAAGCAACCGCTGGGAAGCCCCTGAACGCAAAAAATCTGAAGAAGATGAAAATCATTGAGCATATCAAGAAGGAACCTTCAATTACTTCTCATGCAACCATCACTTCAAGGAGGATACCTCTGGATGATTTTCCTCTATTTTCTGATATTGACTCAAAGCCAGAAATAATAGTCAGATATCTGGATGCTTCCAAGAAAGATGGTACTGCACCAAAAATCAATATCCAGGACTTACATCAGGCTGATCCAGAAGTTGTTTTGAAGAAGACCAAGAAGAGGAAAACTGAAGCAGAAGGACCATCTCAGAAGACTCCAAAAGCTGCCAAAAAGAAAGGTAATCCTTCCTCTTTTTCTGTTTTAGAATCAATTAATTTATCAACATCTGAAACCATAACTACTCAACCAGAACATCCAACCCCACAAACATTTGAAGACTTTGACATAGGGTTTGATCCATCAGAAACTCTAGGTCTGAATGAAACTCACTCCCTTTCTCATAATCCAAACCCTGAACAAACTCAACCAGAACTTGCCAAAGTTCTGTCTGATATTGATTCATTTGACCAAGACTTTTTAGCTCCCGTACTACAAAATCCAAATTCTCAACTCCCTGAAAAATCCAAACTCTGATACCACACCGGAAATTCCGCAACCTCTCTCCCCACAACAAGATATTCCTCATCCACCATCACCTCAACCTGAACAACAACAACCAGAAGCTCAACCTTCTGAGAATCAATCCTCTGATATCCATGAACTAGAACATCATCATGTTTCAACAAACCAATCTGAAGAACCTCATTCAGATTCTGATATAATCCCAATACCTGGAATCACTGAACCACTTACCATTCGCATGCCTCTCACCATCCACGACATTCCAGAAATTCCTTCTTCTCTGGAATCCACACCACCAAACTCCCCTACCAGTCCAATCATCATACCTGACTCTCCCACTCCTTCACCCAATAGCAGTCCAACTGACAACGTAAGACTTGTCATTGATCCAATTGTGCTGGAAAGACTAGCTGCTATCTCTCACAAAACTGCCATTCCCAAACCTAAACCAACTGAAACCACATCAGATGTTGGTACAAATTTGTTGATTTTTGAAACAGGGATACAGGAATGGATAAATTCTTTGAGGTATGCTAGTCAAGAGATGACTAATCCTGCTGCTTCTGACTATTTATGGACAAAATTCAGAAACTGGTTGAGTTCTGAAACACTAAAGCTAAAGGAACAGAGCTATGAACAGGTTCAACAGAACTTCAGTGCTAAGCTAAAGGCTTTTGAAGACCAAGTTCTGAGCCATCTGCTCAAGAAAGATATTCTCCCTCTGGATAATGCTCCCTGGTCAGAGCATCATCCCTCAGATGAATTTCAACCAGAAACAAAAGGTCTCTCCCTGACTGCTTCTCCAGAAGAGATGATCACAACAGAGGAAATGGTTCACTGTGAACAAGCTGAAGAATGCTCTAAGAAGCGTCCAACTACTAAAGAATCTCCAACACCTTCCTCAGTCATGCAAACTATGGAAGAGTTGAAGAAAGAAAATGCTCTTATCCATGCAAGGTTGGATAAGCAGGAGGACACAAACAAAGAGATTAAAAGCATCTTGGGCAAACAAGAAGAATCTAATACCCAAATCAAGAGCTTGCTGGAAGCTTTGTTCACACGTCTTCCTCCTCCCTCTTAGATTCTTTTTCTGTTTTAAATCTGTTTATTTGTAACGCTTAATTTTTTACCACTTCTGTTCTGGAACTTATCATTGCTTCTTGTTTTTAATATAATTCAACTATTTTGGATATGATTATATTTCCTTTTTGATAACTGACAAAAAGGGGGAGAAAGTAAGATATTTTCAATAACGGTTTACTGAGACAGAAGTCTCAAACATTCTGAACTACTTAACCTCTATCTTCTGAAAAGCTTGAACAGGTACAAACTCTGATGAAAGATGCAGTTAAACTCTAATGCTCAAGGAACTTAAGGGAAGTAATCAACTCAGGGGGAGTTTCTCTTAAACCTATTTATTCTTTATTTTTAATTGAAAAATCTAGTTTTTGTCATCATCAAAAAGGGGGAGATTGTTAGAACATAGTTTGATTCTACAACCCTTGGTTAGAGTTTTGATGATAACAAATACAAAGAATAAACAATAAATTCAAAGAACAAATATGCACCTAAAAATTATGTTTTATGAATGCATAAGTTTTTACCATATCCATCAGAAGATGAGCCATAAGAGCTTCACGCTGAAGCAATCAGAACATGCGTTGAAGATTGATGACCAAAACCTGCGCTTAATCAAAGTAAACTCTGATTCTGAACAAGAACATACCAATCCAAGTCATCAGTATTCTGAAGCGTCATCAGCAAGTAAGGAGATAAGGTTCTGAAGCGTTACTGATCATTCAAGACAGCATCAATTCCAACGGCTTCTTTCAGACAGGATCTTCTCCAAAAAGAAAGTGTGTTAATGACATTAAACATGCTTTATGATCAACGTCATTCCACTGCCTATATACACAAAGTCAGCTTTCAAAATCAACAACGATTTTTCCATATTATCACTCACGCATATTCAAGCTGCAAGCAATTTCATTTACATTTCCAAGCTATAATCCTGTGTAATTTATCACCGTTATGATAAACAGTTTTTGTTAAGAAAACAACAACACACACATCTTGCATAATTGTATTGAAACAATGTTCCTTGAGATTAACCGGACTGTGGTTGTACTCAAGTAGACTGTAACAGTTGTTAAAGTAGCCTTTGTAATCTTGTAGAGATTAGTGAATTAAGACCTCGTTGGAGAGAGGC
The DNA here is from genome assembly GCA_948472305.1 of Vicia faba. Lineage (NCBI taxonomy): Eukaryota > Viridiplantae > Streptophyta > Magnoliopsida > Fabales > Fabaceae > Vicia > Vicia faba. The sequence continues at coordinate 967,043,369 of OX451740.1, forward strand.
GAAATCACCTTGACGGGTGGACTGGAGTAGTTTGAGATCAAACGAACCAGGATAAAAATACTATGTCATTGAGCTTTTAGATTTCAAGTTTTCAATTCAACCCCCCCTTCTTGTGTTTTTCACATCTTCATCTACTCCCCTTATGACTATTAAGAAGAATTTGTTGCTGGCTGCTTTATTTCCGGGTTGTGGTGAAGGTTGCCACATGTGTTCATCTCTGCCTTCTGGTTGCTATTTGCTGAAGACAGGTGTCCAGCGCCTGATGGAAAGCAGAGAAATTTTGTTCAAGAAAACCTTGATTCCAACTGTTCTATTCGAAGATGTTGCTATTATAACCATTTCCGCCAATCCTTCCAAGGTCTCCTCGAGAAGACCTGTTAGGATTACACCCACTCCGAGAGTTGCTTAGTTAATAATCACCTTTCCTGGTCCTGTCCCGTACGCCTCAGACAAAGCTGTACCTTGGCACTATGGTGTCGATGTTTACTATCATGGCGTTAAACAAGATCTGAATAATGAAGAGGATGATCCCGATGTTAGTAACATTGTCGGGACCAGTAAGATCACCAGAAGTGGAAGGGTTTTCTCTCCCGAGATTTCCCCAAAGATTGTCAATAATCCTGTTGTTATTTCACCTGCTATTCCTACCGGTACTTTAACTACTACTCCTGTTCTTATTCCAATTGTCTCTCCTGCCGTTGAGTCATCTGGGACCCGAGGTAAAGAAGCTATAGGTGAGCCTGCCCAGACGGAAGCACCTAGAAAGATTGTCGTAGAATCCTCTAAACAAGAGATAGAGGAAATATTAAAAATAATTAAAAAGAGCGACTACAACATGGTCGAGCAGCTGGGGCAGACCCCCTCGAAGATATCCATGTTGTCTCTGTTGTTGTGTTCCGAGGCCCATGCGAAGGCTTTAATCGCATTCCTCAAGACTGTGCATGTGCCGCAAGAGACCTCGGCTGATCAATTCAAAGACTGTGTAGCCAGCTTCACTGCTGACAATGGGATGGGTTTTTTAGATGCCGACTTGACACCGAAAGGAAGGAAGCATAATGATGCTCTGTGTGATACGGTGGCAAAACCGACTGTTTGACACTGGTTTACGTTTTGTGTTTTTTGTTCGCAAAATGTCGCAGTAAGCAAGAGTCGCCACCGACTTTTATTTTATCCAACCGGAAAGGAAAAAAGTACAGAAAAGATCCTTTTTCGAAATATTCTGAGTACGGGGGGTAGATTATAGAAAGGGAAGGTGTTAGCATCCTTTCTATCCGTGGTTTTCCACGGGCTCTTAGGTACTTGCTCATCTTTTAAAAATTGCTTGTGTTTGTGCTTTGTTTTGAAAAAGTTTGACTTCGTGATAACCCTTGTATCAGTCCTCAAAGGTGTGACAGAGTTGTTTTTAAAATTTGTTGGAAAAGTGTAAGTGTGAAAAGTTTTGATTTGAGCAAGTACCTACTAGCATCTACCTACTCGAAAAAAAAATCGTTTCTATTCTTGTTTCCTTTAGACAGCGCTATCTCACTATTGATAAATAGGTAGCACCGTCGTTGGAGTTGTAAGGGTAATTCAAAAGGGACGTACGATCACTAAAGCAATGTTAGGACACCTTAGTAATAACCCTAGAGTCTTAAGATCATATTCGAGGCAACATTTCCGAGGCAACATTTCCGAGGCAACATTCGAATGGGACGTTTGATCTTTTTTAGACAGGAGGGAAACCACTAAGACACCCTATGTTTAATGATCATTTACCGAAGGCAACCGAAGTGAGAGCATACCCTAAGAGTGATATGTGCGAGTGATTGGTTTCAATTATTTATCTTTTCACATTATGGTTTTCTAACCGTGTTAAATTTGTCATGCATTCTTGCCATACAATCCTATTAGCATACATCTAAACAGTCAAATATTTGCGGGAATTAAAATGCGAGAAAGTAAGTCTACGCTATTACAAGGCTTCAGGGAAGGGGATTAATTACATAGCCAAAAAACCCGGGGAAAAGCGATAAGTAAAAAGTCCTAGATTAAACTATTACAAACCATGGACAGTTACAAAAATATTGGCAAAAATAAATAACACGCGTGCGATGGATCGAATACGAAACAACTATGGTTTTGACCCTTGCCTAAACCTAATTGCGATTGATTAAAAAATGTTTTTGTCATGTTTTGTTATTTTAAGAAAATAAAGAAATCATTAAAAAGAAAATCCTAATCCTAATTGATTTTAAATTAAGAAAAATAAATTAATTTATTCTAAAACCTATTTTTGTATTTTTATTTATTTGAAAAAAAGAGAGAATAAAATTAAATCAAGAGTTTTAACCTGATTTCTATTTTGATTTTATTTATGAAAATAAATTACAATTTTCCTAAATTAAATTAAAATAAAAAAATTTAAAATAAAAATCCTAATTCTAATTTTTTTGAATTATTGATTTTATAATTTTATAAAAAAGATTAATTTGTGAATTAAAAATAAAAATAAGTATTGAAAAATTTAAATAAAATAAAAGAAGAAGAAAGGAATAATGGGCCTGTGCTTAGCAATTGGGGGGTGCTATCTGAATTGCTGGGCCCAATAAGGCTAAGGCCTGTTTGACTTGCTTGATCCAGTATGTGCGTTGACTTAAGGAGCATGGTAGGCCTCTTGCTACCTGAACGTTGGATCCACCTGGCTGATGGATCTGATGGTGGAACACAAGGGCATATGGTAGGCGTGCGCTACTGCAATGCATGAGATCTGCCTAAAATAAGCAAGAAAATAATAAAATGCACACGCCAGGGATCGAACCCAGGACGTGTGCATCAAAGGCCTTCGCCCCAGCCATCTGAGCCATGGTGTTAACTTGTAAGTGATATGAAAACAGAATATAATATGCAAAAACAAGCTAGTGGAGCTAACCAACGCGCTAAATTCAAACAAGCGAATCACATGTTGCCACGCCAGCTTCTTCTTCCTCTCCCCGTCGCCTTAGCATATCAAGCTTTTACCTACAGACGCTTGTTGTAGGTATAACCTTGTCTATCTCTAAAATTGCGTAGGCTCAAGATAAATGACCATGGCTGGTACCAATCAACTCGTATCATCCTCATGAGTATCATGGTACCAGAATTAACGCCCAATTTTGCCTGCATCAAAAAGCCCTAAACAAGAATACAAAACCCTAGCCATGGCAGATTCACATACAGTCATCAAAAATGCAATTGAATAGAACGATTAGCTTGCAAACACGATGATAAACATGAGTATGGAAATTAAAAGCACTAAAGATACGTAGATTAGTGAAATCAAAATCAAAATTTTGGACAAACCGTGGGAGACGTAGAACACGATTCTTGAGGTTTCAGGTTGTGCAAATGCTTGATACAGGTTTAGTGCGTGCCTAGGAATGTGAATTGATCCTTGGAAAAGTTTGAAACGGCCTCTAGAGCAAGATCCAATCTGCACTTTTCTTTGAAAATTTGGAACTTTGTTTGACACTTTCAAGCAAGCTGCGCCTCTGAAAACTTTTGTTCTAGGTCTTTAGGATCCTGGCATAAGTAGTGAATCAATTTAGGGTAATAGAATTGGAAAGAATCCAAAGAATAATGATATGGTTTTAAGAGAAAATCAAATCTTGAACAATTGCCCAAATATGGATATTTTGTGTCCATCCTTGGCTTGCACGATTTTCTTCTCATTTGACAGCACACAAGGTCTTCCTTCAATGCAAAAATCATCCCTATAACACATTATATGATTTATTTAGACTTATTTGATTTTATTTGAATTTTAAATGAATAAAAATCAAAATAAATTAAATAAAAAAATAAATAAAGCATGGAGGGTACCATAGGTCGTGAACTATGTTAGGAATGAGATTCAATCTTGAAAAGGTGGGCCCTTGTGGAGAAAATGCAAATTTGAGCACATTTGACTTTTTGGCAATTTTGCAAAAAAGGTCAACTTGGCCAATGTATAACTCTCTTAATTTTGACCCTATAGAGGTGTTTTTGGACTTTTTAGAAAGCTTAGGATGTCCTCTAAGCAACCCTTTTGGTCTCATCTCAATTGAGTCTTCCATGTTCATGTATGAAGCTTTGACCCAAAAGGTGTTTTTGTTGACTTTCCAAAATGACCTATAATGTCAAAATTCATATCTTCTTGTGAGTTCATATTTTGAACTTGGGAGCTGAAGATGAATTGTAGGGAATTGCATTCTCTTTAAAATGAGTTTTTGATGGGTCAAAGGCTACCGGTACCCACAAATATGTCGCACTAATATAGCTATTGCTTAGACCATGTCAGTATACCCCGCACAGTTTCCACAATGTATTGCTATTTACCTATGAATGTTTCCCAAATCCGGGTAGAGGATTCAAACCCAAACAATAGAACCAAAGTGTAAAGCAAACAAGTCAAGCAAGATAAGCATGTAAAGGTGATCTAAAACCCTAAGGTAACCCCAATTTAGAAATTTCCCCAGTAGAGTCGCCAGTTCTGTGATGCGGTGGGAGAACTGACTTGAGGTTTTGCGTTCGTGTTCGCAAATGTTGCAGTTTAGCAACTAGATCCCCGACTCGATATTCTTGACGTCTGACTTTCTTGCTAAAAGCCTTGATCATTCGCTTTTGATACGTCTGACCATGACAGATAGCAGTAAGTCTCTTTTCATCGATTAGGTTCAGCTGATCAAGTCGGGTTTGGATCCAGCCGTCTTTGTTTAAACCCGCATCCTTTATAATCCTGAGAGAGGGTATCTTGACTTCGATGGGTAGAACTTCCTCCATGCCATACACCAAAGAGTAGGGTGTTGCACCTGACGATGTCTGTGCTGAGGCACGGTACCCATGAAGAGATAATGGTAACATTTCGTGCCAGTCTTTGTATGTCACCGTCATCTTCTGCACAATCTTCTTGATATTCTTGTTAGCTGCTTCAACTGCCCCATTCATCTTCGGTCGGTAGGGAGAAGAGTTATGATGTTGAATCTTGAACTGTTTGTAGAGCTCGATGATCATCGTATTGTTGAGATTTGTACCATTGTCAGTAATAATCCTCTTTGGTACACCATATCGACAAATCAAATTGTGTCGGATAAACCGCGCCACGATGTTCTTGGTTACTGTAGCAAAGGAAGCTGCCTCAACCCACTTTGTAAAATAATCAATGGCTACCAGAATGAAATGATGCCCGTTAGATGCAGTAGGTCTGATCTTGCCGATCATGTCGATCCCCCACATTGCAAAGGGCCAAGGAGCTGTCAAAACATTCAGGGGAACTGGAGGCACATGCACCTTATCAACATAGACTTGGCACTTATGACAGGTTCGAGAGTGCTGATAATAATTGGCTTCTATAGTGGACCAGTAATATCCTGCCCGTAGGATCTTCTTAGCCATGGTATGTCCACTGGAATGAGTTCCGAAGGTGCCTTCATGTAATTCTGCCATGATCCTTTCTACCTCGCTCTTGTCCACACACCGCAATAAGGTTGAATCATGGTTACGCTTATAGAGATCCCATTACTAATGAAGAATTTCGCAGCGAACCTTCTCAGAAAATTCTTATCATTAACAGATGCCCCCTCGGGGTATTCTTGAGCCTCAAGATACCTCTTTACCTCGTGAAACCAGGGTTTACCTGCTACCTCTTTAGTCTCAATGTCACAACAATGTGCAGGTTCGTCCAACTTCTCAATGGTAATCTGGGGAGCTTCATTGTCCCACCTAACCTTGAACATAGAAGACATGGTAGCTAGCGCGTCCTCCAACTGGTTCTCTTCTCGTGGGAAATGTTCAAAGGTTATCTCCTCAAAGTGTGGGAGCAATGTCAGTACATACTCTTTGTAAGGAATAAGATTCGGGTGCTTCGTATCTCACTCGCCTTTGATCTGACTTATCACCAGAGCGGAATATCTGAATACACTCAAGAACTTAATTCTTAGGTCAATAGCAACTCGAAGACCTACGATACATGCTTCATACTCCGCCATGTTGTTGGTGCAGTTGAAACATAATCGAGCGGTAAACGGAGTATGACAGCCCTCAGAAGATATGATTACAGTGCCAATGCCATTACCCAGTGTGTTCGAGGCTCCATCAAAATACATATACCATCGGGATCCCTCCTCAGGTCCTTCATCTAGTCCAGGTTCTTCGCAGTCGGTCACCAACATGATATTCTCATCTGGGAACTCGAAATTCATGGACTGGTAGTCATCCACGGCCTGATGCGCCAATTGATTCGCCAACACACTCCCCTTGATTGCTTTTTGGGTTATGTACTGGATGTCATACTCAGTTAAGATCATCTGCCATTTTGCTATTCTTCCAGATAGAGCGGGCTTCTCGAAAATATATTTGATCAAATCCATCTTTGATATCAATAAGGTAGTGTGAGTCAGCATATACTGTCTCAGCCGGCGAGGAGCCCATGCCAAAGCACAACAAGTTTTCTCGAGCAGTGAGTATAGGGTCTCACAGTCGGTAAACTTTTTTCTAAGGTAGTAAATGGCGTGCTCTTTTCGGCCAGACTCGTCATGCTGCCCCAGCACACACCCCATTGAATTGTCCAGCACTGTCAAGTATAATATCAAAGGTCTTCCTTCAATTGGAGGCATCAAAATTGGTGTTTCTTGAAGGTATTCTTTGATTCTTTCGAAAGCAATCTGGCATTCATTATTCCACTTTACCACTTGATCTTTCTTCAGCAGCTTGAAGATTGACTCACAAGTAGCAGTCAGATGTGAAATGAACCTGGCGATGTAATTCAGACGTCCCAAGAAACCTCTGACTTCTTTTTCTGTGCGGGGAGCCAAAATCTCTTGTATGGCCTTTACCTTTGTAGGGCCTACCTGAATACCTTTGTCACTGACAAAAAAACCCAGAAGTTTACCAGACCTTACCCCGAAGGTACACTTGTTCGGATTCAACCTCAGCTTGTACGTTTTCAACCTATCAAACAGTTTCTGGAGATGATCAAGGTGCTCTTCCTCAGTCTGGGACCTGGCTATCATGTCATCAACATAAACCTCGATCTCATGGTGAATCATATCATGAAACAAAGCGACCATGGCGCGCTGATAAGTTGCCCCAACATTCTTCAACCCAAAAGGCATTACCTTGTAACAAAAGGTGCCCCACTGTGTAACGAAGGTTGTCTTCTCCATGTCCTCAGGAGCCATCTTGATCTGGTTGTAGCCAGAAAAACCATCCATGAAAGAGAAGATCTTGTGCTGCGCGGTGTTGTCGACTAGAACATCAATGTGAGGATGTGGGAAGTCATCCTTGGGGCTTGGCCTGTTCAGATCTCTGTAGTCCACACACATCCATACTTTACCATACTTCTTAGGTACCGGAACGACGTTGGCAACCCACTGCGGATAAGAAGTGACAGCTAAGAATCATGCGCCGAACTGTTTCATGACCCCTGCTTTGATTTTCTCTGAAATTTCTGGGCGCATACAGTGGACTTTCTGCTTTACCGGAGGGCAGTCTCCTTTAGTCGGCAGGCGATGTACCACAATATCAGTGTCCAAACCAGGCATGTCTTCATAGGACCAGGCGAAGATCTCAACATAGTCGCGTAGCATCTGTATTAACCGTTGTTTGACACTAGGCTCCAGATTTGCACCTATCTTAACCTCTTTCCTGTCTTCCTCTGTACCCAAATTCACTTACTCAACTGGATCTTCATGAGGCTGTATGGCCCTTTCTTCCTGCTCTAATAGTCTAGCAAGTTCTCCAGGCACCTCACAATCATCCCCATCTTCGTCCTCGGCTTGGTTGATCGGATTTTTGAAGTCATAACTGGAAGTAGCAAAGTTGTTATCAATGGGATCCAGGGTGGATATGGATCTGCATTATCATACGTGAGTGTGTGTAAGAGAATAACTATTTTGATAAAGTGAGAGACAGAAAATAAAAACAAAGAGCGCAAAATTTGTAATGCAAGAAACGTCCAATGCTTTATTAATGATATATGAAATGACAAATAATAGCCCTCACAAACAAAGCCAAAGCGCCTCGGGCAAGGCATCGGGCCATAAAAGTTTCAAATTGTTTATTACAAATCTTAAAACAAAAGTCAATTACTGTAGAATAAAAGAAATAGGTATGAAGTCCTTCGCCGTCCAGTTTTTCAGTCCACCATTGGTTGTTGGGTAGATCCAGCTGTCGATGTCTGAATCCTCTTCACTGTCCTCAATCATAACCCTAGCGTCCTTGAGAGAAGCCATCTTCAGCGGAGGTTTGTTGGTAGTAACTTCAGTAGATGCCAAGATTGGAGGGACCTCTTCGAAATTATGACAAGGAGTTTCTATGAATTCCCCATCCATCTCTATGTAGCAAAAGGAATTAAGATGAATCACCATATACTCTTCTTCACCTCGCACCGTGACAATCTTCCTCTTCACTGGGCACTTTAGCATTTGATGGAGCGTGGAAGTAACTGCCTCAGCCTTATGAATCCAGGGACGACCCAACAAGCAAGAATACGATGGTCTGATATCAATTATGTAGAAGGTGGACCCAAAGGTATGAGAACTCACTTTGACAGGGATGTCCACCTCCCCGTGCACCATTCTTTTTGATCCATCAAAATCCCTCACCACAATGTTACTCGGATTTAAAGTCAAACCCTAACGATCCAACGTTTTCTTCGGCATAACATTCAGCGAAGACCCGATATCTACCAGCACATGGGCCATAGTGGTGCCCCTGCAATCAATCGAGACATGCAGAGCATCATTATGATTCCTCCCCTTAGGGGTTAGATCCGCATCTGAAAAACCTAACCCATTGTCAGCAGTCAGGCTGGCCACACAATCTTTGAACTGATCGGCTGAAGTTTCCCGTGGCACATACGCAGTCTTGAGAAATGCAATCAAAGCCTTCACATGGGCTTCAGAACATAATAGCAGAGACAACATGGAGATCTTTGACGGGGTCTGCCCCAGCTGCTCGACCATATTGTAGTCGCTCTTCTTGATAATTTTCAGGATTTCCTCTATCTCTTGTTTAGAGGCTTCCATAAAGATTTTCTTAGGTGCCTCCATCCGGGCAGGCTCACCTATAATTTCCTTTCCCCGAGTCCCAGATGGCTCAGCAGCAGGGGTGATAACTGGAGTAAGAACAGGAATAGTTGCAGGTGTACTAACTAGAGTAGGAATAGGAGAAATGTCAGGAGTGCTGGTTGGAGCAGCAGCTGGAATAACGGTAGGCTTGATGATAGTGTTCGAGGAAATCTCGGGAGAGAAGACCCTTCCACTTCGGGTAACCTTACTAGTCCCGACAATATTACTGACATCAATATCAGCTTCTTCAATCTTCAAATCTTGCTTAATACCATGATAATACACATCAACACCGTAATGCCATGGGACAACCTTATCTGAAGTGTACGGGATGGGACCAGGAACAGTGATTATTAGCGGAGAAATTCTTGGAACAGGTGTAATCCTAACAGGTTTTCTCGAGGAAACCTTGGAAGGATTGGCGGAAATGGTTATAATGGCAACGTCTTAATTGGGAACAACAGGAGTCGTAGTCTTCTCAAACAAAATTTCTTTATTATCCATCAGGCCTCAATACCCGACTTCAACAAATAACAAACAGATTGTAGAGCCGAACACGTGTGGCAACCTTCACCATAACCCGTAAATAAACCGGCCAACATTAAATTCTTCTTAACAGTCATCAGAGGAGTAGAAATTTCTTCAACAGAGGTCACAAACAAATCGGTGTCAATAGCATTAACTCCACGACCATGTTTGGGCATGGGAGCCGTTATAACATTCGACTTTTCTGGAGTGTCAAACTCTATCTCCTTGTCTTCGAGAAAGTCTTGCACTTTGTTTCTCAGAGCCCAACAATCATTTGTATCGTGACCCTAACTCTCAGAATGGTAGGCGCACCGCGCGTTGGGGTTGTATTTGGGAGAAGTAGTGTTTGGATTCTTGGGAGCCTCTCTCAAGGTCGCCAAGTTAGATTTCAGCAGGTGAGGTAATACTTCAGCCAGAGTCATGTTGATGTAGGTAAACTTCCGCTGTGGTCTTTCCACCCTTTGTTGATTGTTGCATTGTGGAGCAACTGTGGGTCTTGGTATTACTACAACATTTACCATTTGACAATGTTCAGATCTGCTCTGGCCCCTCGGGCTATAGACTGCACTAGCTTCCTTCTTACCAGCGAAAGGCTTCTTCACCGAACTCGAAGAGGCATCCTTCTGTATTTTACCACTTCGAATGCCAACCTCCACTCTTTCTCTAGTCAAAATCAACTCAGCGAAACCAGATGACGATATGCCAATCAAGTGATTGAAAAATGGACCAGATAGTGTCCCTAGAAACATGTCAACCAACTCCCTATTAGACAACGAGGTTTGGACTCTTCCAGCCAAGTCTCTCCACTTTTGAGCATAATCCTTAAAACCTTCACCTGCACCCATGGACATACCCTGGAGCTGAGTACGAGTGGGAGCAAGGTCGGCGTTATACTGATACTGCTTGTAGAAAGCAGCAACAAGATCTTCCCAGTTTTGGACACTGGCCCCCTCCAACTGATAGAACCATTCAAGTTGAGTCCCTGACAAACTATCTTGAAAGAAATGCACCCACAAATTTCTATCAGTAGTGTGGGGTTGGATTTTTCTACATACGAGCGGAGATGGAGTTTTGGACAGGATACTCAATCGTACTTGGCAAAAACCAGAGCTTTGAACTTATGAGGGATGACCACTCCTGATACTAACCCCAATTCTCCGAAATCCAAACCAAGTATTTTCTGAATCTCCATAGCGCTCAGACGGTCTTCTAGCTGCTTGTACCTATCCTCAGCAGGAAGATATTGCTCATCGTCGTAATCAGTATCATTGTCAGAAACTACAATACTAGGGTCCTTTTCCCTTTCTTGGTTCTCCCCTTCTTTGGACGAGGCGGTCAGATCAGCTGGTGGCCTCAACCTTTCTCCGAATCTTCTACCCATATTCAGAATACCAACCTTCTTCTTCTTCTTCTTCTTCTTCTTCTTCTTCTTCTCTTTCAGAATAAGGGTCTTCAAATCCTCCTGCCCCTTAGCCAGACTTATGAACATCTGTTGGAACTGGGCGTTCTGCTCCTGAAGATCTTTGATGGCTTGATCGGAAGACATTTCTGCTGAAATAAACAGCGAAGAAGATGAGAAACCTGTAGGGGTACCTGTAATGATGTGCATGATAATGGGATGCACATGTAATGATTCCAAAGACTTTGGGAGATTTAAATTTGCAAACCAAAAATAAACAAACTTTATTATATTAACTTTGAAAGGTTCAACAATGCCTTTAAGGCGTTTACAAAGAAGTAAATAAAACAAAACTAAAACTAGCAGAATCAAAAATCCCGTGGAAGCTTCCTCTTTGTGCTGATGTAGTCATTGATCACTCTTTCTTCCTCGAGCTGCCTGGTGAGCTTCAGAATCTTCCTTTCTTGCTCATGGAAATGCTCCCGGTAAGTGTCCCACTCATTCTTCAGCTGAATCCAAGACCTCTGTAACTCCCCAGGATCGATAGGCATGTAAGGATAGAGAACCGTGTAAGGAATGCCTTCTTCGTTAGTGGGCTCCACAATCACTGGTAATACGGCCGCATAAGGAATCATAAGCTTCTAGACACGAGCTCGGACCTATTGGAGATAAGGCTGCATAGGAAGGGAAGTCTTCGGTCCTAACTCTTCGGGGTCAGATATGTTCACCATGCCCCAAGCTCGTATAAACCTCCGATGATGCTCCTTAATGTCCTCCTTATAGTCGAATACAATGTCCTCGAGAAGTAACTCATGGAGACCATCTCTTCGAGCACGACCAAATTATCACAAAGCTAGACAAGGATTGTAATTTATACCCCCTCTGATACCAAGTAATGGGACATTAGGGTACCCCCCCACAACGGTCAATAACAGCAATGTCTTCCATAGCCCGAGAACACCAAAGAATATCTGTATGAGCAAGTGACATTATTCTGTAGGACCAACCCGAACCTTCTTCGTTCTTCAGCATAGACTTAGGGAGGTGAGAAATAAACCACCTCAAAAGCAACGACATGCAACACATAAGATTCCCTCTTGTCCTCATAGTACGGGTGTGGAGGGCATGCTAGATATCTCCAAGCAAGGTAGCCACAGGGTTGCGAGAAAGGAAAATCTTGACAACATTCACATCTACAAAGGAATCTGGATTAGGGAAGAGAACCAAACCATAGATAAGGAGAGCCAAGACATCTTCAAAAGCTTGAAAATCCAAATCATCCCAGAATAGATGAGCCTGGTCTATCATAAATTTGGCTAGAAAACCTTCGACCCCGCTTCGTGTTTCCCAATTGGATACCACATCAGCCCATTTCAAGTGCAAAGCTGAGGCAATGTCTTCTGGCCTAGGAACTTCTTCCATACCTGTGAAGGGTACCTGTTCAAGAATGGATATGCCCAATAGATGAGAGAACTCTTCCAAGGTGGGCACCAGCTGGTAATCTGGAAAGGTGAAGCAATGATGCACGGGATCGAAGAACTGAAATAGTACGCTTATCATCTATTCATCAAGGTTTGAAGTAACCAGGCTGAGAAGTTGACCGTGTCTCTTAATGAACATAGAAGTCTCAGAAACTCTTGGAGCTAGCTCTTTAAGTTGGGCAGGTATTTGCACAAAGTTAACTCGGATGGTATTTCTGCGCACGGAAGCCATAATCTGCAAAACAGAACAAAGATAAATTCCCTTGGTCTTTGAAATGGTTAGTGTAATGAAGCATTAATGCCATGTTATGATGCATGATGTCATGATAAACCACAGGTATAGCAAGGCACAGGTATTGCAAACACAGTCAAATCACACAAAACCCTTAGGTTTAAGGCTTGCATGAGGTCAAAGGTAATACCCTCTTGAAGTTAAGTTGGTTCAAACCTGTCCTAGAAAAGTAACCGGGTTCTAGAGGATCTCAATATCACTGACCATCCTCCATCGGTCATGGTTTCAGCTCACGCAATCTTTTCTTGCAGCCGGAACTATCTCGAGAGTATGGTCTTAATGAGTGTAGCATCAAGTATCAACCAGTTCTCAACTCTACACCGAGGCCGACTATCTCACTACTTTCTAATGGACAAGTTGGGCAATTAAAGGTTCTAAGGTCAGTTGATGCTTAACGACACCACGCAGTGGCCCCATATTCTCCTCGTTTCTCCACAAGGGATACCGGTACCAACCAATGTGCCACATCAACGTAGCTACTGCTTCAACCGTATCGGTCTACGCTGTACAGTTCCCTCACAGTCTATTGCTACTTACCTAAAAGGTATCCCCAGATCTGGGTTAGGATCTATAGTAACCCAAAACAAAAACCCTTAAAAGTAAAGCAAACAAAGCAATCAAGAGAAGCAAATATGATGAGCTAGATCCTAAGGTATACCCCACTTTATTAAATCCCCAGCAGAGTTGCCAGTTCTGTGATACGGTGGCAGAACCGACTGTTTGACGTTGGTTTGTGTTTTGTGTTTTTTGTTCGCAAAATGTCGCGGTAAGCAAGAGTCGCCACTGACTTTTATTTTATCCAACTGGAAAGGAAAAAAGTACAGAAAAAATCCTTTATCAAGATATTCTGAGTACGGGGGGTACATTATAGAAAGGGAAGGTGTTAGCATCCCTGATTAAATGCTAGATAACGCTCGCCTGATCAAAATTGAACCAAAAATCATCCCAACCCTAAGCCAACTGTATGAGACAAATCAGAGCTCTGAACATCAGTAAAAAAAACCTAATTTTGCTTGACTGTCAAAAAAAAGTCCGTTTGTCCGATTCTTGCGCCAGTTTGAAAAGTCAGGAAATGTCTGAAGCTGAGATTGTTTGTAGCAAAATGCGAGGGCAAATTTTGGGGTACAACAGTTGCCCCTGTTCAATCTTCTTGGACCTGAAGAGTTAGATTGGCAAGTTTGCCTTTCGCGACTTGAAGGTAAAAGGAGATTGGACACTAGAGTGCCCGGAAATTTGCACTCATCAAAGCACTGGATGCGGGAATGGGCTTAGAGATGCCATTTGGAGATGGGCTTAACGATGCCATCTGGGAGAGTGACAGAAACTTGTCGGGGATGGGCTTAAAGATGCCATCTGGAGATGGGCTTAACGATGCCATCTGGGAGAGTGACAGAAACTTGTCGGGGATGGGCTTAAAGATGCCATCTGGAAGGGAATATCAGGAAAGTGTCCAAGCTTTGGACCATTTCTGAACTGGGGGTCTGAACAAGCAATAGGTTGACATCCGTTGTTGGGAGGAACCTGCAAGCTGTTTTCAGGAAGTTGCATCTAAACAAGTTGATAGATTAACATCCGTTACTTGGGGAAAATCCATGAACTGTTTTCAGAAGTCTGGAAGAAGAAACTGAACAAGTGATAGGTTAACATACGTTTACTTGGAGAACCCCTGAACTGTTTTCAGAAATCTTGAAGTTGAATCAGCAATAGAGCAGCATCCGTTGTTGGGAAGCTTCCGTAAACTGAATTCAAAGGTGTATCTGAACAAGCTGATAGATTAACATCCGTTACTTGGGAAGAATCCATGAACTGTTCTCAGAAGTCTTGGGGAGAATCTGAACAAGTGATAGGTTAACATCCGTTTACTTGGAGAACCCGTGAACTGTTTTCAGAAATCTTGAAGTTGAATCAGCAATAGAGCAGCATCCGTTGTTGGGAAGCTTCCGTAAACTGAATTCAAAGGTGCATCTGAACAAGCTGATAGATTAACATCCGTTACTTGGGAAGAATCCATGAACTGTTTTCAGAAGTCTTGAGAAGAATCTGAATAAGTGATAGGTTAACATCCGTTTACTTGGAGAACCCGTGAACTGTTTTCAGAAATCTTGAAGTTGAATCAGTAATAGAGCAGCATCCGTTGTTGGGAAGCTTCCGTAAACTGAATTCAAAGGTGCATCTGAACAAGCTGATAGATTAACATCCGTTACTTGGGAAGAATCCATGAACTGTTTTCAGAAGTCTTGAGATTGAATGATTTTAGTCTGTCGACTGATCCTACCTGAAAAAGGCAAAGAGTTTAGTTGGATGCAATGCTATGATGCATGATACAATGTATATCATGGTTTTATGAATGTAAATGGATGTGCAGGTAAGCTGGAGAGCTGTCTTGCATAGGATAGATGAATCCGAGACAACGGCAGATAGAAGTATCTTGACTGCTGCCGGGGAAAATAAGTCCTGGTTCGTTGCTGGGGAACCTGGAGCTTGGATTGTATACCAATCTTCTGGGGAATTTCCTGAAGTCTTCTACTGGGGAGTACCAAACTAGTGGACTTAACGCTGAGGAGGCCAGATTGAGAATCTTCAGCTGGGAGAGAAGTATCTCTGGAGATTTCACTGGGGAATTCAAGATTTTTCTTCTAAAAACTCTGTGGGGAGAAGATTGAGGAGTCTGACTCCGCTGGGGATTGTCCATTTGAAGCTTTTGATCTGCTGGGGATATTGAAGCTTAAACTCTGAGGAAAAATGATTTCCGGAAGATTCTTGGGTTGGGGATTTGCAAAGATAAACTCCTCCGGGGATAGTATTGATAAGTTATTGTTGGGGGAATTTTGAGGAACTCCGCTGGGGATGGGAAGAATTCTGGTGAGCGTGACCTCCCCTGATGGTTAGCTGAGGATAACCCAGTTATAAGCCTTTGTGAGAATAACTTTGAATAAAACTTGGAAGGGACGTCCGTACTCTGCGGGGAATACCTTTCAGAACCTTACTGGGGATAAGCTCCGAGGGTCTGCTGGAGATAGACCTCAAGGTTTGTCAGGGACGTGGATTACAGATCTCGAGGGATTTCCTTTGAAAGGGTGTCAAAATATCCGTTTGTACTTTTATCCTATCAGTAATCCTTTTTCTTAGGTTCAATTAGGAAGTGATCATGTTTCAAATGCATATGCCTATTTAACAAAACATTGGACGTTTCTCAAAATAAAAGAAATAGCGCAAGAGAAAAAGAAAAAGGGAAATGACACAAATTTTGGGAAGAGTATTTGTATTGATTTTCTTTGGTGTATATTTGTACAAAGGAGACAATCATCCCAGTAAGAGGACCTTGTCGTAAATATTTGAAAAATTTATACAAAACAAAGATGGCTATGTGAAATAATTCCATGGGATGCCATTTTGCTGTAGCTTTCACAACTCTGAACCTCTGTCCATTCAATGCTTCGTTTGACTATGGCTGGATTGATCAGAAACCTGGAACCGGTTGATGAAGAGATCGTCTTTTGAAGTGATCCGACGAGACATAGTCATACGCTTTAATTCCCTAATTTTTGCCTGAATCGCCCTTTCGGGTTTTCGATCCACCGTGAAACCCCTTTTTGCCCAAGCCGCCCTTTCGGGTTTTCGACTTTCCGGGTGTACGATTTTTTTGTTTTTATCCCTAATTTTTTGCCTGAACCGCCCTTTCGGGTTTTCGGCTCACCGGGATACCCATTTTTGCCCAAGCCGCCCTTTCGGGTTTTCGACTTGTCGGGTTATTTTATGCGTAGTATCTTTTGACCATGTCTGCGTTCGCAGGGTGTGGCAAATCGTCGCCATCCATGGTGGTCAGAATCATTGCCCCACCAGAAAATATGCTCTTGATCACAAATGGTCCTTCGTATGTAGGAGTCCATTTTCCCTTGGGATCACTTTGCGGCAAGATAATCCGCTTGACTACTAGATCTCCGACTTGATACACTTGACGTCTGACTTTCTTATTGAAGGCCTTGATCATCCGTTTTTGATATGTCTGACCATGGCATATAGCAGCAAGTCGCTTTTCGTTGATCAGATTGAGTTGATCAAGTCGGGTCTGCATCCAATCCTCTTCGTTCAAACCTGCGTCCTTCATAATCCTTAGAGATGGGATCTGAACTTCCATAGGCAAAACAGCTTCCATGCCATAAACCAAAGAAAATGGGGTTGCCCCAGTTGAGGTACGTATCGTCGTACGGTATCCATGCAGCGCAAATGGTAACATCTCATGCCAGTCTTTGTAAGTGACTGTCATTTTCTGAATAATCTTCTTGATATTTTTGTTCGCAGCTTCAACAGCACCGTTCATCTTCGGCCGATAGGGAGATGAATTGTGATGATAAATCTTGAACTGTTCGCATAATGCAGTGATCATCGTGTTATTCAGATTTGTACCGTTGTCTGTGATAATCCTGTCTGGAACACCATACCGACATATGAGGTTATGTTTGATAAAGCGGGCAACCACATTTTTGGTGACAGAGGCGAAGGAAGCTGCTTCGACCCATTTAGTGAAGTAGTCAATGGCAACCAGGATGAAGCGATGTCCGTTGGAAGCCGTGGGTTTGATCTCTCCAATCATATCAATGCCCCACATTGCAAAGGGCCATGGAGCAGTTAGGACGTTGAGGGGAACCGGAGGGATATGAACTTTGTCAGCATAGACTTGACACTTGTGACAAGTACGGGAATGTTGATGGCAATCAGCCTCCATGGTAGACCAATAATAGCCTGCCCTTAGGATCTTCTTAGCCATTGTATGCCCGCTTAGGTGAGTGCCAAATGTGCCGCTGTGTATATCAGTCATGATTAACTCTGCTTCAGCCTTATCAACACATCGGAGTAATACAAAATCATGGCTTCGTTTGTAAAGGATGCCGTTGCTCAGGAAGAACTTAGCAGCGAATTTCCTTAAGAACTTCTTGTCATTCACGGAAGCTCCTTCAGGATAATCTTTGGTTTCAAGGTACCTTTTGATTTCATGGAACCAAGGTTGTTCCACTACTTCTTCGGTATTAATCTCGTGACAATGCGCGGGTTCATCCATTCGCTCGATGGAGATTTGGGGAGCCTCATTATCCCAGTTGAGTTTAAACATGGAGGACATTGTGGCTAGAGCATCTGCTAGCTGATTCTCTTCTCGCGGAAAGTGCTCGAAGGTAATTTGCTCGAAGTGAGGCAACAATGTCAGAACATGTTCTTTGTATGGAATAAGATTAGGATGTTTGGTATCCCAATCTCCTTTGATCTGGCTGATGACCAAAGCCGAGTCCCCAAATACGATCAAAGATTTGATCCCCAAGTCTATAGCAGCCTTGAGACCAAAGATGCAGGCTTCATACTCCGCCATATTATTTGTGCAGCTGAAGCAAAGTCGGGCCGTGAAAGGAGTGTGGCATCCTTCCGGAGAAATAAGTACTGCGCCAATGCCATTTCCGAGTGCATTTGAAGCACCATCAAAGTACAGGGTCCATCGGGATCCCTTTTCGGGTCCGTCATACGGTCCGTCACCTTTAATGTTGTCCAAAGTCATGATGTCCTCGTCTGGGAAATCAAATCTCATGGGTTGATAGTCTTCGATAGCCTGATGAGCCAGATGGTCAGCTAGTACACTCCCCTTTATGGCTTTTTGGGTGGTGTACTGGATGTCATACTCGGTCAAGATCATTTGCCATCTGGCTATCCTTCCAGATAAAGCGGGCTTTTCGAAGATATATTTGATAGGGTCCATCTTGGATATCAACAAGGTAGTGTGAGTCAACATATACTGTCTTAGTCGGCGAGCAGCCCATACCAAAGCGCAGCAAGTTTTCTCGAGTAGTGAGTAGCGAGTCTCACAGTCGGTAAACTTTTTGCTAAGGTAATAAATAGCATGCTCTTTTCGACCAGACTCGTCATGCTGGCCCAAAACACACCCCATTGAGTTATCCAAAACGGTCAAATACATGATCAATGGTCTTCCTTCGACGGGTGGCATCAGAATAGGAGGTTCCAGCAAATATTCCTTGATTCTATCAAAAGCAGCTTGGCAGTCGTCGTTCCATTCAACTACCTGATCTTTCTTCAAGAGTTTGAAAATTGGCTCACAGGTAGAAGTCAAATGTGAAATGAATCTGGCAATATAGTTTATGCGCCCTAAGAAACCTCTAACTTCCTTTTCAGTACGGGGAGCAGGCATCTCTTGTATTGCTTTTACTTTTGCCGGATCGACTTCAATGCCCTTGTTGCTCACAATGAATCCCAGGAGTTTACCAGACCTAACTCCAAAAGTGCATTTACTCGGATTCAGCCTGAGCTTGTATTCTTTCAATCTGGCAAACAGCTTTTCCAGATGTTCAAGGTGTTCTTCCTCTGTTTGTGACCGAGCTATCATATCGTCTACGTAAACCTCAATCTCATGATGTATCATGTCATGAAATAGAGCTACCATGGCGCGTTGATAAGTTGCCCCTGCGTTCTTTAGCCCGAACGGCATCACTTTGTAACAGAAAGTGCCCCATTGCGTGACAAAAGTTGTTTTCTCCATGTCCTCGGGGGCCATTTTGATTTGATTGTAGCCCGAGAATCCGTCCATGAAAGAAAACACCTTATGCTGAGCTGTATTGTCGAACAGGATGTCAATATGAGGTAGCGGGAAATCATCCTTAGGGCTGGCCCTATTCAAATCCCTGTAGTCCACACACATTCTGACTTTGCCATCCTTCTTAGGTACTGGCACAATATTAGCGACCCATTGAGGATAGGACGTAACAGCCAGAAAGCCAGCATCGAACTGCTTCATCACTTCTGCTTTGATTTTTTCGGACATGTCAGGCCTCATTCGGAGAACTTTTTGCTTGATCGGTGGACAGTCTTTTCTTGTTGGGAGACGGTGAACCACGATGTCGGTGTCTAGGCCCGGCATGTCTTCATAGGACCAAGCGAAGATTTCGACATACTCATTCAGTAACTGTACCAAGCGTTCCTTGACTTCTGGCTCCAGGTTGGCACCCACTCGCACCTCCTTCCGATTCTCCTCGGTTCCTAAGTTAATAGTTTCCAACGGTTCTTCATGCGGTAAGATGGCTCTTTCCTCTTGTTGCAGGAGTCTGGCTAGTTCCCCGGGTACTTCACAACCTTCGTCATCCTCATACTCGGCTAGATTGACCAGGTCTTCCGAGTTATTGAAAGATACAGCAGAATAGTCACCCATGGAATCCGGAGTGGATGGGTACCTGCATTGGTGAGTGGTGGGTGTGTGTAAGGGATAGCCATCCTTAAACAACAAATGCAAAAGGAAAGAAAATGAACACAAGTAGTTTATCAAATGAAAAACGTCCAATGAATCATTTAAACATGGCCTATGAATATGAAAAATAGTCAAAACCCTTACAAGTGGACCTACATGCCCCGGGTAAGGCAGGAGGTGGAAAGATAGTGTACGGATTGTTTGAAAGTAAAATATTACAGACCAAATAGAAAATGTTTGATAGATAAATTACTGAGGAATAAAAGTGACGGGGACAAAGTCTTTAGCCTCCCAATTGCTCAACCCTCCTCTGACAGTTGGATGAATCCACTCTTCAAAGTTGCTTTCTTTGTCTTCATCTTCCAGGGCGTTGATTCGGTAAGGAGAAATCTTGACTGGCGCTCTCTCAATCTTTGACCGGCGCATAGCTTTCTGGCCAGCGGTGGTGAAACCTAATCCAAGCTTATCAACCTTATGCGGAAAATCGGGTAGCTGCCCCCACGCTGAATTCTTTCCTTCCTTAACTGCAGCCCTTGCATCCTCCAGAGATGCCATCCTGGCCATCTGTCTTGGTGTCTCAGCTGCCAACTTCGCCACTGCTATCTCGGGAAATACTTCTTCGAAATGTTGAAACGGTGTCTCAATGAACTCCCCTTCGACCTCCACATACCGGAAAGAATTTAAATGGATAATCATGTACTCTTCTTCGCCGTGGACAGTAATGATCTTTCCCTTTACAGGATATTTCAGCATCTGATGCAAGGAGGAGGTGACTGCCCCAGCATGGTGTATCCAAGGTCTACCCAGCAGGCAGGAGTATGATGGACGGATGTCCATTACATAGAAAGTGGATTTGAACACCTCGGTACCTATCTTGACAGGAATTTCAACTTCTCCATGGACCATTCTTTTTGACCCATCGAAAGCTCTGACGACAATATCACTCGGCTTTAATTCCAACCCTTCGCAATCTAGCCGGTCCAAGGCCTTCTTAGGCAAAACATTCAGCGATGAACCGGTATCAACCAAAACATGCGCAAGGGTGGTTCCGCGACACTCGATTGAAATATGAAACGCATCATTGTGATTTCGGCCTTTAGGGGTCAGGTCGGCATCAGAAAAACCTAATCCATTGTCTGCAGTCAAACTAGCCACGCAATGTTGAAATTGATCTGCCGAAGTTTCTTGGGGCACATGAGCTGCCTTTAGAAACTTAATCAAAGCTTGAGCGTGCGCTTCTGAGTAAAGCAATAGTGCCAGCATGGAGATCTTGGAGGGGGTTTGCCCCAACTGCTCCACCACATCGTAATCACTTTTCTTGATTATCCTCAAAATTTCGTCCATTTCTTTCTTGGAGGCTTCTGGAATCACCAAAGGTTGAGCCCTCGTCCTGACGGGCTCATCTTGTATTCCCTTTCCTTTATCGGCAATGGTAGGAGAGACAGTACTAGGAACGAAAATTTCTTCAATCAAAGGAGTTCTGGCAGAGAGCTTTACTGGTGCAGGGGTGACTTCTTTAGCTGATGAGGGTCCAAAGACTGCTTTTGGAGGAGCAATCTCTGGAGAAAATATCCTCCCACTCCTGGTGATTTTGCTGGTGCCCGCAATGTTACTAATGCTGGCTTCTTCATCATCTGAATCTTCTTCAGTTATTTCGACTTGCTTGATACCATGGTAGTAGATGTCACCACCATAGTTCCAAGGTATCGACTTCTCGGAGACATAGGGAACAGGCCCTGGCATTGTTATCTTCAAAGGTATAGACTTTGCAGCTGGTGTAATCTTAACTGGCTTTTTGACGGCCTCGGAAAGATTGGCGTGAATGGTTATGATTGAGACATTTTCAACATGAATTGGAACGACAGGAATTTTTTCGAACAAAATTTGTCAGCTATCCATGAGGCCTTGGATGCCTTTCTTCAATAGCGGAAAATCAAACGGTAGAGAGTGGCAACAGTAGCAGTCTTCTTTACATCCCGGGAAGATCCCGACCCTTAACAAATTCAACTTAATGGTTAACAGTGGAGTAGTCAGATCACTAACGTCAGCAACATACAGATCCTCTTCAATGGCATTAACATTCCGACCGTGCTTCGGCATAGGTGCAGACATCACATTGGGTTTTTCTGGAGCGTCAAACTCTACCTCCTTAGCCTCTATCAGGTCCTGGATCTTATGCTTGAGTGCCCAACAATCATTGGTGTCGTGTTCGACATTGTCTGAATGATAGGCGCATTTAGCATTGGCATGATAATGTGGAGAGGATGTATTTACATTCTTTGGCGCCTCCTTGATAGTGGCAAGATTCAATTTCAACAGATGGGGAAGCACCTGCGCTGGAGTCATATTAATACGAGTGAACTGCCGTTGTGGCCTTTCCACCCGTTGCTGATTTGGTCTGGATTGGTTGTAGCGAGGCTGCTCGCTCGGAGTGTTTTGAATCATTACGGCCCCCACAGTCGGCCGATGCTCCACCTTCCCTGCTCTTCTTTGAGAATATACCATAGCTGTCTCCTTCTTAAACGGCTTCTTCTCAACACTTGCAGCGACACCCTTCTGAATTTTTCCTGACTTAATGCCAGCCTCGATTCTTTCGCCCGTTAAGATTAGATCAGTAAACCCCGCGGAAGAGTTACCGATTAAATGATTGAAAAATGGCCCAGATAGGGTCCCAAGAAACATATCAACAAGCTCACGATCAGTTAAAGGAGGCTGCACCCTGCCAGCCAAATCCCTCCACTTTTGTGCGTATTCCTTGAATCCCTCACTTGTTCCTAGCGACATACCCTGAAGTTGGGTACGGGTAGGAGCAAGATCGGAATTATACTGGTATTGTTTATAGAAAGCGGTGGCCAAATCTTCCCAATTTCTGACACTGGTCCCTTATAACTGATAAAACCATTCCAACTGAGCTCCCGACAGGCTGTCTTGAAAGAAATGAATCCAGAGATTTTTATCTGCTGTATAGGGTTGAATCTTTCTCACATAGGACCTGAGGTGCATTTTGGGGCAGGACAGCCCGTCATACCTTACAAACACCGGCACCTTGAATTTTGGGGGAATCACAATTCCGGCGACCAAGCCCATGTCTTCAAAATCCAAACCCGGTACCCTTTGCAATTCCATGGCAGCCAATCTGTCTTCTAAACCCTTGTACTTGTCATCAGCTGGAGGATACTGCTGGTCAGAATAATCTTCGTCCTCTTCAACCTCTTCCTCCTCTGCATCAGACTCGGAAGGCACCGCAACCCGATCTCTTTTACTAGTCCCTTCATCAGAAGTAGGAGGAAATTCAAGCACCCTCCGAGCTTCTCTGTCAAATCTTCTCCCCAAAGTAGCCACTCCGACCCTCTTTTTCTTCTTCACTGGGTCTCTACTCTCCAGGTGAGCCTTGATATCCTCTTGACTCTTGACCAAGGTCGTCAAGAGTTGCTGGAACTGTGCATTCTGGGCTTGTAGGTCTTTGACTGTTTGCTCGAGATCCATCCTACTGAAATAAACAGCAGATAGATAAGGAAACCTGGAGTGAGACCTGCTTATGCACATGATGAATGGTATGCTGATGTATGCAATGCATTCAAGGATTTGGGACATTCAAAATTGTTTCAGACAAAGAAGAACGCACGTCATATTAATAAGAAGAAATCTGTTAGTACATAAATGCCCCATGGGCCAAATGTTACAACATAAACTTCTCAAGGCAGAAAGACATTGCGCATCCTCTTTGGTGCGATGTAGGTATTGAGGGCCTCTTGCTCGTGGAGTTGGCGGGTAAGCTCTAAAACCTTCTTTTCACTGGCGTAGTAGCTAGCTTCAAAAGTGTTCCGTTCCTCCTTGAGCTGAATCCAACTCTTCTGCATTTCCTCCCATGATGTAGGCATGTCTGGATGCAGGATGGTGTAGGGAACCTCTCCTTCATTGACGGGCTCTTTAATCACCGGGAGTACATGAGGATAAGGCATCATTAGACTTTGGGCTCGGGCTCGTACCCACTTGAGATAGGGCTCAAGAGGGATGGAGTTCTTGTGTCCCAGAGTCTTGCTATCGACCTTGTTGAGTTTTCCCCAAGCTCTGATGAATCTTTGGCGAAGTCCTTGCGCATCGTTTTCGAAGTTAAAAACTAGGCTAGGAATCAACATGTCATGAGGGCCATCCCTCCGTGCATATCCAAATTGCCTCAAAGCTAGGCAAGGGTTGTAGGTGATACCTCCTCTAATTCCAAGTAAGGGGACATTAGGAAATTCTCCGCAACGATCGACGATGATGACATTTTCTCTGGACCGAGAACACCAATGCACATCAGAATGAGTGAGAGTCATCAATCGTTGGGACCACCTTATACCTTGATCATTCTTCAGGACAGATTGTGGAAGGTGCGAAATAAACCACCTTGCGAGGATAGGAGTACAGCACATGAGAACACCCCTCTTTCTCATTGTTCGTGTGTAAAATGAGTGAAGGATGTCTCCAAGCAATGTTGGTATTGGATTTCTGGACAAGAAGATTTTGACAGCGTTGACATCTACCAATTGGTCAGGATTTGGGAACAGGACCAACCCATAGATAAGGAGTGCCACAATTTCTTCAAATGCTTGTAGGTCCAATGAGTTCCAACATTCTTGTGCCTTCTCCAACAAGAATTTTGCTAAGAATCCTTTGACGCCGCTTCTGGTTTCCCAATGCCCCTTGATTTCAGATGGTTGTAGATGTAATGCTCGAGCAACATCTTCAGGCTTTGGTTCCTTCTCCGTACCGTTGAAGGGTAGTTGACTAAGGATAGGGATTCTTAGGAGTTGAGAAAACTCCTCCAAAGTGGGTACCAACTGATAATCAGGGAAAGTGAAGCAATGGTGAAGGGGGTCAAAGAACTGGAATAGCACTTTCATCATGTCTTCTTCAATGTGGGTGTTGACTAGGCTGAGTAGTCTTCCATGTCTTTCACTGAAGGATGAATTTTCCGGAATTCTGGAAGTGATCTCCTTGAGTTGAGGAGAGATTCTCACAAGGTTGACTTGAATGGTATTTCGGTGAGGTATTTCCATGACCTACAAAACAAGAACAATGATGAAGATCCAAACCCTTGAAATGGTTAGTAAATGCATATGATGCTTCATGATGTTTATGATGTATGCATAAAACATATGTACAAGCAAATCACACCAAACCCTAGTTTCAGGCTTGTATGGGGTTTCATAGGTAAGTACCCTCTTGAGTGTGGTTGGCTTAAAAACCTGTCCTATAAATAGTAACCGGGTTCTAAGGAGCTCAATATCACTGGATCGTTTTCATTGTTCATTGTTTTGGTTTAGCCACTTAACTAGCGACCAAAATATTCCAAGAAAACAACCCTCAATGAGTGTAGTATCGAGTATCTACCAACTTCGGACTGCACCAAAGCCGGTCATCTCACTACCCCTAATAAAAGGCCAAGATGGTCAAGTAAGGTTCTAGGTCATTAGTGCTTAGTGACATCGCTCAGCGGCCCCGTATTCTCCTTGATTGAACTCAAGGGTTACCGGTACCCACAAATATGTCGCACTAATATAGCTATTGCTTAGACCGTGTCGGTATACCCCGCACAGTTTCCACAACGTATTGCTATCTATGAATGTTTCCCCAAAATCCGGGTGGAGGATCGTAAACCCAAACAATAGAGTCAAAGTATAAAGCAAGCAAATCAAACAATTAGTCATGCAAGAAGGTGATCTAAGCCCTAAGGTAGCCCCACTTAAAAGTTCTCCCCAGCAGAGTCGCCAGTTCTGTGGTACGGTGAGAGAACTGACTAGTGTTTTGCATTCGTATTCGCACTTGTGCGGTTGAGCAAGAGTCGCCACCGACTTTTTATTTTATCCTAAAGGAAAGGTTAAAAAAGCACAGCAAAAACCTTTTGAGATATTTCGTGGGTTCGGGGGGTAGATTATGAAAAGGGAAGGTATTAGCACCCTTTTCATCCATGGTTATCCATGGGCTCTTAGGTACTTGCTTAGATCAATCTTGCCTTGGTTTTCAATTGTATGAAATGGTGCTTTGTGTGTTGTTTTGAAAATGTTTTGAAAAGATGCCTTGTGCTAGGCTAACCTTGTAACAATTCTTTACTCGAATGTTTTACAAAAGGTGTTTTATCTTTTAAAAAGATGTTTCAAGGGTTTGAAAAGTTTGATTTTTGAAAGTGTTTGTGAAGTGGGTTTTGAAATTAGGCAAGTGTTTTCTTTGCAAATTGACAAGTACTTAAGAGTTTATCTACCCTAAAGCTTTCTCAAAGATTTTTGTCATGTTTTAAACCCTTTTGACAATTTTGTTCTACCATTGAAATTGGTAGGCAATCTTGTATTTAGGAAGTTTATTCGGGACGGGCGTGGGTCATCATATGGACCATGAATGCAATGATGCCAAGTGTCTTTGGCAATTTGTTTTGAAGGGACTATGATCATTCCGTTTAGGCAACACTTTGAGGGACTTGTGATCATTTGATTTTGTTTTGCCAAAGATACTCAACGTGCAAACATGGCCCATTTTGGAAGGCAACATGTGGGATTACCCTAGGGGGCGCAAGTGTGATTGTGTATTGATTACATGTATTTGTCTTGCATTAGGTTATCTAGCGTTTGATTTTATGTACATGCAAACCCTAGGTCTAACCATGGTATAATTGGAAAACTGTAAATTGCGGAATGTAAATCTACGCTATTACAAAATAGTATCCGGGAGTGGGGGTATAAATGTACAAGGGGATGAGACTTATAGTACCCAACAAGTTACAACCAAATCGAATGTGCGATCAATATGTAAATATCGAATGTACAAGTATAAGATAAAATGTGTATAAGGCAATGTGAATGTATTTGTGTAGGTGTACAAGTGTATATGTATATGAATTGTGTAATTATGTACAGGTGCGAATTGTGGAATTAAAACGTATTAGGGTTTTTGACCTAGATACATGTTTTAATCTTGTATTTTAGATTTATATGTTAATTATGTACAAAAGGAAAAATGTTTTAATTAAATGGTAGATTCAAATTTAAATTGTATTATGCATAAAAAGAAAGTATTTTAATCAAATATTTATGAGTTTAATATTAGAGAAATGTATTTAAGTTATTATGTACAAATGTATATGTTAATTAAAAAGTTTCAATTTAATTATGTATATAAAAAAAATGTATAATATGTACAAAATTAATGTTTTAAAATGTATGTACAAATATATTTTAAATGAAAGAGTAAATAAATAAATGGAAATAATTATTTTCAAACTTAATATATGAGGTAAAGATGTATTTTAATTAGGTTAGTATTTTACAAAAAAAAGTAAATATTGCTTATAAAATAAAAGAAAGGGTTAATATTATATATAAAAGAAAAGGTTAAATGAATATTGTTGATGAAATAAAACAGGGTTAGTGTTTGATGGGCTTTGGGGAAGTGAGGACGGGTCAGGCCCAAGCTTGGTCTTGAACGAAATTTAGGGTTCGCGTTTGTTTTTGACAGTCAGAGCGAAGGTTAGGGTTTGAGCGGCGCCGTTTGTGCATTCGTCTTCTCCGATCATCAATTTCCTGAACGCTTTCTCCGGCCACCAGCGCTACTCCTGAAGCCTTTCTTCCCCCCATCGACGTGAGCCCAGCGTCATCGATTTAAGGTTCATTTTAGTGTTTATGTTTTTGTCTCTGTTCTTTACGAATTTGTGTTTTAGTGTGAGTCCTGATTCTGGAATTCGCGTTATTATGAGATAGTGAAGGGGAAAGGGGAAGAATATTGACTACCTGACTTTGGGGATGGAGGAGAGGCGAAGTGGAGACGCTTTAGGAGGCCGGAACGGCGATTCGGTGACGCTTGCTACGCTTCTGATTTTTCCTGGTATCTTTATCTCTTCTATTTTCGTCCCTTTGAACTGTTGGTGGCCTTGGGATGTGTTTGCTCGTAATGTATGTTCACTGAGTTCGCCTCTTTCTCTTCTCTTGAACACTGTATACTTGCTTGTATCGCCCTGTGATGACCTCAAAGGTCTGAGGGCCTAGGTTGCCTTTGAATCTTTGTTTTCCTCTGAGCCCCTGATGCCTTGAATGATTGTTCTGTGTTATCTTGAACTTGCCCTTTTGTACGTTTGCTTGCCTTTAGATTTTTGAATTGCTTCCTGAGATTGATGCCCTTGACGCTTTCGTTGAGTTGGATGTCATGTTTTTATTGCCTATGATGAATAAATTCTGAGGCTTAGAGGTTGGATGGTTTTTATCAGTTTGGATGGTAGGCAGTTTTGTTTATGTGTTTGACAGGGACTTAGCAAGGTTTGAGATTTTGTTGGGTTTGATAACTTGTGAGGTTTCAGTTTTTGCTTCAGGTTTGAATGTTTGAAATTTTTGGCAGGGTTGATGAGGTTTGATGGTTTTTGTGATTCTGGTTTTAGTTAAGGCATTAGCAGGTTATTGCTTCAGTGGCCCTTGGTTCTGGTTCACAGTTTGCAGGTTATGGTAGTGCTGGTATGAAGTTTGAGATGTTCAGTGTTTGAGGGTTTTAGTGATTCTGGACAGTAGGCAGGTTGTGAGTTTTTTCTATTCTTGAACTGTATTATGTTTGTTCTGGTTTTTTGGATGGGCTTGAGGCATCAGGTTATGGTGGTGCTGGTATGAAGTTTTTGATGCTTTCTGATAACTTATGTATCTTTAGACAGGTATGAGCTTATGGCCTATATTGGTTTAGTTCTGAGTTATAGAGGTGATATTGGTGCTTGGCTCAATCAGTATGTTTTCTTGTGTTATTTTGTCTTTTTTCTATTGGTCTTTGGCGCCCAACCTTATTTCAAACTTTGGTCTTCTCTTTGATCCACGCTTGCTGGGTAGTTTGACAAAATTTCTTGGCACCTTTTCCATTTTTGGTAACTGTCTATGCTGTGTAGTTTTGAACAATGCTGAATTGTGTCTTCTTTTTTGTATATCTTTTCTGTCTTGTTATACTGCCTATGCCTAATACCTGAACTCTGCTGCTTTATCTCTCTTTTTCCTCTCCAAAGTACAGTTTTAGAGTTATTATATGATTTTTATTGTACTATGGTTCTGAAGGGGCCCCCTCTTATGCTGGGAAATGATGAAAAGGATCAAGCTGCTTGCATATACTTCTCTGCATTTTTATTCTGCTTTTGACAGCTTTGCTACACTTTTTTGCATTTCTTTGATATCTTGGGATTTTGACTTTGCAGCAATTGTACTTCCTTGATTTCTTTGTGATATCTTTGAGTATATTTTGGCATTTGATAGGAAGTGGGAATTGGATTTGAACTAATACAGTTTTGAATTTTGGATTTGAAATTGAGATTCTATGCAGCTTGAATTTGTAACTTATGCTTTTGACATTTGCATTTCATGAATAATAAAAAATCTTCCCTCTCTGTGAACCGGGAGAAATCCCGTGATTTGCAGAGAGGGTCAACTGATCCCAGTCAGTGGCCCCTAATGATGAGCAATTTTAATTGTCTTTAATTAACTGCTTTCTGACTTTTTCTTTTCTTTTTGCAGATAAAAAAAATATGGAGCACCGGCATGAAGTGGAGAATGAAGAATTTAGAAATAGGATAGAATTTTTATTTTCAGTTTAATTCTTGTACATTATTATTATTTAAATACTTTGTAATAAATATTAGTATCCAAATAATAACAATTGTAACAATTATTAAATGTGAAATAAAAATTCATTTGATATTTAATTTTCTTTCAATTCCTTTTCTTTAATTGTTCATTTGTTATTTATAGTCCCTTAAAATAAAATAAAATGAAGGTTTAAACTTCAAATATTTTAATTCTTAGAATCATAAATAATCAACTAAACCTTCAATGATCAAAATAAATGAATTCGACGTATCCATTATTCAAAGCAACACACAGTCGAACACAAAAACTTAATCAGATGCAATCCCTTTTTTTCTTCACTGATTCTTTTACCAAGCACTGTAACTCCACATTGCACATATCCCTTTTGACTGGTGAATTCAAACCAACTGCCTCATTTACTGATTAAATCATGATAATGCAAATTTTAACCCGAATCTCGGAATAAACTGCAAAGTGCGGTAGAATTTAAATTCTTCTGAGAATATGCCCATAAAACCTTAACTTCTGATTAAATGCTAGATAACGCTCGCCTGATCAAAATTGAACCAAAAATCATCCCAACCCTAAGCCAACTGTATGAGACAAATCAGAGCTCTGAACATCAGTAAAAAAAACCTAATTTTGCTTGACTGTCAAAAAAAAGTCCGTTTGTCCGATTCTTGCGCCAGTTTGAAAAGTCAGGAAATGTCTGAAGCTGAGATTGTTTGTAGCAAAATGCGAGGGCAAATTTTGGGGTACAACAGGTGGAAATAGAACTGACTGTTTTTTAAGCTGGTTCGCGAAATGTCGCGGTAAGCAAGAGTCGCCACCGTCTTTTATGTTCTCCAACAAGGAAAGGACAAAAGCATAGCAAAATTCCGTTTCGAGAATGTTTCTCGGTTCGGGAGGTAGATTTATAGAAAGGGAAGGTATTAGCACCCTTTCTATCCGTGGTTATCCACGGGCTCTTAGGTACTTGCTCTTATGTTTTCAAAATTTGTTTGCTTTTCAAGTGTGGGTGTGTTTTGAAAAAGTTTAGTTTGAAAAACTTCTAAGTAACTCTTGTATCAGTCCTCAAGAGTGTATGAAGTATTTGTTTGAAGACTTTTTGAAAGTGTAGGTGCAAAAAGTTTGTTTTGTTTTTTGAAAGAGCAAGTACCTAGGAGAAATCTACCTACTCTAAGGAATTAAGCTGTGTAAGAGTCCTTTAGACAGTACTATCCCACTATTGAGAAGTAGGTAGCACCGTCGTTGGAGTTATTCGGGTCAATTCGATTATAGGGACAATGTGGTCACCAAAGCAATAGTAGGACGCCCTAGCGGTAACCCTAATGTCCTAGATCCTTTTTATCCGAGGCAACCGTTTCGAGGCAACTGGATCTTTAGACAGGAGGGCGACCTCTAAAACACCCTATACTTGATGACCACGTCGAGGTAACCAGTGAGGCGTACCCTAGGAGTGGCGTGTGCATGTGTGTTGTTTCAGTTAAGATTATCTGGTACATGTTTTTGTGAGCTACAAATTGATTTTATTTGTCAAGCAAGTCTTGCATGCATATTAACAGTTAAGAGTGCGGAAAGTAAATTGCGGAAAGGTAAATCTACGCTATTACAAGGCGCGGGTCTATACATCGCCAAAAACAAAACCCGTTTGGAAATAAATGCGAAAAAGTAAAAGAAAGAGATAAAATCCTAATTAACTATTACATCCTCGGAAACAGTTACATCAATATAATCAAAAGGAATTAAAGCGCGAAAGAAATTAAATCGGGAACGTCTTAGGGTTTTGACCCTTTTTGAGAAAAGAATTGAAATTTGGTCCTTTGCATTTAATTAAATATTAACCCTAATTCTAATTAATTAATTATTTAAGAAAAAGTGTTTTTGATGAAAATAAAAATAAAGAAATTAAAAGTCAAGAAAACCCTAATTCTAGATTGATTTTATTTATTATGAAAAAGATTAAAATTAAACCTAATTAACAAAAAGACTAAATTAATTATTGTTAGTGTTTATTTACAAAATAATTAATAGTGAAAATAGTAAATAATATTTAATATTTTAAGTTTCTGAATTTAATATGAAAAATAATTAATTTATGAATTAATAATAATAATTAATAAGAGTTAATAAAATTAGTAAAAAGAAAATAAAAGGAAAAGTGTGAAAGAACCAGGGGGGTTGATGGACCCAATTAGGAGGTTTTGCTGGAAATTTTAGGCCCAATAGCACTCAAGCCTGTTGACTTCTGGAATTATCCACGTGCATGTTGACTGAGGAACACCATGATCCTCCATCTCTGGCCTTTGGATTAGTCTTATGTGACACATGGCATGATGATGCCTGGAGCGCATGATGGAACACGTTTAGGAAGCTGCATGCAATCATGTTAGAAAAAATAATATGGAGCTTTTGGGGGACCTGGGAATCGAACCCAGGTCCCAATGGTACTTGGACAACGCACACTCCACTGAGCCATTCGCTTGCATCTGTTATTAAGATAAACCATGAATATAATATTAAAACATTAATGCACGTATTGTAAAACAAACAAAAAGCGCGCGCCATTTGAATTATCCAGTAGCACGCTGGCAACGCATCATCGTCCTCGTTGAACACCTGCAAAACAAAGCAAATAGCGGGGGTTTTTAACCCCCACAAAACAGAACGGCCAATAATAGCGAATAGAAATCTAGGCTATATAAATATGGCGCGATATGTCCATTGTATTCGTCTGATTCTCACGAATTTAACCATAGGCATGAGAGGTTCTGATTTTACTTGTGCAGCAAAGCCCTAATTTTGAAACTTGGAAACCCTAAAATCCATTAATGGTGATTTCTGTTTCAGGCCACCATAATGCAATTCACCTATACCGTTAGCTTCAGAAAGGTGTTAGCAATGCAAAGCAATGATTATAACATGATAATGATGCATAAAATGTGAGTTACGATTATGGCAAAATTATTCAAACCGTGAAACTGTTCTGGCGTGTTTCTTGAGCTTTAAGGCTTGGTCTTGATTGCAATAGGTTCCTTACACCTCCAGCAACGTATTGGAAACAATAAAAGGCTTTGAAATGTGTTGGAACTTGGAAAACAGATTTCAAGTTTTCTTTGATTTTTTTGAATATGGTTCTGGCTTTTGACAGCAGTTTTGCACGTTCATGGAATTAGGTTTAGCTTATGCACTTATGGCAGAGTGGTTTTAGGTCAAATCTTGCACAAGAAATCCCTTGCATTGATGTTCCAATATTTGATTGAAAATCAAATATTTTTCAATCTTTTTGATTGAGAAAACTTGCCAAACATGGAGATTTTGATGTCCTTGATTGATACACGAATTTGCCAGCTTGCCCTGAGTTTATTTGCTTCACAAAAGATTTGAAAAAACATATCTTGGTATTTTCCTACAATTAAATGAATTAAATGAATTAATAATCAATTAAAAATCCAATTAATTAATAAAAATAAGAAAATAACTCAATTTAATCTCAATGGGTAATGCATAAGCCTTGGGTAAAGATTCAAGGAGAATTTTGAGGCCCATTAGCAAAAATGAGGTGTTTTGGGCAAAGTTGACTTTTGCAAATTCATGAAAATTTCCCAACTTCTCCAATGCATATCTTGCTCAATTTTGATCATATGAACATGTTCTTGGACATTTTGGAAAGGTATTGAAGTCCTCTAACCAATGCCTTTGGTCCCATGTCATTTTGATTTACCAATCTAAAGTTATGGTCTTTGAGTTAAAGTGCATTTTTGTTGACTTTTGAAATTAACCTATAATGTATAAATTGATAACTTTTTGTGAGAGCATTTATTGGACTTGGAATATGAAGATGAGTTGTAGGAAATGTCATCCCCTTCAAAATGAGCATTTGATGGGATTTTTCTGATGAACCATGAAAAAGTTATGCCTTGGTCAAGTTACATTTGACTTTTCAACTGTTCAAAAATAGCAACTTTTGGCATCTTGATGATTTTTGAGCCATGCTTGTGGAATCATGATCAAGACTTGATCAAATGATGATTGTGAGCTCAAAATAAGATGTTGACAAATTTTTTTGACTTTTGACTGTAAAATGACCATTTTACCCCTGCAGTTGACTGTGAAGCAAATGAGACTTTTGACTGTGCAATTTGATGCTGTGAGTCTTGAGACTTGGCATGTAGATGCCTGACAATGTATATAGGCCTATGATACTTGGTTGAGCCATTGAAAACCTCAAATTCCTTGAAGGAACCAAAACCCTAATTTTGACTGGCTTAGGAGGCATTTGGACTGTGCAATCCTTGAGAAGTCTTGAACCATTTGAAGATGATTCTTGACAAATCTTGAAGGAATATGGGAGGGAAAATTTTGGGGTACAACAGTTGCCCCTGTTCAATCTTCTTAGACCTGAGGATGCAGACTGGCTAGCGTGCCTTTCGTGATCCGAAGGTGGAAGATGATTGAACACTAAAGTGCCCAGAAATTTGCACTCACATAGTGGAGTATCAGCAATTTGATGTCGGGAATGGGCTTACAGATGCCATTTGGAGAGATGATGGATAGGTGGATGGGCTTATAGATGCCATCTAGAGATGTGACAGAACCTTGTCGGGAATGGGCTTATAGATACCATTTGGAAGTGTAACGGATGGTGGTGGAGATGGGCTTAAAGATGCCATCTGGAGATGTCGATCGCGTAAGAGATTCCTTAGTGAGAACTTGCGTACTTGAGAAAGAAAGATAATTTCCTGGCCTGTTACAAGTGTTGATCTTCAAACTCTTCATGCAGATATGCCCTGGCTAGATACAGGTATCGAATCTACAATCAATCACTCACAGATATGCCCTGGCTAGATACAGGTACTGAATTTGGAACTTCAAAAGGTTGATGGGTTGTCTCTACTGACAAGTTATCTCCGAAAAATCCTTAGGGATTGATTTAACTGAACCTGGGGAGGTTTTGTCTTCTCTGACGAGTTGTCTCTTTTAACCGGTTGTCTTCATGGATGGGTTGTCTTCAATGACAGGTTGTCTTCGATGACGGGTTGTCTTCAACGACGGGTGGTCTTTATTGATGGGTGTCTATATTGACGGGTGTCTATAATGACGGGTGTCTATATTGACGGGTGTCTATATTGAAGGGTGTCTATAATGACAGGTGTCTATAACGAAGGGTGTCTATAACGACATGTGTCTATAACGACGGGTGTCTATAACGACGGGTGTCTATAACGACGGGTGTCTATGACGACGGGTGTCTATAATGACGGGTGTCTATAATGACAGGTGTCTATAATGACGGGTGTCTATAACGACGGGTGTCTATAACGACGGGTGTCTATAACGACGGGATTTGTCTTCTTTAACTGAATTGGATTTGAGACTTAACTGTATCTTTCCTGAAAGGTAAAGCATTAGTTGCATGCAATGTCATGATGCATGATGTTCCCAAAAATAAATGGGATTGGGTGATATGATGCGTATATGCATGTGTCATGATGTATGACAATGTGACGTTTATGAATGTTTTTTCGTCTGGGAAAATAAATCCTTGACGAATGCCGGGAGTTTGTTGGATCCTGGGCTGATGTTGAAGAGTAGAGTTCTTCGTTTCCGCTGGGGATGATGATTGCAAGAATAAACCGGTAGGAGAAGATGACTCCGTTGGGGAATAAACCTAGTGAAGAGATTATTCTGCGAGGAATTACTCTGTGGGAAGAGATACTTCGCTGAGGTTTTAATGATATCTCCGCTGGGGATTCCATTAATAGGTTATGTTGGGGAATTTGATGAACTCCGCTGGGGATAAGACGAACTTCGCTGAGGATGATCTTTCCGTGGAAATTAGCTGAGGATGACCCAGTTAGACCCTGGTGGGGAATAACCTTTGAACATGGTCGGGGAGAGATATATGTACTCTGCAGTGGACCAGCTTCCAGATTCTACTGGGGATAAGCTTCCAGAATCTACTGGGGAGGATGATTCAACTCTCCTGGGGAAACTTTTGAACTGTACTGGGGAATGGTTCCACTGGGGTGTCTGTATTCCGCCGGGGAACAATCTTATATTAAGACTGCCGGGGATGCTTGCTTAGGAACATCTGTATACTCCGCTGGGGAATATTGGGATCTTCTGGGGGATACCCAACTTCCTTAAGGCTGACAGTAGACTAACTCTGCTTGGGGAGAGTGTTGCTGACTTGTTGGAGATACTGTGCCTTTTTAGGGCTACTGGGAGATCAACTCTGCTTGGGGAGAATTGTTGAATCTTGTCTTACTCTGCGGGGAGTGAAGGTATCTTGGTTAAATTCTTCAGCTGAATCTACCTTGTACCTGGAGGACGAAGCAGCTTGTACAGTTCAGACAATTCTTATTGCCCCAGTTTCTGTGGGAGAAGGTACCTGTGGAGGTAACTTGACAACTGCCGATTGACAAATCTTCTTCTGGTAGGCGAGTGACGAGATGACGGGACATAGTCGTACGCTTTTGATCCCTAATTTTTGCCTGGACCGCCCTTTCGGGTTTTCAATCCACCGGGATACCCTTTTTTGCACAAGCCGCCTTTTTAGGTTTTCGACTTGCCGGGTGTACATATTTTTTCATTTTCATCCCTTATTTTTGCCCGAACCCTTTTGGTTCGCCGGGAAGCCCTTATTTTTGCCTAGGTGTGTGAACCTAGCGGGTCTTTGATTATGCATAGTATTTTTTCGACTATGTCCGTGCTCAGAGTGCAGAGAGTTGTCACCGTCAGTAGTATTGTGTTGCCATACTACCAGAAGATGTTTGATCGTGCAAGATTCATCACGAGAATTCATGTCCAATGCCCCAAGTGACTCAGGCGGAGATTTTCCCCTGGCTGTTTGGCATTTGAGAGATTCTATGAATTTTGACTTGACTGCCCCAGATTATGGACAGTGCTCACGTCTTCCCCTTGATTGGAAGTGTTTTTCCACCTGAGGTGAATCTTTTGTTGAGAAGACTTTTGTTCACTGGATATTCTTCGTGCGAATTTCTCTGCTGTTTGAACAAATAATCATATGCAAACACTGTTATTTTAAGAATGCAAAACTTATGTCTGTTTCGAAGTTTTTGAAAATGCATTTTTCAGTAAAACAAGCAAATTTTGTAAAATGTGATGTCAACTCATGATTTTACAGCGAGCCTTAAGGAGTCAGGATACCTTTGTAACAGTATGTTTTTGAACTAACCCATGCTTCAGCTAGGACTTTTAGGGGTTGTAACGTGGCCTGGTTCATGGTTTAAGAAACAAAGGATAAAGGCTCAAATTTTATTTGTACCCACCCGCTTTGTGATGTTCTTCGATCCTAAACTCAGCTATCGTGTATTAGATCTTGTTTGAGTCTTTGCTCTGATATACCAGTGATGGTTCGGATGTTGAAAGTTTTATTTTGACCAGGCAGTCATTTCTTTTTTGTCGAGGGTTGATAGGACCTCTTTCTTTTTAATTTTATTATCCCTATTTTTTGCCTGAACTGTTTCTTTTGGTGATTATAGTCAGCGGGATGCCCCAGTTTTGTAAGTCTCCTTCATAGGTTTTGACTTATTGGGCTTTTATTTCTGAGAGATAATGACTGTCTGTCTTTATGATTATTCGGAACCATCACTGTCTTTTTTTTTGGGAGGATTCATTTGATGTCATTCGTTGTGCACTTGGATCAACTGAGAGAACTACCCTGCCCCAGGTTATGATTAAGGGTTTTAATTTTCGAAAAGAAAAACTCTAACTTCTTTGGCTCAAAGGGGTTGACAAGGGATTATCTTCCTTATAACTCCAGTGTTTAGGAATTAAAACAATGCCTGTACCTCATCAGCAGGGTCAGTTCAAAAGCATACTGTAGATTATGGTATCGTTTTCGTCATCCTCCCTCAAGAGGCTTAGAATTATTAATCGAGAGTTGAACATCAAAAAATGAAAGCAGTTTTAAGCATAGTGAACATAATTACTTCAACACAGACACGTGTAATGCATTAATGAAATAACAACGTTTGACATGAATAAAATGTTTGAACAATCAAAGAAAAATACAACTTGAACATTCGAATGAACAAAAGTTTTTCAATCCTAGCCATGTTTCGGCAAGGGAGCAGTGATCACACTGGGAGCCTCGGGCGCTTCGAACTGGACCTCCTTTGCATCGATTAGATCCTGAACCTTATTCCTCATAGTCCAACAATCATCTGTAGCATGCCCCGGGCTGTCCGAATGATAAGCGCAACGGGCGTTGGGGTTATACCTTGAAGGTGTCTTGTTGGGATTCTTAGGAGGGTCCCTTAGAGCTACCAGATTGGTCTTCAGCAACTGTGGAAATATCTGGGACAAGGTCATGCTGAGTGGAGTGAACTGCCTTTTAGGTCTCTCTTCCCTTTGTTGGTTGCGATGTTGAGGAGCACTGGCCGGTTTTGAAATAACTACCGCGTTGACCTCTTGGCGGTGTTCGGACCTATTCTTCCCTCTTGAACTATAGACAACACTAGATTCTTTCTTGGATGGTTTCTTCTCAGTTCTCGAGGAGTCACCCTTTTGTATCTTCCCAGACTTGATACCAACTTCTATCCTCTCACCAGTCAAGATCAGATCTGTAAACCCAGCAGAAGAATTCCCAATCAGATGGTTGAAGAAAGGACCAGACAGGGTCCCCAAGAACATGTCAACAAGCTCCTGGTCAGTCAAAGGTGGCTGCACCCTTCCAGCAAGGTCTCTCCATTTTTGGGCATATTCCTTAAATCCTTCACCCGTCCCTAGTGACCTACCCTGGAGTTGGGTACGCGTAGGAGCGAGGTCGGAATTATACTGATACTGCTTGTAAAACGCAGTAGCCAAGTCCTCCCAGTTACGAATACTGGCTCCATCCAGCTGATAGAACCATTTGAGTTGAGTCCCTGAAAGACTTTCCTGGAAGAAATGGATCCATAAATTCTTGTCAGCAGTGTAAGGTTGGATCTTCCTTGCATAAGACCTCAGATGCAGCTTAGGACAAGAGGCTCCGTCGTACTTTGCAAAAGCAGGTGCCTTGAACTTGTGTGGAATCACTACCCTAGAAGACAGACCTAGATCTTCGAAGTCCAGGCCGGGAACCTTCTATATTTCCATGGCGCTCAAACGGTCTTCCAGCTGTTTGTACTTGTCCTCAGCTGGAGGGTACTGTTCATCATTGAAATCCGTCTCATTGTCGGAGACCACGGGACTAAGAACCCTTCTCCCTTGGGGACTGTCTTTGCCCACAGATGAGGTAGTCAGCTCTGCCTCATTTTGTAATCCATTCCCAGATCGGCGTCTAGTGTTGAACAAAACATTCCTCTTCTTCTTCTTCTTCAAAAGCAGAATCTTCAATTCCTGTTGACCCTGGGCTAAGCTCATTACCAACTCTTGAAACTGGGCGTTCTGGGCCTGGAGGGCCTTGATAGCTTGTTCATTGGATGATTCAGGATTCATGATGATTGCTGAAATAAACAGCGAAGAAGGTAAGTGACCTGTAACAAGGGTACCTGTTATGCAATGACGTGTATGTATGCATATGCAATGTTTTCAAGGATCTCGTGGGGTAAATAAGAAAATTGTTAGAATTTGAATCTGGGTAGCTTGATTGAAGGAACTTCATGTTGCTGAGAGTCCTTCTTCAAGAGTCAAAGCTCACCATATCGAGTGGGTCATAGCCCCTGACTCAAGTCATTAACCTGGCTAGAGGAAAATAAATCCCCTTTGCCCCTTGCTAGACATTTTGGTTCATCATGACCTGCATCACAAGCCCTTGAGATCCTCGAAATGGGTTAGTCCTTATGCAGGATGTATGTAATGGTATGATGGTATGATGTTATGCTATGCGTGGAGTGATGTAAGTAAACCCTGTTATAAGCCTAGATTAAGGACTGTAAACAAAACCTGCAAGGAACTCACGTGTCAGATAACAAGCATGCAAGTAGTCAAGTTTGAAGGCACACAAGTCACACAGAGAGCCCTTAGAGTTTAGGCCAACATGAAGTTTAGGTACTACCCTCTTTCAGTTTCGTTGGTTAAGACCTGTCCTAGAAAATAGTAACCGGGTTCTAGAGGATCTCAATATCACTGACTACCCTCAATCGGTCATAACTCCAGCTTCGCAATCTTTTCTTGCGGCCAGAACCATCACGAGAGTTTAGCCTCAATGAGTGTAGCATACTGCTACTGTTCTATGGCCAAGTTAGGTCAATTTAGGGTTCTAAGGTCGGTTGGTGCTTAATGACTCCTCAGAAGACCCATATTTTCCTCGTTGCAACACAAGGGATATCGGTACAGACCAAGGTGTCACACCAATGTAGCCACTGCTTCACCCGTGTCGGTCTACGCCGGACAGGTCCCTCACAGCTTATACTACCTAAAGGGTATTCCCCAAATCCGGGTTAGGATCTATGAAACTCCGATGCAAAGCCCACAAATATAAATCAAACAAAGCATTCAATTGAAAACATAAGAGTGATCTAATCCTAAGGTACACCTCACTTTTAAAAGTCCCCAGCAGAGTCGCCAGTTCTGTGATCGGTGGAAATAGAACTGACTGTTTTTTAAGCTGGTTCGCGAAATGTCGCGGTAAGCAAGAGTCGCCACCGTCTTTTATGTTCTCCAACAAGGAAAGGACAAAAGCACAACAAAATTCCTTTTCGAGAATGTTTCTCGGTTCGGGAGGTAGATTTATAGAAAGGGAAGGTATTAGCACCCTTTCTATCCGTGGTTATCCACAGGCTCTTAGGTACTTGCTCTTATGTTTTCAAAATTTGTTTGCTTTTCAAGTGTGGGTGTGTTTTGAAAAAGTTTAGTTTGAAAAACTTCTAAGTAACTCTTGTATCAGTCCTCAAGAGTGTATGAAGTATTTGTTTGAAGACTTTTTGAAAGTGTAGGTGCGAAAAGTTTGTTTTGTTTTTTGAAAGAGTAAGTACCCAGGAGAAATCTACCTACTCTAAGGAATTAAGCTGTGTAAGAGTCCTTTAGACAGTACTATCCCACTATTGAGAAGTAGGTAACACCGTCGTTGGAGTTATTCGGGTCAATTCGATTATAGGGACAATGTGGTCACCAAAGCAATAGTAGGAAGCCCTAGAGGTAACCCTAATGTCCTAGATCCTTTTTATCCGAGGCAACCGTTTCGAGGCAACTGGATCTTTAGACAGGAGGGCGACCTCTAAAACACCCTATACTTGATGACCACGTCGAGGCAACCAGTGAGGCGTACCCTAGGAGTGGCGTGTGCATGTGTGTTGTTTCAGTTAAGATTATCTGGTACATGTTTTTGTGAGCTACGGATTGATTTTATTTGTCAAGCAAGTCTTGCATGCATATTAACAATTAAGAGTGCGGAAAATAAATTACGGAAAGGTAAATCTACGCTATTACAAGGCGCGGGTCTATACATCGCCAAAAACAAAACCCGTTTGGAAATAAATGCGAAAAAGTAAAAGAAAGCGATAAAATCCTAATTAACTATTACATCCTTGGAAACAGTTACATCAATATAATCAAAAGGAATTAAAGCGCGAAAGAAATTAAATCGGGAACGTCTTAGGGTTTTGACCCTTTTTGAGAAAAGAATTGAAATTTGGTCCTTTGCATTTAATTAAATATTAACCCTAATTCTAATTAATTAATTATTTAAGAAAAAGTGTTTTTGAGTTTTTTATGTTTTTGATGAAAATAAAAATAAAGAAATTAAAAGTCAAGAAAACCCTAATTCTAGATTGATTTTATTTATTATGAAAAAGATTAAAATTAAACCTAATTAACAAAAAGACTAAATTAATTATTGTTAGTGTTTATTTACAAAATAATTAATAGTGAAAATAGTAAATAATATTTAATATTTTAAGTTTCTGAATTTAATATGAAAAATAATTAATTTATGAATTAATAATAATAATTGATAAGAGTTAATAAAATTAGTAAAAAGAAAATAAAAGGAAAAGTGTGAAAGAACCAGGGGGGTTGATGGACCCAATTAGGAGGTTTTGCTGGAAATTTTAGGCCCAATAGCACTCAAGCCTGTTGACTTCTGGAATTGTCCACGTGCATGTTGACTGAGGAACACCATGATCCTCCATCTCTGGCCTTTGGATTAGTATTATGTGACACATGGCATGATGATGTCTGGAGCGCATGATGGAACACGTTTAGGAAGATGCAAGCAATCATGTTAGAAAAAATAATATGGAGCTTTTGGGGGACCTGGGAATCGAACCCAGGTCCCAATGGTACTTGGACAACGCACGCTCCACTGAGCCATTCGCTTGCATATGTTATTAAGATAAACCATGAATATAATATTAAAACATTAATGCACGTATTGTAAAACAAACAAAAAGCGCGCGCCATTTGAATTATCCAGTAGCACGCTGGCAACGCATCATCGTCCTCGTTGAACACCTGCAAAACAAAGCAAATAGCGGGGGTTTTTAACCCCCACAAAACAGAACGACCAATAATAGCGAATAGAAATCTAGGCTATATAAATATGGCGCGATATGTCCATTGTATTCGTCTGATTCTCACGAATTTAACCATAGGCATGAGAGGTTCTGATTTTACTTGTGCAGCAAAGCCCTAATTTTGAAACTTGGAAACCCTAAAATCCATTAATGGTGATTTCTGTTTCAGGCCACCATAATGCAATTCACCTATACCGTTAGCTTCAGAAAGGTGTTAGCAATCCAAAGCAATGATTATAACATGATAATGATGCATAAAATGTGAGTTACGATTATGGCAAAATTATTCAAACCGTGAAACTGTTCTGGCGTGTTTCTTGAGCTTTAAGGCTTGGTCTTGATTGCAATAGGTTCCTTACACCTCCAGCAACGTATTGGAAACAATAAAAGGCTTTGAATTGTGTTGGAACTTGGAAAACAGATTTCAAGTTTTCTTTGATTTTTTTGAATATGGTTCTGGCTTTTGACAGCAGTTTTGCACGTTCATGGAATTAGGTTTAGCTTATGCACTTATAGTAGAATGGTTTTAGGTCAAATCTTGCACAAGAAATCCCTTGCATTGATGTTCCAATATTTGATTGAAAATCAAATATTTTTCAATCTTTTTGATTGAGAAAACTTGCCAAACATGGAGATTTTGAAGTCCTTGATTGATACACGAATTTTCCAGCTTGCCCTGAGTTTATTTGCTTCACAAAAGATTTGAAAAAACATATCTTGGTATTTTCCTACAATTAAATGAATTAAATGAATTAATAATCAATTAAAAATCCAATTAATTAATAAAAATAAGAAAATAACTCAATTTAATCTCAATGGGTCGTGCATAAGCCTTGGGTAAATATTCAAGAAGAATTTTGAGGCCCATTAGCAAAAATGAGGTGTTTTGGGCAAAGTTGACTTTTGCAAATTCATGAAAATTTCCCAACTTCTCCAATGTATATCTTGCTCAATTTTGATCATATGAACATGTTCTTGGACATTTTGGAAAGGTCTTGAAGTCCTCTAACCAATGCCTTTGGTCCCATGTCATTTTGATTTACCAATCGCAAGTTATGGTCTTTGACTTAAAGTGCATTTTTGTTGACTTTTGAAATTGACCTCTAATGTAGAAATTGATAACTTTTTGTGAGAGCATTTATTGTACTTGGAATATGAAGATGCGTTGTAGGAAATGTCATACCCTTCAAAATGAGCATTGGATGGGATTTTTCTGATGAACCATGAAAAAGTTATGCCTTGGTCAAGTTACAGTTGACTTTTCAGCTATCCAAAAATAGCAACTTTTGGCATCTTGATGATTTTTGAGCCATGCTTGTGGAATCATGATCAAGACTTGATCAAATGATGATTGTGAGCTCAAAATAAGATGTTGACCAAAATTTGTGACTTTTGACTGTAAAATGACCATTTTACCCCTGCAGTTGACTGTGAAGCAAATGGGACTTTTGACTGTGCAATTTGATGTTGTGAGTCTTGAGACTTGGCATGTAGATGCCTGACAATGTATATAGGCCTATGAGACTTGATTGAGCCATTGAAAACCTCAAATTCCTTGAAGGAACCAAAACCCTAATTTTGACTGGCTTATGAGGCATTTGGACTGTGCAATCCTTGAGAAGTCTTGAACCATTTGAAGATGATTCTTGACAAATCTTGAAGGAATATGGGAGGGCAAATTTTGGGGTACAACAGAAGGCAACCACTAAGACACCCTATGCTTAATGATCGTTTACCGAAGGCAACCGAAGTGAGAGCATACCCTAAGAGTGATATGTGCGAGTGATTGGTTTCAATTATTTATCTTTTCACATTAGGGTTTTCTAACCGTGTTAAATTTGTCATGCATTCTTGCCATACAATCCTATTAGCATACATCTAAACAGTCAAATATTTGCGGGAATTAAAATGCGAGAAAGTAAATCTACGCTATTATAAGGCTTCGGGGAAGGGGATTAATTACATAGCCAAAAAACCCAGGGAAAAACGATAAGTAAAAAGTCCTAGATTAAACTATTACAAACCATGGACAGTTACAAAAATATTGGCAAAAATAAATAACACGCGCGCGATGGATCGGATACA
This sequence comes from Vicia faba, assembly GCA_948472305.1. Taxonomy (NCBI): domain Eukaryota; kingdom Viridiplantae; phylum Streptophyta; class Magnoliopsida; order Fabales; family Fabaceae; genus Vicia; species Vicia faba. Next base: position 967,087,501 of record OX451740.1, read on the forward strand.
AAACATTTAGGGTTTTGACCCTTGCCTAAACCTAATTGCGATTGATTAAAAAATGTTTTTGTCATGTTTTGTTATTTTAAGAAAATAAAGAAATCATTAAAAATAAAATCCTAATCCTAATTGATTTTAAATTAAGAAAAATAAATTAATTTATTCTAAAACCTATTTTTGTATTTTTATTTATTTGAGAAAAAGAGAAAATAAAATTAAATCAGAGTTTTAACCTAATTTCTATTTTGATTTTATTTATGAAAATAAATTACAATTTTCCTAAGTTAAACTAAATTACATTAAAATAAAAAAATTTAAAATAAAAAGCCTAATTCTAATTTTTTTAAATTATTGATTTTATGATTTTATAAAAAAGATTAATTTGTGAATTAAAAATAAAAATAAGTATTGAAAAATTTAAATAAAATAAAAGAAGAAGAAAAGAATAATGGGCCTGTGCTTAGCAATTAGGGGGTGCTATCTGAATTGCTGGGCCCAATAAGGCTAAGGCCTGTTTGACTTGCTTGATCCAGTATGCGCGTTGACTTGAGGAGCATGGTAGGCCTCTTGCTACCTAAACGTTGGATCCACCTGGCTGATGGATCTGATGGTGGAACACAAGGGCATATGGTAGGCGTGCGCTACTGCAATGCATGAGATCTTCCTGAAATAAGCAAGAAAATAATAAAACGCACATGCCTGGGATCGAACCCAAGACCTGTGCATCAAAGGCCTTCGCCTCATCCATCTGAGCCATGGTGTTAACTTGTAAGTGATATGAAAACAAAATATAATATGCAAAAACAAGCTAGTGGAGCCAACCAACGCGTGAAATTCAAACAAGCGAATTACATGTTGCCACGCCAGCTTCTTCTTCCTCTCTCCGTCGCCTTAGCATATCAAGCTTTTACCTACATACGCTTGTTGTAGGTATAACCTTGTCCATCTCTAAAATTGCGTAGGCTCAAGATAAATGACAATGGCTGGTACCAATCAACTCGTATCATCCTCACGAGTATCATGGTACCAGAATTAACGCCCAATTTTTCCTGCATGAAAAAGCCCTAAACAAGAATACAAAACCCTAGCCATGGCAGATTCACATACAGTCATAAAAAATGCAATTGAATAGAACGATTAGCTTGCAAACACGATGATAAACATGAGTATGGAAATAAAAAGCACTAAAGATGCGTAGATTAGTGAAATCAAAATCAAATTTTTGGACAAACTGTGGGAGATGTAGAACACGATTCTTGAGGTTTCAGGTTGTGCAAATGCTTGATACAGGTTCAGTGCGTGCCTATGAATGTGAATTGATCCTTGGAAAAGTTTGAAACGACCTCTAGAGCAAGATCCAATCTGCACTTTTCTTTGAAAATTTGGAACTTTGTTTGACACTTTCAAGAAAGCTGCGCCTCTGAAAACTTTTGTTCTAGGTCTTTAGGATCCTGGCATAAGTAGTGAATCAATTTAGGGTAATAGAATTGGAAAGAATCCAAAGAATAATGGTATGGTTTTAAGAGAAAATCAAATCTTGAACAATTGCCCAAATATGGATATTTTGTGTCCATCCTTGGCTTGCACGATTTTCTTCTCATTTGACAGCACACAAGGTCTTCCTTCAATGCAAAAATCATCCCTATAACACATTATATGATTTATTTAGATTTATTTGATTTTATTTGAATTTTAAATGAATAAAAATCAAAATAAATTAAATAAACAAATAAATAAATCGTGGAGGGTCCCATAGGTCGTGGACTATGTTAGGAATGCGATTCAATCTTGAAAAGGCGGGCCTTTGTGGAGAAAATGCAAATTTGAGCATATTTGACTTTTTGGCAATTTTGCAAAAAAAGTCAACTTGGCCAATGCATAACTCTGTCAATTTTGAGCCTAGAGAGGTGTTTTTGGACTTCTTAGAAAGCTTAGGATGTCCTCTAAGCAACCCTTTTGGTCTCATCTCAATTGAGTCTTCCATGTTCATGTATGAAGCTTTGACCCAAAAGTTATTTTTGTTGACTTTCCAAAATGACCTATAATGTCAAAATTTATATCTTCTTGTGAGTGAATATTTTTAACTTGGGAGCTGAAGATTAATTGTAGGGAATTGCATCCTATTCAAAATGAGTTTTGGATGGGTCCTTTATGATAAAGTATGAGAAAGTTATGCTTGGTCAAAGTTGAGTTGACTTTTTCTACAAAACCCTAATTTGGCAACTTTTGGGTTTTGATGAATTGTGAGCAATCCTTGAGAAATCATGATCAACCCTTGATCAAATGATGAATAATAATTCAAAATGAGGATGTTGACCAAAAATCTTGAAGTTTGACTGTATGTGATCCCCAGTTGACTTTTGACCTAGTATAGTTGATTTTCAAGCATTTGAGCAATTGACTAAGCAAACTTCTTCTGTAAGGCTTGAAACTTGACATGGATGATCTTGGGAACATATTAGGACAATGGTGAGAATTTGAGTCCTTTGGACTCAAGCATCTTGATGAAAAATGAAACCCTATTTTGAGGTAGACTGCCTTAGGGGAGAGTTTGTCTGGTCAACCTTTGAACTTCCTTGAGCAATTTGAGGACCTCACTTGCCATGTGTTGAGAAATATGGGAGGGAAAATTTTTGGGTACAACACTCTGCATGTGTCGATCAAATGTAGGGGCACTACTATGGCTCATGTGTTGGTAGATACTGGGTCTTCGCTGAATGTTCTGCCTAAGAAGGCTCTCGATCGGTTGGATTGTGAAGGCTTGACCTTAAAGCCTAGTAATATTGTGGTAAGGGCTTTTGAAGGGTCGAAGAGAATGGTGCATGGGGAAGTGGACATCCCTATCAAGGTAGGCTCTCTGACCTTTTATTCCACCTTCTATGTGATGGACATCAGACAGTCATACTCTTGTTTGTTGGGTCGTCCTTGGATCCATGAGACTGGGGCTGTTACTTCTACACTGCACCAAATGTTGAAATATCCGATGAAGGGGAAGATTGTCACTATGCGTGGTGAAGAGGAATATATGGTGAGCCACCTGAACTCCTTCAGGTATGTGGAGATGGACGGGAAATTCATAGAGACTCCTTGTCAAAACTTTGAAGAGGTTCCCCAGATTTTGGCGGCGATTGAGACTACTACCGGCACAAAACCTCCTTTAAAGATGGCTGCTCTTAAGGACGCCAGAGCAGTGGCCGAAGAAGGTGGGTGTACCAACTGGGGACAACTTCCTGATTTTACTCACAAAACTGGCAAGTTTGGTTTGGGCTTTACTTCAGGAGCTCAAAGGGCTGTTCGACGCGCTCGAGCTGGAGGACCTCCCCTACGCATTAGCAATCGAGGAATTAATGTCATCGAAGATAGTGAGGAAGACTCTGAAATTGACAGTTGGATATACCCGACCACCAACGGTGGACCGAGTAACTAGACGGCTAGGGATTTTATACCAGTTTCTTTTATTCCACAGTAATTGTCTTACTTGTTTTCTGATCTTGTAATAAACAATTTAAACTTTATGGCCTTGTGTCTTACCCGAGGCACAATGGTTCTATCTGTGAGGGATATTGTGTCATTTCATATATCATTAATAAAACATCGGACGCTCTTTGCATACAAATTTTGTGCTCTCTATTTCCCTTTTTGCCTTTATTTTATCAATATAGCTATGCTCTTACACACACTCACGTATTCAACTGCATATCCATATCCACTATGGAACCTATTGATAACGATTCTGCTACTAGCAGTTATGATTTCAAAAATCCGATCAACCAAGCCGAGGACGAAGGTGAGGACGATTGTGAGGTGTCTGGAGAACTTTCTAGACTATTACAGCAGGAAGAAAGGACTATATAGCCTCATGAAGACCCAGATGAGCCGATAAACTTAGTCACAGAGGTAGACAGAAAAGAAGTCAAGATCGGCACAAATCTGGAGACTAAGATCAAACAGCGGTTGATACAGATGTTGCACGACTACATTGAGATTTTCGCCTGGTCATATGAAGACATGCCTGGTCTAGACACTGATATTGTGGTACATCATCTTCCGACCAAAGAAGATTGTCCTCCGGTCAAACAGAAGGTCTGCCGTATGCGCCCTGAAATGTCAGAGAAGATCAAAGTGGAGGTTATGAAGCAATTCGACACAGGGTTCTTAGCTGTGACATATTATCCACAGTGGGTTGCTAACGTTGTTCCGGTACCTAAGAAGGACGGCAAGGTAAGGATGTGCGTTGATTACAGAGACCTGAAAAGGGAAAGCCCCAAAGACGACTTCCCGCTTCCCCACATTGAAGTTCTGGTTGACAACACCGTGCAACATAAGATCTTCTCCTTCATGGATGGTTTCTCTGGCTACAACCAGATCAAGATGGCTCCTAAAGACATAGAGAAGACAACCTTCGTCACACAGTGGGGCAACTTCTATTACATGGTGATGCCTTTTGGGTTGAAGAATGCTGGGGCAACCTATCAGCGAGCCATGGTCGCTTTGTTCCACGATATGATTCACCATGAGATCGAGGTTTATGTTGATGACATGATATCCAGGCCTCAAATCGAAGAGGAACACCTTGATCATCTACAAAAGTTGTTCGACAGGTTGGAGACATACAAGCTGAGGTTGAATCCGAACAAGTGCACCTTCGGGGTAAGGTCCGGTAAGGTTCTAGGTTTCATTGTCAGTGACAAAGGTATTCAAGTAAACCCCGCAAAGTTAAAGGCCATACAAGAGATGCCGACTCCCCATATAGAGAAAGAAGTTAGAGGTTTCTTAGGACGCTTGAATTATATTGCCAGGTTCATTTCACATCTGACTGCTACTTGTGAGCCCATCTTTAAGCTTCTGAAGAAAGATCAAGTGGTAAAGTGGAATGACGAATGCCAGACTGCTTTCAAAAGAATCAAAGAATACCTTCAAGAACCACCAATTCTGATGCCTCCGGTTGAAGGAAGACCTTTTATATTGTACTTAACAGTGCTAGACAATTCAATGGGGTGTGTGCTGAGGAAGCATGACGAGTATGGTCAAAAAGAGCATGCAATATACTACCTTAGAAATTTTTTTACCGATTGTGAGACACGATACTCACTGCTCGAGAAAACTTGCTGCGCTTTGGCATGGGATGCTCGCCGACTAAGACAGTATATGCTGAACCACACTACTTTGTTGATATCTAAGGTGGACCCAACCAAATACATCTTCGAGAAGCCCGCTCTCTCCAGAAGAATAGTGTTGTACCCCAAAATTTTCCCTCCCATATTTCTCAAAATATTCCAAGAAAGATCCCCAAGTTGCTCAAGGTAGTCCAAGAGTTGGTCAGACAAGCTCTCTCCTAAGGCAGTCTACCCAAAACTAGGGTTTCATATTGTATCAAGATATTTGATTCCAAGTGACCCCAAATTCTCACCAATGTCCTAATATGTTCTCAAGATCATCCATGTCAAGTTTCAAGCCTTGCATAGGAAGTTTGCTCAGTCAATTGCTCAAAGGTCCAAAAATCGACTGTGCTAAGGCAAAAGTCAACTGTGACCTACATACAGTCAAACTTCAAGATTTTTGGTCAACATCCTCATTTTTAAGTATATTTCATCATTTGATCAAGGGTTGATCATGATTCATCAAGGATTGCTCATAATTCATCAAGATTCAAAAGTTGCTAAGTTAGGGTTTTGTAGTAAAAGTCAACTCAACTTTGACCAAGCATAACTTTCTCATACTTTATGATAAATGACCCATCAAAATCTCATTTTGAAGAGGATGCAATTTCCTAAAATCCATCTTCAGCTCCCAAGATCAAAATATGCACTCACAAGAAGTTGTGAATTTGGACATTATAGGTCATTTTGAAATTCAACAAAAACACCTTTTTTGTCAAAGCTTCATACTTGAGCATGGAATATAAAATTGAGATGAGACAAAACGGGTTGCTTAGAGGACATCTCAAGATTTCTAAAAAGTTGAAGAACACCTCCAAAGATTCAAAATTGAGGAAGTTATGCATTGTTGAAGTTGACCTTTTTTGCAAAATTGCCAAAAGTCAACTATGCCCAAAACATCAAATTTTGCCAAATGGGCCCATTCTTTTTCACTTGTTTTGAGTTGGCATCATAGCCCACGTGCTCTATCCTTTTCCACTTGTCCATATCTTATTTTTATTATTTATTTTGATTTTTATTTGAATTAATTGGATTTAAATCAAATAAAATCTAAAAGCATTGATAACAAGGGATTTTGTGTTGTTTCAGGCTTCATTGAACATCTAGCATCATTCCAAATTCGCATCAAGCCATATGTGTACCAAGAGATTGGATTTGAACCAATTTTGGAAAGCTGTAAAGAAGCAAATCAAATCAAATCAAAAAGGATTAAAGGAGGGAGATTTGGATCAATTATGGACTTGGATTCATTCTTTGTTACATAAGGAGTGCTGACAGACCTAAAAGAAGGTTAGAAGCAGGCGTGAGAAGAAGAATCAGATTCAAAAAAATCAAAGAAAAGTGTGAGATCAAAATCCCACTTAGAGGCGTCCTCAAGGCTCAATACCTCTCCTAATCGTTTCCTGGCAGTCTCCACAACCTAAAGCAATCGAGACCAATCGTTATCAAGCCCTCTAGCGCGCTGTAAGGCCGTCACGGTATCACCCTTTTCTTGAATTCGAAAAGCTTCATTCTTGCATCCATAGTGTAAAATAATTGCATATTCTTGATCACCATGATGTTTGCAAACTTTTTACAATAGTCAATTTCATTTATATGGACGGAATCGAAACTCACCATTGTTAGGTTTTCAAGCTTTGGTTTAGGGCTTTTTGTTTTAGGAATAATTAACCTTCATAATGGGCATGGTTGTGATCAGGAGAGTGAGACGAACTCAACCATGGTGTTGGATTCCATTTAGGTGGCCTGTAGAGGATTTTTGAAATGCACAGACCTGTAGTAACGGACTCTGTCCGTAGGTATAGGTGGTATAATTTTTAGCCATGGTCCAAGAACAGGGATGAAGGCGTGTCACTCCTCCATTCGTCCATTCAAACATTGGCACGTTTTTTTAATTTTTGTCCACTAATATTTATTTTTGTATTTTATTAATATATTTTAATATTATAACAAACAGCAACAAGTGATCCAGTGGCAAGCGTGGCATGGAATTCCCCTTAGGGCCTGGGTTTGAATCCCAGGTCCCCCTATTTTCTCTATGTTATTTTCTTACAGGAAATCCAGTATGCGCTTGAGCCTAATGTCCACCATATGCCTTCAGCATCAAGCGTGCCAGATGGCCAGATGGCCAGATCTGGTGGCCATCATTGAAGGCACACCATAGGCTAAGTCAACGCCTACGTACAAGATTATGAAAGTCCAACGGACCTCACAAATGGGCCAGAATTCTTGCTATTCACCCTTAAAAATCAGGCCCAATCTCTTTCTTTATATTTTCTCTTATATATTTCATTTAATTATTTAATTTAATTTAATTTAATTACTAACCAATAAAACAATTTTCCTTTTTATCAAAAAAATCACAAAAAATATTTTTATGCCCAAATAAATTTAGAATTTTATTTTTCATTAATAAATATTAATTAATTTAATTAGGTTAATTTTAGATAACTTTCATTTATTTTTGCAAATAATTAAAAATCAATTAGAATAACTAGGTTTTAACATTATTTTATTTCTTTCCTAAAATAAACAAAAAATCCAAAAATATGACATTTAATTATTTTTCATTAATTAATTAATTTAGCATTTAATTTTAGGATTTAATTTCTTTTCTTAAAAAATAATAAAAACAACAAAAATATTTTCTTTTAATGAGGAGGGTCAAAACCCTAGTTTCACTTTCAATTCAATTATCTCGCGCGCTTTATTTTTCTTTATCCAATCATTGTATCTGCTCCCGGCTTGTAATAATTTAATTAGGGCATTTACTTTTACCGCTTTTATTTTCAAAGGGTTGTTTTTGGCGATGTAAATACCCGAAGCCTTGTAATAGTTTAGTTTAAATTCCGCACCTTTAATTTTTGCAAATATTCAACTGCTAGATGTTTGATAATAGGGTTTGCATGACAAGAATGAATGTCTAATTTTAAAACAGTTAGATCACCTTAAACATGTGCAAAGATAAGAATAACTGAAATCAACACATTCGCACATGCGCACTCCTAGGGTACACTCCCACTTGGTTGCCTTCATACACGGTCATTGAGTATAGGTTGTTTTAGAGGTCGCCCTCCTGTCTAAAGGATCATAAGTTGCCTCAAAAAGGTTTCCTCGGATATCGTTGCCTCGGATAAAAGATCTAAGACATTAGGGTTACCGCTAAGACATCCTAACATTGCTTTAGTGACCGTACGTCCCTTTCGAATTGACCCTCAAACTCCAACGACGGTGCTACCTACTCACTAATAGTGGGATAGCATTGTCTAAAGGAAATCAGCATAGAACGATTCTTTTTTCGAGTAGGTAGATTAGTTCTTAGATACTTGCTCATCCAAAACAAAACTTTTTCACACTTACACTCCTTTTACAAACAAGTTTTCAAAAAACACTTCATTACACTCTTGAAGACAGAAGCAAGAGTTAAATCGAAGTTAAAACAAAAACTTTTCAAAACCCACAAACACAAAGAAAACAATTTTGAAAATGATGAGCAAGTACCTAAGAGCCCGTAGATAACTACGGATAGAAAGGGTGCTAATACCTTCCCTTTCTATAATCTACCCCCCGTACTCAGAATATCTCGAAAAAGGAATTTTTCTGTGCTTTTTTCCTTTCCAGTTGGATAAAATAAAAGTCGGTGGCGACTCTTTCTTACCGCGACATTTTGCGAAAACAAACGCAAAATGCGAACCAACATTCCAAAAAACAGTCAGTTCTTCCACCGTATCACAAAACTGGCGACTCTGCTGGGGAATATTAATAAGTGGGGTGTACCTTAGGAATAGTTCATCATAATGTTTTCAATTACTTGATTTGTATGCTTTATCTTTGTGGGTTTGAATCGGAGTTACTATAGATCCTAACCCGGATCTGTGGATACCTTTTAGGTGAGTAGCAATAGATTGTGAGGGATCTGTATGGCATAAATCGATACGGTTGAAGCAGTAGCTACGTGGGTGTGACACTTTAGTTTGTACCGATATCCCTTGTGGAGGAACAAGGAGAATATGGGGCTGCTAAGGGGTCATTAAGCACCAACTGACCTTAGAACCTATAATTGACCAACTTGGCCATAGAAAAGTAGCAATATGCTACACTCATTGAGACCAAACTCTCGCGATGATTCCGGCCGCAAGAAAAGGTTGCTAAACTGGAATTATGACCGATCGAGGGTGGTCAGTGATATTGAGATCCTCTAGAACCCGGTTACTATTACTAGGACAGGTTGAACCAACTAAACTGAAAGAGGGTAATACCTAAACTCCATGCCAGCCTGAAATCTAAGGGCTACTGTGTGACTTGTTTGCCCTTACCATGTTTGCTATCTGTGAATACTTGTGGTGTGTTTCTATCATAACATCATGCATCATGACATTGCATGCATAATTTCATTAGACTAACCCATTTCAAAGACCAAGGGGATTCATCTTTGTTCTATTTTGTAGGTCATGGCATCTATGCGCAGAAATACCATTCGGATCAACTTCGTACAAATCCCTGTTCAGCTTAGAGATTTGGTTGCAAAGGTCCCTGATACTTCTTCCTTTGTCAGAAGACAAGGTCACCTCCTTGGTTTGGTCACTTCTGAGATGGATGAACAAATGATGAGCGTTTTATTTCAATTCTTTGACCCGCTACATCACTGTTTCACCTTCCCGGACTATCAATTGGTCCCTACTTTGGAGGAGTTCTCTTATTTACTTGGTATTTCTATTCTAGAGCAGACGCCATTTACAGGTTGGGAGATAGCTCTTAGGCCATAGGATGTTGCTACAACCCTCCATATAACAAAGGCTGATGTAATGTCTAACTGGGAGACTCAGAGTGGGGTGAAAGGCTTCCTGGCTAAGTTCTTGATTGACCAGGCTCAACAGTTTTGGGAAAGTTTGGACTTTCAAGCATTCAAAGCATCCTAGCTCTTCTCATCTATGGTTTGGTTCTGTTTCCTAATTCAGATTCTTTTGTCAACGTGAACGTAGTCAAGATCTTCATGTCCCGTAATCCAGTGCCCACTCTCTTAGGTGATATTCTGCATGCTCTTTATGCCCGTACTGCTCGGACACGGGGAACCCTTATATGTTGTGCACCATTGCTGGCGAGGTGGTTCATTTCTCACCTCCCCAAATCTGTTTTGAAGAACAAGGAAGGTATGGGTTGGGCCTACAGAATTATGTCCCTTGCTCATACGGACATCATCTGGAGCACTAAAGACATGGAAGAAGTAGCTATTATTGACCGGTGCGGGGAATACCCCAATGTTCCTTTGCTTGGAATTAGGGGAGGAATAACCTATAATCCTTGTCTGGCCTTACGACAGTTTGGGCGAGCTCGGAAGGACGATCCTCATGAGTTGCTGATTCCGAGCATTGTCTTTGACTTCCAAGGGGATAGTGAGGGACATCACCGCAGGTTCATACGAGCTTGGAATAGGGTTAACAGGTCTGATCCACATGAGCTAGGAGCGAAGACTTCTCTTCTGATGGAACCGTATCTCCGGTGGGTTCGAGCCTGTGCTCAAAAACTGGGGATTCCATACGAAGCTGTCTTACCGGTAATTGTTGAGAGTACTGATGAAGAAGGGGTTCCTCATACTGTCCTCTACCCATACATGCCCAGTGACATTCGGGCATTAAAGAGGTCTTGGATCCAGTTGAGGGAAGAGCGGGATACTTACAGAGAAAAGTATCATGAGCAGGAACGAAAGATCCTAAAGCTTATAAGGCAGCTGGAGAATGAGAAGGTCCTCAACGACTATGTCAGCACCAACGGAAAACGACCACGGGAGCGCTGATGTCTTTTGCTATTCCTAGTTTTGATTTACTTTTCAGTTTTTTGTAACGCCTTAAAGGCATTTGTCAAACATTGTTTCAAGTTTTTAATCTAATAAAAGTGTGTTTCATTTTGGTTTACGAATTTGAATCTCCCGACGTCTTTGAAATCATATCATATGCATTCCATTCCCATGCACCTCATTATAGGTACCCTTACAGGTCTCTTATTTTCTTCGCTGTTTATTTCAGCATCATGTCTGCTGAAACATCCACTGATCAAGCTATCAAGGCTCTACAAGCTCAGAATGCTCAGTTCTAGGAAATGTTCATGAACCTGGCCAAGGGGCAGAAAGATCTGAAGACTCTTATCTTGAAGGATAAGAAGAAGAAGAAGAAGAAGAAGACAGTACTCTTGATCATGGGTCACATGTTTGGAAACAGGTTGCGAGAGGAGTTGATTTATCTCACTCATCTGGAGGGGGAGATAATCAAGAAGAGAGAAGGGCTCCTATCCCTGTTGTTTCTGATAATGAGACTGACTTTGATAAAGACCAGTATCCTCCTGCTGAGGACAAGTATAAGCAACTCGAAGACCGGTTAAGCGCGATGGAGATCTAGAAGATACATGGGTTGGACTTCGGTGATTTGGGTCTAGCATCTGGGGTGGTGATTCCCCATAAGTTTAAAGCACCAGTCTTTGCTAAATACGACGAGGTCTCCTGCCCAAAGTTACACCTCCGCTCGCATGTTAGAAAGATTCAACCATATACTGCTGACAGGAACCTCTGGATTCACTTCTTTCAAGATAGTCTTTCAGGGACTCAACTTGAGTGGTTCTATCAGCTAGAAGGAGCTAACGTCCGTAATTGGGAGGACCTTGCTGCTGCTTTTTACAAGCAGTACCAATATAATACCGACCTTACTCCCACGCGTACCCAACTTCAGGGTATGTCTATGGGTGCGAGCGAAGGTTTTAAGGACTACACTCAGAAGTGGAGCGATCTTGCTGGTAGAGTCCAACCCCCATTGGCTGATAGGGAGTTGGTGGATATGTTTTTGGGGACCTTGTCTGGTCTGTATTTCAACCATTTGATCAGAAGTTCATCGTCTGGTTTCACTGAGTTAATTATGACTGGGGAGAGGATTGAAGCCGGTATTAAGAGCGGCAAGTTACAGAAAGGTGCTTCGTCAAGTACCAAGAAGAAGCCCTTCAAGAAGGAGTCTAGTGCAGTTTACAGCTCTAGGAACCAAAGTCGACCCGAGCGCCGCCAAGCAGTTAATGCGGTAGTTATTGGAAGACTAATTGTTGCCCCATAATGCAACAGTCAGCAAAGAGCAGAGAGGCCTCAAAGACAGTTTACTCGGCTCAGTATGACTTTATCTCAAATTCTGCCGTAGTTATTGAAGACCAACTTGGTGATTCCGAGGGAAGCTCCAAAGAATCCCAACACCACATCACTGTTGTATAATCCGAACACCCGCTGTGCTTATCACTCTGATAGCCCATGGCATGATACCAATATTTGCTGGGCCTTGAAGAGTAAGGTGCAAGATCTGATTGATGCTAAGGAGATCGAGTTCGAAGCTCCGAAAAAGCCTAATGTCATGACTGCTCCTATGCCAAATCATGGAGTAAATGCTGTGGATGATGATGTGTTTGTAACCTCTGTGGAAGACATTGCTACTCCATTAATGACTGTGAAGAAGAACCTTCTGTTAGCCGATTTATTTTTGGGCTGTGGCGAAGGTTGCCATCTATGTTCCATCCTACCTACCGGTTTCCATCTATTGAGGTCAGGTGTCCAACGCCTGATGGATAATAAAGAAATCTTGTTCGAGAAAATTTTTGTTCCTTTGGTTCCTGTTGAAGAAGTTTCCATAATCACCATTTTCGCCAATTCTTCCAAGTCTTCCTCGAGAAAGCCTGTTAGAATTACATCTGTTCTGAGAATTGCTCCTTTGATCATCACTGTTCCTGGACCTATCTCTTACACGTCAGATAAGGCTGTCCCATGGCACTATGGGGCTGATGTGTATTATCACGGGATTAAACAAGACTTGAAGGACGAGGAGGCTGATACTGATGTCAGCAATATTGTTGGGTCTAGTAAAGTCACCTGAAGCGGAAGGCTTTTCTCCCCTGAGATCTCTCTACCAATTGTTCAGAAGCCTGTTGTTATTACACCTTCAAGTACATATGCTACTGTCCCTGTTCATGTTCCAATCCTTACCCCTGTTGCCGAGTCATCTGACACTCGGGGCAAAGGGATCACCAGTGAGCCTGCCCAGACGGAGGCACCAAAGAAGATTACTGTTGAAGCCTCTAGACAGGAGATAGAGGAAATTTTAAAAATCATCAAGAAAAGCGACTACAATGTAGTCGAACAGCTGGGGCAGACCCCGTAGAAGATCTCTATGTTGTCTTTATTGTTGTGTTTAGAGGCCCATGCTAAGGCTCTGATTGCTTTCCTGAAAACTGTGCACGTTCCCCAGGAAACATCTGCTGATCAGTTCAAAGATTGTGTGGTTAGTTTGACAGCGGATAATGGGCTGGGTTTCTCCGATGCAGATTTGACTGCCAAGGGGAAGAATCATGTATTAGTGGATACTGGGTCCTCGTTGAATGTTTTACCTAAGAAAGCGTTAGACCGGTTAAACTGTGAAGGGTTGGAGTTGAAGCCGAGTAACATTGTGGTTAGGGCCTTTGACGGGTCCAAAAGGATGGTACATAGAGAGGTGGATATTCCAATTAAGGTTGGTTCTCAAATTCTCGCGTCTACATTCTATGTGATGGACATTCGACCATCTTATTCTTGTTTGCTGGGTCGCCCGTGGATCCATAAAGCTGGGCAGTCACTTCTGCGCACCACCAGATGTTGAAATACCTAGTAAAGGGGAAAATTGTTACAATAAAAGGATAAGAGGAGTACATGGTGAGCCACCTCAACTCTTTCCGGTATGTGGAGATGGATGGGGAGTTCATTGACACCCCGTGTCAACATTTTGAAGAAGTCCCCCAGACGCTGGCATCAACTGAAACTGTTACTGAAGATCCTCCAAGGAAGATGGCTTCCCTCAAGGATGCCGAGTTATTATTGAGAAATGTGGGGTGCGAATTGGGGCCAACTCCCTGACTTTTCACATAAGACTGACAAGTTTGGTTTAGGTTTCACTGCAGAAGCTCAAAGGGCCGTTTGGCGCACGTGGATTGGAAGACCTCCCCTGCGTATTACTAATCCTGAAGTGAATATGATTGAAGACGATGATGAAGAGTCTGAATTTGACAGCTGGATTTACCCGACTATCGACGGCGAACTAAGAAATTGGATGGCAAATGAATTCGTGCCAATTTATTTTATCACACAGTAATAGACTTTTGTTTTGAATTTGTAACAAACAATTTTTAGACTTTACGGCCCGGTGCCTTACCCGAGACACCGTGGCTTTGTTTGTGAGGGATTTATATTTGTCATCTCCATATATCATTAATAAAAGCATTGGAAATTTTCTTGCATTACAAATTTTGCGCTCTTTGTTTTTCTTTTTTCTATCTTGCAAAACAGTTATTTTACACACACTCACATATACAGGTCTACATCTACTATGGATCCCACTGATAACGATTCTGCTACTGCCGGTTATGACTTCGAAAGTCCAATCAACCAAGCCGGGGACGAAGGTGAGGATGATTGTGAAGTGCCTGGTGAACTTGCTAGATTATTATTACAGGAAGAGAGGGCCATATAGCCGCATGAAGAGCCAGTGGAAACAGTAAATCTGGGTACAGAGGTAGACAAGAAAGAGGTAAAGATCCGTGCAAATCTGGAATCCAGTGTTAAGCAACGGTTGATTCAGATGCTGCGTGACTATGTTGAGATTTTTGCCTGGTCTTATGAAGATATGCCTGGGTTAGATACCGATATCGTGGTTCACCGCCTGCCTACCAAGGAAGACTGTCCTCCAGTGAAACAGAAAGTTCCCCGAATGCGCCCAGAGATGTCTGAGAAAATCAAGGCTGAAGTTATGAAACAATTTGATGCCGGTTTTCTAGCAGTTACTTCTTACCCACAGTGGGTGGCCAACGTGGTTCCGGTGCCGAAGAAGGATGGTAAGGTTCGAATGTGTGTTGACTATAAGGATCTGAACAGGGCGAGCCCCAAGGATGATTTCCCTCTGCCTCATATCGACGTTCTGGTTGACAACACCGCACATCATAAGGTCTTCTCCTTTATGGATGGTTTCTCCAGTTATAATCAGATTAAGATGGCTCCCGAGGATATGGAAAAGACAACTTTTGTTACTCAATGGGGCACCTTTTGCTACAAAGTCATGCCTTTTGGATTGAAGAATGCTGGGGCAACGTATCAGCGTGCCATGGTTGCTTTGTTCACGACATGATTCACCATGAGATTGAGGTATACGTTGATGACATGATTGCAATATCCCAGACTGAGGAAGAACACCTGGACCATCTTCAGAAGCTATTTGACAGGTTGAAGTTGTACAAGCTGAGGTTAAAGCCGAACAAGTGCACCTTCGGAGTGAGGTCTAGTAAGCTTCTAGGTTTCGTCTTTAGCGATAAAGGTATTCAAGTGGATCCTGCAAAGGTAAAGGCTATACAGGAAATTCCAGCTCCCCGAATAGAAAAAGAAGTCAGAGGCTTTCTGGGACGTCTGAACTACATTGCTCGATTCATCTCACACCTGACTGCTACTTGTAAGTCAATCTTCAAGTTATTGAAGAAAGATCAAGTGGTAAGATGGAACGATGAATGTCAGGCCGCTTTCGAAAGAATCAAAGAGTATCTCCAAGAGCCTCCTATTGTGATGCCTCCAGGTGAAGGGAGACCTTTGGTCTTATACTTGACAGTACTCGATAATTCAATGGGGTGTGTGCTGGGGCAGCATGACGAGTCTGGACGAAAAGAGCATGCTATTTACTACCTTAGAAAAAAGTTTACTGACTGCGAGACCCGATACTCGTTGCTTGAGAAAACTTGTTGCGCTTTGGCATGGGCTGCTCGCTGGCTAAGATAGTATATGCTGACTCACACTACTCTATTGATATAAAAGATGGACCCTATCAAGTATATCTTCGAAAAGCCTTCCTTATCCGAAAGAATAACAAGATGGAAGATGATCTTGACTGAGTATGACATCCAATACACGACTCAAAAAGTAATTAAGGGAAGTGTGTTGGCAGATCATTTGGCGCATCAGGCAGTGGACGATTACCAGTCTATGAACTTTGAATTCCCGGATGAGAATATCATGTTGGTGACTGACTGTGAAACACCTGGACCAGATGAAGGACCTGAGGAGGGATCCCGATGGTCTATGTACTTTGATGGAGCTTCAAACGCTTTGGGTAATGGCATTGGCGCCGTGATCATATCTCCTGAAGGCTCTCATACTCCGTTCACCGCCCGACTCTGTTTCAACTGCACCAACAACATGGCGAAGTATGAAGCGTGCATTATGGGTCTTCGAGCAGCTATTGACCTAAGGATTAAGTTTCTAAGTGTTTTCGGAGATTCCGCTCTCGTGATCAGCCAGATCAAAGGCGAGTGGGATACGAAACACCCTAATCTTATTCCTTACAAAGAGTATGTGCTGACGTTGCTTCCGCACTTCGAAGAGATAACCTTTGAACACTTCCCTAGAGAGGAGAATCAGTTGGCGGACGCGCTAGCTACGATGTCTTCTATGTTCAAGGTCAGATGGGACAATGAAGCTCCCCATATTACCATTGAGAGATTGGATGAACCTGCACATTGCTGTGACATTGAGACTGAAGAGGTAGCAGATAAACCCTGGTTTCATGAGGTGAAGAGGTATCTTGAGGCTCAAGAATACCCTGAGGGTGCATCTGCTAATGATAAGAAGTTTCTGAGGAGGTTCGCGGCGAAGTTCGTCATCAGTAATGGTATTCTGTACAAGCGTAATCATGATTCAACCTTACTGCGATGTGTGGATAAGAACGAAGCAGAAAGGATCATGGCGGAGTTACATGAAGGTACTTTCGGGACTCATTCCAGTGGACATACCATGGAAAAGAAGATCCTTCGGGCAGGATATTATTGGTCCACCATGGAAGCCGACTGTTATCAGCATTCTCAGACCTGTCATAAGTGCCAAGTCTATGCTGATAAGGTGCACATACCTCCAGTACCTCTGAATGTTTTGATAACACCCTGGCCTTTTGCAATGTGGGGCATCGACATGATCGGCGAGATCAGACCTATTGCATCTAACGGGCATCGTGTCATCCTGGTAGCAATTGATTACTTTACGAAGTGGGTTGAAGCAGCTTCCTTTGCTACCGTAACCAAGAACGTCGTGGCACGGTTTATTTGGCACAACCTGATCTGTCGATATGGTGTACTAGAGAGGATCATTACGGACAATGGTACAAATCTCAACAATAAGATGATCACCGAGCTCTACAAGCAGTTCAAGATACAACATCACAACTCTTCTCCTTACCGGCCGAAGATGAATGGGGCTGTTGAAGCGGCTAATAAGAACATTAAGAAGATTGTGCCGAAGATGACAGTGACATACAAAGATTGGCACGAGATGTTACCATTTTCTCTTCATGGGTACCGTACCTCAGCACGGACGTCAACAGGGGAAACACCCTATTCCTTGGTTTATGGCATGGAGGCCATCTTGCCCGTTGAAGTTCAGATACCCTCTCTTTGAATTATGAAAGATGCAGGTTTGAGCGAAGATGACTGGATTCAGACCCGACTTGATCAGCTGAACTTAATCGACGAAAAGAGACTTACTGCTATTTGTCATGGTCAGACGTATCAAAAACGGATGATCAAGGCATTTAATAAGAAAGTCAGACGACAAGAGTATCAAGTTGGGGACCTGGTTATCAAGCGCATCATACTGCCTCAAGGTGATCCCAGGGGCAAAGGGATCCCTACTTACGAAGGGCCATTCATGGTTAAGAACATTTTCTTAGGAGGAGCTATGATTCTAACCACCATGGATGGTGACGACCTTCCTCACCCCGTCAATGAAGACATAGTGAAAAGATACTACGCATAATCAAAGACCCGCTAGGTTGACTGGCCTAGGAAAAAGTAAGGGCTTCCCGGGGAACCAAAAGGGTTCGGGCAAAAATAAGGGATGAAAATGAAAAAAAACTGTACACCCGGCAAGTCGAAAACCTGAAAAGGTGGCTTGGGCAAAAAAGGGTATCCCGGTGGACTGAAAACCCGAAAGGGAGGTCTAGGAAAAAGTTAGGGATTAAAGCGTAACACTATGTCTCATTGGATCACCTTGCAACCAGACTTCGGTATCGACTATCAAGCTCAGACGACACCAATCAATCTGATCTACCTTCAACCAAGTAGCGAAGTGATGAGATGCTCGAGGACATAAAGGAAATAGCAGAGTTGGAACCTGTTGTACCCCAAAATTTGCCCTCTCATGTTTTCCAAAGTCTTCCCCCTGCATGGCTGATCACAAACCCTTGCCTAAGGAAAAAGAAAATTTTTGAGTGGTGCTTTAAGTACCTTTCGATTGGCGTTCTGAAGGAGCATTTCGATTGGCATTCTGAAAGACCCTTCGATTGGTATTCTGAAGGAGCCTTTCAATTGGCATTATGGACAAGCACTTCGATTTGCATTCTGAAAGACCCTTCGATTGGTATTCTAAAGGAGCCTTTCGATTGGAATTATGGACAAGCACTTAGATTGGCATTATGGACAAGTACTTCGATTGGCATTGTGTCAAGGCTTTCGATTGGGATTCTGAAAGACCTTTTCGTTTGGCACCCTGGGCCAAGCCTTTCAATTGGCATGTCAAGGGATCTTTCGATTAGCATGAACAACACCTTTCGATTGACCTGTTAATAAAGCCTTTCGATTGGAATTTCAATAAATACCCTTCGATTTATGTTTGGACGGGCCATTTGAAGAACTCCTTCCAGGCCATTCGAAAGAGGCCATCAAGAGGGCACTCAAAAAAACTTGTCCAGGTACACTGAACATGAGAAAATGGCGTGTTTCCCTTGCAAACATAGAAATAATTAAATGCTGATTGTGGATTTAATTCCTGAGTTAAAGGCCAGATTCTTGCCTTTTCTACTCAACAAAAGCTGATTCGACCAGAGTGACTCTTTTCAAATCAAGTAGTCGAAGCAGAAGAAGTCCATTCGAAGGAGGCAACTTAGGACCAATCGAAGAGCAGGGCCTGAAGGCATTCGAAATTCAAAAGTGTCTAGGTTCATTCAAGAGACACAAATATTTCAAAAAAGGAAATATTTTAATGTGTCCGATTCTTGTCTCATGGCTTTAATGGCCTGTTTGATTGGCTGTCTCTTACCGTTACTAGACCCCCACACTCCTATAAATACAAGGGCCAGTGGCACATTACAGAGGACGAAAAAACACAAAAAAATAGAGAAAAGAAACAGGAAAGATTTAGAGATACGCTGCCCATAACCCACCAAAGGTTATCAGCATTTTCATCCAAGCCAAAGCAGCCATCCAGCGAACAGCTCCACACCCAGAGCCACGAATCATACATCTTCAATTGGTAAGGGTTTGCAAAACCAAAATTGCACCTTCATGACATTTAAATACACATTGCATATGTATTTTTGTTATTACTGATTGTGTTGCATGTAAGCTGAAGTGCAAAGGTGAGATCGTGCCATTACTTGGGCACAATCTGAGTTTCCCCTTCGAACCTCAGAATAAAACAAACCCAGACCCAGATTCAGCAGATTCACGTTGAGGAAGGATCAGAATTGGGAGGAGATTCGAATCAGGGGGGTAAAGTCCCCCTTGGACCTTTAACATTTGTTTCATTTTGCAGGAAAGATATTCTCAGAATCCTGTTCAGAGTTTCGAAGCTTAGCAGCTTAGCTTTGAACTGGATACAGGATTTCCAGATCGAAGGATGACATATCCAGATCGAACACCCCCAAAAGTGCAGCCCCTCATGCTCCTTCGATCAAGCCTCTTCACTGGGTCGAAAGACAGCCCACACCTCTTTCGACCCAGGCCTCCAGAATTATGCCTTTTTTGATTTACTGCCTGTTTCCTTCGATTTCATCCTTATTTTGACTATTTTATTCCTTTTTTTTTAAAATCAACATAAAATCAAAAACACAAAAAAACATTAGACTAGTTTTTTTTCTATTAAATTAACTTGGTTAATTAATCATTTAATTATCTTAACATTTTTCCAAAAAACTAAAATTAAGTAGATTTAGATCATTTTCTCAAAAAACTAAAATTAAGTAGATTTAGATCATTTTCCCAAAATAAAATAAAACAACAAAAAGATTTTATTCTTAGAATTTTTAGAGGTTATGTTCAGATTCGTGCGCGTTTATTTTATTATAACTGCCTACTGGTTTGTAATAGCTTAACTAAGACTTTTACACTTTACTGCTTTATTCCCCATATTTTGGACATGTAAATAATCCCCCTCCCCGAAGCTTTGTAATAGCGTAGGATTTACAATTCCCGCACTTTAAATTCCTGTACATATATTAACTGTTTAGATGTATGCTAACTAGGCTATGCATGACAAGATTAACTCTTAACTTAAAATCAACAGTAGCTCACCATGACATACAAAGATAATATAACTGAAAATTGACACACTTGCACATGCCACTCCTAGGGTACACCTCACTTGGTTGCCTCGAACGTGGTCATTAAGTATAGGATGTTTTAGAGGTCGTCCTTTTGTCCCAAGATCATAAGTTGCCTCGAAACAGTTGCCTTGGAAAAATGATCTAAGACATTAGGGTTACCGCTAAGGCGTCCTAACGTTGCTTTAGTGACCACACGTCCCTTAAACCGAATTCACCCGAAAACTCCAACGACAGTGCTACCTGCTCCTCAATAGTGGGATAGCACTGTCTAAAGGACATTTGCATAGTTTAATTCCTTTTTGAGTAGGTAGAGGTTCTTAAGTACTTGCTCATTTTAAAAACAAAACAAAACTTTTCGCACTTACACTCTCTTCAAAAACAAAACTCTTTTCAAAACCCACAAACACAAAGAAAAGCAAACTTTTGAAAACATAGTGAGCAAGTACCTAAGAGCCCGTGGATAACCATGGATAGAAAGGGTGCTAACACCTTCCCTTTCTATAATCTACCTCCCGAACCCGAGAAACAATCTCAAAAAGGAATTTTTCTGTGCTTTTGTCCTTTCCTTGTTGGATAAAATAAAAGACGGTGTCGACTCTTGCTTACCGCGACATTTTGCGAAAACAAACGCAAACGCGAACCAGCATTCCAAAAATAGTCAGTTCTCATTCCCACCGATCACAGAACTGGCGACTCTGCTGAGGAATATTATAAGTGAGGTGTACCTTAGGATTAGATCACTTGTGTTTTCAATTGTATGCTTTATATGCTTTAAATTTTGTGGGCTTGTATCGGAGTTCTATAAACCCTCCACCCGGATTTGGGAAACATTCATAGATAGCAATACGTTGTGGAAACTGTGTGGGGTATACCGACACGGTTGAAGCAATAGCTATATTAGTGCGACATATTTGTGAGTACCGGTAGCCTTTGAGTCAATCAAAGAGAATACGGGGCCGCTGAGTGATGTCACTAAGCACTAATGACCTAGAACCTTACTTGACCATCTTGGCCTTTTTTAGGGGTAGTGAGATGACTGACTTTGGTGCAGTCCAAAGTTGGTAGATACTCGATACTACACTCATTGAGGATTGTTTTCTTGGAATATTTTGGTCGCTAGTTCAGTGGCTAAACCAAAACGATGAACATAGAAAATAATCCAATGATATTGAGCTCCTTAGAACCCGGTTACTATTTATAGGACATGTTTTGAGCCAACTACACTCAAGAGGGTACTTACCTATGAAACCTCATGCAAGCCTGAAACTAGGGTTTTTGTGTGACTTGCTTGTACATGTGTTTGTGCATACATCATGAACATCATAAAGCATCATATGCATCCGCTAACCATTTCAAGGGTTTAGATCTTCATCTTTGTTCTTGTTTTGCAGGACATGGAGTCTCTCCGCAGGAAAACAATTCAAGTCAACCTTGTAAGGATCCCTCCTCAACTCAAGGAGCTTACATCCAGGATTCCCGAGAATTCTCTCTTCAATGAAAGACATGGTAGACTCCTCAAATTGGTCAACACCAACATCGAAGAAGACATGATGAAAGTTCTCTTCCAGTTCTTTGACCCCCTACACCACTGCTTCACATTCCCCGATTATCAACTGGTGCCTACTTTGGAGGAATTCTCTCAACTCCTGAGAATTCCTATTCTTAGTCAACTACCCTACAACGGTACGGAAAAGGAACCAAAACCTGAAGATGTTGCTCAAGCATTACGCTTGCAACCATCCGACGTCAAGGGGCATTGGGAAACCAGAAATGGTATCAAGGGATTCTTGGCAAAGTTTCTGTTTGAGAAGGCACAAGAATGCTGGAATTCTCTTGATCTACAAGCCTTTGAAGAGATTGTGGCACTCCTTATCTATGGGTTGGTTTTGTTCCCAAATCCTGATCAACTTATAGATGTGAATGCTGTTAAGATTTTCATATCCAGGAATCCCATACCTACATTGCTTGGGGACATCCTCCACTCATTTTACACACGAACAATGAGGAAAAGAGGTGTTCTCATGTGCTGTACTCCTATCCTAGCAAGGTGGTTTATTTCTCACCTTCCATAATCAGTTTTGAAGAATGAGCAGGGTTTAAGATGGTCACAATGATTGATGACCCTCACACATTCTGATGTACATTGGTGTCCTTGGTCCAGAGAAAATGTCACCATCATTGATCGTTGTGGAGAATTTCCTAATGTTCCATTACTTGGAATTAGGGGATGCATTACCTACAACCCCTGTCTAGCTTTGAGACAATTTGGATATGTTCGGAGGGATGGCCCTCATGACATGCTGATTCCTGACCTAGTTTTTGACTTCGACAACAATGCGCAAGGACTTCGACAAAGGTTCATCAGAGCTTGGAGGATGCCTAACAAGGTGGATAGTAAGACACTGGGACACAAGAATTCCATCCCCCCTGAGCCTTACCTCAAGTGGGTACGAACCCGCTCCCAGAATCTTATGATGCCATATCCTCACATTCTCCCCTTGATCAAAGAGCCTGTTATGGAAGGAGAGGTTCCATACGCCATCCTACATCCTGACATGCCAACATCATGGGAAGAAATGCAAAAGAGTTGGATCTAACTCAAGGAAGAAAGGAATACTTTTGAAGCTAGCTTCTATGCCAGTGAGAAGAAGGTTTTGGAGCTTACCCGCCGGCTTCACGAGGAGGAGACCCTCAACACTTACATCGCTCCAAAAAGGATGCGCAATGTCTTTTTACATTAAGGGTTTTGTAATATTTCGCCCATGGGGCACTTATGTACTAACAAATTTCTTCTTAATATAACGTGTGTTCCTTTTTTTATCTGCAACAAATTTGAATTTTTGAACCCTTGAATGCATTACATACATAGCATACCATTCATCATATGCATAACAGGTCCCCCAGTACATGTCTCTTATCTTTTTCTCTATTTATTTCAGCAATCATCATGTCTACTGAACCTTCCACTGAGCAAGCTATCAAGGCCCTCCAGGCCTAGAATGCCCAATTTCAAGAGTTGGTCATGAGCCTAGCTAAGGGTCAGCCGGACTTGAAGACCCTGATTCTGAAAGAGAGGAAGAAGAAGAAGAAGAGGACCATCCTGTTCAACACTGGACGCAGGTTTGGAAACGGGCTGCAGAATGAAATTGATCTGACCACCCCATCTAGAGGGAAAGATAGTCCACAAGAAAGGAGGGCTCCTAGCCCTATGGTCTCTGACAACGAGACAGACCATGATGAAGAACAGTATCCTCTTGCTGAGGATAAGTACAAACAGCTAGAAGACCGTTTGAACGCTATGGAAATACAGAAGGTGCCCGGTCTGGACTTCGGAGATCTAGGTCTATCATCTAGGGTGGTGATTCCCCATAAGTTCAAGGCACATGCCTTTGCCAAGTATGACAGAGCTTCCTGTCCAAAGCTGCACCTCCGGTCATATGTGAGGAAGATCCAACCTTACACTGCTGATAAGAACTTGTGGATCCATTTCTTTCAAGACAGTCTTTCAGGGACTCAGCTTGAGTGGTTCTATCAGTTGGACGGAGCCAGTATCCGTAGCTGGGAGGATTTGACCGTTGCGTTCTATAGGCAGTATCAGTATAACTCCGACCTTGCTCCTACGCGTACCCAACTCCAGGGTATGTCAATAGGGACGGGTGAAGGATTTAAAGAGTATGCTCAAAAATGGAGAGACCTGGCCGGAAGGTTGCAACCACCTTTGGCTGATCGTGAACTGGTTGATATGTTTCTGGGGACCCTGTCTGGTCCGTTCTTTAATCATATGATTGGAAGCTCTTCAACCGGATTTACAGACCTTATCTTGACTGGTGAGAGGATTGAAGCTGGTATTAAAGCTGGGAAGATACAGAAGGGTGCCTCATCGAGCACCGAGAAGAAACAATTTAAGAAAGAGTCCAGTGCTATCTACAGTTCAAGAAGACAGAGTAGACCTGAACACCGCCAAGCTGTCAATGTAGTAGTTATTTCAAAACCTGCTGGTGCTCCTCAGCATCACAACCAACAAAGAGACGAGAGACCTCGAAGGCAATTCACCCGTCTCAGCATGACTTTGTCTCAGATTCTGCTACAGTTGCTGAAGACCAATCTGGTGACTCTAAGGGAAGTCCCAAAGAATCCAAATACTACGTCATCAAAGTATAACCCCAACGCCCGCTGCGCTTTTCACTCTGAGAGTCCGGGGCATAATACAGATGATTGTTGGAGTCTGAAAAATAAGGTTCAAGACCTAATCGATGCAAAGGAGATTGAGTTTGAGACGCCCGAGAGGCCTAATGTTGTGACTGCTCCAATGCCCAAGCATGGAGTGAATGCTGTAGAGGAAGACTTGTTTGTAGTTTCTGTGGATGAAGTTGTTACCCCTCTGATGACTATCAAGAAGAACCTATTGCTAGCCGGTTTATTTCTGGGCTGTGGTGAAGGTTGCCATATGTGTTATGCTTTACCTACTGGTTGCCCATCTTTGAAGTCAGGTATCCAAAACCTGATGGATAGTAAAGAGATTCTATTTGAGAAGACTGCTGTTCCATCCGTTCATTCTGAAGAAGTTGCCATCATTACCATTTTCGACAATTCTTCCAAGGCTCCCTCGAGGACGCCTGTTAGAATTACATCTGTTCCGAAGATCGCACCTGTAATCATCACTGTTCCGGGGCCTATCCCCTACACCTCTGAAAAAGCTGTCCCTTGGTACTATGGGGCAGATGTTTATGTTCTCGAAGTTAAGCAAGAGTTTGATGCTGATACCGGCGTCAGCAACATTACTGGGCCTGCTAAAGTCACCCGCAGTGGTAGACTTTTCTCACTTGATATTGCTCCACCAACTGTCCGAAGACCTGTTGTCATTAAGCCTGCAAGTGTACCTGCTGCCATTCCTGATCAAGTCCCTGTTCCTACCCCTGTCACCGAGTCATCTGACGCTCGGGGCAAAGGGATCGCCACGGATGTGCCTACCCAGACGGAGGCACCGAAGACAATCACTGTTGAAGCTTCCAAACAGGAGATGGAAGAGATTCTGAAGATTATTAAGAAGAGTGATTATAATGTAGTTGAGCAACTGGGGCAAACCCCATCCAAGATTTCTATGTTATCACTGCTGTTGTGTTCAGAGGCCCATGCCAAGGCTCTGATTACCTTCCTGAAGATGGCCCACGTGCCACAAGAGACATCAGCTGATCAGTTTACCGATTGTGTGGCTAATTTAACTGCTGATAATGGTTTAGGTTTCTCCGACGCTGATCTGACTGCTAAAGGGAAGAACCATAACGATGCCCTGCATGTCCATTGAATGCAGGGGCACTACTCTTGCACATATGTTAGTTGACACTGGTTCCTCGTTGAACGTCTTGCCAAAGAAAGCTCTAGAAAGGCTGGATTGCGAAGGTTTGGATCTAAAGCCGAGTAACATTGTTGTCCGGGCCTTTGATGGGTCTAAAAGGATGGTGCACGGTGAGGTTGATATTCCAATCAAAGTTAGTTCTCAGGTATTTAATTCTACATTCTACGTGATGGACATTCGACCATCCTATTCTTGTTTGCTGGGTCGTCCATGGATCCACAAAGCTGGAGCCGTAACCTCAACGCTCCACCAGAAGTTAAAGTACCTGGTCAGAGGGAAGACTGTGACAGTACAAGGGGAGGAGGAATACATGGTCAGCCACCTCAACTCGTTCCGGTACGTAGAGATGGATGGGGAGTTCATTGAGACCCCATTTCAACACTTTGAAGAGGTTCCTCAGACATTGGCATCAGCTGAGTCTGTGATTGAAGATTCTCCTATGAAGATGGCTTCCTTAAAGGATGCCCGGGCTGTTATTGAGAAGGGTGAGTATGCAAACTGGGGCCGACTTCCTAATTTCACTCAGAAGACTAACAAGTTTGGGTTGGGTTTCACTGCAGAAGCTCAAAGGGTTGTTCGAAGTGCAAGGATTGGAAGACCTCCTGTGTTCATCAGCAACTCGGGAGTAAATGCCATCGAAGATGACGTAAAGGAGTCTGAATTCGACAGCTGGATCTATCCTACGACCAACGATGGACCAAGCAACTGGATGGCAAAGGACTTCATCCCTATTACTTTTGTTACCCAGTAATGAACTCTTCGTTTTGAATTTGTAACACAAAATATTGTAAAACTTTATGGCCCGGTGTCTTACCCGGGGCACCGTGGCTTCACTTGTGAGGGCTTTTGTGTGCCATTTTCATATATCATTAATAAAAGCATTGGACGTTTTGCATTTCAAATTTTGCGCTCCTTGTATTTCTTTATATATATTGCAAAACATCTATTTTACACACACTCACATATACAGGTCTCAATCCACTCTGGATCTCACTGGAAACGACTCTGCTACTGCCAGTTATGACTTCGAAAATCCGATCAACTTAGCCGAAGACGAATGTGAAGATGATTGTGAAGTGCCTGGTGAACTTGCAAGACTGCTACTCCAGGAAGAGAGGGCCATTCAGCCACATGAAGAGTTAGTAGAAACAGTGAATCTGGGTACTGAGACAGACAAAAAGGAAGTCAAGATCGGTGCAAATCTGGAGCTTAGTGTGAAACAACGGTTGATTCAAATGCTGCATGACTATGTTGAAATCTTTGCCTGGTCTTACGAAGATATGCCTGGGTTGGATACCGACATTGTGGTTCATCGCCTTCCTACCAAGGAAGACTGTCCTCCGGTAAAACATAAGGTTCTCCGTATGCGCCCAGAGATGTATGAGAAAATCAAGGCCGAAGTTATGAAACAGTTTGACATCGGTTTTCTAGCAGTAACTTCTTACCCTCAGTGGGTTGCCAATGTGGTTCCGGTACCGAAGAAGGATGGTAAGGTCCGAATGTGTGTTGACTACAGGGATTTGAACAGGGCAAGCCCTAAGGATGACTTCCCTCTGCCTCACATCGACGTTCTGGTTGACAATACTGCTCAGCACAAGGTATTCTCCTTTATGGATGGTTTCTCCGGTTATAATCAAATCAAGATGACTCCTGAAGACATGGAAAAGACCACTTTCATTACCCAGTGGGGTACCTTTTGTTACAGTCATGCCCTTTTGGGTTGAAGAATGCTGGGGAAACATATCAGCGTGCCATGGTTGCTTTATTTCATGACATGATCCATCATGAGATTGAAGTATACGTCGACGATATGATTGCAAGGTCCCAAACTGAGGAGGAACACCTTGACCATCTACAGAAGCTGTTTGACAGGTTGAAGTAATACAAGCTGAGGTTGAACCCGAACAAGTGCACCTTCGGGGTGAGGTCTGGCAAACTGCTAGGTTTCGTCGTGAGCGACAAAGGTATTCAAGTAGACCCTGCCAAGGTGAAAGCCATACAAGAGATGACAGCTCCCAAGACAGAGAAAGAGGTTAGAGGCTTTCTAGGACGTCTGAACTACATTGCCCGATTCATCTCGCACCTAACTGCTACTTGTGAACCAATCTTCAAACTGATGAAGAAAGATCAAGTGGTACGTTGGAACAATGAATGCCATGCCGCTTTCGAAAGAATTAAAGAGTATCTCCAGGAGCCACCCATTCTGATGCCACCAATGGAAGGGAGACCTCTAATCTTATACTTGACAGTACTTGACAACTCAATGGGGTGTGTGCTGGGACAGCATGACGAGTCTGGCCGAAAAGAGCATGCTATTTATTACCTTAGCAAAAAGTTTACTGACTGTGAGATCCGTTACTCACTGCTCGAGAAAACTTGCTGCGCTTTGGCATGGGCTGCTCGCCGGCTGAGACAGTATATGTTGACTCACACTACTCTGTTGATTTCAAAGATGGATCCAATCAAGTATATCTTCGAAAAGCCTGCCTTGTCCGGAAGAATAGCAAGATGGCAGATGATCTTGACTGAATATGACATCCAGTACACGACTCAAAAAGCAGTCAAGGGAAGTGTATTGGCAGACCATTTGGCACATCAGGCAGTGGATGATTACCAGTCTATGAATTTTGAATTTCCGGACGAGTATCATGGTAGTGACTGATTATGAGACACCTGAACCGGATGAAGGACCTGAGGAGGGATCCCGATGGTCTATGTACTTTGATGGAGCTTCAAACGCTTTGGGTAATGGCATTGGCGCTGTAATCATATCTCCTAAAGGCTCTCATACTCCATTTACCGCCCGACTGTGTTTCAACTGCACCAACAACATGGCGGAGTATGAAGCATGCATTATGGGTCTTCGAGCTGCAATTGACCTAAGGATTAAGTTTCTGAGTGTCTTCGGAGATTCCGCTCTCGTGATCAGTCAGATCAAAGGAGAGTGGGATACGAAACACCCAAATCTTATTCCTTACAAGGAGTATGTATTGACGTTGCTTCCTCATTTCGAGGAGATAACCTTTGAACACTTCCCAAGAGAGGAGAATCAGTTGGCAGACGCGCTGGCTACGATGTCTTCTATGTTCAAAGTCAAATGGGACAACGAGGCCCCCGTATCATTATTTGGAAATTGGATGAACCTGCACATTGCTGTGATATTGAGACCGAAGAGGTAACAGAAAAACCTTGGTATCATGAAGTGAAGAGGTACCTTGAAGCTCAAGAATACCCCAAGGGTGCATCTGTTAATGACAAGAAGTTTCTGAGAAGGTTCGCGACAAAGTTCTTCATCAGCAATGACATTCTTTACAAGCGTAACCATGATTCAACCTTACTGCGTTGTGTGGATAAAATTGAAGCAGAAAGGATCATGGCAGAGCTGCATGAAGGTACTTTCGGAACTCATTCCAGTGGACATACCATGGCAAAGAAAATCCTTCGGGCAGGATATTACTGGTCCACGATGGAAGCCGACTGTTATCAACATTCTCAGACATGTCACAAGTGCCAGGTCTATGCTGATAAGGTGCATGTTCCTCCAGTTCCTCTGAATGTTTTGACAGTGCCTTGGCCTTTTGCAATGTGGGGCATTAATATGATCAACGAGATCATACCTATGGCATCCAACATGCATTGTTTCATCCTGGTAGCGATTGATTACTTTACGAAGTGGTTTGAAGCAGCTTCCTTTGCTACCGTAACCAAGAACGTTGTGGCATGGTTTATTCGGCACAACCTGATCTGTCGATACGGTGTACCGGAGAGGATCATTACGGACAATGGTACCAACCTTAACAACAAGATGATCACTGAGCTCTGCGAGCAATTCAAGATACAACATCATAACTCTTCTCCCTACCGGCCGAAGATGAATGGGGCTGTAGAAGCAGCTAATAAGAACATTAAGAAAATTGTGCAAAAGATGACAGTGAACTACAAAGACTGGCACGAGATGTTACCATTTGCTCTTCATGGGTACCGTACCTCAGCACGGACGTCAACAGGGGCAACACCCTATTCCTTGGTTTATGGCATGGAGGCAGTCTTGCCCATTGAAGTTCAGATACCCTCTCTTCGGATCATGAAGGATGCAGGTTTGAGCGAAGACGACTGGATTCAGACCCGACTTGATCAATTGAATCTAATCGACGAAAAGAGACTTACTGCTATTTGTCATGGTCATACGTACCAAAAACGAATGATCAAGGCATTTAACAAGAAAGTCAGACGACAAGAGTATCAAGTTGGGGACCTGGTAATCAAGCGCATTATTCTACCTCAAGGTGATCCCAGGGGTAAATGGACCCCTACTTACGAAGGGCCATTTGTGGTTAAGAACATCTTCTCAGGAGGAGCGATGATTCTAACCACCATGGATGGTGACAACCTTCCTCACCCCGTCAATGCAGACATAGTAAAAAGATACTACGCATAATCAAAGACCCACTAGGTTGACTGGCCTAGGCAAAAATAAGGGCTTCCCGGCGAACCAAAAGGGTTCGGGCAAAAATAAGAGATGAAAATAAAAAAATCTATACACCCGGCAAGTCGAAAACCTGAAAAGGAGGCTTGGGCAAAAATGGGTATCCCGGTGGACTGAAAACCCGAAAGGGCGGTCCAGGAAAAAATTAGGGATTAAAGCGTAACACTATGTCTCATTGGATCACCTCACATTCGGACTTCGGTATCAACTATCAGGCTCGGACGACGCCAGTCAATCAGATTCATCTTCAACTAAGCAACAAAGTGATGAGATGCTTGAAGATATAAAGGCAATAGCAGAGCTGGAACCCAGTGGGACTATTCACATAGCTGTTTTGTTTTCTTTTCACAAATTGTATAAATTCTATTTTGTTCGGCGGAGTTCTCTTACTAGGACGTCAGCCTCTTGTACAAAATGCCTATTTACAGGCCAAACTTCAAGATCAATACAAATTCATTTTCAAACAAATTTCAAACTGTTTTTCCTTTATCTGTTTTGTTTTGCAAAGAACGTCCAATGTTCATTTTTGATATATGAATTTGACGTTAACTGCTGATCATAAATACTTACATGCGAAACGAAAGATGAATTACTAGTAATATCAGAAACAGGGGCAATAAGATTTGTCCGAGCTGTCTAGCTGCTCTGTCCACCAAGGTACCAAGATATATTCAGCTGAAGAATATGGCTAAGATACCTTCACTCCCCGCAGAATAAAAACAGTAATGGTAGCTCTCCCCACTGAGACTTGCAACCATGAACAAATCAGCAAGACTCTTCCCAAGCAGAGTTGATCTACCATCAGCCCGAAAAGGCTGGGTATCCCCAGAAGGTCTTAATATTCCTCAACGGAGTATAAGAATGTTCCCCAGCGCAATACAAGATACCCCCCGTTGGAGCCATTTCCCCAGCGCAGTCTACAAAAGCTTCCCCGCCAGGATTAAGTCATCTTACCCAGTAGATTCTGAAAGCTCATCCCCTGCAGAGTACAAAATAAATCTCCCCAGCCAAATTCAGAAGGTTATCCTCACAAGAGTCTAACTGGGTTATCCTCAGCAAGTTGCAACTGAAAGATCATCCCTAGCGAAGTTCTTTCTTTCCCCAAGCAGGACTTCTATCCTCAACAGATTCAATATCTCCAGCAACAGTAATCCATCCCCAGCGAAGTTCATCATTGAAATCCCCAACAGAGCTTATCAATGGAATCCCCAGCGGAATTATCGTTAAAATCATCAGCAGAACATCTCTCCCCCATAGAGTAATTCCCCTCGGAGTAATCTCCTCATCAGTTTATTCCCCAATGGAGTCATCCTCTCCTGCAGGTTTATTCTTGCAATCATCTTCGTTCGTCATCCCCAACGGAAACGAAGAATTCAACTCTATTCTCCAGCAAGCTATCCGGGATTTATTTCCCCAGCTAAAACATTACATTTCCATATATCATGATACATGCATAAACGCGTCATACCACACAATCTCATTTATGTTGAGAACATCATTGCTTGATCCATATCATGCATTGCATATGACTGACCTTTACCTTTCAGGAAGGATGCAGTTAAATTCTCAGCCATATCAAAAGGGCTTCTCTGGTCCAGTTAAATCGATTCCTAAAGATTTTTCTGATGCCGATCCAGTTGAAGATATTCCAAGACCTTGTCTGGTCCAGTTAAATCGATTCCTAAAGATTTTTCTGATGCCGATCCAGTCAGAGGCCTTCTCTGGTCTAGTTAAATCGATTCCTAAAGATTTTTCTGATGCCGATCCAGTTGAAGATATTCCAAGACCTTGTCTGGTCTAGTTAAATCGATTCCTAAAGATCTTTCTGATGCCGATCCAGTCAAAGGCCTTCTCTGGTCCAGTTAAATCGATTCCTAAAGATTTTTCTGATGCCGATCCAGTTGAAGATATTCCAAGACCTTGTCTGGTCCAGTCAAATCGATTCCTAAAGATTTTTTTGATGCCGATCCAGTCAAAGGCCTTCTCTGGTCTAGTTAAATCGATTCTAAAAGATTTTTATGATGCCGATCCAGTTGAAGATATTCCAAGACCTTGTCTAGTCTAGTTAAATCGATTCCTAATGATTTTTCTGATGCCGATCCAGTCAAAGGCCTTCTCTAATTCAATTAAATCAATTCCTAAAGATTTTTTCTGAGGCAAAGCTAGTCAATGGAGACAAAGTCAGTTAAATCGATTCCTAAAGATTTTTCTGAGGCAAAGCCAGTCAATGGAGACAAAATCAGTTAAATCGATTCCTAAAGATTTTTTTTGAGGCAAAGCTAGTCAATGGAGACAAAGTCAGTTAAATTGATTCCTAAAGATTTTTCTGAGGCAAAGCCAGTCAATGGAGACAAAATCAGTTAAATCGATTCCTAAAGATTTTTTCTGAGGCAAAGCTAGTCAATGGAGACAAAGTCAGTTAAATCGATTCCTAGATTTTTCTGAGACAAAGCCAGTCAATGGAGACAAAATCAGTTAAATCGATTCCTAAAGATTTTTCTGTAGCCAAACCCGTCAATAGAGACAACCTGTCAATGAAGATAAAACCACATACCAACAATCTCCAAATGGCATCTGTAATCCCATTCCCGACATCACAATGCTGATACTACACCATGCGAGTGCAAATTTCTGGGCACTCTAGTGTTCAATCATCTTCCACCTTCATATCATGAAAGGAACGCAAGCCAATCTACATCCTCAGGTTTAAGAAGATTGAACAGGGGAAACTGTTGTACCCCAAAATTTGCCCTCTCATGTTTTCCAAAGTCTTCCCCCTGCATGGCTGATCACAAACCCTTGCCTAAGGAAAAATAAAATTTTTGAGTGGTGCTTTAAGTACCTTTCGATTGGCATTCTGAAGGAGCATTTCGATTGGCATTCTGAAAGACCCTTCGATTGGTATTCTGAAGGAGCCTTTCGATTGGCATTATGGACAAGCACTTCGATTTGCATTCTGAAAGACCCTTCGATTGGTATTCTGAAGGAGCCTTTCGATTGGAATTATGGACAAGCCCTTCGATTGGCATTATGGACAAGTACTTCGATTGGCATTGTATCAAGGCTTTCGATTGGGATTCTGAAATACCTTTTCGTTTGGCACCCTGGGCCAAGCCTTTCAATTGGCATGTCAAGGGATCTTTCGATTAACATGAACAACACCTTTCAATTGGCCTGTTAACAAAGCCTTTCGATTGGAATTTCAATAAATACCCTTCGATTGATGTTTGGACGGGCCATTTGAAGAACTCCTTCCAGGCCATTCGAAAGAGGCCATCAAGAGGGCACTCAAAAAAACATGTCCAGGTACACTGAACATGAGAAAATGGCGTGTTTCCCTTGCAAACATAGAAATAATTAAATGCTGATTGTGGATTTAATTCCTGAGTTAAAGGCCAGATTCTTACCTTTTCTACTCAACAAAAGCTGATTCGACCAGAGTGACTCTTTTCAAATCAAGAAGTCGAAGCAGAAGAAGTCCATTCGAAGGAGGCAACTTAGGACCAATCAAAGAGCAGGGCCTGAAGGCATTCGAAATTCAAAAGTGTCCAGGTTCATTCAAGAGACACGAATATTCCAAAAAAGGAAATATTTTAATGTGTCTGATTCTTGTCTCATGGCTTTAATGGCCTGTTTGATTGGCTGTCTCTTGCCGTTACTAGACCCCCACACTCCTATAAATACAAGGGCCAGTGGCACATTACAGAGGACGAAAAAACACAGAGAAAAAAATAGAGAAAAGAAACAGGAAAGATTTAGAGATACGCTGCCCATAACCCACCAAAGGTTATCAGCATTTTCATCCAAGCCAAAGCAGCCATCCAGCGAACAGCTCCACACCCAGAGCCACAGATCATACATCTTCAATTGGTAAGGGTTTGCAAAACCAAAATTGCACCTTCATGACATTTAAATACACATTGCATATGTATTTTTGTTATTACTGATTGTGTTGCATGTAAGCTGAAGCGCAAAGGTGAGATCGTGCCATTACTTGGGCACGATCTGAGTTTCCCCTTCGAACCTCAGAATAAAACAAACCAAGACCCAGATTCAGCAGATTCACATTGAGGAAGGATCAGAATTGGGAGGAGATTCGAATCAGGGGGGTAAATTCCCCCTTGGACCTTTAACATTTGTTTCATTTTGCAGGAAAGATATTCTCAGAATCCTGTTCAGAGTTTCGAAGCTTAGCAGCTTAGCTTCGAACTGGATACAGGATTTCCAGATCGAAGGATGACATATCCAGATCGAACACCCCCAAAAGTGCAGCCCCTCATGCACCTTCGATCAAGCCTCTTCACTGGGTCGAAAGACAGCCCACACCTCTTTCGACCCAGGCCTCCAGAATTATGCCTTTTTTGATTTACTGCCTGTTTCCTTCGATTTCATCCTTATTTTGACTATTTTATTCCTTTTTTTTAAAATCAACATAAAATCAAAAACACAAAAAAACATTAGGCTAGTTTTTTTTCTATTAAATTAACTTGGTTAATTAATCATTTAATTATCTTAACATTTTTCCAAAAAACTAAAATTAAGTAGATTTAGATCATTTTCTCAAAAAACTAAAATTAAGTAGATTTAGATCATTTTCCAAAAATAAAATAAAACAACAAAAAGATTTTATTCTTAGAATTTTTAGAGGTTATGTTCAGATTCGTGCGCGTTTATTTTATTATAACTGCCTACTGGTTTGTAATAGCTTAACTAAGACTTTTACACTTTACTGCTTTATTCTCCAAATTTTGGACATGTAAATAATCCCCCTCCCCGAAGCCTTGTAATAGCGTAGGATTTACAATTCCCGCACTTTAAATTCCTGTACATATATTAACTGTTTAGATGTATGCTAACTAGGCTATGCATGACAAGATTAACTCTTAACTTAAAATCAACAGTAGCTCACCATGACATACAAAGATAATATAACTGAAAATTGACACACTTGCACATGCCACTCCTAGGGTACACCTCACTTGGTTGCCTCGAACGTGGTCATTAAGTATAGGATGTTTTAGAGGTCGTCCTTTTGTCCCAAGATCATAAGTTGCCTCGAAACAGTTGCCTCGGAAAAATGATCTAAGACATTAGGGTTACCGCTAAGGCGTCCTAACGTTGCTTTAGTGACCACACGTCCCTTAAACCGAATTGACCCAAAAACTCCAACGACGGTGCTACCTACTCCTCAATAGTGGGATAACACTGTCTAAAGGACATTTGCATAGTTTAATTCCTTTTTGAGTAGGTAGAGGTTCTTAAGTACTTGCTCATTTTAAAAGCAAAACAAAACTTTTCGCACTTACACTCTCTTCAAAAACAAAACTCTTTTCAAAACCCACAAACACAAAGAAAAGCAAACTTTTGAAAACATAGTGAGCAAGTACCTAAGAGCCCGTGGATAACCACGGATAGAAAGGGTGCTAACACCTTCCCTTTCTATAATCTACCTCCCGAACCCGAGAAACAATCTCGAAAAGGAATTTTTCTATGCTTTTGTCCTTTCCTTGTTGGATAAAATAAAAAACGGTGGCGACTCTTGCTTACCGCGAAATTTTGCGAAAACAAACGCAAACGCGAACCAGCATTCCAAAAACAGTCAGTTCTCATTCCCACCGATCACAGAACCCAGTGGGATGGTTCACATAGCTGTTTTTCTTTGTTTTTCACAAATTGTATAAATTCTATTTGTTCAGTGGCATTCTCTTACTAGGACGTCAACCTCTTGTACAAAAGACACCTATTTACAGGCCAAACTTCAAAATCAATACAAGTCATCTTTACAAATAAATTTCAGACTGTTTTCCTTTTTCTGTTTTGTTTTGCGAGAACGTCCAATGTTCAGTTTTTGATATATACATTTGACATTAATTGCTGCTCATAAATATTTACATGCGAAACAAAAGACGATTACTTGTAATATCAGAAACAGGGGCAAACGAGAAATGTCCAAACCGTACAGTTGCTCTGTTCACCAGGTATAGGGATAGACCTAGCTGGAGGAAACGATTGATAGTACATTCATTCCCCGCAGAGTAAGGAAAAAGATAATGGTGTTAGCTCTCCCCAGCTGAGACTCGCAACTGTGAATGAATCGGTAATATTCTCGCCAAGCAGAGTTTATCTACCATCAGCACTAAAAAGTCTTGTCATCCCCAGCGGAGTATAAAAAAAAATATCCCTAGTGGAGTTTGAAAAAGTCATCCCCAGTAGACTCTGGAAGATTATCCCCAGTAGAGTCTAAAAGATTATTCCCAGTAAAGTCGCAACTGGAAAATCATCCCCAGCGGAGTTCTTTCCTTTCACAAAACAGGAATTCAATCCCCAACAGGTTTCATTATCACCAGCGGCATCCCCATCTGAATTTATCAGCAAATCCTCCGGCAGAGCATCTCTTCCCCACAGAGTCATTCTCTTGTCAGTCTATTCCCCCAGCGGAGTTATCTTCTCCTGCAGGTTTATTCTCACAAACATCTTCATCAACTATCTCTGGCAGAAATGAAGAATTCAATTCTTTTCTCCAACATCAATCCGGGATATATTTTCCCCAGCTAAAAACATCACATTTTCATACATCATGACATGCATACGCATCATACAACACAATCTCATTTATTTTGAGAACATCATTTCTTGAAACATATGATACATTACATACAACTAACCTTTACCTTTCAGGAAATATTCTCACAAAGTTCAAGCTATGAAGCTTCTACCACAGTCGAATTACGGACAAACTCCTAAATCTCGACAAAGATATTTTCTCAGTTGAATTACGGACGAGTTCCTAAATCTCAGCAAAGATATTTCCTCAGTTGAATTATGGACAAGCTCCTAAATCTCAGCGAAGTAGTTGAATTACGGACGAGCTCCTAAATCTCAACAAAGATATTTCCTCAGTTGAATTACGGACAAGCTCCTAAATCTCAGCAGAGATGTTACCTCGGTTGAATTAAGGACAAGCTCCTAAATCTCAGCAGAGATGTTTCCTCAGTTGAATTACGGACGAGTTCCTAAATCTCAGTAATTTTGTTTCCTCAGTTGAATTACGGACAAACTCCTAAATCTCAGCAGAGATGTTTCCTCGGTTGAATTACAGACGAGTTCCTAAATCTCAGCAGAGATGGTTTCTTAGTTGAATTACGGACGAGCTCCTAAATCTCAACAAAGATGTTTCTTCAGTCGAATTACAGACAAGTTCCTAAATCTTGAAAAAAGATATGTTCCACGGTTGAATTACGGACGAGCTCCTAAATCTCAGCAAAGATGTTTCATCAGTCGAATTACGGACGAGTTCCTAAATCTCGACATATATGTTCCTCGGTTGAATTACAAACGAGTTCCTAAATCTCGACAGAGATGGTTTCTTAATTGAATTACAGACGAATTCCTAAATCTCAGCAAAGTTGTTTCCTCAGTTGAGTACGGACGGCCGAAGTTCCTAAATATCAACATAGATGATTCCTCAGTTGAGTACGGACGACCAAAGTTCCTAAATATCAACAGAGGCGACTCACCAGCAGAATAACGGACGACGAAGCTCCTAAAATTCTACTTCTTTCAACAGAGATCAACATTCCCCAACGAAGTCTTCCTCAATAGCAAGTCTATAAGTTCTCACTAAGGAATCTCTTATGCGATCGACACTCCTCCAAATGGAATTTGTAAGCCCATTCCCAACATCACAAGACAAATACCACTTCATGCGAGTGCAAATTTCTGGGCACTCTAGTGTTCAATCATCTTCCACCTTCGGACCATGAAAGGCACGATAGCCAATCTACATCCTCAGGTTTAAGAAGATTGAATAGGGGCAGATGTTGTACCCCAAAATTTGCCCTCCCATATTTCTCAAAATATTCCAAGAAAGATCCCCAAGTTGCTCAAGGTAGTCCAAGAGTTGGTCAGACAAGCTCTCTCCTAAGGCAGTCTACCCAAAACTAGGGTTTTATATTGCATCAATATATTTGAGTCCAAGTGACCCCAAATTCTCACCAATGTCCTAATATGTTCTAAATATCATCCATGTCAAGTTTCAAGCCTTGCAGAGGAAGTTTGCTCAGTCAATTGCTCAAAGGTCCAAAAATCGACTGTGCTAGGGCAAAAGTAAACTGTGACCTACATACAGTCAAACTTCAAGATTTTTGGTTAACATCCTCATTTTGAAGTATATTTAATCATTTGATCAAGGTTTGATCATGATTCATCAAGGATTGCTCATAATTCATCAAGATTCAAAAGTTGCTAAATTAGGGTTTTGTAGGAAAAGTCAACTCAACTTTGACCAAGCATAACTTTATCATACTTTATGAGAAATGACCCATCCAAAGCTCATTTTTAATAGGATGAAATTTCCTAAAATCCATATTCATCTCCCAAGATCAAAATATGCACTCACAAGAAGTTAAGAATTTAGACATTATAGGTCATTTTGAAAAGTCAACAAAAACACCTTTTAGTAAAAGCTTCATACTTGAGCATGGAATATCAAATTGAGATGATACCAAAAGGGTTGCTTATAGGACATCTCAAGATTTATAAAAAGTCCAAGAACACCTCTAAAGATTCAAAATTGAGGAAGTTATGCATTGTTGAAGTTGACCTTTTTTTGCAAAATTGCCAAAAGTCAACTATGCCCAAAACTTCAAATTTTGCCAAATGGGCCCATTCTTTTTCACTTGTTTTGAGTTGGCATCATAGCCCACGTGATATAGCCTTTTCCACTTGTCCATATCTTATTTTTATTATTTATTTTAATTTTTATTTGAATTAATTGGATTTAAATCAAATAAAATCAAATAAAATCCAAAAGCATTGATAACAAGGGATTTTGTGTTGTTTCAGGCTTCATTGAACAACTAACATCATTTCAAATTCGCATCAAGCCATATGTGTACCAAGAGATTGGATTTCAACCAATTTTGGAAAGCTGTAAAGAAGCAAATCAAATCAAATCAAAAAGGATTAAAGGAGGGAGATTTGGATCAATTATGGACTTGGATTCATTCTTTGTTACATAAGGAGTGCGGCCAGACCTAAAAGAAGGTTAGAAGCAGGCGTGAGAAGAAGAATCAGATTCAAAAAAATAAAAGAAAAGTGTGAGATCAAAATCCCACTTAGAGGCGTCCTCAAGGCTTGATACCTCTCCCAATCGTTTCCTGGCAGACTCCACAACCTAAAGCAATCGAGACCAATCGTTTTCAAGCCCTCTAGCGCGCTGTAAGCCGTCATGGTATCACCCTTTTCTTGAATTCGAAAAGCTTCATTCTTGCATCCATAGTGTAAAATAATTGCATATTCTTGATCACCATGATGTTTCCAAACTTTTTACAATAGCCAATTTAATTTATATGGATGGAATCGAAACTCACCATTGTTAGGTTTTCCAGCTTTGGTTTAGGGATTTTTGTTTCAGGAATAATTAGCCTTCATAATGGGCATGGTTATGATCAGGAGAGTGAGACGAACTCAACCATGGCATTGGATTCCATTTAGGTGGCCTGTAGAGGATTTTTGAAATGCACAGACCTGTAGCAACGGGCTCTGTCTGTAGGTATAGGTGGTATAATTTTTAGCCACGGTCCAAGAACAGGGATGAAGGCGTGTCACTCCTCCATTTGTCCATTCAAACATTGGCGCGTTTTTTTTTAAATTTTTGTCCACTAATATTTATTTTTTTTATTTTATTATTATCTTTTAATATTATAACAAACAGCAACAAGTGATCCAGTGACAAGCGTGGCATGGAATTCCCCTTGGGGCCTGGGTTCGAATCCCAGGTCCCCCTATTTTCTCTATGTTATTTTCTTACAGGAAATCCAGTATGCGCTTGAGCCTAATGTCCACCATATGCCTTCAGCATCAAGCGTGCCAGATGGCCAGATGGCCAAATCTGGTGGCCATCATTGAAGGCACACCATAGGCCAAGTCAACGCCTACGTACAGGATTACAAAATTCCAACAGACCTCACAAATGGGTCATAATTCTTGTTATTCACACCCTTAAAAATCAGGCCCGATCTCTTTCTTTATATTTTCACTTCTATATTTTATTTAATTATTTTATTTTATTTAATTTAATTACTAACCATTAAAATAATTTTCCTTTTTATCAAAAAAATCACAAAAAATATTTTTATGTCCAAATAAATTTAGAATTTTATTTTTCATTAATAAATATTAATTAATTTAATTAGGTTAATTTTAGATAACTTTCATTTATTTTTGCAAATAATTAAAAATCAATTAGAATAACTAGGTTTTAACATTATTTTAATTATTTTATTTCTTTCCTAAAATAACCAAAAAATCCAAAAATATGACATTTAATTATTTTTCATCAATTAATTAATTTAGCATTTAATTTTAGGATTTAATTTCTTTTCTTAAAAAATAATAAAAACAACAAAAATATTTTCTTTTAATGAGGAGGGTCAAAACCCTAGTTTCGCTTTCAATTCAATTGTCTCGCGCGCTTTATTTTTCTTTATCCAATCATTGTATCTGCTCCTGGCTTGTAATAATTTAATTAGGGCATTTACTTTTACCACT
This sequence comes from Vicia faba, assembly GCA_948472305.1. NCBI lineage: Eukaryota > Viridiplantae > Streptophyta > Magnoliopsida > Fabales > Fabaceae > Vicia > Vicia faba. Next base: position 967,128,445 of record OX451740.1, read on the forward strand.
TTTATTTTCAAAGTGTTGTTTTTGGCAATGTAAATACCCGATGCCTTGTAATAGTTTAGTTTAAATTCCGCACCTTTAATTTTTGCAAATATTCAACTACTAGATGTTTGATAATAGGGTTTGCATGACAAGAATGAATGTCTAATTTTAAAACAGTTAGATCACCCTAAACATGTGCAAAGATAAGAATAACTGAAATCAACACATTCGCACTCCTAGGGTACACTCCCACTTGGTTGCCTTCGTACACGGTCATTGAGTATAGGTTGTTTTAGAGGTCGCCCTCCTGTCTAAAGGATCATAAGTTGCCTCGGAAAGGTTGCCTCGAATATCGTTGCCTCGGATAAATGATCTAAGACATTAGGGTTACCGCTAAGACATCCTAACATTGCTTTAGTGACCGTACGTCCCTTTCGAATTGACCCTCAAACTCCAACGACGGTGCTACCTACTCACTAATAGTGGGATAGCATTGTCTAAAGGAAATCAACATAGAACGATTCTTTTTTCGAGTAGGTAGATTAGTTCTTAGATACTTGTTCATCCAAAACAAAACTTTTTCACACTTACACTCCTTTTACAAATAAGTTTTCAAAAAACACTTCATTACACTCTTGAAGATAGAAGCAAGAGTTAAATCGAAGTTAAAACAAAAACTTTTCAAAACCTACAAACACAAAGAAAACAATTTTGAAAATGATGAGAAAGTACCTAAGAGCCCGTAGATAACTACTGATAGAAAGGGTGCTAATACCTTCCCTTTCTATAATCTACCCCCCGTACTCAAAATATCTCGAAAAAGGAATTTTTCTGTGCGTTTTTACTTTCCAGTTGGATAAAATAAAAGTCGGTGGCGACTCTTGCTTACCACGACATTTTGCGAAAACAAACGCAAAACGCGAACCAGCATTCCAAAAAACATCCAGTTCTTCCACCGTATCACAAATAGCAAGATGGAAGATGATCTTAACTGAATACGATATACAATATACAACCCAGAAAGCAATCAAGGGAAGTGTATTAGCTGATCATTTGGTCCATCAGGCCGTGGATGACTACCATCCCATGAATTTTGAGTTCCCGGACGAGAATATTATGCTGGTGACTGACTACGAAGAACCTGGACCAGATGAAGGACCTGAAGAAGGATCCCGACAGACTATGGTTTTTGATGGAGCTTCAAATGCACTTGGTAATGGCATCGGCGCTGTAATATATCTCCTGAGGGATGTCATACTCCTTTCACTGCCCGACTATGTTTCAACTGCACTAACAACATGGCGGAATATGAAGCCTACATCATGGGTCTCAAAGCTGCTATTGAACTCAGGATCAAGTTCTTAAATTTCTTCGGGGATTCAGCTTTAGTGATAAGTCAGATCAAAGGCGAATGAGATACAAAGCATCCCAATCTCATCCCATACAAAGAGCATGTGCTGACATTACTCCCACACTTTAAGGAGGTAACCTTTGAACATTTCCCACGAGAGGAGAATCAGTTAGCGGACGCGCTAGCTACCATGTCTTCCATGTTCAAAGTCAAGTGGGACAACGAAGATCCCCAAATCACCATTGAAAGGTTGGATGAGCCAGTGCACTGTTGTGAGATTGATACTGAAGAGGTGGCAGACAGACCCTGGTTTCATGAAGTAATAAGGTACCTTGAGACTCAAGAGTATTTCGAAGGGGTATCTGTCAATGATAAGAAGTTTCTGAGAAGGTTCGTTGGGAAATTCTTCCTCAGTAATGGAAACCTCTACAAGCACAACCATGACTCTACCTTACTACGGTGTGTAGACAAGAGCGAAGAAGAGAGGATTATGAAAGATCTACATGAAGGTACCTTCGGAACCCATTCCAGTGGACATACCATGGTCCACTATGGAAGCAGATTGTTATCAGCATGCCCAAACTTGTCATAAGTGCCAAATTTATGCTGATAAGGTGCATGTGCCTCCAGTTCCTTTGAATGTCTTGACAACTCCGTGGCCCTTTGCAATGTGGGGCATTAACATGATAGGAGAAATAAGACCTACCGCTTCCAACGGGAATCGCTTCATCCTAGTGGAAATAGATTACTTCATGAAGTGGGTTGAAGCGGCCTCTTTTGCTACTGTGACCAAGAAAGTCGTGGCGTAATTTAGCCGGTATAATCTGATCTGTCGGTACGGTGTGCCAGAGAGAGTTATTATTGACAATGGTACGAATCTCAATAACACGATGATCACCGAGCTCTGTAAGCAATTCAAGATACATCATCATAACTCTTCTCCCTACCAGCCGAAGATGAATGGCGTTGTTGAAGAGGATAACAAGAACATCAAGAAGATTATACAAAAGATGACGATGACATACAAAGACTGGCATGAGATGTTACCATTCGCTCTTCATGGGTACCGTACCTTAGCACGGTCGTCGACAGGGGAAACACTCTACTCTCTGGTATATGGCATGGAGGAAGTTGTACCCATTGAGGTCCAGATTCCTTCTTTAAGGATTATGAAAGATGCGATTTGAACGAAGATGACTGGATCCAGACCCGACTTGATCAACTAAATCTGATCGACCAGAAGAGGCTTATCGCTGTCTATCATGGTCAGACGTATCAAAAACGAATGATCAAGGCTTTCAACAAAAAAGTCAAACGACCAGAATATCATGTCGGGGATCTAGTAATCAAGCGCATCATACTTCCGCAAGGTGATCCCAGGGGAAAATGGACTTCCAGATACGAAGGGCCATTTGGGGTTAGAAACATTTTCTCGGGTGGAGCTATGATTCTAACCACCATGGACGGTGATGACCTTCCTCACTCTGTCAATGCAGACATAGTGAAAAGATACTACGCCTGATCAAGGACCCGCTAGGTTGACTGGTCGAGGCAAAAATAAGGGCTTCCCGGCGAACCAAAAGGGTTCGGGCAAAAATAAGGGATGAAAATGAAAAATTAGTATACCCGGCAAGCCGAAAACCTGAAAAAGGCGGCTTGGGCAAAAAAGGGTATCCCGATGGACTGAAAACCCGAAAGGGCGGTCCAGGCAAAAGTTATGGAGGTAAAGCGTATCACTATGTCCCAATGGGATTGTTGCACATAGCTGTTTTCTTTTACACAATGTTGTATAGCTTCTATCTTTACAGCGACGTTCTCTTACTAGAGCGTCAACCTCCTTGTACAAAAACGCCTATTACATGCCAACTTTCAAAATCAATACAAATCACTTTTACAAAACTATGTGTTTTTTTCCTTTTTTTGTTTTGTTTTGCAAGAACGTCCAATGATTTATTCTTGACATATGCATTTGAATATGATTTCTGCTCATAAATATCTACATAAGAAACGAAAAGGCAATTGCTCGTAACTTAAGAAACATGGGCAAAAATAAGAAATGTCAAACCCGACAGTTACTCTGTCCAACAGGTACCGAGGCATAGATGACTTGGAAACATAATCATCAGTGCATACGACCTTGTAACCTCTACACTCCCCATAGAGTAAAAGGTAATCAAAAAATTGATATCAGTTCTCTCCAAACAGGAAGTAATCTCCCTAGCCAGGGTCGTCCAGAAACCTGACATCTATATCCCCCAGCCAAATTTCATAATCGCGAGCGGATCATCATAATTGTATCCCCCAAGCAGATTTTATTTCTCTGAATATAGAAGCTCAATCCCCAACAGAGCTTATTACTTCAACTACAGAGGTTCATCGTCCAACGGAGTTTTCTCCCCCGCAGAGCTATTCTCGAACAGAGTCTCCCCCTGACAGAATATTCACAAACAACAAGGAGTAATTTTCCAGTATAATCATTTCCGTTCATCATCCCCAGCGGAAGTAGAAGAACCAAAGTCCTCTACAATAGTCAGGAATGCTATACTCTCCAGCAACAATCCGAGATTTATTTTCCCAGACTCAAACATGTCCCAATAGCATTTTATGCTCATACATCATGACATGCACATACATATCACATACAACATAATCTCATTTATTTTGAGAACATCATCTCACAATGCATTGCATGCATCACATAATTAACCTTGGTATCTTTTCAGGAAAGACAATTATCTCTGATGATTCTAGCAGTTATACATGTTATATCTGCATACAGCTAATCTACATGACCAAATGAAGAAACCCTACTATCTAGGTTCCTTATCATAGCCCTACTATCCAGACTTTCATTTCGAAGTAACCCTACTATCCAGGTTCCTTCTCATAGCCCTACTATCCAGGCTTTCATCCTGAAGTAGCCCTACTATCCGGGTTCCTTCTCATAGCCCTACTCTCCAGGATTTCATTTCAAAGTAACCCTACTATCCAGGTTCCTTCTCATAGCCCTACTATCCAGGCTTTCATTTCGAAGTAACCCTACTATCAAGGTTCCTTCTCATAACCCTACTATCCAGGCTTTCATTTCGAAGTAACCCTACTATCCAGGTTCCTTCTCATAGTCCTACTATCCAGGCTTTTATCCCGAAGTAGCCCTCCTATCCGGGTTCCTTCTCATAGACCTACTATCCAGGCTTTCATTTCGAAGTAACCCTACTATCCAGGTTCCTTATCATAGGCCTACTATCTAGGCTTTCATTTCGAAGTAACCCTACTATCCAGGTTCCTTCTCATAGCCCTATTATCCAGGCTTTCATTTTGAAGTAACCCTACTATCCATGTTCCTTCTCATAGCCCTGCTATCTAGGCTTTCATCTCGAAGTAACCCGACTATCCAGGTTCCTTCTCATAGCCTTATTATCCAGGCTTTCATCTCAAAGTAACCCTACTATCCAGGTTCTTTCTCGTAAGCCCTACTTTACAGGCTCTCATCCCGAAGTAACCCTACTATCCAGGTTCCTTCTCATAGCCCTACTATCCAGGCTCCCATCTTGAAGTAACCATACTATCTAGGTTCCTTCTCTTTTATCTCCAGACAAACGTTTACAACACTGTAAAACCTGGACCCGACCGGATACGGTCAATTTCACAATTCCCCAGTAAGTCATTGTGCATCCTGGACCCTGACCAGATATGCATTTCACTTCCGCCTCCTCAAGAGTTAATTCCCCAGTAGAGTAACGAACAACCGAAGCTCCTAGAGTCTACTTCCTAGGACATAAATCAACATTCCCCGGCGAAGTCTTCCTCAACAGCAGGTACATGAATTCTCGCAAAGAAATCTCATGCGACTGATATATTTTCTGGATGGAATCTTTAAGGCCATCTGCGAAGACTCTCTGTCGACTCCCAAATGGAATCTATAAGCCCGTTCCTGATATCACTGATCAATGTTACTTCATGCGAGTGCAAATTTCTGGGCACTCTAGTATTCAATCATCTTCCACCTTCAGATCACGAAAGGCAGATCAACCAATCTACATCCTCAGGTTTAAGAAGATTAAACAGGGGCAGCTGTTGTACCCCAAAATTTCCCTCCCATTTTACTCAACATATGTTCATTGAGACCCTCAATTTTTTCAAGGATGCCCACGAGTTAACCAGACAAACTCTCTCCTAAAAGCAATGAACCTCCAACTAGGGTTTATATTTTCATCAAGATGGTTGAGCTCCAAAGGCCTCATATGCTCTCAATAGTCCTAATATGTGATCAAGACCATTCATGCCAAGTTTTTTGCCTTGCACAAAAAGTTTGCCCAGTCAACTGCTCAGATGCTTGAAAATCAACTATATCAGGTCAAAAGTCAACTAGGGCCCACATACAGTCAAACTTCAATATTTTTGGTCAACATCAACATTTTGAAGTGATATCCATCATTTGATCAAGGGTTGATCATGATTCCCCAAGGAAGGCTCCTAATTCATCAAAACTTAAAAGTTGCTAAATTAGGGTTTCTCAAGAAAAAGTCAACCAAACTTTGACCAAGCATAACATTTTCATACTTTATCATAAATTTCTCATCCAAGGATCATTTTGAAGAGAATTTAGTTCCCTACAACTCATATTCAGTCCTCAAGTCCAAGAAATGCACTCATGGAAAGATATGAATTCAGACATTATAGGTCATTCCAAAAAGTCAACAAAAACACCTTTTGGGTCAAAGCTCCTTACATGAACATGGAAGATCCAATTGAAATGAAACCAAAGAGGTTGCTTAGGGGACATCCTAAGATTTCTAAAAAGTCTAAGAACACCCTCTTAGGGTTAAAATTGATAGAGATATGCATTGTCAAAGTTGGCCATTTTTGGAAATTTGCCCAGAGTCAACAATGCCCAAAATTGCATTTTTTCCACATGGGCCCATTTTTTTAAGATTGAATATCAGTCCTAACATGGTCCACAACATATGGGACCCTCCATGCCTTTTTATTTTTGTTTATTTAATTTATTTTGATTTTTATTCATGTAAAATCAAATAAATTCAAATAAAATCAAATTAAATCAAATAAAATCAAATTTATGGAATAGGATTTGTTTTGCATTGAATTATAGATCTCATATGCTGGCAATGATCAAACAAATCGTGCAAGCTCTAAAAAGAAGAGAAAATCTCCAATTTTGGAAAGATTTGAATCAAAACTTCAAGGCCATCAATCTTTTGATTCTTTCCAATTTTTATTGACTTAATTGGATTCATTACTTATAGAGAAGCTTTGTGAAACCTAAAAGAGAGAACACACGTGCAGCCTGCCTCCCAAGAGCAAGAACAAAGTTCAACTTTTTTTGGTGAAAAAGTGCAGATCGAATCTTTCATTACAGGCCGTTTCAAGCCATTCAAATTATCAAAACATATTCATCGACACCATCTGAAGCGATTGCAAGTATTATCAAGGCCTGAAGCATCAAGAATCACGCGCTAGCACCTTCACGGTTTTCCCTTTTTTCAAAACTCGGTTACAATGATTCTTGCATCATAAACATGTTTTGATTATATATCTATGTTTGTTATCATATTTGCAACATACTGGAATACTTTGATTGGAGTTTGAGTGTAGGTATGGACATCTTCCATGGCTAGGGTTCATGAACTAGAATTTGGGGTTTCCTTCTCTACGGAAAATTGGCCCTGATTATGGGTACCATAGCACTCAGGGGGTTATTTCCTATTGACCCTTGCCCTTGGTTGGGATTGATATTACTTGTGCTGTGTTTTTGATCTTTACAGGTTTGTAGCCACGCACAAAAACTGTCACTATAGCCTATAGTGACGAGTTCATCCGTAGGTAAAAGCTCTTTCTAAAACAACAATCCCCGGGGAAGAAGACGAGGGCGTGGAAGCATACCATTGGCTTGTTTAAAATTCACGCGTTTTCTTGGGCATAATGTTCTGTTTATATTATATTCATTTTATTTGATTATATACGTGACTAACAATCCAACTCAGATGGCAAAGAGAGAAGTTTTCAAGGCGCGCGTGTGTAGGAGGTCAGGGGTTCGATCCCTGCCTCCTACATAATATTTTTCCTAATGTTTAACTATAGATCTAGTACTATCATCCCAAGCACGCCTATCATACACCTCTACATCTCATCATTGGATCATCATAAGGCCCAAATCTAACACACCACAAGTGTAGCACATGGTGAACCCTCCAAAGGCCAATGACACTAGATCAGGTGCAGCCTTGGGCCAACTATTCTGGGCCTGAATAAATTCAGCATACACCCCCAGGATTATTTTTCATACCAGGCCCATTCTTTTTCTTTTTAATTTCTTATTTCAATTATTTGTTTTTATTATTTTTTTCACAAAAAAAAATCATTTTTTTATTAAATAAAAAAACATAAAAAACACAAAAAATATTAGAATTAGTTTTTTTAAAATATTTAATTCTATTAATTAATTAGGTAAATTAGAATAACTTAAATTCTTTTTTTTTTCATAATTAAAATTAATTAGAAATTAGGTTAATTTGCAAAAATCAATTATTTTCTCTCAAAAAATCTAAAAATATTTTTTTACTAAATTAAGTATCTTTGAATTTAATTTCCATTCCTCGTACTTAATTTCATCGCGTGCATTTATTTCATTATTTAATATGGATAATAGGATTTAATGGCAAGACAAATAATTTTAAAATGGTAGACAACCCTAATTGTGCAAAGATAATTAACTGAAAAAAGGCACACTTGCACATGCTCACTCCTAGGGTTTGCCCCCACTTGGTTGCCTCAGAAATAATGGTCATGTCCCTCGAACATAGGTATACCTTAGCAGTGACCCACAATTCAAAATCGTCATAAAGTTCATAGTCCCTACTTGTCCCTCGAGTTGCCTACGAATTGATCTTATGAGGATAGTCCCTTCGAAATGCTAAGGTATCTTTACTTGTTGCCTTCAGAGATCATTTCGTCTCTTCGAACATCCCTTTAAAATTCCAACGACGGAGCTACCCACTCCTTAATAGTAGGATAGCGCTGTCTAAAGGAAACGAAAATGAACAGACTTTTTTCGAGTAGGTAGAAAACTCTTAAGTACTTGCTCAAGACAAAAACTTTTCACACAAACACTTTTCAAAACAACTTCGTCACACTCTTGAGGACCGATACAAGGGTTATCACGAAGTAAACAAAACTTTTCAAAGCAAGCACACACAAGCAATTTCAAAATGAGCAAGTACCTAAGAGCCCGTGGAAAAACACAGATAGAAAGGGTGCTAACACCTTCCCTTTCTATAATCTACCCCTCGTACTCAGAAAAATCTCGAAAAAGGTTTTTTCTGTTCTTTTTCCTTTTCCTTAGTTGGATGAAATAAAAGTTGGTGGTGACTCTTGCTTACCGCGACATTTGTGAATACAAACGCAAAACCAATAAAATAGTCGGTTCTGCCATCGTATCACAGCTGGTAAAGGACCACTTTAGACTACGCTTTAAGAAAGCGCTGTCTAAAGGCATAAAAAATAAATAAAAAAATCAGAAAAGCGCTGCTAAAGGACCCTATTAGCCAGCACTTTTCAAAAGTGCTGCTAAAGGTCCATATTAGCCAGCGCTTTTAGAAAGCGCTGTCTAAAGCCATATAAATGAAAATTAAAAAATAGAATCAGTGTATACTTTTTCTCTTTCACAGATTCACGAACGATAGCAGAAACCCTTTCCCTCTCATTCTCACGAACAACTTTTACGTCACCGTCGTACCAACCCCCTCCGTCCTCCACCGTCTCTCTCGGTTGTCCTCCACCCACACTGATCGACTCTCAAGGTAGGTTCTTTCATAAAAATATCTTTATCTCCATTGATGTCCAAACTGAGTTATCCTCCTATTGATAATGTACTATGCTAACATCTAAGACATTATCCTCCTATTGATATCCAAACTAAGTTATTGATATGCATAACTGAGTTATAAGTATGCATTTTGATTTTTAGGTTCTTGGTAGGGCTTGATATATAACAACATCACTTTTAGCATTTAGCATTATAGCATTTTAATTTGGTTCTTTGTTTTGGAATAAAAAAGATGATGATAAGTTTTTTTGTTATTTTAATTGGTTTCTGAATTGTTTATCATGTTTATATTCTCTATGAACTAGTATTATTTACTAGTATTTTGAACCTATATATATACAACTTGTTTTTGATGATCCCTTTGTATTGGTGTAGTTAGTCGAAGACCATCATCGATTTGAAGAACATCAAAGCCACATCATCCGCCGTCGACACCAATAACTCATTTTCTTTCTTTGGTAAGTCAAGTTCAAATTCTATCAGTATCGATCAATTAAAAAACACAATTATTTTTATATAGATATATTTATTTTTAGTCCATGTTATTAACTTTAGAAATAAATTTCTAGAAATAATTCATTTAATTCAAACAAAAAGGGAATAATCCGTTTATAGTGTTTTTGTTTACTTGAATTAGTAGAAAAAATGGATGTTTGCCGATCGATTGTCACAAGAGTACGATAATGGGGTATTGGAATTTGTTAAGTTTTCCGTTGAACGCGCCAAAGACCCCAGTCGAATGAAGTGTCCTTGCTTGGGTTGTTGTTATATGGGTCGGGTTAACGCAGATGGATTGAAATCACATTTACTAATGCGTGGAATTGATAAAAGTTATACATGTTGGATATTTCATAGTGAAAAAAGTAATGACAACATTGAACCAGGGGAGAAAAGTAGTACGGCCTATGCTTCAGACGACAAGGACACAAATACATATGATTTTGATCGAGTCGAAGAGATTGCAGATGCACTTGAAGAAGATCTTCAGGATTGTCCCAAAATGTTTGAGAGATTGGTAAGCGATGCAGAGAAACCGTTGTATAAAGGTTGCACTAAATTCACAAGACTGTATGTGGTATTAAAGTTGTACAACTTAAAGGCGGGCAATGGATGGTCAGATAAAAGTTTCACAGAGTTATTAGCCCTTATGAGAGATATGCTTCTATAGGATAATGTTCTTCCTAATCGAACCTATGAGGCCAAAAAAATGTTGTGCTCTATTGGCAAGAGCTATGATAAGATACATGTTTGTCCAAACGATTGCGTTTTGTTTCAAAATGAATATGCATCGTTAAATGAGTGCCCTAAATGCGGTTTGTCTTGATATAAGAAAAAATTGTCTCCAACAAAAGTCTTATGGTATTTTCCTATAATTCCGAGATTTAGGCGCATGTTTCTAGTGAAACCGATGCAAGACACCTGACTTGGCATGCAGATGAAAGAATAATTGATGGAAAGTATCGACATCCGGCAGATTCACCACAGTGGTAGAAAATTGATAATGATTATCCTGATTTTGGAGAAGAAGCAAGAAACCTTTGCTTGGCTTTATCTACTGATGGAATGAACCCACATGGTCTTCAAAGTATCTCACAAACCACATGGCCTGTGATTCTTATGATTTATAACCTACCTCCATGGTTATGTATGAAGCGTAAGTACATGATGTTATCTATGTTAATTTCTGGGCCTAAACAACCAGGGAATAAGATAGACGTATACTTGACATCTTTGATCAAAGATTTAAAGATTTTGTGGGAGAACGGGGTGGAGGTTTATGATGGATATAGGAAACAAATTTTCAATTTGAGGGCGATGTTGTTTGGCACAATTAATGATTTTCCAGCATACGGGAATCTATCTGGGTATAACATTAAAGGTCAACATGCGTGTCCTATTTGTGAAGATGGAACCGATACGACGCGTTTGGAACTTTGTCAGAAGAATGTGTTTCTTGGTCATCATAGATTCTTACATTCTAAACATCACTACCATGCGTGGAGAAAATCATTTAATGGAGACACCGAACAACATAAAGCTCCACCTGCATTGTCAGGTGACCAAATTTTTGAAAAGGTGAAAGATGTGTATACTCAGTTTGGCAAGCCTTTTGCGCATACGGTTGTCATAGGTGGGTGGAAGAAGAGATCGATTTTTTTTTGAATTGCCATATTGGAAGTCTCTGGATGTGAGACATTTTCTCGATGTTATGCATATTGAAAAAAATGTTTTTGAAAGTGTTATTGGTACGTTACTCAATATTAAAGAAAAGTCTAAGGATGGCCTTAAAGCATGAGAGGACATGTTAAAGATGGGAATACAAACTGAACTAGTACCCGTGAAGAAAGGAAGCTGAACATATCTCCACCTGCTGCTTTTACTCTATCTAGAAAGGAGAAAAAGATATTGTGTAAGTTTCTAAGTGAAGTTAAAGTTCCAGAAGGATACTCTTCAGATATTAGAAGACTTGTGTCTATGAAAGACCTCAAGCTAAAGAGTTTAAATACACATGATTGCCATGTTATAATGGAGCATTTTCTACCAATAGGTATACGTTCTATTTTTCTAGATAAAGTAAGAAGCGCGATAACTAAGTTGTGTTTTTTCTTTAGGTCAATTTATAGTAAGGTGATTCATCCTGAGATCTTACCAACATTGCAAAAAGAAATTGTTATTACTTTGTGTGAGCTTGAAATGTATTTTCCTCCCTCATTTTTTGACATAATGGTACATCTAGTTGTTCATCTTGTGAAAGAGACACAGTTGTGCGGACCAGCTTATATGAGATGGATGTACCCTACTGAATGTTATATGAAAGTATTAAAAGGGTACGTGAAAAACCAAAGTCGCCCAGAGGGTTGTATTGTTGAGCGATACATTGTTGAAGAAGCGGATGAGTTTTGTACTGAATATTTGTCCAAAGTTCAATCCATTGGACTCCCCAAAAGTCATATTTTGAAAAAAAGGAAGGTAAAAGATTAATTGGAAATAAAATTGTGACAGTATCAAAAGATGAACGGGATCAAGTGCATCTGTATGTTCTGCACAATGACAGTGAGGTTGAGCCATATGTTGAAATGCACAAGGATGTACTCTGAGGGTTAAATCAGAATAGAAATGAAAATTGGATAGTACGGGAGCACAATTAAAGTTTTATACCATGGTTTAAGGATCATATTTTTTCAAAGCTTCATTCAAATCCCGCTTCAATAACAGAAAGGTTGAGATGTTTGGAATATGGATCCTAGCAATAAAGAACTTCTGGAGAAGTTGGAAAAGTTACAACAAGAAGTTTATGAGCTGAGAAAGGAAAAGGAAATAGATCAAGCTACATGTTTTAAAGATACTAGTGACAAAGGTAGTATCAATGGTAACTTTGGACAGAATATTCCCGAGGTAATTATATACCATATTTATAAATTATATAACCATATTTATTAATTATATAACCATATTTATTAATGGTTATAGGGCATTTCCCGGTGTTTACTCTATTTGTCGGCACCGACTTATCGGATGGTTGGCAAGGGAAAAGTGTATAATACTTCGGGAGAAATGCTTCACCATAAACTGCTCCCAAATGGATTTTTGAAATTATCGGTTGATGTTGTTTTAGAGGGGGGGGGGGGGGGTGCATTGTTACCACTACCTGACGATATGGCAGATACAACATTGGTGGCAGATGCAATATGATCGTTTGTTGCATGGCCGTCAAGTCTCGTTTGTGTAGATAATGAGGTATGCTTAAAATCGTTTACTATTCAAATTTTTTAAGGAAATTTTACTTAGATTTTGTTTACATGGTAATGTTAGACTCCAACAAAATCCATTCCAAAAGATAAGGGGATTAGGCGGGAGACCGAGTCAATTGCATCAATTGAGGTAAAACATAATTATATGACATTTATGCTATGAGAAATGCTAATTTGTGATTTTATACTTCCCCTAACTAATTTTATGATAACTATATTCATGCTAAAGAGATTGCACAAGTCAGTAGGGGTAAGGCGTCTGAAATTAGCAATATTTCCACACAAAAAAAGAATGTTGCTAAGAAGACCGTGGCTAGCAAAAAAACTACTGCTCAGTTCAGGTCGTGCCTTGGGACATATTTAGGAATTACAGATATTCCGGATGGTGGTACCCGCCTTATACCTATGAGTGAAGACATATTTGGTTTTGAATACCTGGAAGCAATTGGTAGAGAGGATATGGGGCAAGTTTTTAGACATTTGGAATTAGGCCTCGGTGTTATCGGTATATACATCAGGTATACTCCGATCAACATTATTTAATTAGAGAACAATTTATTCCCTCATTTCAATGAATATAGTATAATGTTAATGATGTTTTAATTTAAGGTTTATGTATGACAACATTGTGCGCCCGCGTGGATTAGAAGTAAGATTTGGCTTCTTAGCTCCCAACACTGTCAATTCATGGTTAATTGTAACGAGACCAGATGATGTCATAGCATATGTACTCGGTTTATTCGTGGCCAGTAAAGATACTGAGAAGTTGTTCTTTCTTCCATATAATACTGGCAACGGGTTAGATTTTCATCCAAACTTGATCTATTATAATTTTCCGTTTTTGGCCATTGTTTAATCTTTGTTTAATCTTACAGTGGACACTAGTTATTGGTTGCGATTAATCCTATGAGAGAAACTGTGTAGTATCTGGATTCGTTATACAATGATTGGTCAACATATCCAGATTTGAAGCAGATGATTGACACGTAAGTTTTTTGCTCCCAAAGAGATATTCAAGTTTATGTTTATGTTTATGGTCAACATATCTGGATTTGTGTTTATGTTTATGTTTCTATGTGAGAGTGTTCTAAATAGTCGTTTATATTTTATTATAGAATTCTACTAGCTTTTCGCTCCCAAAGAGATATTCAAGGGCCAAAAAGTAGAGCCAACAACGTTACATGGATAAGAGTGGAGGTATATTTTCACAAAGAGATATTCAGTTTTGATTACATTAGTGATGATACTTGATAAAACAATTTAAGCGGTGTATCCTGATATATATTCGTATTTTCTTTCCATGTGTAGTGTCCTCGCCAGCGTAACAGTATAGATTGCGACTATTTTATGTTGAGGTTTATGAGAGAAACTATTCTTCTGGACCGATTAGAGATTCCATCCATGGTATGGATTTCTAACTTAAGAATTACATGCTATTTTCATATTTTGTGTTTCTCATAAAATGACATATTATTTTAACTAAATCACATACTATGTTATATTATTATATATGTAGTACTTTGAGGAATTTAATTATTCACATTACTCAAAAGATCAATTGAATGAACTTATGGAGGAATGTTGTCAATTCATTATCGGGTTGAGAATTTTATAAGCTAAAGTATATTGTCTTATTTCCTTTGATGAGAACTTTCGAGTTTTGAGTATAAATTAAATTTGAATAAAGTGCAACATTAATATTATCATGTTATGAATTTCGATCATTTGGTTTTTTTTCCCAGGCTTATAGGTGCATGTGTAGAAGATAGAGCTAAGATATTCATGTTGTTGTTATTTCATGAGAATTCTCGAAGATAGTGAGATGTACAGATGTAACATCAATTTTGAATTTTAGGATTTTTAACTTGTAGAATTTTAACTTGTATCATAAATTTTGTAGTTGTTGTTGTATATATCATCAATTTATATATATGTGTAATTTTTATATATGCATATTTTATTGGAATGAAGCTACCAAATATGGTGCATAATATGGTGAAAACCTGGTTCAAATATGGTTAAAGTTTTGATTAAAATGCATTATATATATTGGACAACGCTTTTGTAAGTTAAAACAAATATTTTATTAAAAAAAATTATGACGAATAGACAACACTTTAAGAGAAAAGTGATTTAAAAACTCAAAAATAAGCGCTGCCTAAAGTGGGAAAGCGTTGTCTAAAGTGGGGGAATAGACAACGCTTTTAAAGGAAAGCGCGGTCTAAAGCCTAACTTAAAAAATAACAAAGCGTTGTCTAAAGCAAAAGCGCTGCTAAAGGGGTATATAAAAAAGCACTGTCTATTCTAAAAGCGCTGTCTAAAGTGGGCATAAGAAAGCGCTTTTTCATTGAAAAAAAGCGCTGTCTTTTCTTTTAGCAGCGCTGCTTTAGGCAGCGCTTTAAAGCGTTGTTAAAAGCCTAAAAAAGCGCTGTCTTTTCCCTTATTTGTAGTAGTGATGGATTGTTAAAGGTTTTCCCACTAAAGACTTAGGGGAAAATAATCTAAAGAGATGGTAATTGAAGGATATGAATTGTTGAAGAGATCAGACTTCAAGGTTGTTATAGGGAAAATTATACACCATACCCTACCATACTTCTCATATCTGTGAAAAAGCTCTAACTTACATTCTGCTTATTTTTATTTCTTCTAAGTGACAATTCCTAAATCAAAACCCAAGTTAAATTTTTTGTTTAATCCACTATAACAAAACTGATTATAGAACAATCAACAATAATTCTGATCAACCTTATTGGCACCCCTAATAAGTCTGTCGATCCTTATTGTAAATCCACTCAAACTGCAACAGAGGTCTTCTTGAGATCAGACCTTCGCCCAGTCTCTCAAGGTATCATTCAACAACAGTTGAGTAATTTCAGTGTATTACAAATTTGCTTCTTTTAAGAAGATTACACAGACTTTTCTGTACAATGAAAAACACCTAAGTGTTCTACTGCAAGATGAAAGCAACAACTCCTTTCTTATTTACAAAACTATACACAAATGATTTCTCTACATAATTTGTACAATGCTTTTGTGTAGTTTTGTTGAGCTTGATTTGAACCGATAGATTTGTCGTTGTAGTGTTGATTCTTACTTTTCTTCAGCTTCCAAGTCTTCCTTTTATAGATTGTAAAAGAGACTCATTGAAAGGGTAGAAATGTAAATTGGAAATCTAGTTGTTGGTTCTCAATGGTTATAATGAGAGTAGTCACCGTCAAGTACAAAAGGACTGTCCTTGATCCACTCTAGAAGATTAGAGGTCATAGAAACTTTATGTACCTTTTGTACACTATCACACGTTGTTGTACCCTAAAATTTTCCCTCTCATTTCTCAAGTAATCTCTCACAAAGATCTCCATTGATTCAAGACTGCACAAAGTTTGATCAGCTAAAGACACATCCTCTAGCACTGATGACTCAAATTAGGGTTTGAGTTTGTACAAGGACAAATGGACTTTTAATGCCCCATATGACTTTCATGGATCATTTGGGACCCTCAAGATTTCTCATGTCAAGTTTCAAGTCTTGGATCACATTTTTCCCAGTCAATTGATCAGTTGACCTAAAATCAACTGTATTGGGGAAAAAGTCACTATGGTCAATTTACAGTCAAACTTCATAATTTTTGATCCATATCAACATAACTAACTCATATATGTCAATTTATCAAGTTTAGATCACAATTCCTCAAGAAATTTGATCAGATCATCAAAAGGGCAAAATAGTCAAAATTAGGGTTTTGACTAAGAAGGTTCAATTTTTGACTTTTGACCTAATAATGACTTATTGGTTTAGGAAATGATCTAAAGTATTCAAATACTTAATTTTGACCTAATGGCATGGCTCAAAACATTTCTCAAGATCAATTGATTGATAGTTGATTTTCAGTCAACTGATTAAAAGTCAATTGTACAACTGAAAAGTCAAACTTTAACTTTTTGATCAAAATCAAGTTTCAAAGATTACAATTCATAAAGACATGTCAAAATATGAAACTTGTTCATCAAGAAATCAAAAAGTTGAGATTTCATTTTGAAAAAGTCAAAATTCTAAACTTAGAATTTTTTTTAAGTGTTGGAAATTCACATTTTTTTCACACCTTTGAGCCAAACTTACACCATGGTGCAAGATGATTCAAGGGAAAATTCCAACATGAAAGTTGTAGATTTCAATGAGATATAAAACATTGTAGAGAAGAACTTTTTCTAGAAATGCATGGATTTCAAGTTATGATTTTAAGAAGACATGTTCATGAAACTTTAAAACTTAGTGAAAATTTTCCCTAGTTTAGGCAGGATTTTAACCTAACTTCATGGCAATTTTTCACATAGTTCCAAGATGAATCTTAAAAAATGTCCAACATGAAGGTTGTATAGGATGCTTCAAGCTTTTCAAAATGTCACAGAACTTATTAAGATCATACTTGAGCAAGTAGAATCGAAGGAAAGAAGTTAGGGTTTCATTCTTGAATTACAAGCCATTTCTTGATGAACACATAATCCAATCTCAATGTTAGGCTGCATAATCTTGCTTTGCAGGCCTTCTAACTTGTGAATATATCCATCATTAATGGATTACACAAACTTTTGAGCTGTAATCCAAGTGGTTTAAGCATTGTCCAATTTAAATTTCCATTTTGGGAAGAAAGTTAACAATGCCATTCTTGAAAAGCAAGCTTTATGCACAAAGTCAATTCTTGAGCCTCTCACTTCTTCCCTCTGATCATACTCCATATACTAAGTCAGAAGCAAGTTTGTTTAAAGCATAACCACTCTACAATAGCAAGTACAAAAGACATTGAAACTTGATTTCTCAAGAAAATCACATGTTGAGCTTAAACATGTGATTTTGAATTCTGATCAAATACAAGTCTCCAAACTTGTTGCTTATAAATAGAGGAACTATTTGTGAGCTAAGACACGAGCTGAAGCACCCTGAAACTATCTCAAACACTTGCAAGCCAGAAATTATCCAAAAACTCCATTGATGCACAAATTCTGACTTTGAACTTGCAACTCACAATTCCCTTGTGCATTTTCCTTCCTAATCAATCACAAAGCTCATACACATCAAATATAGTCCATCCCCATCCATGTTCCACAACTGTAACTCCATCTTCATCATCCTCCAAACTAAAAAATAGAGCACTGCAAGTTGACTTCTCCAGGCCATTTCAGCCATCCATTGCTCAAGCTAATCATTGCATTAGCTTCCTGGGAACTTGAGGGAGATAACCTAATCATTGCAGCACCTTGAATCAAGCTCATTTGCATTTCACAATTTCCAGTTTTGAGGTATCTTTTCTGAACTTCTATCTTTTCATTTAGGCATTGTTAAGCTAACATTTGTGAAGATAAAATGTAGACGTCATTGCCCTGAAACTGTACATGTCCATAGATTTCATTTATATTGATTGAGCTTAGAGAATTTTAGGTTTGAATCTCTGAAAAAATTTAGGTCAGAATTTGGTACTTTTAGAAATTCTCATTCATCTTTGATTTATAGCTTATGATATTTATATGGTTGGATTCATATGGAAAAATGGAGCAACTTTCATGTTTGCATCTTTCATTTTTGTTGAGAAATGAGAAAGTTATAGGAACCATGGATGGAGGTTGAAGATGAAATCATTTTTAGGAGTTGACTTGTGTTATGTATTTATTGTTTTGCTTATGTTAACAGATGTACAATCACCCCAGTGGCAGAGGTAGCGCGCGTGTATGGTGAGGGTCATGGGTTCAAGTCCCAGCGCTACCTTTTGTTCAATTTTTCAACATTTTCCTTGTTTTTTTGCCACAACCAGCGCCTGGGCCTCCATCATTGGGCCTTGCCTTTTTTTTCTTCTTCTAACCCCTGCCTTCACTTTCATGCATCTGGTCCAAACATTTTTCTTATCATTTTTAATTTAATTTATTTTCTTATTTTATTTTATTTAAGTTTTCTTTATTATTTTTTTATTACTATTATTATTATTATTATTATTATTATTATTTTTATTAATAAAAAATTCAAAAATATTTTTATTTATTATTTATACATTTATATTTTATTTTCTTTATAAAACAAAAAGACAAAAAAACATTTTCTTAACAAATTTAATTTAAAATTTTTTTTAAAATTTAAATGATAATTAGACTCAAGTTTATTTTATTTTCTTTTAAATTAAAATTAACTTAGAATTTAGGTTTCTTTTAATTAATTAATTTTCTTATTATTTTTATTAAACTTAAAACCTTTTCATAACAAACCCTAAAAATGCTTTCTAACTTAATTTCTTTTCTTAATTAGTTTAGGTTTAATTTTTATTTAATTTTGATTAATCATTTTCTTAATTAGGTCAAAAGTAAACCCTTTCATTAAAACCAAACAAAATCATTTCCTTTCCATTTATTTTCTTGCACATTTATTCAATTCTAGTACATTATTCAATATGGTTGTAATAGATAATTAGGTTTAATTTTCTTGCAATCCCCATTTGTAAATTTGTATACCCCCTCCCCTAATGATGTAATAGCGTAGTAATTTTACTTTCCGCAATTTATCGCTTTCATATAAATGTTAGTAATTAGGGTTTGTATGGCAAGACTAAAATCAACAATTAGTAAACCCTAATTCAAGATAAATAATGCATGTAAATCAAACACACTTGCACACTTGCACCCTTAGGGGAATTCCACTTGTTGCCTTATAAAAATGGTCATGTTATGCATGTGGGATGTCTTAGCAAAAACAAATAAAAAATACAAGATCATAGTCCATCGATGACGCTACAAATGTTGCCTTTCAAAATGATCTTAGTCCCTCAAAAAGAAATTCTAAGATATCTCACAACATTGCTATCATGACTATACGATGACCCACGCTCGTCCCTTTACATCCAAAGATAAGGCTTCTTACCAAATCAATGGTAATATAGCAATATCAAAGGAACGAAGAAATGAACACTTTTGAGTAGGTAGATTGTTCCTAGTTGCTTTCCCATTTTCAAAACAAACATCCTTGCTTATTGACAAAATAAACACCAAACACTTTCAAAACATTTTCCAAACATGAAATATTTTCAAAAAGCCCAACACTTTGTATATGTTCTTACAAACGAAAACTATTACAAAGTTTGCCTAAACGTATGCGCCTTTTCAAAATACTTTCAAAAACCACCACAAAGCACATTTTCAAACAAAGCAAGTGATCTAGCAAGCAATTAAGAGCCCATAGGTAACTATGGATGAAAAGGGTGCTAACACCTTCCCTTTTCATAATCTACCCCCCGAACTCAAGAAATAATCTCAAAGGTTTTTCCCGTTCTTTTCAGCCTTTCCTTTTGGATAAAAGAAGTCGGTGGCGACTCTTGCTAACCGCAACATTTGCGATCAAACGCAAAACATCCCAAGTAAGTTCTCCCACCGTATCACAGAACTGGAGACTCTGCTGGGGAATTCACTTAAAAGTGGGGTTACCTTAGGGATATATCACATTTACTTGCTTTCATTGTTTGATTTGTTTGCTTTACATTTTGGTTCCTTGTTGGGCTTGTTCTAATCCTCTAAGCGGATTTTGGATACCTTATAGGCAAGTAGCAATACATTGTGGAAACTGTGTGGGGTACACCGACATGGTCTAAGCAATAGCTACATTAGTGTGACACATTTGTGGATACCGGTAGCCCTTGAATAGTCAAGGAGAATACGAGGCTGCTGTGTGGTGTCATGAAGCACTAACTGACTTTAGAACCTTTACTTGACCAACTTGGCCATTAGGAAGTAGTGAGATAACCAGATTTGGTGCAGTCTAAATTGGTTGATACTCGATACTACACTCATTGAGATCAGACTTATCGAGATATTTCGGTCACTATTAAAGAGGCTTGCGCTGAAATCATGCCCGACAAGAAAAATCAGTGATATTGAGATCCCTTAGAACCCGATTACTATTTCTAGGACAGGTTTGAGCCAACTAAACTTCAAGAGGGTACTTACCTATGAGCCTCCATGCAAGCCTAAACCTAAGGACTTGTTTGTCTTGTGTGTATATGCTTACTTGTACATAGCATCATAAACATCATAACATCATACTCATTCTCACTAACCATTTCAAGGATTATTGGGATTTATCTTTGATCTGTTTTATAGGACATGGCTTCTATTCACAGGAAAACCAGTCAAGTCAATCTCGTAAGAATTCCTTCTCAACTCAAAGTGCTAGCATCTAGGGTCCCCGAGAACTCTTCATTCACCGAAAGACATGGCTGCCTCCTAAACTTGGTTACCTCTAGAACAAATGAAGATATGATGAAGGTGTTGTTCCAGTTATTTGATCCTCTACACCATTGCTTCACTTTTCACGGTTATCAGCTTATACCTACTATGGAGGAATTCTCTCAACTCTTGAAAATTCCTATTCTCAATCAACTACCTTTCAACGGTACGGAAAGAGATCCAATACCTGAAGAGATTTCCCGAGCACTACACTTACAACAATTTGATATCACGACTAATTGGGAAACAAGGAGTGGTGTCAAAGGTTTCTTAGCCAAGTTCTTGTTTGAGAAAGCTCAAGATTGTTGTAACTCTTTGGACTTACAAGCTTTTGAAGAAATATTGGCCCTTCTCATATATGGGATGGTTTTGTTTCCAAACCCTGACCAACTCATAGATGTAAGTGCTGTCAAAATTTTCATGACTCGTAATCCGGTGCCTACTTTGTTGGGAGATATCCTACATTCTCTCCACACTAGCACTATGAGGAAGAGAGGGGACCTCATGTGTTGCACTCCTCTCTTGGCTAGATGGTTTATTTCGTATCTTCCTCGACCTGTGTTGAAGAACGAGCAGGGTTTGAGGTGGTCCCATAGGTTAATGACACTCAGACATTCGGATATTCATTGGTGTTCTCGATCCTTGGAGAATGTTACTATCATAGACCATTGTGTGGAATTCCCTAATGTACTTTTGCTTGGCATTAGGAGATGTATCACTTACAACCCTTGCTTAGCCTTATGACAGTTTGGGTATGCCCGAAGAGATGGTCCGCATGATATGCTCATCCAAGGAGTGGTATTTGACTACAAGAGCGACGGTCAAAGCTACCACCAGAGGTTTATACGAGCTTGGAGGATGGTAAACAAAGTGGATAGTAAGACACAGGGATACAATAATTCCATTCCCTCTTGAGCCTTACCTTAAGTGGGTACGAGATCGTGCTCAGACGCTCGTGATTCCTTATCCCTCCATTTTACCAGTTATCATGGAACTTGTGGTTGAAGGAGATGTCCCGTACACTGTCCTCCATCCCGACATGCCTACTTCTCTTGAAGACTTGCAAAAGTGTTGGATTCAGCTAAAGGAGGAACGAGATACATTCGAAGCTCAATTCTACGCTAGTGAGAAAAGGGTCTTGGAGCTTACAAAGTAGCTACATGAAGAGCAAAGCGTGAACGCCTACCTTGCGCCAAAGAGGATGCATTCGGTCTTTTTATCTTAGAGATTTACTTTGTAAGCCCAAGAGGCGTGTTGTAGTCATTTTGAACTAATTAATGAAATTTGACGTTTGTTCATGCTTTGTCTATACAAATTTAAATTTCATAAATCCTTGAAATCATTAGCATATACATCTTCCATGCATCATAACATAACATGTTTTCACACAACAGGTTTCCTTATCTTTCTGCTGTTTATTTCAGCAAGATGGACCTAGAGAAAACAATGAAGGACCTTCAGACACAAAACTCTCAATTCCAAGAGACTCTACTGGCCCTAGCCAAGGGGAAACAAGATATGATGGCATTGTTGGCAGCCAAGAAGGAACCCAAGAGGAAAGCTCTGGTCAACATGGGTAGATGGTTCAAAGAGTCGGTCTGTCAGATCCCGGTAGTGGAAGACTCATCTGAGGAAGATGAGAATCAGATTGGAGAAGCTAGGAGCACCCAGGCTGGGTGTATCAATGATCAAGCGTCTGATGATGATGATTATTTTGACGAGCAGTATCCCCCCGCTGATGTCAAGTACAAGCAGCTAGAAGACAAATTGAAGGCCGTTGAGATCCAAGCCATTCCCGATTTGGATTTTGATGATTTAAGTTTGATCTCTGGGGTTGTCATTCCCCACAAATTCAAGATACCAGTCTTTGCAAAATACGATGGGGTTCCCTGTCCAAAACTGCACCTGAAATCTTATGTGCGCAAGATACAACCACACACTGCTGATAAGAAACTTTGGGTTCACTTTTTTCAAGAAAGCTTAGCTGAAACACAACTAGAGTGGTTCTACCAGTTGGATGGTTCCCGTATTAATACATGGGAGGACTTAGCCACCACTTTCTACCACCAATACCAGTATAATGCCAACTTGGCGCCGACAAGAGTTCAGTTGCAAGATATGACAATGGTGAAGAATGAAGGATTCAAAGAATACGCACAAAAATGGAGATACCTTGCCAGTAGGATTTAACCACCTTTGACTGATAGGGAGCACATTGACATGTTTATGGACACTTTATATGGTCCATTATTTAATCTATTGGTTGGCTTCTCTTCTTCTGGTTTCACCAAGCTGATCTTAACCGGTGAAAGAGTTGAAAGTGGCATCAAAAGCAGGAAGATTCCCATGGCATCTGCCTCCACTTCCAATCCTGTAAAGAAACCTTTTGATGCAAAGAAATAAATAAATGTTGTGTATGGGGCAAAGGCCCGTACCAAGAAGGATGACCGCCAGTCTGTTAACGCTGTCCGAATCTCCAATCTAACTCCCGCTCAAAGACCATCTGCCAATCATCAACGGTTTGAGACTTCGAGAAGACAATTCACGAGGTTAGGCATGTCACTATCTCAAGCCTTACAACACTTGCTAAAGGTTAATTTGGTGACATTGCGCGATCCTCCGGCCAATCCAGATACCTCTTTACCAAAGTATAATCCGAACGCTAAATATGCATATCACTCAAGTAGTCTCGGGAATGAGACTGACCAATGCTGGGAAATGAAGAGTAAAATTCAGGACTTGATCGATAACAAGACTATTGAATTTGATCCTTCTCCAACTCTAAATGTAATCACCGCGCCTATGCCAAATCATGGCAAGGGTGTCAATGAAGTTAACGCTGTGGGTGATTCTGGTGATGAAGTTGCATTTGAAGATTGGGTGTATCCCACTATAACGAAACTCAACAATTGGCAAGCAAGGGACTTCGTCCCCATATCCTTCACTGATGAGTAATCACTTGTTTATTGCTTTCTTATTAACTAAAGAACATTTTGTCTGTAATATTTAACAATGACTTTTAAGCCATGTGCCTAGCCCGGGGCACTATGGTCCATTTGTCAAGGGTTTTATTTATGTTCATCTTATCATATGATCATTCAATACAAATCACTTGACTCTTTTGCATTTAAATCTTTGTGCTCATTGTCTTTCTTTTCTTTCAAAATACATTTTTCAAAATAGCCATGTATCTTACATGCACACACACACACACACACACACACACACACACACACACACACACACACACACACACACACACACACACACACACACTTGTAGGTCCTCATCCACTCTGGATCTCAGTGCCAATGACTCCACTATTACCGACTATGAATTCGAATGTCCAATTAACCAAGCCGAAGACGAAGGTGAGGAAGATTGTGAAATACTGGGAGAACTAGCCAGACTTCTATTACAAGAGGAAAAATCTATTCATCTGCATGAAGAGTCAGTTGAAGTCATCAATCTGGGTACCGAGAGAGACAAGAAAGAGGTCAAGATCAACACTAACCTGGAAAGCAGTGTCAAGAGCAGATTGGTTTAGATGTTACATGAATATGTGGAAGTGTTTGCTTGGTCGTATAAATATATGCCAGGGTTGGATACCGACATCGTAGTTCATCGTCTGTCGACAAAATAAGATTGTCCTCCTGTCAAACAAACGGTTCATCGCATGAGGTCTGACATGTCTGAAAAGATAAAAGCTGAAGTGGTGAAACAATTTGATGCAAGATTCCTAGCTGTGACATCTTATCCCCAATGGGTTGCCAATGTGGTTCCAGTACCAAAGAAAGACGAAAAAGTCCATATGTGCGTAGATTATAGGGATATGAATAGGGCAAGCCCCAAGGATGACTTCCCTCTACCTCATATCGATGTCTTGGTCGATAACACTGCTCAGCATAAAGTCTTCTCTTTCATGGATGGTTTCTCCGAATATATTCAAATTAGGATGGCTCCTGAAGAAATGCAGAAGACCACTTTCGTTACGCAATGGGGCACTTTTTCTACAAGGTCATGTCGTTCGGGTTGAAGAATGCAGGGGCAACATATCAAGAGCTATGGTGGCTTTGTTTCATGATATGATCCATCATGAAATAGAGGTATATGTGGATGATATGATTTGCAGATCACAAACTAAAGAGGAAAAACTCGATCACGTGTACAAACTATTCGAGAGGTTGAAAAAGTACAAGTTGAGGTTGAACCCTAACAAGTGCACATTTGGAGTACGATCTGGAAAACTTCTAGGTTTTATTGTCAGCAGTAAAGGCATCGAAGTCAATCCTGCCAAGGTAAAGTCCATCCAAGAAATTCCAGTCCCCCACTCAGAAAAGCAAGTTAGAGGATTCTTGGGTCGTCTTAACTATATCGCCCACTTCATATCTCACTTGACTGCCACTTGTGAGCCAATCTTCAAACTCTTGAAGAAAGATCAAGTAGTCAGATGGAATGATGAATGCCAAGCTGCCTTCGACAAAATCAAAGAATATCTACAAGAATCTCCTATTCTCATTCCTCCAGTTGAAGGAAGACCCTTGATCATGTACTCGGCAGTACTAGAGAACTCTATGGGGTGTTTTTTGGGCCAACATGACGAGTCTGGCCGAAAAGAGCATGCTATTCATTACCTGAGCAAAAAGTTTACCGACTGTGAAACCAGATATTCACTACTCGAGAAAACTTATTGTGCTATGGCATGGGCTGCTCGCCGGCTAAGACAGTATATGTTGACTCATACCACTCTGTTGATTTCTAAGATGGACCCAATCAAGTACATCTTCGAAAAACCTACTCTTTCCGGACGGATAGCTAGATGGAAAATGATCTTGATTGAGTACGATATTCAATACACGACGTAAAAGGCCATCAAAGGAAGCATACTAGAAGATCATTTGGCCCATCAATCTGTTGATGATTATCATTCTATGAACTTTGACTTCCCAGGTGAGAACATCATGCTAGTGACTGACTGTGCGAAACCTGGACCGTATGACGCACCTGAACAAGGATCCAGATGGACTATGGTCTTCGATGGGGCTTCCAACGCCTTGGGTAATGGAATTGGTGTTGTGATTATCTCCCCTGAAGGTTGCCACACTCCTTTCACTACCATATTATGCTTCGATTGCACGAACAACATGGTCGAGTACGAAGCGTGTGTTTTGGGTCTGAAAGCTGCCATTGACTTGAGGATTAAACATTTAAATGTGTTTGGGGATTCCGCTCTACTGATTAGCCAAGTAAAAGGAGATTGGGACACTAAGCACCCTAATAACATCCCTTACAAGGAGCTTGTGCTATCTTTGATTCCTTACTTTGAAGAGATCACATTTGAACATTTCCCTAGGGAAGAAAATCAGTTAGCTGACGCCTTGGCAACCATGTCTTCTATGTTCAAGGTCAGATGGGACAACAAAGCTCCCATGATTACAATTGAGAGATTCGATGAACCTGCGCACTGCTGTGAGCTTGACACTGATACAGAAAATCCATGGTACCATGAGGTGAAGAGATACCTTGAAGCACAAGAGTACCCCGAAGGAGCATCTATCAATGAAAGAAAGTTCTTACAAAGATTTACAGCCAAATTCTTCCTAAGTAACCGAATATTGTACAAGCGCAACCATGACTCTACTCTACTCCGATTTTTGTACAAGAAGGAGGTAGAGGAAATAATGGAAGACATGCACGATGGTCTCTTTGGGACTCACTCAAGCGGAAATACTATGGCAAAGAAGATCTTGAGAGCTGGCTACTATTGGTCAACGATGGAGACTGATTGCCATCAACACTCAAGGACTTGTCACAAATTCCAAATCTATGCTGACAAGGTCCATGTGCCTCCTATCCCTCTAAACGTCATGACCGCTCCTTGGTCATTTGCAATGTGAGGCATTGACATGATTGGAGAGATCAATCCACTGCTTCCAATGGACATCACTTCATTCTGGTCGCTATTGATTATTTCACCAAATGGGTCGAAGCCACTTCATTTGCCTCAGTCACCAAGAATGTGGTAGCCATATTCATCAAGCATAACCTCATCTGCCGCTATTGTATCACCGAAAGGATCATCACCGACAATGGGACTAACCTCAACAATGCTATGATTACCGAGCTTTTGCACTCAGTTCAAAATCAAACATCACAATTCTTCTCCTTATAGACCTAAAATGAATGGCGCAGTCGAAGCGGCCAACAAAAACATTAAGAAGATTATGCATAAGATGCTAGTGACCTATAAGAATTGGCATGAGATGTTACTATTTTCTCTCCATGGCTACTGCACTTCAGCTAGAACATCAACTGGGGCAACTCCCTTTTCTTTAGTCTATGGCATGGAAGCTGTTTTTCCAGTAGAAGTTTAGATTCCCTCACTAAGGATTATGAATGAGGCAGACTTAGGCGAAGACGAGTGGATTCAGACAAGATTGGATTAGTTGAACTTGATCGATGAGAAGTGATTGGCTGCTGTTTGTTATGGTCAGACGTACCAAAAATGCATGATTAAGGCTTTCAACAAAAGGATCAAGCCTCGAGTATATCAAGTTGGTGACTTGGTGATAAAGCGTATCATTCTGCCACAAGACAACCCCGGGGGAAAATGGACTCCCACCTACGAAGGGCCATTTGTTGTCAATAGAGTTTTCTTCGGTGGTGCCATGATGCTGACTACCATGGATGGTGAAGACTTCCCACATCCTGTGAACACGAACATAGTTAAAAAATACTACGCATAAGAGACCCTCTAGGTTGACACACCTAGGCAAAAATAAGGGCATCCTGGAAAACCAAAAGGTTTGGGCAAAAATTAGGGATAAATGAAAAAGATTATACACCCGACAAGTTGAAAACCCGAAAGGGCGACTTGTGCAAAAAGGGGTATCCTGGTGGGCTGAAAACCCGAAAGGGCGGTACAGGAAAAAGTTAAGGATTGAAAGCGTAGGACTATGTTCCGTGGAATCACCACAGTTAACTTTATTGCCAAGGTCCAAGTTCAAACGGTCAAAGATCAATCCAATCAACTTCTGTCAATTGCAAGGGGCATTCGAAGACGTTGGGGCAATAGTAAATTTGTAATGCAATAAGATCATTTCCACATGGATATTTGTTTTTGTTTTCAATCTTTGTTTTCCTTTTGACGATTTCCTCTTACTAGGATCTCCGTCTCTTTGTACAAAAACGCCTATTCATGGGAAAAATATCAATACAAATATACTTTGAAGTGCAAACTTTCTGTTTTGTTTTAAATGAAAGTTGTCCAATGACTAAAATTAAACGAACATATGCATGTGAACATAATTAAAACTATTTGTCACATGTAGCAGAAGTAAGCATCTCTTTAATGTATATGGAATATCCCCAGAGTTATTTCATTAGCATTATCCCCACAAGGACGGTTACAATAAACCCATCCTCAACAAAGTTACCCACAAAGTCTCTTTGCATAGGTTGATTCCCAGCCAGAGTCTCAATTTCTTGGCAGTTTTCTCCCCAGCTAAGGTTATCCTACAAGAAGAAGCCTTGTGGATCTCTTCCTAAAATAATTCATCTCGTCAGCAATTCATCAAGTTTTCATCAATAGGGTTTATTTCCCCAACAAACAACATACAACATACAACAATCAACGAACAAAAAATTCCCTCGATATAGTCTATCTTCCCCAGCTGAGTCTGTCTTCCCCGGCTGAGTCTATACTCTCCAGCTGGAGTTTGCCTTTCAGACTATTACAAATCAGAGGGCCACAACCCCTAATCCCTAGTAAATTCGTCAACAAAACCTTTACTATTTCCACAAGATACTATGAAGCCTGGACCCGACCAAATATTAGTATAAAATTTCAAGCTACTATGATGTCTGGACCCGACCGAATAATAGTCAACTTCTCAAGATACTATGAAACCTGGACCCGACCAGATATCAGTTTTCAACTTCATCTTTTCAAGTAAGTTATTGTGAAGCCTGGATCCGACCAAATAATAATTCCCCTCAGAAGTTTGTTGTGAAACCTGGAATCCGACCAAATAACAACTAAGTTCCAATCAGGTTACTATAAAGCCTGGACTTGAGCAGATATCAATTCAACTCTATCTCTTTAGACAAGTTATTGTGAGCCTGGACCCAACCAGATAGAAATTAACTTCATCTACCTTAAAATCTGTGAAGCCTGGATCTGACCAAATATTAGTTCAACTTCGTCTATTCAAGCAAGTTATTGTGAAGCCTGGATTCCGACCAAATAACAACTAGATACAATCCCCAGCAAGACATTATGAAGCCTGGACTCGACCAGATAATAGTATAACTTTTCAAAAAAAACTATGAAGCCTGGACCCGACCAGATAGTAGTTACCACTTCAAGAAATATACAAAGCCTAGATCCGACCAGATAACAGTTCAATTTCAAGAAATTTTCTGCAAATCCTGAATCCGACCAGATAATAGTTAATTTATTCTTCCCCATTAAGTTATCGTGAAGCCTGGATCTGACCAGATAGAAGTTGACTTCCTCTTCCTCAGCAAGTTGTTGTGAATCCTAGACCCCACAAGATAACAACTAACATTCAAGAGATATTCCCCGACAGAAGCATTATGTCAACAAAGTTTGAAGATGTGTATACTCTTCATCCCCAACAGCAATCCGGGATTCAACTTCCCAAAGCTCCTTAGAAGTAGTCAGAGATTTATTTTCTCGGACAAATATGCATCCCACATTCATACATCATAGCATATACATACAAGATGCATTTTAGCACAATACCACATCTTATGAACATCATGCATACATCTGCATTTAACTAACCCTTTTTCCACAGGTAAGACATCAAGTTTTAGTATAAATTGACAAAATATTTATGCTGATACTTCTTCTAGTATTTACCATCATTCCCCAAATGGCATCTATAAGCCCATTCCCAATACATCTTCGAGTGTAAATTTCTGGGCACTCTAGTGTTCAATCATCTTCCACCTTTAAGTCACGAATGGCGAATCCGCTAACCTAACTCTTATGGTTTAAGAAGAATAAACAGGGGCAGTTATTGTACCCCAAAATTTTCCCTCTCATTTCTCAAGTAATCTCTCACAAAGATCTCCATTGATTCAAGACTGCACAAAGTTTGATCAGCTCAAGACACATCCTCTAGCATTGATGACTCAAATTAGGGTTTGAGTTTGTACAAGGAGAAATGGACTTTTAATGCCCCTTATGAATTTCATGGATCACTTTGGACCCTCAAGATTTCTCATGTCAAGTTTCAAGTCTTGGATCACATTTTTGCTCAGTCGATTGATCAATTGACCTAAAATCAGCTTTATTGGGAAAAAGTCAACTATGGTCAATTTACAGTCAAACTTCATAATTTTTGATCCATATCAACATAATGAACTTATATATGTCAATTGATCAAGTTTGGATCACAATTCCACAAGAAATTTGATCAGATCATCAAAAGGGCAAAATGGTCAAAATTAGGGTTTTGACTAAGAAGGTGTAATTTTTGACTTTTGTCCTAATCAATGACTTATTGGTTTATGAAATGATATCAAGTATTCAAATACTTAATTTTTACCTAATGGAATGGCTCAAAACATTTCTCAAGATCAATTGATTGATAGTTGATTTTCAGTCAACTGATGAAAAGTCAACTGTACAATTGAAAAGTCAAGCTTTAACTTTTTGATCAAAATCAAGTTTCAAAGATTAAAATTCATCAAGACATGTCAAAATATGAAAATTTTTCATCAAGAAATCAAAAATCAAGATTTCATTTTGAAAAAGGCAAAATTTCTAAACTTATAATTTTTTCTAAGTGTTGGAAATTCACATTTTTTTCACAAATTTGAGATAAATTTATACAATGATGCAAGATGATTCAAAGGAAACTTCTAACATGAAAGTTGTAGATCTCAACGAGATCTAAAACATTGTAGAGCAGAAATTTTTCTATAAATGCATGGATTTCAAGTTATGATTTTAAGTAGACATGTTCATGAAACTTGAAAACTTAGTGAAATTTTGCCCTAGTTTAGGCAGGATTTTAACCTAACTTCATGGGAACTTTTCACATAGTTCCAAGATGAATCTTCAAAAATGTCCAACATGAAGGTTGTAGAGGATGTTACAAGCTTTCCAAAATGTCCAAGAACTCATTAAGATCATACTTGAGCAAGGAGAATCTAAGGCAAGAAGTTAGGGTTTCATTCTTGAATTACAAGCCATTTCTTGATGAACACATAATCCAATCTCAATGTTAGGATGCATAATATTGCTTTGTAGGCCTTCTAACTTGTGTATCTATCCATCATTAATGGATTACACAAATGGTTGAGCTATAATCCAAGTGGTTTAAGCATTGTCCAATTTAAATTGCCATTTTGGGAAGAAAGTTAACAATGCCATTCTTGAAAAGCAAGCTTTATGCACAAAGTCAATTCTTGAGCCTCTCAATTGTTCCCTGTTATCATAATCCATCTACAAAGTCAAAAGAAAGTTTGTTTAAAGCATAACCACTCTACAATAGCAAGTACAAAAGGCATTGGAACTTGATTTCTCAAGAAAATCACATGTTGAGCTTAAACATGTGATTTTGAATTATGATCAAATACAAGTCTCCAAACTTGTTGTTTATAAATAGAGGAACTATTTATGAGCTAAGACACGAGATGAAGCACCCTGAAACTCTCTCAAACACTTGCAAGCCAAAAATTGTCCAAAAACTCCACTTATGCATAAATTCTGACTTTTAACTTGCAACTCACAATTCCCTCGTGCGTTTTTCTTCCTAATCAATCACAAAGCTCCTACACATAAAATATAGTCCATCCCCATCCCTGTTCCACAACTGTAACTCCATCTTCATCATCCTCCAAACTAAAAAATAGAGCACTACAAGTTGACTTCTCCAGGCCATTTCAGCCATCCATTGCTCAAGCTAATCATTGCATTAGCTTCCAGGGAACTTGAGGAAGCTAACCTGATCATTGCAACCCCTTGAATCAAGCTCATTTGCATTTCACGATTTCCAGTTTTGAGGTATCTTTTCTGAACTTCTATCTTTTCATTTAGGCATTGTTAAGCTTACATTTATGAAGATAAAATGTAGACATCATTGCCCTGAAACTGTACATGTCCATAGATTTCATTTATATTGATGGAGCTTAGAGAATTTTAGGTTTGAATCTCTGAAAAAAGTTAGGTCAAAATTTGGTACTTTTAGAAATTATCATTCATCTTTGATTTATAGCTTATGATATTTATATGGTTGGATTCATATGGAAAAATGGAGCAACTTTCATGTTTGCATCTTTCATTTTTGTTGAAAAATGAGAAAGTTACAGGAACCATGGCTGGAGGTTGAAAATGAAGTAATTTTCAGGACTTGACCTGTGTTATGTATTTATTGTTTTGCTTATGTTAACGGATGTACAGTCACCCCAATGGCAAAGATAGCGCGCATGTATGGTGAAGGTCATGGGTTCAAGTCCCAGTGCTACCTTTTGTTCAATTTTTCAATATTTTCCTTCTTTTTTTGCCACAACCAACGCCTGGGCCTTGCATTTTTTTTGCTTCTTCTAACCCCTGCCTTCACTTTCATACACATGGCCCAAACATTTTTCTTATCATTTTTAATTTAATTTCTTTTCTTATTTTATTTATTTTAGTTTTCTTTATTATTTTTTATTACTATTATTATTATTATTATTATTATTTTCATTAATAAAAAATTCAAAAATATTTTTATTTATTATTTATACATTTATATTTTATTTTCTTTATAAAACAAAAAGACAAAAAAACATTTTCTTAACAAATTTAATTTAATTTCTTTTTTTAAATTTAAATAATAATTATACTCAAGTTTATTTTATTTTATTTGAAATTAAAATTAACTTAGAATTTAGGTTTCTCTTAATTAATTACTTTTCATATTATTTTTATTAAACTTAAAACCTTTTCATAAAAAACCCTAAGAATGCTTTCTAACTTAATTTCTTTTCTTAATTAGTTTAGGGATAATTTTTATTTAATTTTGATTAATCATTTTCTTAATTAGATCAAAAGTAAACCCTTTCATTGAAACCAAACAAAAATCATTTCCTTTCCATTTATTTTCTTGCACATTTATTCAATTCTTGTACATTATTCAATATGGTTGTAATAGATAATTAGATTTAATTTTCTTGCAATCCCCATTTGTAAATTTGTATACCCCCTCCCTTATTGATGTAATAGCGTATTAATGTTACTTTCTGCAATTTATCGCTTTCATATAAATGTTAGTAATTAGGGTTTCTATGGCAAGACTAAAATCAATAATTAGTAAAACCTAATTCAAGATAAACAATGCATGTAAATTAAACACACTTGCACCCTTAGGGTAATTCCACTTGTTGCCTTATAAAAATGGTCATGTTATGCATGTGAGATGTCTTAGCAAAAACAAATCAAAAATACAAGATCATAGTCTCTCGATGACGCTACAAATGTTGCCTTTCAAAATGATCTTAGTCCCTAAAAAATAAATGCTAAGATATCTCACAACATTGCTATCATGACTATACGATGACCCACGCCCGTCCTTTGACATCCAAAGATAAGGCTTCTTACCAAATCAATGGTAAGATAGAAATATCAAAGGAAGAAATGAACAAAGACTTTTGAGTAGGTAGATTGTTCCTAATTGCTTGCTCACTTTCAAAACAAACATCCTTGCTTATTTTCAAAACAAACACCAAACACTTTCAAAACATTTTCCAAACATGAAATATTTTCAAAAAGTCCAACACTTTGTATACGTTCTTACGAACGAGAACTATTACAAAGTTTGCTTAAACGAAGGCGCCTTTTCAAAATACTTTCAAAAACCACCACAAAGCACATTTTCAAACAAAGCAAATGATCTATCAAGGAACTAAGAGCCCATATATAACTATGGATGAAAAGGGTGCTAACACATTCCCTTTTCATAATCTACCCCCCGAACTCAAGAAATAATCTCAAAGGTCTTTCCTGTTCTTTTCAACCTTTCCTTTTGGATAAAAGAAAAGTAGGTGGCGACTCTTGCTAACCGCAACATTTGAGATCAAACGCAAAACATCCCAAGTCAGTTCTCCCACTGTATCACACACGTTAACCATTTTGAACTTTTCTTCTTATCTTTAGAGGCTTCAGATATTTGAATATTGAAGTTTATTGTAGAAGAATCTTTTATTAAGTCTTAGAACCTAAGTCTTGGAGTCTTCAGAACTTGTCACTCAAAACCTTATCTTCAGAGTCTTCAGCACTTGGTTGTAAGAACTTACTTTTCTTCAGATTATCAGAACTTGTGCAGCAGAACCTCGTCTTCATAATCTTCAGAACTTGTAACACATAGAAGAAAAGCTTTAGAATGCCTCCAAAGCTTAACCATAAATTCACGATTAGAGCCTTTTGTACTAATGTTCCTTAGACACGTTACAGAAGATAGATTCAGAACATTGACTTCAAATGTAACACGTAACCACATGTTTTATTCCAATAGTGTATGTTTAGAACCTGATGATGTCACACGCCTTGTACCAGAGTTAGAATATTATAGCAACAACTATACATTAGAGTGAAACCATTAGTGTATACAATTATTCTCTAAGATAAAATTTAAAGTTATCATCAAAATCTCAAGGTCAGATGTAGAAACACTTCTTGTTCTTCAGCAAAATCCACATGCTTTCTCACATGCATCTAATTTTTCTAATCCTACAACCAAATTTTTAGAACTTAAATGGATTAACCTTCTAAAATTTAGATGAGCACAATGTTAAGTTAAAAAAAGTTAATTCAAGTGCTTGTAACCATTTATTATGGAGCTGTAACCAGTTACACCCCTTTTGGCAGAATGAAACAGAATCAAATAGTAATTGGTTGCAACTTTGGTGCCACTAGTTATATCTCAAACATAATCATTCAGTAACCAGTTACTGTGGGTCTATAATCGGCTACAACTATTACTTTTTAGTTTTTTCTGTTTGTTAATTGTACCTCAATTATTGTATTTGTATATATACCTTGTTGTATTTGATTAATGAATATAGAATTCTCGTATTTCAAACTCAATGATTACTCTCTCTGATTCTTTCTCTCTCTCCCTCTCCATACTAAAATTTACACCATTCTTGTGGTGCCAAGATCTAACATTAGGCATTGTTGCACCCTAATTTTTGACCCAGGATTCCACATCCGATTGCATCTATACATAACATCATAATATCATCTCATTCATATTTCCATCACTAACCTTGTAGAAAAACAAGATATGCTCTACGTGTTTGTTGTTTAAGCAAAATAGGAGTTCAAGCGATTGATAAATCAATGATCTTAATAGATTCAAGCTCCTTATGCATCCATGATGATCAAGTAATCATAATCTTGATCACCAAAGAAAATTAGCAAAATAAAAATGCTTCAAAGTATCTTCAGGAGTCATGTTTACTAGAGGACTCTTCTTCACAAGAAGGCAAAAGGTTGACGACTCATGTTTACTAGAGGACTCTTCTTCACAAGAAGACAAAAAGAATGACGTAATCATTACATCATCAACATGATGTCATCATTACATCATTAACATGACATCATCATGACATCAACATGACATCAATATGACATCATTATGACATTATCAACCAAGAAAATGTAACTAGAGGACTTGGCCACACTAAGGAGTCTAGAGGACTCGTTTCGCTAAAATAAAAATTTCATCATTTGCCAGTAAAAATGACGTCATCACTTTACTAATGATTTAACATAAATCCTATTGACACATCAAATCTTGTCTTGACCATGATGGAAGGTTGATGACTCATTTTAAGGAAGAAAATAATATTAATATGTGGCAGAAAGGCGAGAACTCTTCACCATTACTGTTGCCTATAAATACAAGCTTCCTCTTCAAGGAAAAAACGGGAGGAAAAATTTCACTTGGAAGAAGGAGAAAAAGAGAGGAAAAGAGAGAAAAAAGGAGAGGAATTACTAACAAGATTCATTATCATCCAAGAGTAAAAACGTTCATTTCCTTCACCATTTCCTCCACCACATCCATCAAAACACCTTCATTTCCTTCAACACAATAAGCTCAAACTTTGCTAGCTTTGGAGTTGTAAGTATCATTCATCTTTTATTTTTGTTCATACCACATGTGATTAATTGTTTTGTTTATATTGTTTCATTTTATTTTTACTATCTTTAATAATTGTTTTGTTTATATTGTTTCATTTTATTTTTACTATCTTTACTAATTATTTTGTTTATATTTGTTTCATTTTATTTTTACTATTTTTACTAATTGTTTTATTTATATTGTTTCATTTTTATTTTACTATTTTACTAATTGTTAATTGTTTTTTTATCAAATCAACTTTCTAATGGACTTTATATGAGCAAATCAACTCCTTTTGACTTGATTTTTGCATACTTCTTTATTTGTCTATATATTTTTCCAATACATGAAAAAATACCAAAAAGTAATATTTATTTTGATTATTTTGTATAGTTAAAAATCAAGACTTTTTTTAGTTGTTCTTTAAGGACATTCCCTTTAAGTTAAAAATCAAAGTACTTAAGCATATCAAACTCTTTTCACAAGACTAAAAGATACAAAACTCATCCAAACTTTTTGCCACTTTGGCTTTTCACTTTAAAACCTTTTAACTTAAAATCAACCGTAACAAACCCTTTTGTTATTTGTACCCCAAACTACGATGTTTTGATCCTTTATTGGTACATAGGCATAAGACTTTATGTCTTTCCAAATAAATAAAAAAATTAAAAAATTCTTTTCTCATCTCTACAATCTTTTTTCAAACAACCTTTTAACCAAATACACAGATATTACAAGAGGTTCATATAGAGTACTATAGATACATAGGGTTCTAACACCTTCCCATGGTATAATCAACCCCCGTACCTTAGATATCTTTAAATGAATCGTTCTTGCTTTATTTTAGTATTGCTTTTACTTTGCAAATTTATGGGTTTTATTTCACTCTTTTCCCATTCACTTGGAAATAATAAAGCACGGTGACGACTTTCACTATAATGAATCAAGTCAATCAATGGCTTGGTCTCAAAATTTTCACTGCTATAGAAATGGAGAATTCATTTGGGAGCAATCTCTGAGTAGGTTAAGTGTAACTTGTTATATTTGTGTTTATCTTATTATTATTTGTTTGTTATTAAAGGTGTGAAAAATACAAAAAAGGGGGTTTGAATTTGGTTTTAAAAACAAAAACTTTTCTATTAAAATATTTCCCTTTAAGTTAAAATCCTTTTAATATTCATTCTTGATAATAAGAATAAGTAAGAACAAGAAGTAAAGAACAATGTATGTTTATACTAGTTCACTTGAAAATAATTAAGCTAGTCTAGTCCACCCGCCAAGGTGATTTCACCTCACTCAATCGAGGACTTAATTCACTATAACCAAACTGATTACAATTTGCACAAGCTACCCGCAAGTGACTAACAACTTCTAAGACTCACAAGTCAAAGTCTTCTTAAGGATACAGACTTTCCTGGTCCCTTAAGGATTATCAAATAATAATCAACCTGATTATTACAATGCACAAGCAACCCGCAAGTGACTAACAACCACTAAAACTTGCAAGTCCTCGACTTCTTAAGAATATAGACCTACCTGGTCCCTTAAGGAAAATCAAACAACTGTTTGAATACAAGTTTTGTTTACAAGAATATTGCTTCTACACAAGCTGAATATGTAAACTATTTTAAGAACAATGACTCAAGAATATGAAGACAATGAAAGCCATGACAATGTTTGGAACAGATTTTTCATAGACAACTATGGCTAGATCCTTTTTCCTGAAGGAATGACTTCAAAAGTTATATGTTCAGTTTGATTGAGTTGTTCAGTTAGATCGAAAAGATCATACAAAGAACAAGATTCAGTTGTTGGGTTTGCAAGGGCTTCAAAATCGTCAGAGATTGTTATCTCATACATTTCAGGAACATAAGATATGTGAGGGTCATGATTTTGAGAGTTTTGGAGTGATTGATGGTGATGAAAGGCAGCATGGTGATTTTGACAAGAATTAGAAACAATAGGAATTTCTATTGAAGGTTGAGATGTGATGATTTGTGATAATGATGAAACAAGTGGGGAAGAGAAGGTAGAGATTGGTTGAGATGGAATATATGTAGAAATAAATGAGATTAAGTTGTAAACATGTGTGGTTTTAAGATCATAAGTGGTTATGATGTTTTGGGTAGGAGCAATTGTTATTTCAGGTAACATTGTAGATACAGTTTTAGAAACAAAAGTTTCCATAGTTAAGGGAGCAGGATTAGAAACAAGAATAAATGTGGTGGATAGTGGAAGAGGATTAATTTGTTAAGTGAAGGTTGTGAATGAACATTCATTAACAAAATTAGAAGTAGACAATGAAGTAGGTACAATTATAGCAGTAACAGGCTTACTTATTGTTTCTGAATCAACACTAGAGTCACAGTCTTAGAAGTTCTAGACTTCTTCTTCTTCTTCTTCTTATTATTATTATTATTCTTTCTGAGTTCAGAAGCTTCTGAACTCTTCTTTCTTTTACCTCTAGAAGAGTCAACATACTCTTGAGAAGGAGGTAAATTAGAATAGTTGAAACTTGACATATCATATCCTTCTGCTTCCATCATTTTGACATAGATAGCAATGCTAGACATGTTATCTACCTTGGTAAACAAAGGGTAGTCATTCATAGGAATTCTTGTAATTCTAATGCTTTCAGAGGGAACAAGTAGAGGTTTAGTAGTGACTTCCCCTATCAAGCTCATATTATTCAGAGTATGTCCATTGAAGGAATCTCCAAGACTAGAATCCAAATCCTTTGTAAACTTAGCGTCTTCTACTAGAGTTTTCACTAAGCCACTTTCTACTAGGATGTCAGTGATGAGACTTCCAAAAGGAATATAGTTGGAAACCTTCTTTTAGGGATCATCATTGGTTATGCTTTTGAAATATAGTCTCTCAAATAATGAAATAGAAGGGCTGGAAGACACATCTTCTGATGGGTTATTGATCAGTGGGTTTTCCACCTTTATTTACAATTGAATTTAGTTATAGTTTCTTTATTTTGTCAAGTGTTTTATTTCATTTTTCTATGTTTTATGAGTTGGTTGTGTATTTTGTTATTTTCAGGTTCAGAGGAATAAAACCACGAAAATTAGTGCGAAAAGTGAAAATTCAGAGTGTTAGAGGAAGTCTCAAACCAAGCTACAAGGTGCCTGACACGGACACCCGTGTCACCTGACACGGTCCGTGTCAGGAGAGGATGCACAAATTTTTTGAGAGGAGGCAGAGGATGGCATGGGTTCTTGTGTCAACTGACAAGGCCCATGTCATAAGGTCTGGGCGAGAGCGTGATTAGAAGCGAGAAACATAGCTTGACACGGGTGCCCGTGTCGACCAAGGCACTAGGAATTCTGATTTTTGGAGTTTTAAGTGTCTTGGATCATTAAGCGTACTTTGGACATTTTTGCATTGAGGAGATAGGACCTAATACTATTAAAACATGTTTGTGAGAAGGAGAACGAGGATTTTTTAATGGAAGAAGAATAGTTTACACGACTAAAGATTGGAGAAGTCAAGGTTTTCGAAGAGCGGGATATGTTCCTACGTGGAAGAATTGAAGATCAAAGTTCACCCCAATCCATTTAATGTCTATATTTTGTCTTGTGATTATTTTGAACAGTATGAGTAGCTAAATTCCCCAATGTTCGGGGGTGTCCCTGATTTAACTCTATAAAGATTATGAATTCCCGAGTTCTTTAATAAAGTCTTCTCTATTTGATTTAATTGTCTAATATTTTTATGCCTTTCTGATCAGACAAATTAGGATTGATTTACGGTTAACAACTAGCTAGATCACGATTGTTAAGGTTTTTGTATAATTAGGCTATAGTAGATATCACCTAGGACTAGGGATACCCTATAGTTACCAAATTTAACCCTTGATAAAATAAAGGCTTGACTCCATCAGATATCTCTAAGGACTTAGGATTTAGGATGGAATGTTAAAGGTTTTCCCACTAAAGACTTAGGGGAAAATAATCTAAAGGGATGGTAATTGAAGGATATGAATTGTTGAAGAGATCAGACTTCAAGGTTGTTATAGGGAAAATTATACACCATACCCTACCATACTCCTCATATTTTTGAAAAAGCCCTAATTTACATTCTGCTTATTTTTATTTCTTCTAAGTGACAATTCCTAAATAAAAACCCCAGTTAATTTTTTTGTTTAATTGAACGTGAATTGAGCTGGATAATTGCATGCAGTCCTTGAGATCGACATTAAGGGAATTTCCCATTATTACTGCAAGGAAATAATAGTACACTTTCTTTTTTTCCCATCAGTCATCAAATAGTACAACATGTACTTCTGATTGATGTTGAATTAGTCAGAAGAACTGGACGAAGGTCTGGGGTTGATACAATTTAGAATGATTTTGTGCCAGATTCTAAGTTCATAATGGAGATCTTTAATTTTATACTTAGTTTTCTCAGGATAGTAGTTTTTGAAGAAGGCTTTGTTAATCTTCTCCTTCAAAAATGTAGATTTGTTATTCATCTTATAAATTTATTTTCCTTCAATATGTTGCATGCCTAGAAGATCAGCAATAGACTTTTCAGTAATGACAATTTTCAGACCCAACACATGAACAACTACATGAAGATTGTCTCAATCCGTTTGAATCTAGAAATACTTAACCATAAAATCATAAATAGGACCATAAAGACGCATGAAATAATGCTCCCATCCTTGAGCATTTAAGTCAGCAATTAGGTTTGCACAATTTGCAGAAAGGTTATTGAAGTCCACCATATATCCAGGAAGAACATTTAACTCATGTGGTTTTATATTACACTGAACTTGAACAGATTTCTGTGTTATGTGGTGTTTATCAATAATTGATAGAGAAGATGAGCCAGTTACCATAAGAGAAGAATAACCAGTTGGAAAGTTGAAGAAGACGACCCAGAAGGATTTAGGGCTTATTCTATTTCTTTGGCAAACTGAACGGCTTCTTGTTGTTGATCATTCATCATGTTGAAGATGATGAAGGTTGTTGACGAGGGTGATGATTTTTTGATGTAGAGATTTGATGAAGATGGTGAACACAAATAACTTGTTGAATGGTTTGAGAGAAAAAAAGGGATTAGGGTTTCTAAAATGTGGAAGTGAAGTGAACGTGTGTGATTTATAGTGTTTGAGAAGTGAGAGAAAATAAAATAAAACTGAATCTAATTAAACATAATAATTAGGAGCATTAAATGAAAGTAATGATTATGATATCAATAAAATTCCAAGAAATATGAACATTTCTCATTGCATAACTTCGACAACGTGTGATGATTAAGCATAACCAAGGGTTACACATGTTAATCAATACATCTAACTAAGTGACACATTTGATATTCTCAGAGTCTGGAGAACCAAAAGGTTTCCATCTAATCAAAGACACTTTTGACGGAAACATCTTTTGATTACCGAGGTTTTGAAATAAATAGCAGTAATAATATTTAAGAAGAATAGAAACATTACTCATAGAAGTCTAATAGTCTATCAGTTGATTCTTTAGATGATTTTTAGAATCCGAACTTTATTCAAAAGATGAGCTGGCACAAGTGAGATCATTAAGGCTCAGAAGCATTTCTCCAGAAGATTTAAAGTTTCTTGTTCTAAAAATAACATCTTGGACTTCAGGAATTTCAGAGCCAATAATCTTTCTTTTCTGGTTGCTTCTGACACTACCCACGCCTCTAGACTTAAGTTCCAAATTTGTGAACATATGCCTTTCGCCCATCATGTGTTGCAAGCATCCATTACCCAGGTGCCATAATTGGTGTTTCTGTTGTGCCATCAAGGAAATCTACAATATAGATTATCTGATCCTTAGGTACCCACTATCGGGGTCCTCTCTTGTTATAAGTTACAAAGGTTCTGACACCTTTGAACTTTGGTGCAACAGGATAATCATGTGAAATTTATACATGATACTTTGGTTTAGAAGTTTCCTTCTGTGTCTGTGTTTGTGCTACAGTAGTATCAAAATCTTCTTGTTCTGCACATTTCAAATTTGTGCCAGCA
This sequence comes from Vicia faba, assembly GCA_948472305.1. Taxonomy (NCBI): domain Eukaryota; kingdom Viridiplantae; phylum Streptophyta; class Magnoliopsida; order Fabales; family Fabaceae; genus Vicia; species Vicia faba. The sequence goes on from OX451740.1 coordinate 967,170,769, forward strand.
GGCACGAAATCTTCAAAAAGAGGTTTTGGTTTGACATTCAGAGTCTCATCAATTTTCTTTGATGGTCCTGAATATCTTAAGCCTCTGATTCCATTTCTACTAACACCATAGATCATTGAAGCCATTTTTCTTTGATCTATGCTTTTAGCAAGGAAGTTTGAAAAGCTCAATCATATCTGATTACTTCGTCAGTAACAGATGTGTTAGAAGAAATATATTCTTCTAATCTAGACACTTTAATATTCAGAGCGATGTTTGATTTTTCTAAAACAAACAGTTTTTCATTTAAATTAGAAATATTTCTCTCATCTATAGTAGTGTTCTCAGAAGTAGCTACAAAACTCTTTTTTAATATTTGTGTTTACTTAGAAGAGATTGATACCTTTTCATTAATTCAGATAAACCAATTACAAGTTCAGAATGAGATAAGGAAGAAAGTACCTCTTGGTCGTCATCACAGTCTGGCTCATAGTTAAGTGTCAGTTCATCTTCTGATGCTACTTCTCCATTGGTGGTCCTAGACATGAATGTCATGTTTGCATGCTCTTCATCAGAATCTTCATCTTCTGATTCTGAATGATCCCATGTTACCATGAGACCCTTTTTAGCTTTTTAAGCCTTCTTAGGCTTCTTGTCTTTCTTAAGCTTTAGATAATCATTTTTGTAATGTCCAGGCTCGTTGCATTCAAAGCAAGTTGTTATACCCTAATTTTTGCCCCTAAGATACCTCCATCATCTCATATCAACCCAATCATATCAAGATCACACATTAGGGCTTGGTTCTTCTCCATATCTTTAGGTTTGCTCATGAGGGATCACCAAGCACTTTGATTTGTATATTGTGATCATATATGTCTTGTGTTGATTGAATTTTAACTAACAAATATAATGAATGTTTGCTCTATAAATGATGGTACTATAGGTGAGGGCACAACACATTTTATCAGGTTGATTTATAGGTTCATGAGTTTATTTCCATGCCTTCTTCAATAAAGCTTCATTGAGATTTGAGCTTCATAATTGAGTGTGCTTTAAAGTAATGTCATGACAAGGTCTACTACGATTCATCATGCTTCAATTTGTCAAAGGAATTCAAAAGATGCAAGAATTGATTCAAGAAGTTTGACCTAATTGAACAAGTTCTTGATTCCTTGATAACAAGTGCATAACTCCCTCAATTATCAACATTTAGAAGTGTTTATTTTTTCTATAGGTTCTTATAACCACCCACAATAACTTCTCTTCACATAAAAAAAGTATTTGTACAAGAAAGATTGTCAAAATTGAAAGGGATTTCCAAGTCATTTTGATGCTCTAGGAGTTAGGGTTTTGGACTTCTAAGGGATATATCTTGTTCATCTTTTGAGATTTTTGAGTGATTTAAAAGATACGATTCTCTTTAAACGGTTATCAACAAATCACTTCAAAATTTTCAAGCAAATTTTGTGTGAAAGATCACTAATGATTGAGAAATATTACAAGTCCTCTAAATAGGCCATCAAGTCCCCTTATGTGACTTAAAATGCTCATAACTTGGTCAATATTTGTCTCCTTGAGCCCATTATTTTTCCACAACAATATTTGGGATGTCTAATATAATTTTGTTTTCATGAGCGAGACATGAACATGCTTAGAAAGTGGTTAAAAATTGGAAAAGATTATAGGTCATTTGTGAATTTCCCCAAATTTGTTAATCATTTCCCAAAGATCATAATTCCTTCATTTTTTATGATTTTTGATTGATCTCAATTCCACAATTCAATTCAATAGGTCAACTTCGTGTCATCTTCAAATATCAAAAGAAAACTTTGAGTGGAAGGCCATGTTTGAAAGCAAAACATTACAAGACACTTTTAATGCCAAACTTAGAAATTTTTCTAAGTATAGAAAATCCGTGTGTTTTTGCTGATTTCAAAGAGACACAACTTTTGATCCAAGACACCAAATGCAACCAATCTTTTCACATTGCAAAGCTTGACTTAAGACCTCTCCAATGCTTCAAAAACCACATCATATAGTGCCCTACATTGTTGGCACCATGGTTGTAAAGTTAACTTCCTGAAAATGATTATTAGTTTAAATTCAGATTTAGTTTGGATTGGTTTGGCCTCTAAACACAAAGTTCTCACATGTTTTTTCTTCTAATCATGTTCAGCAACTTTCCAAAAGCAATTAGCACCTTGTAACGCAAGTTTTGGCTGCATTTTGATGCCAAACAAGTCATACATTGCTCATGTTTCAGATTCACACGAATTCACTCATTTATCCTTCTATTAACACACTTAAGCATTGCCTCATACTCTCTTATAAATAAGAAATACATTTCACCTATTTCCACAAGCTTTTGATAGCCAATTGACCCCTACTAAGATCTCATTTGAACTCTTAAAGCTTGAATTAGTTTTTTTTCATTTCCACCCTTCAAATCACCAAAAACTCTTTTTAGTTAGCTTCGTTGGACTTCACTAAAGCTAACCATACTCTTACCTTCAAGAATCATGACCTGAATCAAGCTCCATATGTTCAGTTTCAGAGATTCATCTTTGAGTTTGAACAAGTAGTTTTCTCCACCAATTCACATCAATTTTGTTGCTAGAATGTAGCACTTGGTTTCCTGATGCTCGTGGTATCCTTTGTTTTCAACTGTAATTGAGTTTGATACGTCTGTTTTCAAATCCCTTCTCAGAAGATCTCTTGTGGTTTTTTCCAAATCGGTTACGCTATGGCAAATATAAATTTGGCGCGAGGGTACCATTTGAATCGTCTTGAAGAGACGAAGCGAATGACACTGGTCTCTAGCTATACCTTTTCCATTTCATGAACCTGTAAATCGCGTGGACGGAGGTTGAAGACAACCTACGTTTCTGTCTTCAACCAATAATAAGCTGCCACACATTTTTTTTCAAATCTATTTAAATAATGGATCTCGTGTGTTATTTTTTGAAGACCATGATATGCACAACGTGTCTGATCCGTTGGATTATCTTACTAACGCGTTTTGACAATGATCAGATGATCCACATATTTTTGAGTTTATTTTTATTTCTGATTTTTTATATTTAATTGTTTTAAACTTCAAAAATTCATAAAAAATTTATTTATGACTGAAAAATTCTAAAAAAATTCTTAAAAATACTTTTGATTTTTCTCTTTCTGATTTTTATTCTTTAACAATTTTATTTTGTGATTTTATATTTTTTTAATAATTTTTCACTTTAATTAACTTGTTTTAATTGATTAAAAATACTTTCCTTAATTTTTAAATTCTGGAAAAATTCTGGAAAGATCCAATGACCTCTTGACAAACATTGGTGAATTCATTTTATTTTTATTTCTGATTTTGATATTTCTTTACTAACTTTTGGTTTATTTTGCATGTTTCTTTAAATTTTAAAAATAGTTCCTGACTTTAAAAAGTTTCTAAAAAATTTGTCAACACTTATCAACTTATATTTGACTTCTGACTTTTTTTTGAGATTTTAATTTGGTGTTTTAATATACGTTGTGTTACCAATTATTTCTCTTTTATTAACCATTTAAATTTTATTTTATTAAATATCACTTTATCATTTTTGTTTGGATGTTATTTTGGGGATAAGTTCTTCAACCTCATTGGATCTAGGGTGTTGATAGGTTGAAAAATCTAATCCATCAAAATGGATGAATGATGTTGATGATATTTAAAACCTTAATTTAATCTAATATTTTCCCTCCCTCTTCATCTTATCCCCTTCTTACATGTGCTACATGTTGTTAGAGAATGATATACATATCATTTCTCCAAACATATAGTACATAGATTACTATTGACCGGCCTCAAAATAGGTGCAACTTCTATATAAGCCCACTTGCGATTGCTTAACATAGCTCTAAATTTTGTCCCGATTCGAGAAATGATCATTCTTGGCCCAAGCCTTTGTTTGCAAGCCCAAGTATGTTGATTTGAAACCTCAGATCCAATAACCTTAAGGTTCATTGTTAGGAGGCTTTGGTCTTATCAATCCTCTAATGAATCTTCATAAACTTTGGTCTAAGTGAATCACTTAAAGATCGTTGATCATATGTTGTCGCTTTGAGAACTTAAAATGAATGATATACATGACAAAAAGAAAATGAAACTTGTTGTTTAGAAGCTTTGATTTTATCAATCTTCTAATAAGTTTTCAAATGAAAGTTTCAATATGGTCATTCAACTAATCTCTAATTTCTAATTCTTTAACAATTAAATTTTACTTTGTGCTTTTACGTTATGCTTTTAATTTTTATGCCTTTACTTTTATGCACCATTTATTTTAGCATTTACATTTCATGCTATTTTCATCTTTGCTCACTTGAGCATTTATCTTTATGTCTTTTATTTATTTTTGCTCACTTGAACCTTTCATTTTTTTTTAAGATACTTAATAACCAACTTGAACAATAAAAAACTTTAATGTTACTTGGACTATTTGGTTAATATCCTTGGCATTATGGAGTTATGGACCTCTTGGACTTAGGATTAGAAGCCTTGACTACCATTGGGATCTTTTGAATCTTTTGTTATTTTTTCTGGAGCTCTTGGGGTTTACCCCAAGACATTGGGTTGATTTTCTTTGTGTGCAGGTTATTCTAATTATATGCTTTGTCAAAGATTAGAAATTCCTCTGTATACAACCGTTACTCTGCCCAATTTTTTTGAATACTTAATTCATCTGAAGCTTTGTAATCTTAAAGAGGTTTAGTATCTTTGCTTGCTTGGTTTCAATCCAAAGGATAAGAATTTTACATTGACTCTTTATGTCAAGTGTTGACTTCTTATTGGTTAGACGGTTCTTTTCCCTAGCTTTTACCTTATGCTTTAGTATAGTCCCATCTTCTTTAATTTCAAAAACCTTCTCCCTCCATTTCAAAACTCTTCTTTTTTTCTAACTTGAACCGCTTTCATAATAAACTTGAACTTAGGTCCATGCATTTTTCAAAAATATTTTCTTAATCAAACTTAAACCAACTTAATCATACTTTGACATTTTTGTGCGAAGACTAAAATTCAATCAATCTCATTCAAACTATTTTTGCCACTTGGGATTTTTACTTCAAAATTTTCTCAAAAGATCAAACTCTTGTCAGTCCTTGTAGTGATGCGAGCTACTATACTTCTACGATATGTAGTGAAGTGAGATTTTCCACTTGGGTGTTGAGTGAGGCTTTGTTGATTTTAAATTCCAAGCTATATCCTCCACTTTTAGATGACGCAAATTCTCCTTTCTCATAATCATGGGTAGTAAGTATGTTTTTCATTCGGAGATGACGATGATGTCTCGTCTATTAAAATTAATCAACACACATGTGTTTTAAATTTTTTAAAGATGAACTATGAGTATCCTGATCCTCTATTGCACGAAAGGCGGTACGTAGGCACTAAAGGTTCGCAACTGCGGCGGGTGCAAAATTTTAAAAAAACTTATTTTCTCATCTCCACCATCTATTTTCTATACAACATTTATAGCCAAGGTACACAAATTTTCAAAGAGGTTCCTGCAGAGTAGCGTAGATGTTTAGGGTGCTAGTACATTCCCTTTGCATAACCAACCCCCGTACCTAGATTCTCTCCCCCTCTTTTTTGGGTTATTCACTCTTTTCCTATTCCTCTAGAAACAATAAAGCGCGGTGGCGATTTTTATTTGATCTGTGCAAGCCAAGTCAATCCAATGGCTTTGTCTCAACATTTCTACCTCTATGGAAAAATGGCGACTCCACTAGGGAAAGATCGACCAAATGTTGGTCCATCTCTAAGTGGGTTGAGCCTATCTTTTTTTATTTGTGTATGTGTTATTATTTGTTGTGTATTATATGTTGCATATATGTTTGTCTGGATTTTCCTGATTTTCAGGGTGCTTGGTGATTTCTCATAAGTCCTCTACTCGGACTTGGGAAAACTTAAGATAGGATGGGCGGCATATTCATGTTAACTTTGAGGGAGTAATCCCAAAAAAGGAGACATGAGATCCTATACTCATTGGAGGCCCCTTTGACTTTAGTGTCATTTACCGAGTAATCGAGAAGACGTGCTGCTTTCGACTTGGGAGCCTACTGAAGCTGAGAATCGTAGAATCCTTAACCCATCTTGGCCTTTTAGGTGTAATGCGGAAACTATGACGGAGTAATCTGGAAATGGCTGTCACGCGATACTACACTCAAACTAGTTTTTCTTGAGAATATTACTAATTACAGAGTTAATCAAGACGTTGTTAATATCCGAAGGAAGGATGTAGACTCTGAGAACCTTTTAGAACCTTGTTCAGCAAGTGATAAACTATTAGTCCATACCTTGTGGGTAGTACCTTTAATTTCATGCTCGTGACGTCGAACCAATGAATCCCCATATTTTTGACCTTGTGTGTGATTGTTGCATCATACATTCACGCACCCATGAGCATCCTTTAAAACAATTGTTTCAAGGGACTTAAAGTTGGATATTTTGCAAATATCTCAGGTACTTTTTGACCATGGATTCTGGAAAAAGAAAGACTTGAAAGTACAATTTCAAGGATCCTAAGATAGAGGAATTGATGAGTTTGATTCCCGAGATCGAGAGCTCTATAAATTTTTGAAAGAAGTATGGATCCATTGTGTCTCTTATGAAGCTCAAGATGAAGGAGGATATTCTTTCTACTTTGCTCCAGTTCTATGATCTGTTGTATCGATGTTTTACTTTCCCTGATTATCAACTGATTCCTACATTGGAGGAATATTCTTACTTACTGGGTTTACCTGTTATCGATCGTGTTCCTTTCACCGATTTAGAGGAAGAGCCCAGGTCTCATGAGATTTCTGCCATGATTCATTTAGGGAAGTTTGAGATTGAGGCTAACATAACTACTAAAGGAGGAATCAAAGGCTTACCCGCTCAGTTCTTATTGGAGAAAGCTTGCTACTTTTCTAGGATGAATAGTACAATTGCTTTTGAGGCTATCTTTGATTTTATTACCTATGGGTTGGTCTTATTTCCTAACATCGACAAATTTGTGGATGTCAACGCCATTAGGATCTTTTTGATTGGGAATCCAGTCCCTACACTATTAGTAAATACTTATTATTCCATCCATCTTCGGGATTTTTATCATGGAGGGATGATCATTTGTTGCACACCTTTGTTATATCAGTGGTTTATTTCTCACTTACCTCAGTCTGTTTCTTTCTGAAATATCAAGAAGGAACATCGTTAGGCTCCAAAGATCATGGCTCTCACTTATTCCGACATTATTTGGTACTATCAGGATTATTATGATGTGAAGACTATTGATAGTTATGGTAGTTTCCCCAGTGTACCTCTTCTTGGTACAAAGGGGAGAATTAACTATAATCCCATTCTTGAGTGTCGTCAACTTGGATATCCAATGAGAGACAAGCCAAATAGTATTCATCTAAGTGGTTTCTTTCTCAAAGAAGGAGAGGATCATAAGGAAGCTAATTCAGAGATTGCAAAGGCTTGGATCCATATTCATAGGAAGAATATAAAAGATTTGGGACCAAGGGGAGCTGTTTCTTTGGAGCCTCATCTCCGTTGGGTACAAGCAAAGAAAATTTAGTTGAAGATGCCATATTCACGCGAAGAACCTATACCTGCTATGTTTGTGAAGACTACTCCTCTCCTTTTAGATGATGTGGATGAACTTCAACTTGCCCTGGTTAGGATGCAGTAAGAGAAGGAAGAATGCAACAATAAGTGTCAGACTTTAGAGATGTCCTACCAAACAGAATTAAAAGAGAAGGATGACTTGATTGAGATTCTTGAGAGTCGTGCTGTGGAAATGATAGAGAAGCAAGAGTATTTATTTTCCTCTAGAGCTCATCCAGGACCTAGTTTCTCACTTCTTGACTCTGGTGGTTGGAAAGAAGTCGTCGACATGTATGCAGAAGAGAACAAGCAACTAAAGGCTCAGATTGCAAGACTCATGGGAAACGTCAGTGTGTGGAGAGATCTCCATCAACTTTGGCTCCTTAGGATTTTCGATTCTATCTTTATTCTGTTGTACTTAGGGTTATTGAAACTTGTACTAAAAGTTGTAATCCATTCTGAAATTATTTTAATGAAATTTTTAGTATTTCAAAATGTGTTAGTACTTTAATATTGGCAAAATATCCATAATTCTGAGTTCCTTGAAATATTAATAATGATAAATAAATCATGTGCATTGTTTTGTACCCTAATTTTTGCCCCTAAGATCCCTTCATCATACCATATTGATTCAATCACAACAAGGTCACATTAGGGCTTTTGGTTCTCCTCCCTATCTCTAGCTTTGCTCTTTAAGGAATCACCAAGCACCTTGACTTGTTTTTCTTTTGTGATCATGCATGTTTTATTTTAACTTCCCTTTTAATTAATTAAATGCAATGTTGGTTTGTCTTACTTGTTAGTAATGTAGGTAAAGGAAATGTAGCTTAGTAAGTTGATCCATGGGTTCATGAGTTTATTTCCATGCCTTAGTCAATAAAGCCTGAGAAGTTAAAACCTTATCATTGAAGTTGCTTTGGAATAAATGGCATGGCAATGTTTATTTTGGTTCACCATATTTCAAAGTTACCAAGATTGATTCAAAAGTACAAGGGGTTGATTGAAGAAGTTGTCATGGTTGGACAAGGCTTTGTTCCCATTGGTCACAAGTGCATATTTCTATCAATTATAAAGATATTGAAGTGGTTTTGGTGGCTATGAGTTCTAATCATCATCCTCAACAACTTCTATTTACATAGAAAAAGTTTTGGTACATGAAGGTTGTTCAAAATTGTCAAAATTCCTCAAAGCATTTTCTTGATCTAGGAGCTAGGGTTTTGAACTTCAAAGAAGTATATCTTGCTCATATTTTGGTATTTTTGAGTGATTCCAAAGAAATAATTCTCTTAAAAGGGTTATTAACAAATCAATTCAAAAGTTTCAAGGAGTTTTCAGGTGGAAGAAACTTGATGATGAAGAAAGATTACAAGTCCTCCAGATGAACCCCCAATTTCCCATGTGTGACTTAAAATAATCATAACTTGGTCAATTATTATCACCTTGAGCCCTCTCTTTTTACACAATGATATTGAGGATGTGAAATTTATTCCTTCTTTTATGTGCAAAGTGAGAAAATGGATGGAAGATTCCCTAATGATACAAAAGATTATAGGTCATTACATGATTTTTTGCCAACTTCAACAATTCATAACTCTCTCAATTTTTGGAGATTTTTAATGGTTCAACTTTCAAAATGTCATTAAAGAGGTCTATTGCATTCCATATGTTTTGGTCAAGAGAAAATTCCAAGAGGAAGGACATGTTTGGATGCAAAATATTATAGATCACTTTTGAAGAAAAACTTAAAATATTTCTAAGTATGGAATGTCAACCTTTTTTCCCCAACTTTGACTCATTGCAACTTTCAGCTCAAACATCCATTTGATTCCATTCTTTTCCCATTGCAAAACTTGTAATCTCATCTTTTTAAATCATCAAGAATCATGCCCTAAGACCCCTTGAGCCGAGAATGCCATTGATTTGAACTTGGTAACTTGAAACTGAAGTTTCTTCAAAAGTCAGAATTTGAAATCCTTGATTTAGCTTCTAAACACATTGTTTCTGTGCGTTTTTTCTTCTAAACATGTTTAGTAAACTTCCAGAAGTGATTATCATAGCAAAACACGCGTTTTGGATGAGTTTTGATCAAAATAGAAGTCACACTTTTCTTGTTTCCAACTTCACACGATTTCCCTCCAAACTTCATCATTTCACACGCTTGAACATTCCATTTGATTCCCTATAAATAGAGGGTTATCCCTCACTCATTTCCTCAAGCTTGAACAACCAGAATCATCCTGCCAAACTTGCTCCATAACTCATTTTTCTGCAACTTCAAAATCAGTGTTCAAGCCTTTTTCAATCCAATTTTTCTATCAATTCATCTTCCTTGATCTTCCCTGAAGCTAACCATATAATTACCTTCAAGAATCGTGACCTATATTGATCCATAGAAGTCCAGTTTCATAGCTCTTCAACTCAACTTCAATAGGTAGATTTCTCCATCAATTCTTCAAAACTTTGATATCATTGTGAAGCTCTCATTGCCCTGGTTCTAGTCGCAACACTTTCTTTTATCTGGAAACGTGTTTTGACCATGAAATTTCAAATCCCTTTTCAAAAGTTTCCTTCCAAATTGCTTGAGCTACAATTTATATAAATTTGTCGTGAAGGTGTGGTTGTCTCCGTCTTGAAGAGACGAAGCGAATGTCATAGGTCTCGTGCTCTAATTTTACAGTTTGAGCAACCTGGTTTTGGGACTGGCTAGAGGTTGAAGATGACCATCGTGTCATCTTCCAACCAATGATGGTGTGCCACTTGTTTTTTTTTTAATTTCTGATTTAATAAGTGATCCAGTGTTTTATTCAGTAATGACCATGATATGCACATCGCGCAAGATCCCTTGGATTTGATTACTAACGCGTTTTGACTCTCATCTATTGGTCCACATCTTTTTGGTTTTTATTTTATTTTCTAATTTTTATATTTAATTGTTTTAAACCTCAAAAAATCAAAGAAATTTCATTTTTAATCCAAAAAATCTAAAAAAATTATGAAAAATATTTTTGATTTTTTTTCTTTTTGATTTTTATTTTTTCACAATTTTATTTTGTATTTTGATATTTTATAAATTTTCACTTTATTTGAATTCTTTTAATAAATGTTTAAAAATACTTTTATGCATTTTTAAATTCTGAAAAAAATATGGAATGATCCAATGATATTGTGACAAATTTTGGTGACCTCATTTATTTTTTATTTCTGAATTTGTTATTTTTTATCATTTTTGGTTTATTTTACTCATTTTATTTAATTTTCAAAATAGTTTCTGACTTTAAAAAATTACCAAAAATTTTATAAAAATATTTGAGTCCTTTTCTGATTTTTGTATAGTCTTACGTAATATTTCTTGATTAATTTGAACATAGTTCATATTTTTATTCCTTATTTCTATTTTAAAACCCTTTTTAATATATATATATATATATATATATATATATATATATATATATATATATATATATATATATATATATATATATATATATATATATATATATATATATATATATATATATATATATATATATATATATATATATATATATATATATATATATATATATATATATATATATATATATATATATATATATATATATATTAAACGCAATATTATTTTGTGATTATTTTATGGATGATCTTGGGTTGAATTTTTGATCATGAACTTTATTAACATCATTGGATCCATGGTGTTGAGTCTAACTCCATAAAAATGGATGAATGATTTTAATAATAGTTTGATTAAAACTTAATTCAAATGTGGTTTGTATATTCTTTCCCACCCCTCTTCATCTTATCCCTTTCTTATTGCACTAAGTGTTATTGGAGCATGATCTCTATATCATGTCTCAAAACAAATGGTTCATAGATTGCTATTGACCGGCCTCAAAATAGGTGCTACTTTTATATAAGTCCACTTACGATTGCTTAACATAGTGCTAAATTTTGTCCTGATTCGAATAAATGATCATTCGTGGCCCAAACCTATGTTTGCAAGCCCAATTATGTTAATTTGATCTCTTTGATCCAATAACCTTGAGATTCATTGTGTGGAGGATTTGGTTCTACCAATCCTCTAATGGATCTACATCACTTTTGGTCAATGCGGATCACTTAAACATCGTTGATTATTAAATGGTACTTTTGAAGATTCCAAATGGATGATATACTTGACAAAAAGCAAATGCAACTTGTTGTGTGGAGGCTTTGGTTCTACCAATCCTCTAATGATTTCCAAATGCAAGTTTCAAGATAGTCATCCAACTAACCACTAATTATTAAATTGTTTTTACTTTATGCTTTTATTTTTTATGCTTTATGTACCATTTACTTTAAGCATTACATTTCATGCCATTTTTATTTTGCTCACTTGAGCATTTATATTCTTGTTATTTTTATTTTGATCACTTGAACTTTTCTTTTCTTTTTCAAGACACCTAATAATCAACATGAACCATAAAAAGTTTTAATGATACTTGGACCATTTGGTTACTATCCTTGGCATTATGGAGTATTAGACTTCTTGGACTTAGGATTATAAACCTTGGCCTATGTTGGAGACCTTGGACCTTAATTGATATTTTATCTGGAGTTCTTGAGGTTTACCTCAAGACATTGGGTTGTTTGTTTGTTTTGTGTGCAGGTTATTATGATTACATTCTTTGTTTGTAATCTGGAATTCACCTGTATACAACCGTTACTCTGCCCAATTTTTGTAAAGACTTAATACATTTGAAGTTTGGTTCTCTCAAGAGGTCTAGTATCTTTGCTTGTTTGGTTTCAATTCAAGGAATTGGAATTCTATCTTGACTCATAATGTCAAGTATTGGATTCTTGTTGGTTAGATGGTTCTTATCCCTAACTTTTACCTTATGCTTTAGGATAGTCTCTTCTTCTCCTCCCATCTTCTTTAATTTCAAAAATATTCCTCCTCCTTTAGAAAACTCTTCTTGCTTTGAAACTTGAACCATTTTCATAATAAACTTGGATCTAGGTCCATGCATTTTCAAAACCTTTTCATCAATAAACTTCAATCAATTTAATAATACCTTGACATCTTTTGTGAGAAGACTAAAAGTCAATCAATCTCATTTCAAACCATTTTTGCCACTTTGGCTTTCTATCTTTAAAACTTTTCTCAAAAGATTGGACTCTTGTCAATCCTTGTAGTGATGCAAACAACTATACTTCTACAATATGTAGTGAAGTGAGGTATTTTCCACTTTGGTGTTGAGTGAGGCATTATTGATTTTATAATCTAAGCCATATCCTCCACTTTGAGATGATGCAAATTCTCTTTTCTCATGATTGTGGGTAGTAAGTATGTTTTCCACACGGACAATGACGATGATGTCTTATCTCATAAAATCAATCAACACACTCGTGTTTTAAAATTTTTAAAGAGGAACTACATGTACCCTGATCCCCTATTGCACGAAAGGTGGTACGTAGGCACTAAAGGTTCACAACCGCGGTGGGTGCAAAAATCATAAAAATACTTCTTTTCACATCTCCACCATCTATTTTTTTATACAACATTTTATAGACAAAATATACAGATTTTTCAAAGAGGTTCCTGCGGAGTACTATAGATGTTTAGGGTGCTAATACCTTCCCTTTGCATAACCAACCCCCTTACCTTGAATCTTTCCTCCTCTTTTTGGATTATTCGCTCTTTTCCCATTCCTTTGGAAACAATAAAGCGCGGTGGCGATTTTTATTTTGATCTGTATAAGTCAAGTCAACCCAATGGCTTAGTATTAAACATTTATACCGCTACAGAAAAAAATGGCGACTTCACTGGGAAAAGATTGACCTCTTACTGGTCCATCCTTAAGTGGGTTAAACCTATCTTTGTTTATATTTTTATATGTGCTATTATTTGTTATATATTACATGTTATATATATGTATGTATGGACTTTCCTGGTTTTCAGGGTGCTTGGTGATTACTTATAAGTCCTATACCCGGACTTAGGAAAAATTTAAGATAGGACGGGCGGTATAGTCATGTTAACTTCGAAGGGAGTAATCCCAAAAAAGGAGGCATGAGATCCCCCACTCAGTGGAGGCCCCTTTGACTGCAGTGTCATTTACCGAGTCATCGGGAAGACGTACTGCTTTCGACTTGGGAGCCTGTTGAAGCTGAGGACCGTAGAATACCTATCCCATCTTGGCCTTTTAGTTGTAGTGCAGAATCTATGACAGAGTAATCTGGAAATAGTTGTTACGAGATACTACGCTCAGACGAGTTTTTCTTGAGAATATTACTAATTACCGAGTTAATCGGGAAGTTGGTAATATCCGAAGGAAGGATGTAGACTCTGGGAACCTTTATAACCTTGTTCGGCAGGTGATAACTTTTAGAACATACCTTATGGGTAGTACCTTCGACCTCATGCTCGTGACGTTGAACCTATGGATCCTATGTTTATGATCTTGTGTGTGATTGTTGCATCATGGATCCATGCATTCATAAGCATTTTTTGAATAAATTTCATTTCAAGGGACTTGAAAGTTGACCATTTGTGAATATCTCAGGTACCTTTTGATCATGGATTCTGGAAAAAGAAAGACCAGAAAATACAGTTTCAAAGATCCCAAGATAGATGAGTTGATAAGTCTAATTCCCGAGATTGAGTGTTCTGCAGATTTTTAGAAGAAGTGTGGATTCATCATTCCTCTCATGAAGCTTAGGATGAAGGAGGGTATTCTCTTGACCTTGGTCCAGTTCTATGATCCGATGTATCATTGCTTTACTTTCCCCGACTATCAGTTGATGCCTACACTAGAGGAGTATTCTTATTTGTTGGATTTACCTGTTACCGATCGTGTTCCTTTTACTGGTTTGGAGGGTGAGCCAAAACCACATGAGATTGCTGCTTTGATCCATTTGGGGAAGTCCGAGGTTGAAGCCATATGACTACTAAAGGAGGGATTAGAGGATTACCAGATCATTTCTTATTGGAGAAAGCTCGTTGCTTTGCCAGGATGAAGAGTACAGTCGCTTTTGAGGCCATCTTTGCTCTACTTGCTTACGGGTTGTTCTTATTTCTGAATGTAGACAAGTTTGTTGACATTAATGATATCAGGATCTTCATGATTGAAAACCTAATTCCTACATTGTTGGGTGATTCGTATTACTCTATTCATCTTCAAAGTTATTATCATGGGGGGATGATTGTCTGTTGCACACCTCTGTTGTACCAGTGGTTTATTTCTCATATGCCTCAGTCTGATGCTTTCTGGGATGTCAGGAAGGAACCTTGTTGGGCTCCTAAGATCATGGAACTTACTCACTTGGATATTGATTGGTATCATCGGGCTTAACATGATATAGAGATTGTCGACAGTTATGGTAGTTTCCCTAATGTACCTCTTCTCTGTACAAAGGGAGGAATTAACTACAATCCTATTCTTGTATGACGACAACTTGGTTATCTGATGAGGGATCAACCAAATAGTATTCGTTTGAGTAGTTTCTTTCTGAAGGAGGGAGAAGACCATAAGGAAGCTAGGGAGAAGATTGCAAAGGCCTGGCGTCACATCCATAGGAAGAGTAGGAAAGACCTGGGACCTATGGGGGCTATTTCTTTGGAGCCTTATCTTCAGTGGGTCCAAACGAGAGCTATTCAGTTGAAGATGCCATATTCCTGGGAAGCACCTATGCCTGATTTGTTTGTGAAGACAACTCCTCCCTTATTGGATGATGTGGAAGAGCTACAACTTGCTTTGGTCAAGATGCAGTAGGAAAAGGATGCTTGGAAGAATAAGTGCCAAACTTTAGAGATTTCCTATAGAGAATACTTGAAGGAGAAAGATGACTTGATTGAGATTCTTGAGAGTCAGGCTGTAGAGATGATGGAGAGGCAAGAGGAATTATTTTCTCCTAAGCCTCAGTTAGATGCTAGTTGCTCACTTCATGATTCAAGTGATTGGAAGGAGGTTGCCACCAGATATGCGGAAGAAAATCAAAGGTTGAAGGCTCAAATTACCAGGCTTACAGGGAAGCGCCAACGTATAGAGTGATCTCCATCAACTTTACTTCTTAGGGTTTTAGACTTTATTTTCATCTTGTACTTGGGATTATTGAAACTTGTAATCCATTTTAAAGTTATTATAATAATTTTCAGTATTTCAAATGTGTTATTACTTTGATATTTGCAA
Source organism: Vicia faba (assembly GCA_948472305.1). Classification (NCBI taxonomy): domain Eukaryota; kingdom Viridiplantae; phylum Streptophyta; class Magnoliopsida; order Fabales; family Fabaceae; genus Vicia; species Vicia faba. The sequence continues at coordinate 967,186,534 of OX451740.1, forward strand.
TGTGTCTATAAAACTTTAAGTCCCTTGGAATATTAATAAAAAATAAATAAATCATGTGCATTTAATATCATGCATCATATTGCACATATTTCTTGCATTTGTTATGCATATCCAAGTGTCTTACCAAGCTTCTTTACTTCGTTCAGCAAGCTGTCTCACCACTACAACACTCGAGCTAATTTCAGAAGGAAGATGGACAACTTAGAACAAGAGAATCGCGAGCTGCGCGAGGAAGTTTCTACTCTGAAGGCCAGCATGGCCAATCTTACTGCTCTGATGGAATCTCTGGTGGCTGCTCAGAATCAGCCACCGAGTTTTCAACCTCAATCAACAAGGGTTACTACTGAAGCTCCAACTGTTCCTGTGTCTGCTACTCGAGTTGTTATTCAGAATCGCATGCCTCAAGGTTGTCCCTGGGGAATTCCAGAGAACTTTGCACCTGAAGGTTTCAATCTTGGTCCTCAGAATACTCCAGTTGTTCAGACTACTGTTACTCCTGCACCTCTTGTGGTGCATGCTACTCCTGCTGCACCTCCTTCGGTGAATATGGTCCCATTTGCTAATGATGATATATATCGTCCTTTTCCTCCACCAAGTGAAGACTTGGGTATCTATGATAGAATGGATGATTTTCAAGAGCAGTTTGACAAGATGTAGAGAGAGATGAAGGCCCTCAGGGGAAATGAATTTTTCAGGAAGAATGTGAATGATTTATGCTTGGTCCTGAATGTAAAGATACCTGCGAAGTTTAAGGTCCCAAAATTAGAGAAGTAAAAGGGCAACACTTATCCTCATGCTCATCTTGGGATGTATGTAAGAAGAATGTCTACCCACACCGATGATCAACGTCAGTTGATTCACTTTTTTTAGGATAGTTTGACTGGTGTTGCGTTGAATTGGTATATGAGTTTGGACATCGTCAATATCCATACTTTCAATGACTTGGGAGAAGCATATATCAAAAAATAGAAATACAATGTGGACATGGCGCCTGATCATGATTAACTCAGGGCCATGGTCCAAAAGGACAGGGAATCGTTCAAAGAATACGCACAGAGATGGCGTGAGGTAGCTGCCCAAGTGATTCCTCCCATGGAAGAGAAGGAGATGACTAATATTTTCCTGAAGACTCTGGGTGCTTTCTACTATGATAGGATGGTAGCGAGTGCGCCAAGTGACTTTACTGAAATGGTAGGCATGGGTATCCGTTTAGAAGAGGCTGTAAGAGAGGGCCATTTAATAAAAAGTGAAAGTTCTGGAAATACGAAGAAGCCATCCTATGGGTTTTCCAAAAAGAAGGAAGGAGATACAAACACTGTCATGCAAGAAAGAAGGGTTAATCCTCCTAGAAGAAATTATCAGCATCATCAACAAGTCACCTCAGTTACTCCAGTTATTGGTGTAGCTCCAACTACCGTTGCTTATCAGGGACCATCCCATAAGGGGAATCAAGGGTATAATCATAGAAGGGAGACTTATGATCATATTCCTATGAGTTATACAGAATTACTCCTGGCGTTAATTCAAAAGAAGTTGGTTCAGACCCGACCACCTCCCGTTGTACCATCACCGTTGCCTTGGTATTACAAGGCATACAAAATATGTGTTTTTCATCAGGGAGCACCATGGCACAATGTTGAGAATTGCTATCCTTTGAAGACTGAAGTACAAAAGTTGGCGAAGTCTGGTCTCTTATCCTTCAAGGATGTTGGCCCTAATGTGAAAGATGATCATCTACCAAAGCATGAAGGAGCAAATGTTGTGAACATGGTGGCCGGTTGTCCAGACGACTTCCGGATTTTTGATATTAATTTGGTTAGAGGAGATTTGGTGAAAATGCATGCAGACCTATGTAAATTTAGATACTATACGCATGACCATGCTGGTTGTGCTATTTGCAGTATGGATATACAGGGTTGTGATAAGATAAAGGCTGATTTGCAGGAGATGATGGATGTGGGCCTCATCCACATAATCAGGCCTAGGGCAGAGTATGAAGAGGAAGTAAACATGGTTTCTGGATGTCCTGGAGAGTTCATAATCTTTGATGTGGAATATATGAATGATGATCTTGTACAATTTCATGCTACTTTCTACCACATGGTTGATCAGATAGAACATCAGTATGGATCTTGTCGAATTTGCTGTCGGGACTCCCGAGGATGTTCAATCGTAAGGAAAGGTGTTCAGTTGTTGTTGGATAATGGAACTATCAAGGTTACAGGTCAAAGGGATGATTACCATGAGGTTGATGTGATTGAGGTTTGTTTGGCTGAAGAAGAGTCAGATGATGAGTATGCCTCCGCATATGAGTTCTTCTCCTCGGATGAAGATTTGTTTTCCAGAGATGACTCTGCAATGAATGAATGTGTTGAAGAGGGAGTAAATGTTATTGTGCCTTGTTTTGGTATGCCTATCCATTTTAAAGTTGAATATCATATCAAGCCAGCTATTACTCCATTGGTGATTAGTTTTCCTGGTCCTATCCCCTACAAGTTAGATAAGGCTGTACCCTACAAATATAATGCTACAATCTTAGAGGATGGTATGGAAGTTCCCATCCAGCCGATGCCTAATGTTGGAAATATTGCTGAGACTAGCAGAGTGACCCGCAATGGTCGTATATTCGCACCAGTTGTTCGTGGATATGTTAGTACTGGAAAGAAAATTGTTAAAGACGTTGAACCCAAGAAGGCAGTGGGTGAATCTAGTGGGGATACACTCTAAAAGTAAGTGGATGATATTTTGAAGATAATTAAGACGAGAGACTACATAATTGTAGATCAGCTACTGCAGATTCCTTTAAAAATATCTATCTTGGCTTTATTGATGAACTCCTCTGCTCACAGAGAATCTTTGATGAGGGTATTGGACCAATCTTTTGTGGAAAGTGATATGCCTGTAGACCAATTCAGCAGTGTGGTAGGGAATATTACTTCATGTAATAACCCGAGTTTCTGCAACGATGAACTGCCTGATGAAGGAAGGAATCACAATTTGTCCCTCCACATCTCTATGAACTGAAAGAATGATTCATTATCCAATGTGCTGATTGATAATGGATCTGCATTGAACGTTATACCAAGGAGCACAATTGTGAAGTTGAAATATCAAGGAACGCCCATGCACCCAAGTGGCATTATTGTGAAAGCATTTGATGGATCAAGGAAATCTGCTATTGGTGAAGTGGACTTGCCTATTCATATAGGCCCACATTTGTTTCAGATTACTTTCCAAGTCATGGATATTGTACCTTCTTATAGTTGCTTACTGGGACGACCGTGGATACATGAGGCAGGGGATGTCACTTCGATGTTACACCAGAAGTTGAAGTTTGTACGTGAGGGAAAAGTGGTAATTATAAATGGAGAACAAGCATTATTGATATCTCATTTTTCCTCTTTCAGCATTGTGGAGGCAGATGAAGCTGTTGTTGGAACCTAGTTCCAAGCTTTATCCATTGATAATATAAGAGGAAATGAGAATTCTCTAGCTTCGTTTAAGGATGCGCACCAGGTTGTGTGTAATGGTCATAGTGAAGTATGGGGACAGATTGTGGATCCACCTTTAAACAAGAATATATCTGGCTTGGGGTTCTCTGTGAAGAATGATAAAGGTAAGAGCATGAAGCCAAAGTTTGTTGCAGGCAAGTATCAAGTATCTTTCCTAACATGGGTTATCTTCACCTAACTGTTTCCGGGATTAATGCCATTGAAGAAGAGGAAGCAGAGCCACAAATGCCAAATTATGTGACGCACAAAGTTAGGGTTCAGAACTGGATCACCATTGATGTTCCCTCTTTCATACATGTTTCAATGTAATTTGTTTGTGTTAATCTTTTTGAAAAGCTTTCACTCAGCCTAAATTGAAAGTATTAATATTGTATGGGCTTATGGAAACAACACGGTCGGAACCTGTCATCTGGATGTAATGAAACATCAATTAAGTCACCACCAAACGTCTTTTATCCCGCCGAAAGGGAAAGGTAAACATCCAGAAAACCTGAAAAAGGAGAAATCACGGCCTTTCGATCGAGAGATCGGGTAAGGGAGTCTGTTACGCGAGGGGAAGGTATTAGCACCCCACACGCCCGTAGTACTCTACGGTATCCAATCTTGTTGTCTAATCTAATGGGTGTGGTCAAAAACTATGTCTATGGCTTAAAGCTGAAAAGGGAATGCATGCGAAAGAAAAAGAAAATAATGTAGGAAAAATAAAAGTTATGCTCGGTTGGGCCCTACCCCTTTGCCTACGTATCCCTTTTAAGGAATCAGAGCAGCCGTAGTTCGGCTCATATATTTTGGTTGGTTTGTGTTTTTTAGTTAAGACGACAAAAACAGTCAAGATGGCAAAACATCAAATAAAGTAACAAACAAATGAGATGGTAAAACATCGACTAAATAAAAGCAAAGTAACATGTCAAAGATAGCTAAACACCAAATGATAAAACATCACATCTAACAATGACATTGAGAGTCAAAGTAGGATAACCAACATGTGCGATGGCGAAACATCAGCTTCAAACAAGTATGCGATGGCAAAACATCGGCTAAAAGATAACAAGGTATCATGGCAAAAATGGCGAAACATCAATAAAATAGATAACAAAATATCACACCTAACAATGATATTGAGAATCAAGGTAGGATAACAAACATGTGTGATGGAGAAACATCGGCTTCAAACAAATGTGCAATGGAGAAACATCGGCTATAAGATAACAAGGTATCATGGCAAGGATGGCGAAACATCAATAAAACAGATGACAAAATATCACACCTAACAATGATATTGAGAATCAAGGTAGGATATCAAACATGTGCGATGGCAAAACATCGGCTTCAAACAGATGTGCGATGGAGAAACATCGGCTATAAGATAACAAGGTATCATGGCAAGGATGGAGAAACATCAATAAAACAGATGACAAAATATCACACCTAACAATGATATTGAGAATCAAGGTAGGATAACAAACATGTGCGATGGAGAAACATCGGCTTCAAACAAATGTGCGATGGCGAAACATCAGCGAAAAGGTTCAAAAACAAAACCAAGAGGCGCACAAACAAATAGGATTGGTTTGTATCTTTTACCTTGAAGAAGGGTTTGAATTCATTAGAAGTGTTTTATGATTTGCCAAGAAAATAGTTTTTGTTTTAAGATGCAAAATGCAAAGAAAGGAAAAAATAAGTGAGGGAAACTAGCCTAGCACTATCCCTAGTGTTATCATACAAAGGTTGACCCTAAGGTTGAGGATAAAGGAAAACCCTACCTTAGTTAACATGTCAAAGGAAGCTTAACAAAACTATCATATAGGGAATAGACAATGAGAGCGAAGTCGTGATCTCAATTTCTAAATTGAGTGACTCATCGATCAACAGTTAAAGAAGAAAAACAATAAACATTCTATAGGGAACATGAATGAGAGCTAAGTTGTGATCTCAATTTCTAAATTGAGTGACGCATCAATCAAAAGCAAACACAACACATGTGTTAGACAAAAAAAATAGAGGGTCTCCTAACATATATCAGGAACAGAGGTCCCATCATGCAACATAGAACCATGAAAATAGAAGAAAGGAAATAGTGCAATACCAAACGGATAACTATCCGTAGCAACTGAGCAAGAATAAAAGAAACCCAGAGAACTTCAAGCAAGCTGGCATCAACAGATAAGTCAAGTCAGAAATTACGCCATCAGGATGTAAGTATTGTGATTTTCAGATATGAACAGATCCCATGGGAAATGTATGTCATTCATAATCACATATACATATCCTACATATACTATCAAATATGCCAAGCACAAGATTAGTGCAAACATAATAAGTTGTGTTTCACAAATAAAGTGAAACACAGTAGCCTCAAGTCAGAAATGGAAAACCTTTTTCAAAGTACCTCACAGATTCAACAACCAAGTTAGTATTCCCATAAATAGAATGATGATTCACATAAGGGATGGATGATGACACCATAATGAAGTGAGGAAACATGATAGAAACTATCAAACATTAGTCATGATAAACAAAAGAAACAGGCATATGCACAATTTGGTCAAAAGAATCAGAGGAACGTTACTCCTTTCTATCACCATGTTGAGTTTACAATTGAATACCAATCAAGGATCATGGGAGCTTGATAAGAATACAATAAAAGACCATGAAGGTCAGTACCAAACACAATTAAATCATGCACAATTAATTCATCACAGCTCACAAGCATAATAGAAGAGGGATTCCACCCAGTGCATAAAAAAGGTTCAAACATGGGGCATTAAGTAAAATGGATTGAGTTCATGTGGATAAACACATCCAACATGATCATTAGGTGCCCAATCATAGGCCTCACTCAAGTTCATTGGCCATCAAACAAAGTGCAACAAGATATGCAACATTAATTGGGTACCTTCACTTCAAAAATACATAAAAAATAGAAACAAGGATCAATAATTGAAACCAAAAATCTCTTAGCATCTTTGAAGTGTATAGAAGTAAGAAAGCAAGTATTATGTTTGTTGTACCCCAAAATTTGCCCTCGTATTTTTCCACAAGAAATCACAGCTTCGGGCTTTTCCTGATTTTTCAGATTGGCGTAAGAATCAGTCAAACAGACTTTTTCTTATCAGTCTATTCAGTTAGGGTTTCCATTAACTTTTGAAGCAGTTCAGGCAGATTGCTAAGGTTTGGTTGAGTTGGCTCAGGTTTTGATCAGGCGGACGCTTCTTTGACATTTAACCAAGAATCAGGGTTTTGTGCGCATATTTCTCAGAAAGAATTAATTCTATCAGTGCTCTTCAATTTACTCTGAGATATGGACTGAGGCTGTTGATTGATAATTTGCAGTGTTTGGATTTAATCAGTGAAAAGAGGACATGTGGACGTTTGTTGTTTGGCTGTGCAATTCTTTGATTATTCGGAGCGCCAGTTGTTTATTGATTATTTATTTGTTCTAAATTAGAATAGTTGGGATAAATTCCAGTTATTATAATTTAAGAAAATATGAATAATTAAATAAATAATGGAAGAAGAATTAAAAGGAACATCAACAAAAAGACTTTTATTCATTTTAATTATTTGTACAATTGTTATTTAAATACAGTAACTATTTACAAGTATTTATAATAATAATGGTTACAATGATTAAAATTGAAATAAAATTGAATCCTAAATTTCCTAAATCTTCATTCTTCTACTGATGCTCTTTTGCTCCATTGATTTTATCTGCAAAACAAAGAAAAAGAAAAAGTCAAAAGCAAATGAAATGAAATTAAAGAGCAGACAGATAAAAAATGGATTCATCATTAAAAGCAACTGGCCGAAATCAGTTTGCCCTCTCTGCAAATCACAAGATTTCTCTTGGTTCACAAAGAGGGATGAAAATAATGCTTGCAATGAAACATGAAATGCACAAAGTTATAATTTTTGCACAAATTCAAATTGTTAACCAACTGCACAGTTTCAAAACAAACAGCATGTACAAGTATAAAGTCCAAACTGAATTGCCTAACCAAACCAAAAAGGCAAACTGAAATTCACAAGTTCAAACTATCCAAGATGTCAAAGGCTATCCAAAAACTGTCAAAGAAGTACAATATGCAGGAAATCTGGAAAAGAGATATGCAGAGCTAAACAAATATTGCAAGCAACATCAAAAGTCATCATTTCCCAAGCCAATGCTTTTTCAGAAAAACTACTTTTAAGCAATAAACAATTGCTTTAAATTGTAGAGAGAGAGAAGAGAAAAAGAAAAGGAGGCTTACAGGGTTTAGGCTTGAGGAATATAAAAACAAAACTGTAATAGAACAGTAGAGAGAGGCAGAAAAAATCACAAAGCAAATACCAAAAACTGTATCAACAAAACATACAGTCCTGCCTCATAAAATAACACAAAACTGAAGCAAGCCTCAAGCTCCAAGCCCTCAGCCTGCCTCCAAACTGTATCAACAAACCTCCTGCATAAAACCTTAAAACAGAAACAGCCAAACCTTGAAGCTTTTGTCCTAAACCTGCATTCAAAGCCTTAAGCCTTTAACCTGCTTCAGGCAAACCTGAAGCATCAAGCTTCAAGCCCAAGCCTGTAATCATTCAAAGCCTTCACTTGTCCTAACTATCCAAACCTGCTATACAAGCTTACAAACACAAACCAGAACATCAAGCCCAAGCCTTACCAAGCACAACAAGCTCATAAACCTGTGTCAAGCATATCACCACAAAGCTTCAAGCCTCAAACTGCTCAGCCTAAACATATCAACAAAATCCAACCAAAACTCTAAACCCTCAGAATGTTTTCATCACAGGGTTAACATACAGAGGCAAGCATCTCAGCATATCAGCATATCAACATACAAGCATACAGAGGCTAACAAGAGAAGAAGAAAAGAAGCACTCAAAGGCAACTGAAGCGAAGTAGACAGAAGAGGAAAAGAGATATACAAAGGTTTTCAAGCATCATCATCAAACCAACAATAAAAAAGGCAAATACGAGTACCAGAACTTCCAGAGCCAGCTCAACACCGCGCGCCCTCGCCCTTGGCCACCTGAAGCACCTCCGGTCCGTCCTCCTTCGTCTCCATCCCCCAAAGGTATAATTTCTCTTCCCTCTCACGCGCCTCAAATAGAAAACAAATAACCACATAAACAAAAAATCAGAACTCGAAACTAAACATGCAAAGGGAACTGAAAACCTTAAGACATAGAAACGAGAAATCAGACCTTGTAAACATCGCCTGAGTGGTCCACGGAGGGAGAAGGAGGGATGATGACGCTTGGTGGCCTTGGGCGAAGGACGTTGTTCTGGAAGCTTGCTTGAGAAGACGAAGAGGACGAAGTGAACGGCGCCTTTGCGTTCTTGCCTAACCCTAAAATCCAAATGAAAACAAACTTTTGAAACCCTTGCAAAAAATGTGTAAATGCATTGGGCCTTGCCCTGTCCAACAAAAACGCTAAGCCCCGCCGATTTAGGCGCTCACCCCCCTTTCTGATTATCTTTTCCAGCTTTGTTTTGGGCCAGCTTCCCCTTAAAGCCCATAATTCTCTCAAAACCTATTCTTTCTTTTTTTCTCATAAACTTACATCTTTTCTTACTTATCCATTTATTTTTTCTTTTTTCAACTAATATATTTTATTTATTTTGTCAAATAAAACAATACTTCATTTTTATACCAAAAATTGTCTTTTATTTTGTTATATTAAAAGGAACACATAAATATTAGATTAGATTAATAGATTAAAAACTCTCTTTAATAAATCATTCATACAATTTTTCCTAATTGTTTATTTTTATTTTTATTACATTTTAAAATATGAATATTAATTTTCTTAAAGTTGAACAATTTTCTTTTCTTTTCTTTAAAAACCCTTCTTGTATATAATACATTAACTAAAATACAAATAATATTTTTCTTTAAACTTAAAATATTTCATTTTTTTAAAACTTTGTACATAAAAAGATATTAACATAAGATATTAATACATAGAACTTAAAATATTTTCTTTTTCTTAAACTTAAAACACCTTTTCTTTTATTTTTATTAAAACCTTTGTTTTGTACATATTAACAAAATACAAAAATACAAAAAAGAATAAATACATGCTTAATAATACATTAACATTTCTCACTTGTAAATAAATCATACACTTACACAAATACATTGATACATTTACATTACTCTATTCTTATACATTGCTATGCACTACATATTACATTTGCGATTGATTTGATTTGGTTGTAAATTTATTTGGACATTACTCTCCTATTAAGTCTCATCCCCATTTGTAAATACTTGTACCCCCATCCCCGGATACTTATTTGTAATAGCGTAGACTTTAAATTCCCGCAATTTATCGCTTTCAAATATACCATGGTTAGACCTAGGGTTTGTATGTAAATAAAATCAAACGCTAGATAACCTAATACAAGACAAATACATGAAATCAACACACTATTCACACTTGCACCCCTAGGGTAATCCCGCTTGTTGCCTTCCAAAATGGGCCATGCTTGCACGTTGAGTTTCTTTGGCAAAATAAAACAATTCAAATGATCATAGTCCCTCGATGACGCTTTCGAAAGTTGCCTATCAAAATGATCATAGTCCCTTCAAGCAAAATTGCCAAAGACACTTGGCACCATTGCATTCATGGTCCATACGATGACCCGCGATGTCCCGTTAACATCCTAACGCAAGATTGTCCACCAAATACAATGGTGGAACAAAATTGTTAAAAGGGTTAAAACATGAGAAAAACCTTTGAGTACAATAGGGGTAGACAAACTCTTAGTTACTTGACAAACTTGCAAAACACACTTGCCTACTTTTTAAAACCCACTCACAAACACTTTCAAAAACAAACTTCCAAAAAACATTTGAAACATCTTTTCGAAAAGATACACACCATTGCATATACTCAAACAAGAGTCATTACAATGGTTGCCTAGACATGGCATCTTTTTCAAAACATTTTCAAAACACACACACACACCACAATTTCAAGCAATCGAAAATCAAGGCAAGTGATCTAAAACAAGTAACTAAGAGCCCATGGATAACCATGGATGAAAAGGGTGCTAATACCTTCCCTTTTCATAATCTACCCCCCGAACCCACGAAACATCTCAAAAGGTTTTTCCTGTGCTTTTTAACCTTTCCTTTAGGATAAAATAAAAATTCGGTGGCGACTCTTGCTAAACCGAACAAGTGCGAATACAAACGCAAAACCTCAAGTCAGTTCTCCCACCGTATCACAATGTTCATGGATGGTTGAGGAGGGGATCAAATGAGGTCCAAAGTTCAAAACTAGTTGGCCAAACTACTAAACTAAACAAGCTTTCAAAATAATTTGTGGAAAAATATCAAACCAAGTCAAATAATTCAAGAAAAATGGTTTTCAGATCCTCAATACATTCATGAACCATAAACAAAACCTAAATTTCAATGAAAATCCAGGGCATAATGGTTTTGAAAATGAAACTTGTACAATAAGCAATAAAACCCTAATTGTTTGAATTTTAGTCTTAACTATTAGTTAGGTAAGATTAAAATTCAAACAATTCAAACCAAGATCATAAAAGTCACAAGGAAACCCTAAATGTCAGAATACATATTTTTCACATTTTTTTGAATTAAGGAAAAGTCAAAAATAAAATCAATTCAAGCAATTAATCAATTAAACAAATATTCATATCTCAAAATAAAATTCTAAACAAAAATCAGAAAAAATATCCAAACAAAATTATATTCAAATATTAGAATTAAAAACACACATCACTGATTTTTTGTGGAATTTTTGAATTAAGGGAGATATTAAAATAAAAAATCAAACGAACAAACAACAATTAAACTATTATTTAATGGAAAAAATGCAAACCCTAGCCAAAACTCATGAAAAGGTCAAGATAAAATTATATTCAGATTCTATGATTAAAAATAAACTTGCATGATTTTTTTTGAGAATTTTTGAATTAAAGGAAGTATTAAAATAAAAAATTATGAAACAAATATTTCAATTAAACTTTTGAAATTAAATTTCTAATCAAAAATAGAAAAAATGCTAAACCGAAGTCAGAATCAATTTCTAAATCATTTTATGAGTCCAAAATATTTTTTGTGGAATTTTTAGATCAAAGAAACTATTAAAATAAAAATAATCTTTAAACAAACAATTAATTAAACTCATTAATTTTTAGACCAATCAAATTTTTTTTAAAAATTCCATTAAAATTACACAAGATAGTAGAAATTATTTTGGACTTGTGATAATTTTTCAGAATTTTTTAAATTGTTTTGATCAAGAAATAAAAATCAGAAAATCAATTAAAACAAAAATATGAAAAATGCATGACAATTTGAAACAAGCCAATCACAGCGCGCCACCTCACTTCATATTCAACCCCCAACATAGGGCAAAACGCATGCAATACAATAGTTCATGAGCCTATGTTCAGATCCATCAATCATGCTCGTTTCTTAACCAAAATCCATGAAATCAAGTGCAAATTAAAGCTAGCATATCATACTACATGATGCAATTTGAATCAACCTCAAAGATCAAGCATGGATTAAGAAATAAAGTCTCAAAAACTGAAAAAACTCACTGCAATCATCAAAGTCATGAACACGGTTTCAACAATTCTGCTTGAATCAAAGCTTAAATGTACATCAATCCTAGTGATTGGCCAGCTAGCAACTCAATGAACATGATTTGCATCATCAATTCAAGCTGAAACACATAAATCAAAGTTCAAGAAACTCACATGGATGTGAAATCTGGAAACACAATTCCTTCACTCCAGAAGCAATCCAATGGTGCAGGCTTGATCTCCTTACTTCACTGAAGATGAATCACCAAGAATTTTGAAGAATGGTCCAAGGAGAAGAGAGATTCGAAGCAATTTGCAGAGATGCTTCCAAAATGTTTAGATTTGCAATGTAGCGATTATCAGCCTCTCCCTCCACAAATGAGCCTTGATTCTTGTTATATAGCACGAGGGTAAGAGGATAAAAGTGGTATTTGGCACTCAAAACTGATGGAGGGTAAGTTTGGAAGTTTTGGCCAAAATGAGGATGCACATGGAATCTGCATTTCACTCGTGCATTTGCTTTCATTTTGTGCGTTTTGTGAGCCAAATGAGGTCAGAATTACATGCCCAAAGTGCCAGCTCATGATTGTTTGAAATGAAGAAGTGTTGGTGATTTTGCAAAATTGAGCATGTTTTGTATTTTTTCACCCAAGCAAGTTCTTGAAGCATATGGGAACAAAATGATGAGTGTAATGGGCTTCATCATGTCACAAATTTCTCATGGGCTTGATTAGAAGCAAAAGGAATGGCTAAAACTTGAGTTTGCAAGAAATGGCCATTTTGCATATTTGTCAAAATTCAATAAAATGCCTCAAATTCCCAAAGTTCATAACTTGCTCATACTTTTGAATTTTGGCACAAATGAGTACAATTTGGAAAGGTATTGAAAATATCTACAATCCCTTGGTTTTGAGTTTTTTCAATTGAATCCATTAAGGTCCTCAAAATTTGACATGAAATTCACTAATTTTAGAAAATGACCTATAATTTTGTGACTTCCAAGCTTTATAACTCTTGACTCTTTGCTAATTTGGACATGAAACCAAAAGGAGATAAAAGATCATCCTCTTATATTTCCAAGAATACTTCATTTGCATTTGCATTTTTTGCACCCCTAGGGTAATCCCGCTTGTTGCCTTCCAAAATGGGCCATGCTTGCACGTTGAGTTTCTTTGGAAAAATAAAACAATTCAAATGATCATAGTCCCTCGATGACGCTTTCGAAAGTTTCCTCTCAAAATGATCATAGTCCCTTCAAGCAAAATTGCCAAAGACACTTGGCACCATTGCATTCATGGTCCATACGATGACCCGCGCCTGTCCCGTTAACATCCTAACGCAAGATTGTCCACCAAATACAATGGTGGAACAAAATTGTTAAAGGGGTTAAAACATGAGAAAAACCTTTAAGTACAATAGGGGTAGACAAACTCTTAGTTACTTGACAAACTTGCAAAACACACTTGCCTACTTTTTAAAACCCACTCACAAACACTTTCAAAAATAAACTTCCAAAAAACATTTGAAACATCTTTTCGAAAAGATACACACCATTGCATATACTCAAACAAGAGTCATTACAATGGTTTCCTAGACATGGAATCTTTTTCAAAACATTTTCAAAACACACACACACACCACAATTTCAAGCAATCGAAAATCAAGGCAAGTGATCTAAAACAAGTAACTAAGAGCCCATGGATAACCATGGATGAAAAGGGTGTTAATACCTTCCCTTTTCATAATCTACCCCCCGAACCCATGAAACATCTCAAAAGGTTTTTCCTGTGCTTTTTAACCTTTCCTTTAGGATAAAATAAAAAGTCGGTGGCGACTCTTGCTAAACCGAACAAGTGCGAATACAAACGCAAAACCTCAAGTCAGTTCTCCCACCGTATCACAGAACTGGCGACTCTGCTGGGGACTAGTTTAAAAGTGGGGTTACCTTAGGGTTTAGATCACCTTTACATTCTCGCTTTGATTGCTTTGATTGCTTTACTTTTTGGGTCTTTGTTTGGGTTCATTGTGAATCCTGCACCCGGATTTGGGGCACCTTTTTAGGTAAATAGCAAAAAAACTGTGGGGGAACTGTGCGGGGTATACCGACATGGTTGAAGCAGTTAGCTATGTTAGTGTGACATATTTGTGAGTACCGGTAACCCTTGAGTTCAATCAAGGAGAGTACGGGGCCGCTGAGTGATGTCATGAAGCACTAACGAACTCTTAGAACCTTAATTAACCATCCTAGCCTTTTTAGGGGTAGTGAGATGATCGACTTTGGTGCAGTCCGAAGTTGGTAGATACTCGATACTACACTCATTGAGGGTTTTTTTCTTGGAATATTTTGGTCGCCAGTTAAGTGGCTAAACTAAAACAATGAACACATAAAATAATCCAATGATATTGAGCTCCTTAGAACCCGGTTTCTATTTTAGGACAGGATGAGCCAACTAACTTCAAGAGGGTACTTACCTAAAACCCCATGCAAGCCTAAACCTAAGGACTTGTTTTGCTTTGTGTGAATATGATTACCTGTATATACACTCACTTGCTTTTGCATACATGTACATAACATCATAACATCATACCATAGCATTTTCAATAACCATTTCAAGGATCTCGAGGGTTCTTTTGATGCAGGGTTACGTTGAACCAGACGTCTACCAAAGGGCAAAAGGTTTTCTCCTCTAAACAAATGCCATCAACGATCAAGTGCAACAGCTTGAATCAGGGGCTATGACCCACTTGACATGGTGAGCTTGATTCTCGTGGAAAGACATCCACCGGTGCAAAGTTCTCCAATCAAAGATCAAGTGCAACAGCTTGAATCAGGGGCTATGACCCACTTGACATGGTGAGCTTGATTCTCGTGGAAAGACATCCACCGGTGCAAAGTTATCCAATCAAAGATTAAAGTTCAACCTCTAACATTTTCTTGTGTTTACCCCAAGAGATCCTTGAAAACATGCATCCACATATCATGCATTACATCTTGACAGTTTTTCCTTTTTCAGGTTTCCTTACTCTCATACTGTTTATTTCAGTAAGAGATGGCTCTAGAGAGGACTGTCAAGGATATCCAGGACCAGACTGCTCAACTGCAGGAAATGTTCTTGAACCTGTCCCTGGGGTAAGAAGAAGTGAAAGCTCTCCTAACAACAGGCATGGTCCAGGGGAATTCAAACAATGCCAGGAGTGATCAGTTGGAAGAACTACAGTCTGAGCTGACAACAATGAGGATCCAAATGACGGGGCAACTGGTGGGCCAGATGGCTCTCATCCAGGATTTGTCTCAAAGACAAGAGGAACTCAGAGTTCTCGTCAACCAACTGCTTCGGAACAACAAACTGGGGCAAACATCTGAGGTTGAAGAGCAAGTCACCACTCAACCCCCATCCAGACAAGAAGACAAGGGGAAGGCTCCTCTACTTGCTTCAGGGTCACAAGCCCATCAACAACCTCGTCAGCATCAACGGGGTAATCGGCGTAAGCAAAATACGTCGGGGAGACAGTTCACTGAGACTGACATACCGTCATCTCTAATACTGGAGCGTTTGTTGGAAGTCAATCTGACTGCTTTGAGGGATCCTATCCGGAAGCCCAATACCTCCGCTCCTGACTATCATCCCGATGCATTTTGTGTATACCACTCCTACAGCCCGGGACATGACACCGACGACTGTTGGGCCTTGAAGAACAAGATTCAAGATCTGATCGACATTGGAGTACTGAGGTTCATGCCAGACGGCGAGATGAAAATCTTCCGTTAAGGGTTTCTCCACCTGAAGTGACAAAGCCCAAACTGAGAGACTTTTGTTTCTTTGAATTTTCAAGTTGTAATCTCTTTGTCATTCAAACAATTAACTGTTAATGTCAAACTCTGTTTCATTAATGCATTGCATATGTTTGTCTTGAATTCATCCATTCGTTTTCACTACTCTTATGCTTTCTTTATGATATTTAACTCTTGATAAAAGGCTACGAGCCTTTAGAGGGAGGATGACAAAACAATACCATAATCTCATACAGTATGCTTTTGAACAGACCGTGCTGATGATGTACAGGCATTTCTTTCAATTCGCAAACACTGGAGTTATAAGGAAGATAATCCCTAGTCAACCCCTTCGAGCCAAAGAAGTAGAAGTTTTCTGTTCTAAATGAAATTCTGGCTGCAGATACTCAATGTCACGTCCAATGTTATGACACCGTATCTGACTTACTATATGACAGTAAATACAAAAGCAGTAAATAACACAGTCAATTGTTTACCCAGTTCAGTGCAACAACACCTACTCTGGGGGCTACCAAGCCAGGGAGAGAATCCACTATAAGAGATGTTAATTCAGGAATAAACCAACCAGTTTATCTCCTTCACTTAAGACCTACCCAATGCAATTCTAATCTAAGTACAACTTAAACCTGAGTTCCTACTCACTCCCCCTCAATCACAGCAGTGATACATAAACCAATTTGACTTAAGAATTGATGAAGACACTCTTCAATAACACACACTTGATTAAGTTTCACAGCTTTTTAATCAAGTAACAGAATCACTCGTGCTTCACAGCTTTGAGTGATGTACACGACTAACTTGACTCTGCTTCACAGCTTTAGTCAAGTGACATTCAAACACTCTTGCTTCAAAGCTTTGAGTGCTACACAACCCTTACAATTGAAACCTATTCCAAGGCACTTATCACAATGATAATTGCTTGGAGTACAATAAACAAATCTATACAGATTACAAAATTGATCTTCTAATCAATCAGCAGGGATTGCTTGAAAAACTGCAGCTCTGTTGAATATATAGCAGCTGCAACTTCAGTTAGGGTTTCCAAAAACCTAGGGTTGATTCCGTTTGACCTAAAGACCAGGTCACAGTACTTTATTGATCAGGTTAGGATTGAGCTAGGTTACTCCTCAGAAAACGCAGGATTCTGTTTAGGAAGGACTGAGTTATTTCCTGAAAAAACTCAGACTTATCCAATCCTGCAATCCTGCTAGTTCAGAACAGGATGTCATAACATCTGTTATGACATCTGAGAAAACCTGTCTACTGATTTAGCAAAATGTGATCATTTTGAAAACATGCTCAGATACACACTTATAAACATCAGTATTTGAATTACAATATTTTTCTGCACATGTACCTAATGAGTTAGTACAACCTGAACTAGAATGTTATGACATCAGTCATGACATTCACACATACACTTGGAATTTACCAAAAATGCAAGCCAATACCTAAACACCTACAAACTCCCCCTTTGGAAGATTTTTGGCTAAAGTTCCTAAACAATCAGAGATAGATGGATAGCAGCAGAAATAAGTGACCGCAGAAAAATATAATAATGTCAAGTACTAATTTAGCAAGTACCAATAATATTCTCCCCCTCTTTAGCCACAAATGGGCCAAAGATACATGTTCATAAAATTATACAGTTATCCAAAACAAAATAATGAGATCAGCAGCACACACTTCCAAACACCACCAGAAATCAGCAAACATCCTTCAAGTACTGTCATCAGATCCAGAGGATTCAGGCTTCTTTCTTTTCTTGTGAGCAATGTCAGCATTTTTCTCTTTGTTTGATGTCTCAACATTCTTAGAGACATTTGGATTTGTTTCAGCAATTGAGTTTTCTTGGTTCAGAGGAACAGAAATGCCAGGAACTGAGTGGTTCTCGTTCAGAATTCGTGAAACAATTTTTGCTATTGCTTGATTAACATAGGCTGTCCCTTCCCTATTTGCAATTTCAGGGGGAACTGAAGAGGAAGGATGAGATGGATTACCTGTATGTCTTGTTCTCAACTCTTTGGCCTTGGTGGGGTTAGTTCTATGAGAACAGATCTCCAGAACATCAGAGTCCAGACAGGAAGAGATTGTCCCAGAATCTTGATCAGAGGAAGAGGTTGAGATGGTCGTATTGGATGATGATGGCGTTTGAGACATTTTGTCAGTTTTGAAGGACCAACAGCAAATGAGAAGAAATTCCTGATTGAGAGACTGAGTTTTGATGAGGAGTCGAGAGAGGAAGGAAGCAAAGGAGTGCCTATTCAACTTCTTAAAAGAATTGTAGAAAATGAGAAAATACAATTTTAGACCAATCAGAATAGGCATAAATCCTTTGATCTTTGTTTTAAGCAAAATTAATTGCTACAATTCCTCATGTTGGCAAATACCCAGCTTACCCCTTAAGTTTTCAAATTGGTTTGCATCCAAAGCCTTGGTAAAAATGTCAGCCAGCTGTAGCTCAGTGGCAACATGTTCCAATTTGATTGTCTTCTCTTCCACAAGGTCTCTAATAAAGTGATGTCGTATGTCAATATGTTTGGTCCTGCTATGCTGAATGGGATTCCTGGATATGTTGATTGTACTCAGATTGTCACAGTACAATGTCATAACATCTTGTGTGACATTATACTCAGTGAGCATCTGTTTCATCCATATCATTTGAGAGCAGCTACTACCAGCTGCAATATATTCAGCTTCAGCAGTGGAGAGAGACACACAATTTTGTTTCTTGCTGAACCAGGAAACCAGATTACTTCCCAAAAAGAAACATCCTCCAGAGGTGCTTTTTCTATCATCAGCACTACCAGCCCAATCAGCATCACAGTAACCAGTCAGAGTCGGTTCACAGCCATGAGTATACAACAATCCATAGTTGTAAGTACCACTTACATACTTCAGAATTCTCTTCACTTGATTGATATGACTGACTTTGGGATCAGCTTGGTATCTAGCACAAACTCCAACTGCAAAGGCAATATCAGGTCTGCTGGCAGTTAAGTACAACAAGCTTCCTATCATGCTTCTGTACAGACTTTGATCCACCTTAACCCCACTTGAATCTTTGGAGAGCTTTAGATGAGTAGGAGCAGGAGTCCTTTTGTGACTTGCATTCTCCATACCAAACTTCTTTACAATATTCTTAGCATACTTGCTTTGAGATAAGAAGATTGAGTCCTCCATCTGTGAGACTTGTAGTCCAAGAAAATAAGTTAGTTCTCCCATGAGACTCATTTCAAATTCAGCCTGCATCTGGTCAGCAAAGTGTTTAACCATATGTTCTGACATTCCGCCAAACACTATGTCATCAACATATATTTGGGCAACCATCAACTTCCCTCCTTCAGTTTTGACAAACAGAGTTTTGTCCAAGCCTCCTTTTCTGTAGCCTTTGTCTGAGAGAAACTTTGTTAACCTGTCATACCATGCTCTAGGAGCTTGTTTCAGCCCATATAGAGCTTTTCTCAATTTGTAGACATGATCAGGATGGGTTGGATCCACAAAACCTTTAGGTTGTTCCACATAAGCTTCCTCATTTAAGTACCCATTTAGAAAGGCACTTTTCACATCCATCTGAAATAACTTGAACTTCAGAAGACAAGCAATTGACAACAAGAGTCTGATTGATTCCAACCTGGCTACAGGTGCAAAGGTTTCATCAAAGTCAACCCCTTCAACCTGGGTGTATCCTTGAGCAACAAGTCTCGCCTTATTTCTGGTGACAACTCCTTCAGCATCTGACTTGTTCTTGAATATCCATTTTGTCCCAATGATGTTAGTTCCTCCAGGTCTAGGAACCAGTTCCCAAACTTCATGTTGCTTGAATTGGTTCAGTTCATCTTGCATTGCACCAATCCAATATTCATCTGTTAAGGCTTCCTTGACATTTCTTGGTTCTATTTTGGACACAAAACAAGAATTTGAGATGATTTCTCTAGATCTTGTGATGACTCCACTATTGGGATCTCCTATGATGAGTTCTTTTGGATGATCCTTCTGAATTCTGATGGAAGGAGTCTTGCTAGCTTCCTTTGATTCAGATTCTATTGTGGTGGAGTTGGGTAGATCATCCTGTTGGGTTGAAGTCTCAAAGAATGTCTCAACAGTACAAGGAACATCTATTTCTTCATGATAGTCATCAATTATGACATTTATTGATTCCATCATGGTTTTGGTTCTGGAGTTGAATACTCTATAAGCTCTGCTGTTTGAGGAGTATCCTAGAAATATGCCTTCATCACTTTTGGAGTCCAGTTTTCTTCTCTGTTCACGATCAGACAGGATATAGCATTTGCTGCCAAACACATGGAAGTACTTCACAGTTGGTTTTCTTCCTTTCCAGAGTTCATATATGGTGGATGAGGTTCCCTTTCTCAAGGTGACCCTGTTATGAACATAGCAAGTTGTATTCATAGCTTCAGCCTAAAAATACATAGGAAGTCTTTTGGCATGTAACATTGCTCTGGCAGATTCTTGTATGGTCCTGTTTTTTCTTTCCACAACTCCATTTTGCTGAGGTGTAATGGGAGAAGAAAACTCATGACTGATTCCTTCTGAAGCACAGAAGTCATCAAACTTGCTGTTTTCAAATTCCTTGCCATGATCACTTCTGATTCTGACAATACATCCTTCCTTCTCTCTTTGAATTCTCTTGCACAGTTCTCTAAAGACTTCAAATGCATCTGATTTTTCCCTAATGAAATTAATCCAGGTGAATCTGGAAAAATCATCCACAACCACATAGGCATATCTTTTACCACCAAGGCTCTCTACTTGCATTGGTCCCATCAGATCCATATGGAGGAGTTCTAGAACCTTAGAGGTGGTCAGATGTCTTGACTTTGGATGTGACATCCTAGTCTGCTTACCCACCTGGCATTCACCACAAACTCTTCCTTCATCAATTTGCAGTTTTGGAATCCCTCTGACTGCCTCCAAGGAGATAATCCTCTTCATACCCCTTAGGTGAAGATGGCCAAGTTTTTGGTGCCACAGTTTCACCTCTTTTTCTTCTTTTGCAATGGAGCACACAGATGAGAAATTGGTGTTCTCAGCCTCCCACAGGTAACAGTTGTCTTTGGATCTGACTCCTTTCATTACTATTTCTTGTTTGTCATTGATTACAAGGCATTCAGATTTTGAGAAATTGACCTTGAATCCTAGATCACATAGTTGACTGATACTAATGAGATTAGCGGCCAGTCCTTTCACCAGCAGTACTTCATTTAGACTTGGAACTCCAGGGCAGTCCAAATTACCAACTCCTTTGATTTCACCTTTAGCCCCATCTCCAAAGGTCACAAAACTGGTGGTGTGAGGCTTAACATTATTGAGGAGGTTCTTGATTCCAGTCATATGTCTGGAACATCCACTGTCAAAGTACCAGTCTTCCTTTGCAAAGACCCTCAGGGAAGTGTGAGCTATCAGTGCAGTAGCCTTTTTCTTCCATTGAGGAGCATGTGGTACCTTTTTAGACTTAAGTTTGACACATGAGTTCTGATTAGGGTATCCATGTAATTTGAAACAGAAGCGTTTTATGTGGCCATATCTACCACAATGATGACATTTCCATTTTTGGTACCTTTTTCTCATATGTTTCTGTTCCTGATGTCGAGAGTTGTGTTGAGACATCTGTTTTGACATTTGCCTACCAGAACCAGATTTCGTTGCTTTCATAAATCCTAGACCAGATTTATTTCCCACATTTTGTCCAATCTGTAGGATCTCTTCCAATTTGTCAGTTCCATTTGTCAACATCTTGACAGATTTGGTCATTTGATTCAGTTGTGAGTTCAGCAATTGAACTTCTCCTTCTAGATGACTTATAGTTTCAAGGTTTGCTCGTTTTTCAGCCTCCATCTTTATGATGAGTTTTGATTGTTTCTCATTCTGCACACAGACTTCAGTACTTCTGATACACAATTCCTTGTACGTTTCAGCCAGTTCTTCAAAAGTCACCTCTTCATCACTGATGTCACTTTCAGAGGTACAAACACCAGTTAAAGCAGTAACTCGTTTGGCAGTCTCTTCTTCAGAATTACTTTCTGAATCACAGTCAGACCAAGTAACTGTCATTCCTTTTTGTTTCTTAAGAAAGGTAGGACATTCAGCTCGAATATGCCCATATCCTTCACAACCATGGCATTGAATTCCTCTGCCTTGAACTCCCTTCTCATCTGACCTTGGTCTTCTGCTGGAACTGTCAATGTTAGAGGAAATGTTATGAACATTAGACCTTGACTTTGGATCTATTCTTTTGATGAGTTTGTTGAACTGTCTTCCGAGCATGGCTATAGCTTCTGAAATGTTTTCTTCAACATCAGTGTTGGACATAAGTGCTATGCTCTTGTTCTTTTTGACATCATCATTAGTGATTCCCATCTCAAAAGTCTGAAGAGACCCAATAAGTTCATCCACTTTCAACTTGCTAATGTCCTGGGCTTCCTCTATGGCAGTCACCTTCATTGCAAATCTTTTAGGCAAGGATCTGAGAATCTTCCTCAGCAGTTTTTCTTCTGACATTTTTTCTCCAAGTGCCCCTGAGGTGTTGGCAATCTCCAAGATGTTCATGTGAAACTCATGAATGGTTTCATCTTCCATCATTTTTAGATTCTCAAACTTAGTGGTCAACATCTGAAGCCTTGACATTTTTACTTTGGAAGTTCCCTCATGAGTAGTTTTGAGAGTGTCCCAAACTTCCTTGGCCAGTTCATATTGATGAACTAATCTGAAAATGTTTCTATCAATTCCATTGAACAAGGCATTTAGAGCTTTGGAATTTCCCAGGGCTAGCTCATCTTCTTCTTTACTCCAATCTTCTTCAGGCTTCAGACTGATTGTCCCATCTTCCTCAGTTATGGTGGGATGAATCCATCCTTTGTCAGCAGCTCTCCAAGCCTTTTTGTCCAGAGATTTTAGGAAGGCAAGCATACGAGGTTTCCAGTAGTCATAATTAGTTCCATCCAGAATGGGTGGTCTATTTCCAAAAACTCCTTCTTTGTCCATAGTGCCAGAAAGTGATATCCCTAGATCTCACCCAGTAATACAGGCAGGGTGCCTGCTTTGATACCAATTGAAATTCTGGCTGCAGATACTCAATGTCACGTCCAATGTTATGACACCGTATCTGACTTACTATATGACAGTAAATACAAAAGCAGTAAATAACACAGTCAATTGTTTACCCAGTTCAGTGCAACAACACCTACTCTGGGGGCTACCAAGCCAGGGAGAGAATCCACTATAAGAGATGTTAATTCAGGAATAAACCAACCAGTTTATCTCCTTCACTTAAGACCTACCCAATGCAATTCTAATCTAAGTACAACTTAAACCTGAGTTCCTACTCACTCCCCCTCAATCACAGCAGTGATACATAAACCAATTTGACTTAAGAATTGATGAAGACACTCTTCAATAACACACACTTGATTAAGTTTCACAACTTTTTAATCAAGTAACAGAATCACTCGTGCTTCACAGCTTTGAGTGATGTACACGACTAACTTGACTCTGCTTCACAGCTTTAGTCAAGTGACATTCAAACACTCTTGCTTCAAAGCTTTGAGTGCTACACAACCCTTACAATTGAAACCTATTCCAAGGCACTTATCACAATGATAATTGCTTGGAGTACAATAAACAAATCTATACAGATTACAAAATTGATCTTCTAATCAATCAGCAGGGATTGCTTGAAAAACCGCAGCTCTGTTGAATATATAGCAGCTGCAACTTCAGTTAGGGTTTCCAAAAACCTAGGGTTGATTCCGTTTGACCTAAAGACCAGGTCACAGTACTTTATTGATCAGGTTAGGATTGAGCTAGGTTACTCCTCAGAAAACGCAGGATTCTGTTTAGGAAGGACTGAGTTATTTCCTGAAAAAACTCAGACTTATCCAATCCTGCAATCCTGCTAGTTCAGAACAGGATGTCATAACATCTATTATGACATCTGAGAAAACCTGTCTACTGATTTAGCAAAATGTGATCATTTTGCAAACATGCTCAGATACACACTTATAAACATCAGTATTTGAATTACAATATTTTTCTGCACATGTACCTAATGAGTTAGTACAACCTGAACTAGAATGTTATGACATCAGTCATGACATTCACACATACACTTGGAATTTACCAAAAATGCAAGCCAATACCTAAACACCTACACTAAACAAATCAAAACCTTTGATATAAACCATGGGCAGGGTAGCCTCTCAGTTAATTCAAAAAAGGTGTGCATTGAAGTCGCAAACTCTCAGTTCGTAACGCAACGAACGACATCAAAAAGAGAAAAGCGTTCCTCTGGAATCAAAAGACAGTGATGGTTCCCTATCACATAGGCAGTCAATCTCTCAAAAAAAAAGCCCACTGAGCCAAAACCTACAAAGGAAGCTTAAGAAAGCTGGGGCATCCCGCTGACTGTGATCTCAAAAACGGGAACAGTCAGGCAAAAGTTAGGGATAACAAATCAAAATCAAAATAAAGAGGTCATTACAAATCCTCAACAACATGAAAAATGTTGCAAAGAAAAAAGGAGACGATGACTGCCTCCTAAATTCAACTGGTGAACCATCACCCAAAAGTTGTTCCAAAGTCGAATAGAGTGCGACGCACAATTAACTGAGCTTAGGGTTGAAGAACATCACGAAGAGCGGGTGGGTACAAATATACTTTGAGCCTTTATCCTTTGTTTCTTAAACCGTGAACCAAGCCACGTTACAACCTTTCAAAAGTCCTAATTGAAGCATGAGTTAGTTCGAAAGCATACTATTTCAAAAGGTATCCTGACTCTTGTAAGGCTTTGCTCTAAATCTTGTGTTGATTTGTCTTATAAAAAGTTTTCTGCTAAAAAACACATTTTTCAAAAACTTCGAGACAAACATAAACTCTGCATTGCTTGAATATCACTGTTTGCATTTGACTATTTGTTTGACAGCGAAGAAATTCATACAGCGAATGTTCAGAGGAACGAAAACTCTCTCAGTGAGCAAAAATCACTTCAAAAAGGATGACACTTCCATTAACAAATCTCCTATCAACAAGGGGGAATGACATGTCACCATCCAATTAACCTGGGGCAGTCCAGTCAAGGTTTCAACAGATCTTTCAAAGTTCAGTTAACCTGGGGCAGTCCAGTCAAGATTTCAACAAAATCTCTCAATTGCAGATTAACCTGGGGAAAGTCTCTGTCACCATCACTTGGGGCATTCGAATGTCAAATCTCAAGGGTTACGAACAGTCCAAGTTTCCTGGCAATATCACAAAGCATCCTGTGCTAGGGGCAGTGATGAAACCTCTCCGAAATCTTTTTGAAAAGAAATTCAAGCGTCCTCGAGAAGATGTCACCTCTCCAGCAGACCGACAACAGGGTTTATTTCCCCAAAAACATCAGGATTCCCCAGCCTGAGTTTTCCTCTTCGACTACTACAATTCAAAGGACCACAACTCCTCTTCTCCAGTAGACTACTCTGCAATCTCCAACAAGTTTATTCCCCAGCGGAGTTCATCAAATTCCCCAACATAACTTATCGGTGGAATCCCCAGCGGAGTTCTCATCAAAACCTCAGCGAAGTATCTCTTCCCCACAGAGTAATTCCCCGCAGAGTAATCTCTCCAACAAGTTTATTCCCCAACGGAGTCATCTTCTCCTACCGGTTTATTCTTGCAATCGTCATCCCCAGCGGAAACGAAGAACTCTACTCTTCAAACATCAGCCCAGGATTTAACAAGCTCCCGACATTCGTCAAGGATTTATTTTCCCAGACGAAATACATTCATAAAAATTTCACATTTTATCCATCTTGATACATGCATATACGCATCATATCACACGATCTCATTTATTTTTGAGAACATCATGACATCATGCATTTCATACATCATGACATTGCATACAACTGATGTTTTGCCTTTTCAGGAAAAAGGTCAATCCAAAGATGATTACTATCAACTGTCGCAGTTCCACATTCGATACCTGTATCTAGCCAGGGCATATCTGTGAGCGATTGGTTGTAGATTCGATACCTGTATCCAGCCAGGGAATGTCTGCATGAAGAGTTTAGAGATTCGATACCTGTATCTAGCCAGGGCATATCTGTAGACGGCAAATTTCCAGATTCGATACCTATATCCAGCCAGGGCATATCTATAGACGACCAATTCCAGATTCGACACCTGTATCTAGCCAGGGCATATCTGTGAGTAACTGATTTTAGATTCGATACCTGTATCCAGCCAGGGCATGTCTACATGAATAGTTTAGAGATTCAATTCCTGTATCCATCCAGGGCATATCTGTAGACGACCAATTCCAGATTCGATTCCTGTATCTAGCCAGGGCATATCTGTGAGTAACTGGTTGTAGATTCGATACCTGTATCTAGCCAGGGCATGTCTGCATGAAGAGTTTAGAGATTCGATTCCTGTATCCAGCCAGGGCATATCTGTAGACGACCAATTCCAGATTCGACACCTGTATCAAGCCAGGGCATATCTGTGAGTAACTGATTGTAGATTCGATACCTGTATCCAGCCAGGGCATGTCTGCATGAAGAGTTTAGAGATTCAATTCCTGTATCCAGCCAGGGCATATCTGTAGACGACCAATTCCATATTCGATTCTTGTATCTAGTCAGGGCATATCTGTGAGTAACTGATTGTAGATTCGATACCTGTATCCAGCCAGGGCATGTCTACATGAAGAGTTTAAAGATTCGATTCCTGTATCCAGCCAGGGCATATCTGTAGACGACCCATTCCAGATTCGATTCCTGTATCTAGCCAGGGCATATCTGTGAGTAACTAATTGTAGATTCGATACCTGTATCCAGCCAGGGTATGTCTGCATGAAGAGTTTAGATATTCGATTCCTGTATCCAGCCAGGGCATATCTGTAGACGACCAATTCCAGATTCGACACCTGTATCTAGCCAGGGCATATCTATGAGTAACTGATTGTAGATTCGATACCTGTATCTAGCCAGGGCATGTCTGCATGAAGAGTTTAGAGATTCGATTCCTGTATCCAGCCAGGGCATATCTGTAGACGACCAATTCCAGATTCGATTCCTGTATCTAGCCAGGGCATATCTGTGAGTAACTGATTGTAGATTCGATACCTGTATCCAGCCAGGGCATGTCTGCATGAAGAGTTTAGAGATTCAATTCCTGTATCCAGCCAGGGCATATCTGTAGACGACCAATTCCAGATTTAATTCATGTATCTAGCCAGGGTATATCTGTGAGTAACTGATTGTAGATTCGATACCTGTATCCAGCCAGGGCATGTCTGCATGAAGAGTTTAGAGATTCGATTCCTGTATCCAGCCAGGGCATATCTGTAGACGACCAATTCCAGATTCGATTCCTGTATCTAGCCAGGGCATATCTGTGGGTAACTGATTGTAGACTCGATACCTGTATCCAGCCAGGGCATTTCTGCATGAAGAGTTTAGAGATTCGATTCCTGTATCTAGCCAGGGCATATCTGTAGACGACAAATTTCCAGATTCGATACCTGTATCTAGCCAGGGCATATTTGTAGACGATAAATTCCAGATTCGATACCTGTATCCAGCCAGGGCATATCTGTAGACGACAAATTCCAGATTCGATACCTGTATCCAGCCAGGGCATATCTGTAGACGACAAATTCCAGATTTGATACCTGTATCCAGCCAGGGCATATCTGTAGACGATAAATTCCAGATTCGATACTTGCATCCAGCCAGGGCATATCTGTAGACGACAAATTCCAGATTCGATACCTGTATCCAGCCAGGGCATATCTGTAGACGGCCAATTCCAAATTCGATACCTGTATCTAGCCAGGGCATATCTGTGAGTGATTGATTGTAGATTCGATACCTGTATCTAGCCAGGGCATATCTGCATGAAGAGTTTGAAGATTAACCCCTGTAGCAAGCCAGGAAACCATCTTTCTTTCTCAGGTATGCAAGTTCTCGCTAAGGAATCTCTTACGCGATCGACACCCCCGATGGCATCTTTAAGCCCATCTCCACCACTATCCATCACACTTCCAAATGGCATCTATAAGCCCATTCCCGACAAGGTTCTGTCACATCTCCAGATGGCATCTCTAAGACCATCACCAAATGGCATCTGTAAGCCCATTCCCTCTACCATCACATCACCGAGTGCAAATTTTTGGGCACTCTAGTGTCCAATCTCCTTTTACCTTCGAGTCACGAAAGGAAAACTTGCCAATCTAACTCTTCAGGTTCAAGAAGATTGAACAGGGGCAACTGTTGTACCCCAAAATTTGCCCTCGTATTTTTCCACAAGAAATCACAGCTTCGGGCTTTTCCTGATTTTTCAGATTGGCGTAAGAATCAGTCAAACAGACTTTTTCTTATCAGTCTATTCAGTTAGGGTTTCCATTAACTTTTGAAGCAGTTCAGGCAGATTGCTAAGGTTTGGTTGAGTTGGCTCAGGTTTTGATCAGGCGGACGCTTCTTTGACATTTAACCAAGAATCAGGGTTTTGTGCGCATATTTCTCAGAAAGAATTAATTCTATCAGTGCTCTTCAATTTACTCTGAGATATGGACTGAGGCTGTTGATTGATAATTTGCAGTGTTTGGATTTAATCAAAGAAAAGAGGACATGTGGACGTTTGTTGTCTGGCTGTGCAATGCTTTGATTATTCGGAGCGCCAGTTGTTTATTGATTATCTATTTGTTCTAAATTAGAATAGTTGGGATAAATTCCAGTTATTATAATTTAAGAAAATATGAATAATTAAATAAATAATGGAAGAAGAATTAAAAGGAACATCAACAAAAAGACTTTTATTCATTTTAATTATTTGTACAATTGTTATTTAAATACAGTAACTATTTACAAGTATTTATAATAATAATGGTTACAATGATTAAAATTGAAATAAAATTGAATCCTAAATTTCCTAAATCTTCATTCTTCTACTGATGCTCTTTTGTTCCATTGATTTTATCTGCAAAACAAAGAAAAAGAAAAAGTCAAAAGCAGATGAAATGAAATTAAAGAGCAGACAGATAAAAAATGGATTCATCATTAAAAGCAATTGTCCGGAATCAGTTTGCCCTCTCTGCAAATCACAAGATTTCTCTTGGTTCACAAAGAGGGATGAAAATAATGCTTGCAATGAAACATTAAATGCACAAAGTTATAATTTTTGCACAAATTCAAATTGTCAACCAACTGCACAGTTTCAAAACAAACAGCATGTACAAGTATAAAGTCCAAACTGAATTGCATAACCAAACCAAAAAGGCAAACTGAAATTCACAAGTTCAAACTATCCAAGATGTCAAAGGCTATCCAAAAACTGTCAAAGAAGTACAATATGCAGGAAATCTGGAAAAGAGATATGCAGAGCTAAACAAATATTGCAAGCAACATCAAAAGTCATCATTTCCCAAGCCAGTGCTTTTTCAGAAAAGCTACTTTTAAGCAATAAACAATTGCTTTAAATTGTAGAGAGAGAGAGAGAAGAGAAAAAGAAAAGGAGGCTTACAGGCTTTAGGCTTGAGGAATATAAAAACAAAACTGTAATAGAACAGTAGAGAGGGGCAGAAAAAATCACAAAGCAAATACCAAAAACTGTATCAACAAAACATACAGTCCTGCCTCATAAAATAACACAAAACTGAAGCAAGCCTCAAGCTCCAAGCCCTCAGCCTGCCTCCAAACTGTATCAACAAACCTCCTGCATAAAACCTTAAAACAGAAACAGCCAAACCTTGAAGCCTTTGTCCTAAACCTGCATTCAAAGCCTTAAGCCTTTAACCTTCTTCAGGAAAACCTGAAGCATCAAGCTTCAAGCCCAAGCCTGTAATCATTCAAAGCCTTCACCTGTCCTAACTATCCAAACCTGCTATACAAGCTTACAAACACAAACTAGAACATCAAGCCCAAGCTTTACCAAGCACAACAAGCTCATAAACTTGTGTCAAGCATATCACCACAAAGCTTCAAGCCTCAAACTTCTCAGCCTAAACATATCCATAAAATCCAACCAAAACTCTAAACCCTCAGAATGTTTTCATCACAGGGTTAACATACAGAGGCAAGCATCTCAGCATATCAGCATATCAACATACAAGCATACAGAGGCTAACAAGAGAAGAAGAAAAGAAGCACTCAAAGGCAACTGAAGCGAAGTAGATAGAAGAGGAAAAGAGATATACGAAGGTTTTCAAGTATCATCATCAAACCAACAATAAAAAAGGCAAATACGAGTACCAGAACTTCCAGAGCCAGCTCAACACCGCGCGCCCTCTCCCTTGGCCGCCTGAAGCACCTCCGGTCCGTCCTCCTCCGTCTCCATCCCCCAAAGGTATAATTTCTCTTCCCTCTCACGCGCCTCAAATAGAAAACAAATAACCACATAAACAAAAAATCAGAACTCGAAACTAAACATGCAAAGGGAACTAATGAAAACCTTAAGACATAGAAACGAGAAATCAGACCTTGTAAACGTCGCCTGAGTGGTCCACGGAGGGAGAAGGAGGGATGATGACGCTTGGTGGCCCTAGGCGAAGGACGTTGTTCTGGAAGCTTGCTTGAGAAGACGAAGAGGACGAAGTGAACGGCGCCTCTGCGTTCTTGCCTAACCCTAAAATCCAAATGAAAACAAACTTTTGAAACCCTTGCAAAAAACGTGTAAATGCATTGGGCCTTGCCCTGTCCAACAAAAACGCTAAGCCCCACCGATTTAGGCGCTCACCCCCCTTTTTGATTATCTTTTCCAGCTTTGTTTTGGGCCAGCTTCCCCTTAAAGCCCATAATTCTCTCAAAACCTATTCTTTCTTTTTTTCTCATAAACTTACATCTTTTCTTACTTATCCATTTATTTTTTCTTTTTTCAACTAATATATTTTATTTATTTTGTCAAATAAAACAATACTTCATTTTTATACCAAAAATTGTCTTTTATTTTGTTATATTAAAAGGAACACATAAATATTAGATTAGATTAATAGATTAAAAACTCTCTTTAATAAATCTTTCATACAATTTTTCATAATTGTTTCTTTTTATTTTTATTACATTTTAAAATATGAATATTAATTTTCTTAAAGTTGAACAATTTTCTTTTCTTTTCTTTAAAACCCCTTTTTGTATATAATACATTAACTAAAATACAAATAATATTTTTCTTTAAACTTAAAATATTTCATTTTTTTAAAACTTTGTACATAAAAAGATATTAACATAAGACATTAATACATAGAACTTAAAATATTTTCTTTTTCTTAAACTTAAAACACCTTTTCTTTTATTTTTTTAAAACCTTTGTTTTGTACATATTAACAAAATACAAAAATACAAAAAAGAATAAATACATGCTTAATAATACATTAACATTTCTCACTTGTAAGTAAATCATACACTTACACAAATACATTGATACATTTACATTACTCTATTCTTATAC
Organism: Vicia faba; assembly: GCA_948472305.1. Classification (NCBI taxonomy): domain Eukaryota; kingdom Viridiplantae; phylum Streptophyta; class Magnoliopsida; order Fabales; family Fabaceae; genus Vicia; species Vicia faba. The sequence continues at coordinate 967,217,852 of OX451740.1, forward strand.
ATTGCTATGCACTACATATTACATTTGCGATTGATTTGATTTGGTTGTAAATTTATTTGGACATTACTCTCCTATTAAGTCTCATCCCCATTTGTAAATACTTGTACCCCCATCCCCGGATACTTATTTGTAATAGCGTAGACTTTAAATTCCCGCAATTTATCGCTTTCAAATATACCATGTTTAGACCTAGGGTTTGTATGTAAATAAAATCAAACGCTAGATAACCTAATACAAGACAAATACATGAAATCAACACACTATTCACACTTGCACCCCTAGGGTAATCCCGCTTGTTGCCTTCCAAAATGGGCCATGCTTGCACGTTGAGTTTCTTTGGAAAAATAAAACAATTCAAATGATCATAGTCCCTCGATGACGCTTTCGAAAGTTGCCTATCAAAATGATCATAGTCCTTTCAAGCAAAATTGCCAAAGACACTTGGCACCATTGCATTCATGGTCTATACAATGACCCGCGCCTGTCCCGTTAACATCCTAACGCAAGATTGTCCACCAAATACAATGGTGGAACAAAATTGTTAAAAGGGTTAAAACATGAGAAAAACCTTTGAGTACAATAGGGGTAGACAAACTCTTAGTTACTTGACAAACTTGCAAAATACACTTGCCTACTTTTCAAAACCCACTCACAAACACTTTCAAAAACAAACTTCCAAAAAACATTTGAAACATCTTTTCGAAAAGATACACACTATTGCATATACTCAAACAAGAGTCATTACAATGGTTGCCTAGACATGGCATCTTTTTCAAAACATTTTCAAAACACACACACACACCACAATTTCAAGCAATCGAAAATCAAGGCAAGTGATCTAAAACAAGTAACTAAGAGTCCATGGATAACCATGGATGAAAAGGGTGCTAATACCTTCCCTTTTCATAATCTACCCCCCGAACCCACGAAACATCTCAAAAGGTTTTTCCTGTGCTTTTTAACCTTTCCTTTAGGATAAAATAAAAAGTCGGTGGCGACTCTTGCTAAACCGAACAAGTGCGAATACAAACGCAAAACCTCAAGTCAGTTCTCCCACCGTATCACAATGTTCATGGATGGTTGAGGAGGGGATCAAATGAGGTCCAAAGTTCAAAACTAGTTGGCCAAACTACTAAACTAGACAAGCTTTCAAAATAATTTGTGGAAAAATATCAAACCAAGTCAAATAATTCAAGAAAAATGGTTTTCAGATCCTCAATACATTCATGAACCATAAACAAAACCTAAATTTCAATGAAAATCCAGGGCATAATGGTTTTGAAAATGAAACTTGCACAATAAGCAATAAAACCCTAATTGTTTGAATTTTAGTCTTAACTATTAATTAGGTAAGATTAAAATTCAAACAATTCAAACCAAGATCATAAAAGTCACAAGGAAACCCTAAATGTCAGAATACATATTTTTCACATTTTTTTGAATTAAGGAAAAGTCAAAAATAAAATCAAATTCAAGCAATTAATCAATTAAACAAATATTCATATCTCAAAATAAAATTCTAAACAAAAATCAGAAAAAATATCCAAACAAAATTATATTCAAATATTAGAATTAAAAACACACATCACTGATTTTTTGTGGAATTTTTGAATTAAGGGAGATATTAAAATAAAAAATCAAACGAACAAACAAAAATTAAACTATTATTTAATGGAAAAAATGAAAACCCTAGCCAAAACTCATGAAAAGGTCAAGATAAAATTATATTCAGATTCTATGATTAAAAATAAACTTGCATGATTTTTTTTGAGAATTTTTGAATTAAAGGAAGTATTAAAATAAAAAATTATGAAACAAATATTTCAATTAAACTTTTGAAATTAAATTTCTAATCAAAAATAGAAAAAATGCTAAAGCGAAGTCAGAATCAATTTCTAAATCATTTTATGAGTCCAAAATATTTTTTGTGGAATTTTTAGATCAAAGAAACTATTAAAATAAAAATAATCTTTAAACAAACCATTAATTAAACTCATTAATTTTTAGACCAATCAAATTTTTTTTTTTAAAAATTCCATTAAAATTACGCAAGATAGTAGAAATTATTTTGGACTTGTGATAATTTTTCAGAATTTTTTAAATTGTTTTGATCAAGAAATAAAAATCAGAAAATCAATTAAAACAAAAATATGAAAAATGCATGACAATTTGAAACAAGCCAATCACAGCGCGCCACCTCACTTCATATTCAACCTCCAACATAGGGCAAAACGCATGCAATACAATAGTTCATGAGCCTATGTTCAGATCCATCAATCATGCTCGTTTCTTAACCAAAATCCATGAAATCAAGTGCAAATTAAAGCTAGCATATCATACTACATGATGCAATTTGAATCAACCTCAAAGATCAAGCATGGATCAAGAAATAAAGTCTCAAAAACTGAAAAACTCACTGCAATCATCAAAGTCATGAACACGGTTTCAACAATTCTGCTTGAATTAAAGCTTAAATGTACATCAATCCTAGTGATTGGCCAGCTAGCAACTCAATGAACATGATTTGCATCATCAATTCAAGCTGAAACACATAAATCAAAGTTCAAGAAACTCACATGGATGTGAAATCTGGAAACACGATTCCTTCACTCCAGAAGCAATCCAATGGTGCAGGCTTGATCTCCTTACTTCACTGAAGATGAATCACCAAGAAATTTGAAGAATGGTCCAAGGAGAAGAGAGATTCGAAGCAATTTGCAGAGATGCTTCTAAAATGTTCAGATTTGCAATGTAGCGATTATCAGCCTCTCCCTCCACAAATGAGCCTTGATTCTTGTTATATAGCACGAGGGTAAGAGGATAAAAGTGGTATTTGGCACTCAAAACTGATGGAGGGTAAGTTTGGAAGTTTTGGCCAAAATGAGGATGCACATGGAATCTGCATTTCACTCGTGCATTTGCTTTCATTTTGTGCATTTTGTGAGCCAAATGAAGTCAGAATTACATGCCCAAAGTGCCAGCTCATGATTGTTTGAAATGAAGAAGTGTTGGTGATTTTGCAAAATTGAGCATGTTTTGTATTTTTTCACCCAAGCAAGTTCATGAAGCATATGGGAACAAAATGATGAGTGTAATGGGCCTCATCATGTCACAAATTTCTCATGGGCTTGATTAGAAGCAAAAGGAATGGCTAAAACTTGAGTTTGCAAGAAATGGCCATTTTGCATATTTGTCAAAATTCAATAAAATGCCTCAAATTCCCAAAGTTCATAACTTGCTCATACTTTTGAATTTTGGCACAAATGAGTACAATTTGGAAAGGTATTGAAAAGATATACAATCCCTTAGTTTTGAGTTTTTGCAATTGAATCCATTAAGGTCCTCAAAATTTGACATGAAATTCACTAATTTTGGAAAATGACCTATAGTTTTGTGACTTCCAAGCTTTATAACTCTTGACTCTTTGCTAATTTGGACATGAAACCAAAAGGAGATAAAATATCATCCTCTTATATTTCCAAGCATACTTCATTTGCATTTTTTGGATCAAAGGTGAATAAAATATGAATTTTTGAAATTAAGTCCTTATTTTCCAAAATTAGAAACTTTTAGGGTTTCTTCATGAACAAGTTTCAACCCAAACCTCAATCTCTTTGATCCAATGATCAAAATGGACTTGAAATATGAAAATTACACCCTTGAATTGATGGTTGGCCAAAAATTCACTTGGTCAACCTTGACTTTGACTGATTTTGACCAAAATGACCATTTTGCCCCTCTGAATCAATTGATCCACTTCCCTTCAAAATTGATGAACAAAACTTCAAACATATGATCTTCCAAATATATAGAGGCCATGTGCAAAGTTTCACTTCAAAATTCTCAAGAAATCTTGATGAAATCCAAAACCCTTATTCTGGTTAACACCTTAGGAGACTGATGAATCACCTTTAAAACTTCAAACCCTCTGGGCATCTTGACCAATTTTTTGTACAAAGACTTTCCAAATACCAATGAGATGTTGTAGCTTCCCAAATCAAGACTTGTACATTAATCAATAGCCTTGATCAAACAAAACCCTAATTTGACTGGTGAATCAAAAGAGTGATTCTTCTTATAATCAATCATAAACTTCAATCCTCTGATGATCCAAAGGGATGGATAAAACATCTTGAGATATGCAATAACTTCTGAGCTTGAAAGATCTAGAGGTTTAGATGACAAGGTTCTACTTGAGCAACTTGTCAATGAAATCAACCTTCAAAGCTTGAGGAAGACTTGATAACCAAAGTATTTTGATCCTATCACAATATATGAATGCAATGCAATATAATATTCATGATGAAACATAAGCCTAAATCAAGAGGGTAAATTTTGGGGTGCAACAGCTGCCCCTATTCAAATATCTTCAACATGATAAGTGAGAAAAGTGACAACTTTCGAGCGTTCAGAGTTGAAGATGATTGAATACAAAAGAACCCCAAAATTTACACTCTTGAAGAAGAAAGAAACAGAAGCAGAAAACCCAAGATATGCGTCAGAATGAAGCTATAACGCAAATTGAAACAGAACAAAAACAAAGAAGAGTAGACGCATCTAAATTCCGGACAAAGGTGTCAGGGCAAAACTAGGCTTAAAAAAAAGGTGAGATAAAACTCAAACCACAGAGTATAGGTGAAACTCAGCTCTGGAAAAGAAAACGTACGCGGGTGAGGAGACGAAACTCTGAGCTCGACCCAAGGCAAAGTGGCTAGAGTGCGTGATTCTAGGAGCACTTGTTGATCTCAAATAAGATAAACAGTATGAAGGAACTAAAAGAATCCTAGAAATTAGGAACAAAAGCGAGACGAAACTCGACTCAATAACCAGTTAGACGAAACCAAACTAGATGAGTACCAGGATGATACTGGATTTCTCGCACGGGTAACAAGGCAAAACTCGACCCATAGCAAAATGATGAGAGTGCATGTTTCTCAGAGCACCTGCTGGTCTCAGACCAATGGATAAACAGTGACGAAAATTGATAGAAGGATCCAAGGAACTAAAGAGACAGATTTTAAACTAGGGACACAGTACGAACACTGCACTCGGTAAACGAACACCGTAAAAGGGTCCAAGGTATGAAAGCGAAAACGAGACGAAACTCGACTCAATAACTAGTTAGGCGAAACTAAACTAGATGAGCACCAGGACGAAACTGGATTTCATGCACAGGCGACGAGGAAAAACTCGACCCAAAGCGAGAGTGATGAGAGTGCATGTTTCTCAGAGCACCTGCTGGTCTCAAATCAATGGATAAACAGTGACGAAAACTGATAAAAGAATCCAAGGAACAAAAGAGACATGATTTCAAACCAGGGACGTAATACAAATACTGCACTCGGTAAATGAACACCGTCAAAAGGTCCAAGGAATGAAAGCAAAAACGAGACGAAACTCGACTCAATAACTAGTTAGGCGAAACTAAACTAGTTGAGCACCAGGACGAAACTGGATTTCATGCACAGGCGATGAGGCAAAACTCGACCCAAAGCGAGAGTGATGAGAGCGCATGTTTCTTAGAGCACCTGCTGGTCTTAGATCAATGGATAAACAGTGACGAAAACTGATAAAAGAATCCAAGGATCAAAAGAGACATGATTTCAAACCAGGGACGCTGTATGAAAACTACACTCGGTAAACAAACACCGTTAAAGGGTCCAAGGTATGAAAGCAAAAACGAGACGAAACTTGACTCAATAAATAGTTAGGCGAAACTAAACTAGATGAGTACCAAGACGAAACTGAATTTCATGCGCAAGGTTAGGAGACGAAACTCAGAGCTCAACCCAAAGCAAGGAGATTAGGGCATACACCTAAAAACCTGCTGAAAGCGAAAATCAGGACGAAACTGGTATTCAAAAGGTGCATCAATAGACATTGGAATGAACCGGAGAGGGTAGAGAAGACTAAACCAGAGAAGACCGTGCCAGGGTGAAAACGAACTACAGTCAAGAGTAGACACTCAATCAAACAAACGATTGACGTCAAAAGGATATTGGTATGGGGGAAACTGAGATAATGAGGATGAAGACCTCCCTGGGGATTTAATCCGAAGTATTAGCAAATTCACTGGGGACAAACAGAAACAATGATGGCTTATGTTCCGATGCATGTTTGAACTCTTTCTATATAGTGCAATGCTCCATGTATTGGAAATGCTACGCGTTTTGGTAGATGTAATGTAATGATGCATGTTTAAAAGTTTCACTAGGGAATGGCCAATTGAGAAGCCAAAAACCAAAAAGTCAGAATCTGACAATGACTTGTAAAAATAAATTGCAAAATCCAAAGGAGAGGAGAAAATATGGGGAACCGCTAGAGAGGGAACATCGAAGAGATGAAGCTTCGCGTGGAATAACAACCGAGCAACTAGTAGAAAACAAGCCACAAACATTGAGAGGAGCTGCAAAAATAAATTGCAAACTCCTAGGGAATATCAGATTGACACTGTAGCTTCTGAAGAAGATTAGACATTGAGGGAGATGATCAGGGTAACACTGTAATCTCTGGAAAAGACAGTGCATGGCCGCGTTGAGGATGACACCAAGACAACAAACCCGACACGAGAGGTGAAAACCTTTGCTGGGGGAACAAAGCTCTGCTGAGGAGACGGGAGTTCACCGGGGATACAGAACTCTGTTGAAGGTTTTTGTTGGAGAGAGATGTCTTTGAATGCAACCAAAGGATGGATAATGCAGATAGTCACAGAGTATCGACCTCACTGGGGTTAAGGAAAGATCTTAACATAAGGATGCCCCCAAGAAACAGATTGGATGGCAAATGAGAGGTCAAGGCGAGGAATCTTTATCGGCAACTCCGTTGGGGATGTGAAACCTCTTCAGGATGTGAGTTCCCATTTAAACAACTCCACTGGGGATGTGCGACATGTCCAAACTTGAAGTCTCAAAATGAAGCCTTTAAAAGAAGATTCTTGAGGCAACAAAACTTCGTTGCGGAAACGAAACTTCACTGGGGATAGGTAAAGTCCTATTCATACATGGGCTCTGTCTAACAGAAGAAAACAAAATTTCCCTTCCCGACAATCATTAAGCTCTTTACAGGTGTTCAACGTGTAAACTCTTTTTTTATGTTTAAACAAATGTTTTGCATGCAGAAAGATGTTTATTTTGGGAACGACAGACCTGATGCGATGATTATTTAAGCCTTAAAGTTGCAAACCTTAACAAAGTGTCGCATCTCTGTTATGAATGAATCACTGGCTAGAGTGCAGAAAATTTCAAAACTTTTCTTCCCCTCTTTATTCAACAAAAAACGAGTCAAGATGCGGGTGATAAGATACCAACATGGATATGCAACACACATTTGGAAGTTTAGGAAACGCTATCCTGTTGTAGCATGCTTTCAAGTTAAACCCTTGTTTCAGTTAGGACTTTTGAAGGTTGTAACGTGGCCTGGTTCGAGGTTTTTTGTTTTTTTTTTAAAAAGTTTTTCAAGGCTCAAGTTATTTGGTGCCTGTAACGCCCCGTTTTATTTAATATTATATTAATATTTTCGAATTACCGTTTGATGTTTATTTTTGTGACGAGAATATTTAAATTAACCGGTATATCTGTTAATATATTCGTTAACGTTTTATTCGGACCAATAATTATTTTATTTGGTCCCGTATTTGTTTTGAGGGACGGGTAATTATTTTATTCGGTACGGTATTTGTTTTGAGGGACCGGTAATTATTTTATTCGGTCTGGTATTTGTTTTGAGGGACCGGTAATTATTTTATTCGGTCCAGTATTTATTTTGAGAGACCGGTGATTATTTTATTCGGTCCGGTATTTATTTTGAGGGTCCGATAATTATTTTGGTCGGTCTGGTTTTTATTCTGCTCGGTTGGGTAAAATATTATTCGGACCGATATTTTTTTTTTTGGAGTTACCTTAATTATTTGGGTTAATAATATTATTTGATATTATTTAGTGTTAATTAGTAGTATATTTTAAGAAGGGCTTTTTGGGTATTTACTTGTGTCTTGCTACTAGAACCAACCAAACACTCTTTGTTTTATGTCATAACACAAAACACACTTAGAGAACAAAAAAGAGAGTCTTGGAAGAGAATAAGAGGAGCAAGAACAAAGCTTGGATTTTGGGTTGGTTGAATCATCAAGAATTATTTCAAACATCTAAGGTAAGGGGTTTGATTTTCCAATTCTTATAGTTAGGGTTTGATTTGGTATATTTTGATTTGGGGATAAAATTGATGTTAAGGTTCTTGAGATTTGTTGAGATAAATTACTAGAGTTAATTTAAGTGCTAGTATTGTGGAATTATTGTTATGTTAATTAAAATTAAATTAGAAAAACTAAATTATATTAATTAAATTAAGTTTTGAAACTAAAACAAAAATTATGAAGTACAGTTAGAACAAAACAAAAACGTACAACATATGTCACTTGAATTAAGAAAAATAAGCATAGTAGTATGTATATAATAGGAGTTAGGCTTCTAAAACTAAGCCTAACAGTATGTATATAATAGAAGTTAGGCTTCTAAAATTAAACTAATATAGTATTCATTGAAATGAAGCTTAGAAAACTATGCTACCAGTATATTTATTAAGTGAAGTTTAGAAAACAAAAAATACAGTATGGAAATAACGTGATAACATCATATTCAGTAAAATGAAGTTTAGAACTAACATATGCAGTAATTGAAATGAAGTTAGAAAAACAAAAGGTAATAGCAGTATATTAATAGAAATTAAAATTAAGTTTAGAAAATTAATTAATTTATATTTTGTTTTTCTTTTCTTAATTTAATATATTAAATATTTATATTAATTAAATACAAATATGAAATAAGTTAGCCGATTTAATTTGGAACCCGATTATATTCCGATTTCTCGATTTCGGCAATTTCGGCGACGGAGCAAGTTGCTCCGAATTTAACGAAAATTGACGTGCTAGCTAATTTTGACGTGTAGAACATCGTGGTGAGGTTAGTTTTTCGAGATTACGAGTTTTTAATGGAGCGACCCGAAATAAGTCAATTTACAGTTAAGTTGAAACATGTTGCGTTTTAGTCGGTTTAAGTCGCGTATGGACAATCCGATTGCGATGTTAACGATTATAATTGATGTTGATTATTATGAATCACTTTCGCGACGATTATTGATGTTTGACTATTTTTTCCGTGTTTGGAATTTAGTGAATTATTCGATAATGATGTGGTGTGATTGAACATGATGTTTGCGACAGTTTTTTTATAATGAATACTTGATGATATGCGATGCGATGATATGTTTATCTTGATGTGGATAAATATGGAGACATGGGATTTATGCCAATTTTGATGTGCGATGATGATGTTTTTGTTGTGTCGTGAATGTGATATCGTGTCGTCGGGTCACATACATTGCATTGGCGATGAGGACTTTTATGCCAAGCGACGAGGGCTTTTATGCCAAAGCGACGATGGGCTTTTATGACGAATGTCCCTAATTATGGACAAAGCGATGGGTACCACATGCATAACATAGTCGTGTCTCATAGAGTCGGTTATGTTTATTTTTGAGTCTTTTGGCATTGAGTTTTATTTGATGGCTTATAATGAATTGCGATGTTATATGATACCTTGTTTGTGACGATTTTTGTGTTGAACATAAAGTGATTATGATCTGATAATTTCATGAAAATTATGTGATGGATATGAAGATGTGAAAAACACAAGAAGGGGGGTTGAATTGTTAAAACTTGAAATCAAATGCAGACAACACGTTATTTTTATCCTGGTTCGTTTGATCTCAAACTACTCCAGTCCACCCGTCAAGGTGATTTCACCTCTCTCCAACGAGGTCTTAATCCACTATATTATACTGAATACACAACTGTTTTAACAACTGCTAAAGCCTTCTTGAGTCTAACCACATACCGGTTTATCTCAAGGAATTTCTTTTATAGATAAATGAACTAGTGTGTGTTTGATGTTTTCTAAAAAAACTATATATCACTACTGTGATAATACACAATATTAAGCTTAGATGAAACTAGATTGCTAGAGCTATAGAGTAAGCGCTTGAGAACTTTAACAAACTGGATGAGTGAGAACGTAAAGATGATTGGCTTATGCGTATGTGCGTATGGGAGAAATTTTTCATTTCTTTTCTCACTGACTTGTTTAAATAGCTTAGGAATAGATACGTTGCTGTCCATAATTCCATTTCAATGGTCATAACGTTATTTCATTTTTGAGAAGATCTTTGTCTTGGAATAAAGTTGTTGGTAATTAATCTGCCTTGAATGCAGTAACGTTGACACTTCAGAATGTTCTGCATAATGAAAATCAGAGTGTTCTTGGCTTTAGCTTATTCTGGCGTTTCTGAGTGCTGATGACATGGTTAGGATCTTGATCAGAGTCAGAGTATGTTGAGCGCAGATTCTTTTCATCAGACTTCAGCGTAGCACATGTATTGATCTTCTGATGCTGACATATCTTCTGATGCTGATGTTGATTATGATATTCAGATGCTGATTCCATCAGAGTTTCTGCAAATACACAACATAATTTTAAGTAGCATCTATGTCTTATATAAATCTCATAATTCATTTAATCTTGTATTTTGTTATCATCAAAACTCTAACTGAGGGTTGTAGAATCAAACTATGTTCTAACAATCTCCCCCTTTTTGATGATGACAAAAACCAGATTTTTTCAATTAAAATAAAATGATGAAAAGGTATCAGAGTTTAAGGATAGAGAGGAAATGGTATCAGAGATAATCAATTAACGCATAGAAAGTATCAGAGATAAGAAGATAAGGAATAAAAAGTATCAGAGTAATGAAGAGAAAAACTCCCCCTGAGTTGATTATTCCCTTTGATTCCTTGAGACCTTGAGCATCAGAACTTTACTGAACTTTCTTTGAGCATCAGAACTTTACTTTATCAGAGTTCATCAGATTCTTGTACCTGTAGATTTTCAGAACAAATAAATTCAAATATATAAGAATGTTAGAATGTTTGAGACTTTTGTCTCAGTAAACCGTTATTGAAATATATCATTCTTTCTCCCCCTTTTTGTCAGTTATCAAAAAGCACGAATAATCAGAGTTAAAAATGATCAGAGCAAAAAAAAAACGTTTGTATTAAAACAGAAGCAATGATAGTTTAGAACAAGTAAAAATATTACAGACAAACATGTAAAGAAAACAAGGAAAACACAGGAAAATTTTAAGAAGAAGGAGGAAGTTGTGTGAACAGAGCTTCCAACATGCTCTTGATTTGCTCGCTGGTTTCCTGTTGCTTAGATACCATGTTTTCTATAGAATCAATCTTGATATCCTGCTTGTCCATCCGTTCATTCATCAGCATATCAGATCTCTTCAAATCCTCCAGAGCCTGCCTGTCAAGAGAGGAAGCTTGAGGATCTTCAGATACAGGCTGCTTCTCAGAGCTTTCTGTAGTTTCTTCTACTTGACCCAAGTCTTCAGCTTGAATTATCTGTTCTTCTGCAGGTTGAACTTTAGATGCTGGAAGCTTTTCAGACTAAGGCGCAATGTCCAGATGGAGAACTTCTTCCTTCAGCAGCTTGCTCAGAACTGGACCTTCCATTTCCTTCAGCAGATTGCTGAAGTTCTGTTGAGCCTGTCCATAGCTCTGGTCTTGCAACTTGAAGGTTTCAGCGCAAACCCATCTTCTGAATTGAGTCCAGAGGAGATCTGATACAGCAGGATCAACCACTTCCAGACTTGCTTGTTTCAAAGAAGTGATCCACTTCTGCATATCTGTTTCAAAGTTCACAATGCTGGAACCAACATATGGTTGTTTCGGTTTAGGGATGGTTGTTTTCTGGTTTATTGCAGCAAGGCGTTCAAAGACTGTTAGATCAATGACAGTCTTGCTGTGGTCAGTTGAATTTTTCTTAGGTGAGGGAGTGGGAGAGTCAGAAATTACGATTGGACTGGATGGGGTATTTGGTGGAGTTGTTTCTGGTGAAGAGGGAAGTTGAGACATATTGACAGTGGTACCACAGGGCAATTGGATGGCCAAAGGTTGTGGTTCAGGAGATTCAGAGTGTTGAGCCTCAGAGGTTTGAATCTCAGGTTGTGGAGATTGTTCATGTTGAGGAGAGGGTGGATTAATATTTGGTTGAGGAGATGAAGGTTGTGGGATTTCTGGTTCTGGAGAGAGTGGAGTTTCTGGTATTGGTGAGAGTGGAGTTTCTGGTATTGGTGAGAGTGGTATGTCAGGTTGTGGTGAGATGGGAATTTCTGTGTTTGGATTTGGATTTTCTGTTTGGGGAGCGGAAGTATGTTGGTCTATATCAGAAAGAACTTGTGCAAGTTCAGGTTCTGGTATGGTTGCAGTGTTTGGATTTTGTGGTTTGGAGCGGGATCTTCTGAGGGTTAATGACTCAGAAGGGTCAAAATCAATGTCAAAATCTTCAAAGGATTGAGGAGTTGGGATTTCAGATGGAGTTGGAATAGATGTGGAAACAACAGTTGAATCTAAAACAGATACAGAAACAGGATTACCTCTTTTCTTTGGAGTCTGTTGAGATGATCCTTCTGGAGCAGCTTTTCTCTTCTTTGTCTTCTTCAGAACAACCTCTGGTGCCTTCTGCTGAAGATCTTGGATGTTTAGATTAGGTGTTGTACCATCAGCTTTACAAGCATCCAAATATCTCAGAATAATTTGAGGCTTAGAGTCAATTTATGAGAACATAGGGAAGTCGTCCATAGGGACTCTTCTACTGGAGATTTCAGCAAAATGAGTGATGCTGGGCTCCTTCTTAATGTTCTCTATCATCTTCATCTTCTTTAGATTTTTGGCATTCAGCTGCTTGCCAACAGAAGGTTCTAGGGTGCTGATTTCTTGTGCCTCTGTCAAATGTTCAATCAGCCTATTCTCTGTCAGAATATCTGCTATCAATATTCCCAAGGGTATCCAATCCCTTTTAGTACGTTCATCTTCTCTTGTTTCCTTGACGCTAGTTCTGAGGTGGTTGAACAGAAGATGAGCTAGATTAATCTTGACCTCCTGAGAGATAAAATATATCAGAAACTGCTGATCTATGTTTATGTAATCAGGAGAGCTGGTAGGCTTCTTGTGGTTGAAACAACCCAGAATAATCTTTGCCCAAATTTTGTGCTTGTCTTTTAAGTCCCTTATCTTGCTGGAGGGAAGCCCCAGCGTGAAAATTTCCCTTGCTATAACAGCAACATCTGAACACCTCTCTGCCATATCAATACAGCGAATACCACCACCATTGTACCCAATGAGTCTTGCAATCAGGTCTTCAGTAATCACAATCTTCTTCCCCATGATGTAAGAAGTGACTTGGTGATTTGAGGAAGAGGCATGAATCCAAAATTCCTTTACTAGAATAGGAAAGGTTGGACCCACCAGCCTGTCGAAGTACTTCTCCCATCCTTGAGCTTGAATCTCTTCTGATAAATCAAAACCATTTTCCTTGAGACTGTTGAAATCCACTATAATCTTTGACAGAACTTCAAGGTTCTTGACTGGAGTGAGAAGCGTTCTGAGAGGAACTTCATATTGCTCAGATGATGCATCTTTCTGGGAACCTGAAGAGGGATTGCTGGAAGATGCCATGTTCACACGAGGTTTTTTGAAAAATTGAAAGGGTTTTCTTGAGAAGGAAGAACACAAACACAAAAATCAGAAATATTGATTGAAAACGAAAGTAAGGGTGAAAGGTGTGAATGGTGTGAATGGTGTTTAAATAGATTTCGAAAAAGTTTTTGAAAACATAAACGCTTAAGAGAGAGAAATAAATCATGATTAATAACATTTAATGATAGCTGATTTTAGGGGATTTTAGAAAGATACTTAAACGGTTACCAATGACATGTGTCTCAATGCATCCAATCAGCGCTTTGCCTTTTCAGAAGCGTGAACGCGTGTTCAGCCTCAGGAAACAGCTGATGACAGGATGACACTTGTTTGCTTGAGTGAACAACACATCTATCCTTGAACTGAAGTGCTCAGATCTTCATGGATAGATTCTGATACAATCTGCATTTCTAAAATTCTGAAAGAGGATTGATCAGAAGTTCAGAGAAATAAACACATTCTGAAGGTTAATATATAAAATTAAAATAGTTTTATTCTGGACAGAGCTTCATGCTGAGATGTTTCAGAATGAAGTTGAACCTATCTTCAGAAAGTGGTTTTGTGAAAACATCAGCCCATTGATGGTCTGTATCAATAAATTTTAAGTTTAAGATTCCTTTCTGAATATAGTCCCTAATAAAATGATGTTTTATTTCTATATGCTTAGCCCTAGAATGCAAAATTGGATTTTTACTTCAGAAAATAGCAGAAGTATTGTCACAGAGTATAGGAATGTTACTCTCAAATATCTGGAAGTCCTCAAGTTGACTTTTCATCCAAAGCATTTGTGTGCTGCATCCAGCTGCTGCTATGTATTCAGCTTCTGCTGTTGATAGAGCAATTGTGGATTATCTTTTGCTGGACCATGTGTAGCGGTGAAAATCGGAGATCAAGCTATTAATTAACTTGACTCACAAAAAGCAAGAGTCGCCACCGCGCTTTATTATTTCCAAGGGAAAAGGGAAAAGAGCGAAATAAAACCCTAAAGTATGCAATGTAAATTAATATTTAAAAGTAATGAAAATACAATGAGTTTTTAAAAGAGATCGAGAGTTCGGGGGTTGGTTATACAATGGGAAGATATTAGCACCCAATGCATCTGCGGTACTCCGCAGGAACCTTTTGAAATATCTGTTTTTGGTTAAAATTGTTTGTTTGATTAAAATGGTTCTTTTGGCTAAAAATAGGTGTGGACGAGATTTTTTGAAAATCCGACGAGCTAATGTCGAAGTTTTTGACTTAAAAAAAAGGGGTGTGCATGAGACTTGGTTAATAAGAAGTAGAAATTAGGGCCCAAGCCTAAACCAAATTCAAACCCTAATCTAGAATTAAGTAAACAATTAGAATAAGAATGAATAAAGTAGAACAAAACAACTCCAACAACAGCTTCATGGGCAGCGTCCCATTCTTACCTTTCAACTATTTTTTCAGTTTTTTATTGGCCCAATGACAGGCTGCCACATGTCGCACAATAAACAAAACAAAAAAGGCAAATGATACGCATAGGCACACGGAGAGTGAGAAGACAACTTCATTGTCATTCTTTATTTCCTATGTTTTTCCAAACCACAAACACAATAATGCCAACAAACTCAAATACATGAAATCAAATGCCAAAAACTTAAAATTCAAACCTGAACTGTTTCCTATGGAGATGGTCATCGACGATGCTGCGGCGGGGTGCTTCGGCTGGTAACATCGAGATGTCGACAATGATTGAGATCTGAATGGGAGGTGGTAGTGATGTTGGGCATGAACGACGCGAAAGGGGCGCAGATCTGGCATTGGAGTGGCTTCTAGCGGAGTGGGTTGTGGCATGGCGAGCTTCTGATCAGAGTCAAGAAGCACTGTAGTGACGGTTGTTACAGATCACTGAGGGGCTTTCCATGGAGTTGCAGTCAGTTGCGATGGTGGCTGGCGTTTGCGTCGGTGACCGGAAGTATCACGAGAGAAGCGCATGCCCATATCGAATGGTGGAGTGATCCGAAGCTTGGTGGTTGTAGTATTGACGGGTATTAAAAGACTTGGGTCGTTGGATGATTTTGGTTTTGGGTGCAACGCTGAAGTAAGAAACGAGGGCTATGGTACCAATGACTATGTTTACAAGGATGAAAAGGGGTGAAGGTGCAAACCAGGTTGCTATTGCTATGAAATTAGCACTACCAGTTATTGAGTCTGTCATTTTTGTGGTTTAGAAGCTTTCTGTGCAGTGTGTTGGTTGGTGAGTTGCGGTATTGAACAAAGGGTGAAGAGAGTTGCTGCGATGGTTCGATACGATGCTGACGAAGGGGATTGGAAGGGGGTCGGCTCGCAGAATTGAGATGAGGTTATGGTGATGATGTAGTTCGTGTGCAGCTTGCGGAAAGGAGGATGGTGAGGATGGTGTGCAGCTTGCGGAAATTGGACATAGGTTCGGTAGTGATGCAGTTTGTGAGGTGATGTGTGGCGGAAGGTTACGAGGATGGTGGTGTAACTGTTGAAGGAAAATTGATGATGAAGGCCGGTGGTTAGTTAATCGGACAGTGGGGAGAGGTTTGTTGAGGAAGGAGCTGTTTGACAGAGGGGGTTTACTGCTGCGCGCGGAGAGAGAGAGGGGGGAATAGAGAGTAAAGGGTTAAAACGTTACTATGTTGCTTTTTGTTATTGTTTCCTCCTTTGTACAAAGTGATAAGGATGCTTTAAATAGAGAAAATGAAGAGGAATATTATGATTTCAAAATAAATCCAAGCCGTTTAATATAAATTCAATCTCTATCAATCCGCAAACCATGCTATCGACCAATGAGAATTAAGCGAAGCCTAATTAATATTTTTTGTGACCGAAAATGATTAAAAAGAAACGGACGAAAATTTATCCGAAAAAATAAAATGAACACATTAAAATAATCTACATGTCATAAAGATTAAAGAAAAAAAAAATTCAAGAAGTCAAAAATCAAAATAAAATAATAATAAAAATATCAGACTAAACAGACGTTTAAGGTTAAAACGAGACTTCGAACTGTACCGAAAAAAATAAAGCGAGCATATCGTCATAATCTACGCGAAGCGCAGATTCATAAAACGATCGGTAAAAGGTGAAAACTTGAAATATTTTCTCGCTACTTTTTCGCACATTGTTGAATCACTTTTAACAGTTTGTCTATAAAATCAAAATATTTTTATTATCGACATATAAACAACTTGGAGCAATGCAAGAAACGAGTAAAGAGATAAAAATGCATGAAGTGAAATGTCAAGTATTTTTTAACTAAAAGACGATGCAAACTTTGATTTAAACTGACTTTTTCTGGTCAACTTAAATACGACTAATGATGCAAAATGTGATGAATGAAGATATTTACTAATGATTGTGACCAAATAACAAAATATGATATGAAATTGCGACTAAAACATATTAGGGGCGAAATTTAGGGTGCAACAGTTGTGCCTTGATGAATCAGTCTTCGAGAATCCACAATCAACCGTACTTCTTGACTTATCTTAAAAAAATGCAACAATAAAAATGGGATCTTAGATCAAAAATTGAGGTACAACAGCTGCCCCTATTTAAGTTTCTTCTATCTGGAGATATGAAGATTGGGATCTTCATTTCGACGAGATTGAAGGGACTTAAATATAGAATACACAATTTTTGGCCTTAAGATACCGCGATTATGTTCATGATATGATATGAATGTAATGCTCTGAATTTTATGGGGAATGACGCCATACGAGACAGACTATGCTGGAGAAACCAAACACATTATACAGTAATCCCACAGAGGAAGAGGTTGTAACTCCACTGGGGAAACAAAGTCATAGACTTCAAATGAGAGACTCTTGAATGATTTACATCAGTGTTGATACTGGAAAAAAAATGATTTACATCAGTACGAAGAATGGAAAAAGAAATGATTTACATTAGCACTGAGACTGGAAAAGGAATGATTTACATCGGTATTGAGACTGGAAAAGAAAATGATTGACATCAGTACTTAGACTGGCAAAGAATTGATTGACATCAGCACTGTGGCTGGAAAACAAAATGATTGACATCAGCACTGTGGCTGGAGATAAACATCTCTGATTTCTGAATTTTACCAAGAACGGTAACACGTTTCTTCTTTAACCAAGATATCGCTTGAAAAGGATAAAATAACAAACTTCCCCACGGGACTTTTCGAAGGGGTGCCATTTGCTGAGTAGACATTATTGTTGGGGATACACAAGCTGCTCAAATAACGAGGCCGCCACTTGCTTCCTTTCAAAGGTGTCAATAACATACAAGCTGCTCATGAAGAGACCGCCACTTGCTGTCTTCAAAGAATATTAAAGCACACAAGCTGCTCATGAAGAGTCCGCCACTTGTTGCCAAAAACCCACAAGCTGCTCATAAAGAAGCTGCCACTTGCTGTCTTCAAAGAATATCAAAGCACACAAGCTGCTCATGAAGAGTCTGCCACTTGTTGCCAATAACCCACAAGCTGCTCATGAAGAAGCTGCCACTTGTTGTCTTCAAGGGAACAATAACACACAAGTTGCTCAAATAGATAAGCTGCCACTTGCTGTCTTCCAAAAACACTAACGTACAAGCTGCTCATGAAGAAGCTGCCACTTGCCGTTTTCCGTACAAGCTGCTCATGAAGAGACCGCCACTTGCCATTTTTCAAAGATAACAATAACACACAAGTTGCTCATGAAGAAACCGCCGCTTGCTGGTTTTCAAAGATAACAATAACACACAAGTTGCTCATGAAGAGACCGCCGCTTGCTGTTTTCAAAGGTGACAATAACATACAAGTTGCTCATGAAGAGGCTGCCGCTTGATGTTTTCAAAGGTGACAATAACATACAAGTTGCTCATGAAGAGACCGCCGCTTGCTGTTTGTCAAGAGTATCCATAACACACAAGTTGCCTCATGAAGAGACTGCCGCTTGCTGTTTGTCAAGAGTATCCATAACACACAAGTTGCCTCATGAAGAGACTGCCGCTTGCTGTTTCCCAAAAAGATACCCATAAAATATCGTGAAGATATTGCTGGAGGTGAGAACCAATAATTTCATCGGGGATGGATAAATTGCTCATGAAGAGACCGCCATTTGTTGTAGAGAAATCAGAAATAATCAAACTGCTCAAATAAAGAGTCAGTCGCTTGTTGTCATGTCGATATTCCAGAAGAAGGTTGTGATAACACTGTTGGGGAATAAAGTTCATCTTCAATGGGGAACCATGAATAAATCCTTCTTGAGGAGACCAAGTATTTAAATTGCAAAGTAAATGCACTCTTCATCTAGGTTTCACAGCCTAGAGAGATCCACAGGGTATCGTTCACAAGATACAAAGCTCAATCCAGGAATAAACTGGAGAGAAAACACTCAAACAAGACTCCATCCAATGAGGAAACAACTCAAATGGGGATTTATCCTATCCAGAGATGGAAAAGGAAAGCTGAAGCAAGATTCTTCCACGAGAGTTAACTCAGTGGGGAATTAGAAAGAAGGCGCATTTTCTGCTTAAGTTAGCACTCTACTTGGAAAGATCAAATACATTATTTGAATAGACCCAACCAAGGTACGAACTCAATGACATCAACAAATACAACTGTGCGTGCATGATGCAAGTGTGAATGAATAAATGAATGCCATGTATGTGCTGACAAAACAAATAGACAAGATAAACTGGAGATGATAAGACATCATAGCACAACCCAACACTCGGCTAATCTCAACAGGATGGGAACATTACTGGAGATAAAACACAGGCCATCATTGGAGCAAGGTCCTTTTACAAAGCTTAAATATCTCTGGAGAGGAAGATATTTTCAGGTAGAAAACCCAAAGCCCAGTCTTCTATTGCAAACAATCCATTGAAAGGATAACAACACAAACAAAGTTTCAGCTGGAAAGAAGTCTTGCTTAGCTGGAAATACTGGGAACACCACCCTCTGATAATGTATGAAAAACATATCTTGACAAATCTGGATTGCCCCTGGGATTAATTTTGGATGCCCCAAGTTTACTACTGATAAGCTGCGTGATGCACGACAATTCTTGCGAATAGCTTCACCTCTAAAATGCCTCGAGCTATATGGTTGATGAGGAGAAATCGTCTCAAGAGGATTTTACAAAAGACCTGGAATTCACCATGCTCTGGTGTCTTCAAACTCTTAGAGAGATTCATCAAATCTCGATGTGATTGCCCCAGATTGACTGTAGTTGGCACAATAAAGTCTTCAAATTCTGCCCCAAACGAGTAAACAAGTTGGGAAAAGCATTAACTGGGAGAAGCGGCATGTTTGTGCTCAAGGTCTTTAGGTGACATGCCTCTGGATATGATTTTTCTTGAAATGATTCGCCAATTACTCAAAATAGTTTCAGGCCTTAAAAGAATAAACTCATCACCAATGCTTATATGTGATCTTCCTTGATATCAAACAAATGTTTTGCAGTTAGAAAAAGTTTATTATGAGAATGAAAGTTCTAATGCAACAGTTATGTAAGTCTTGAAGATTTTGAAAAGATATCGCACAAATTTTGCGAGTTAGAACACCATTTATTTTTGTGTAGGAAAAACATATGATACCAACATGGCTACTTAGAAAATTCATGGGAGTCAGGAACATTATCTCATTGAAGTATGCTTTCAAAATAACCTTGCTTCAATTAGGACTTTTTGAAGGTTGTAATGTGGCTTAGTTCACGGTTTTTAGAAAAAAGATTTTAAGGCTCAAAATATTTGGTGCCCACCCCCTTCATGATGTTCTCCAATCCTATGTTCAGTTAATTCAACATGAGTGTTCATCTCTCAAAAGGATTTTGTGATGGTCAAGGAAACGACGAGGCTTTCGGAGTAGAAACCACCCTCATGTCTTCGTGTTTGTAGTCACCAATTTGTTCTTTGCTGAGGACTTTTCTTTGCAGTCCTTTTCTTTGCAATTTTATTTTCCCTAACTTTTGCCTGAACTAATTCTTTTGAATTGATAGTCCAGCGGGATGCCTCAATTTTGCCTAAGTCACACGTTTTCATGTTTTTTGACTTAGCAGGCTTTTTCTTTTTCTCGATTTTTGACTTTTTGAACAAAATGTGTGACATTAGCTTGTATTTGCTTGTTGAGAAGATTGTGATTGGATCGTTTCTTGATGAGTGAGGGTTAACATTATGATTCCACATCTTCTGGCTTCATTATACATGAAAGATATCCCTCGTAGTTTCTCTTCAAAAAACATCTTCCTTATGAACTTCGAACACTCAGTCAGATTAACTAAAAACTACCCTGCCCCAGGTTAAAATTCAAGGTTTTTTCGTATAGAAAAGAAACTTCTGCTTCAAAGGCTCAAAAGGGGTTAGCAAGGGATTATCTTCCTTATATCTCTAGTGTTTAGGGATTTGAAACAATGCTTGTACATCATCAGCAAGATTTTATCCAAAAGCATGCAACTAGAGATTTTTGTGTTCTTTAGATCATCATCCTCCCTTCAATCTCTGCCTAGGCAAGAGAATGGGCAACAAGTTGGTATCATAATGCCAAAAGAAATTTAAAATTTAAAAACAAATATGAGTGAAACGAATGAATTTCTTCAAGACAAACATACTCATTGTATTAAGATAATCATACAGATGCAAACAAGTTCTTACATGCAAACAATGTTTTGATAAACAAGAAAAATTACAAAAAGCAGAAATAAGTTAATAATCTGGGAAGGCTTTCCATCTGGACTTGAATTACCGAAAACATCCTTCAAAAATTAAAGTCACCATCAATCGTGTTTACTCTTCGGCGCATGCTTGATTTGAACTTCAAAGCCAACGTCCTTGAATGACAAGATACCACTTCTGACCGACTTCTGAACCTCAATCTTCAAAGCAAAGCAACCCTCCAAGTCATGCCCAGGAGCACCTTGATGAAAGGTACAAGCCAAATCAGCTTTGTAGTACCAATGTATCTTCTCAGGAACCTTCGGTGGAGGTCGGGTCTGAACCAAATTCCTCTGCATCAGGATAGGGAACAACTCTGTATAGGTAATTGGAATTGGATCAAACTGGGTTTTCCTCTGATTAGGAACTTGCTGATTCTGTTGATGAATAGGAGGAACGTGATGATTTTGACGATGAATATTTCTTCCTATGGTTCTCTTCTTGGAAAAGTTATTATCAAACTTCTTCACACCATTAGCTGAGCTACCATCTTCATATGAACATCCCTTCCCAACATCTTCTAGACGCACTCCCACATTCACCTTGTCAGGAAAGTCATTAGGTGCATTAACCATCACCTTCTCATGAGAGAATGATTTTAGAGTTTCAGTGAATACTTTTATCATTGCTTCCTCCCTCCTAGAAGGATTGACTTGGGCGGCAACCAGAGTTTCGACCAAACCAGTTAAGTGCTCCATACTACTGTCAAAATAGTCATCTCTCTACGGAGTTCAGAAACCTCTTGCTTTATATTCTCCATTGTTCTCTTAGCGCGAGTGTTGTACTGGTGAGACCAAAGGAAAAATAAGACTCGGAAAAAGACCTTTGAAAGTGAAACAAAAAAATGTAGAATGATGTATGATATGCAAAAGAGAGTTTTTATTTGATTTTCAAGGAACTCAAGATATTAAGTTGTAAACATCAAAGTATGAAGATAGAAGATGAATTTTGAATTGGCTCAAAGCGTTGATCAAGTTATCATCAAGATCAATCATCCATTTTGGTGGATTAGGGTTTTCGCCCTATCAACACCCAAGATCCATTGAGCTTGACGAAACTTGTGATGTTTACAAAGAAAGACCTCCAAATTCCTTCAAAGTCAAGTGAAAAGGGTTTTATGGATGCATGAATGCATGGCTATGCAACAACCACAAGCAAGGTCACAAATAAAGTTGAAAGGTTCAACGTCACGAGCGTGGAGTCAAGGTAAGGAACACCCCCAAGGTATGTACTAACGGTTTAATCACACATGTAGAACAAGGCTCTAAGAGTTCCCGGAGTCTACATTCCTCCTTCGGATATTACCAACGGCTTGATTACTCAATAATCAGCAATATTCTCAAGAGAAACTCATCCGAGCGTAGCATCGCGTAACAATTACTTCCGGATTACTCCGTTATAATCTCCGCGCTACACCTAAAAGGCCAAGATGGGTTAGGGTTCTACGGTTCCCAGCTTCTCTGGCTCCCAGGTCGAAAATAATAATGTCTTCCTGATTACTCGGTAAACAAATATTACGTTCAAAAGGGCCTTCCACTGAGTGGGGGATCTCATGCCTCCTTCTTCGGGATTACTCCCTCAAAGTTAACATGACTATACCGCCCGTCCTATTCCTAAGTGTAACTTAGTCCGGGTATAGGACTTGTCCTTTGTAAATATTATCAACACCCAAATAATCATAATATATACATATAATCAAACAATCAAATAATGATAAAACAGATAAAACAAATTAGGCTTAACCCACTTAGGGATGGACCAGCAAGAGGTCAATCTTTCCCCAGCAGAGTCGCCAATTCTGTAGCGGTGAAAATCAGAGATCAAGCTATTAATTAACTTGACTCACAAAAAGCAAGAGTCGCCACCGCGCTTTATTATTTCCAAGGGAAAAGGGAAAAGAGCGAAATAAAACCCTAAAGTATGCAATGTAAATTAATATTTAAAAGTAATGAAAATACAATGCGTTTTTAAAAGAGATCGAGAGTTCGGGGGTTGGTTATACAATGGGAAGGTATTAGCACCCAATGCATCTGCGGTACTCCGCAAGAACCTTTTGAAATATCTGTTTTTGGTTAAAATTGTTTGTTTGATTAAAATGGTTCTTTTGGCTAAAAATAGGTGTGGACGAGATTTTTTGAAAATCCGACGAGCTAATGTCGAAGTTTTTGACTTAAAAAAAAGGGGTGTGCATGAGACTTGGTTAATAAGAAGTAGAAATTAGGGCCCAAGCCTAAACCAAATTCAAACCCTAATCTAGAATTAAGTAAACAATTAGAATAAGAATGAATAAAGTAGAACAAAACAACTCCAACAACAGCTTCATGGGCAGCGTCCCATTCTTACCTTTCAACTATTTTTTCAGTTTTTTATTGGCCCAATGACAGGCTTCCACATGTCGCACAATAAACAAAACAAAAAAGGCAAATGCTACGCATAGGCACACGGAGAGTGAGAAGACAACTTCATTGTCATTCTTTATTTCCTATGTTTTTCCAAAACACAAACACAATAATGCCAACAAACTCAAATACATGAAATCAAATGCCAAAAACTTAAAATTCAAACCTGAACTGTTGCCTATGGAGATGGTCATCGACGATGCTGCGGCGGGGTGCTTCGGCTGGTAACATCGAGATGTCGACAATGATTGAGATCTGAATGGGAGGTGGTAGTGATGTTGGGCATGAACGGCGCGAAAGGGGCGCATATCTGGCATTGGAGTGGCTTCTAGTGGAGTGGGTTGTGGCATGGCGAGCTTCTGATCAGAGTCAAGAAGCACTGTAGTGACGGATGTCACAGATCACTGAGGGGCTTTCCATGGAGTTGCAGTCAGTTGCGATGGTGGCTGGCGTTTGCGTCGGTGACCAGAAGTATCACGAGAGAAGCGCATGCCCATATCGAATGGTGGAGTGATCCGAAGCTTGGTGGTTGTAGTATTGACGGGTATTAAAAGACTTGGGTCATTGGATGATTTTGGTTTTGGGTGCAACGCTGAAGCAAGAAACGAGGGCTATGGTACCGATGACTAGGTTTACAAGGATGAAAAGGGGTGAAGGTGCAAACCAGGTTGCTATTGCTATGAAATTAGCACTACCAGTTATTGAGTCTGTCATTTTTGTGGTTTAGAAGCTTTCTGTGCAGTGTGTTAGTTGGTGAGTTGCGGTATTGAACAAAGGGTGAAGGGAGTTGCTGCGATGGTTCGATACGATGCTGACGAAGGGGATTGGAAGGGGGTCGGCTCGCAGAATTGAGATGAGGTTATGGTGATGATGTAGTTCGTGTGCAGCTTGCGGAAAGGAGGATGGTGAGGATGGTGTGCAGCTTGCGGAAATTGGACATAGGTTCTGTAGTGATGCAGTTTGTGAGGTGATGTGTGGCAGAAGGTTACGAGGATGGTGGTGTAACTGTTGAAGGAAAATTGATGATGAAGGCCGGTGGTTAGTTAATCGGACAGTGGGGAGAGGTTTGTTGAGGAAGGAGCTGTTTGACAGAGGGGGTTTACTGCTGCGCGCGGAGAGAGAGAGGGGGGAATAGAGAGTAAAGGGTTAAAACGTTACTATGTTGTTTTTTGTTGTTGTTTCCTCCTTTATACAAAGTGATAAGGATGCTTTAAATAGAGAAAATGAAGAGGAATATTATGATTTCAAAATAAATCCAAGCCGTTCAATATAAATTCAATCTCTATCAATCCGCAAACCATGCTATCGACCAATGAGAATTAAGCGAAGCCTAATTAATATTTTTTGTGACCGAAAATGATTTAAAAAAAATGGACGAAAATTTATCCGAAAAAATAAAATGAACACATTAAAATAATCTACATGTCATAAAGATTAAAGAAAAAAAAAATTCAAGAAGTCAAAAATCAAAATAAAATAATAATAAAAATATCAGACTAAACAGACGTTTAAGGTTAAAACGAGACTTCGAACTGTACCGAAAAAAATAAAGCGAGCATATCGTCATAATCTACGCGAAGCGCAAATTCATAAAACGATCGGTAAAAGGTGAAAACTTGAAATATTTTCTCACTACTTTTTCGCACATTGTTGAATCGCTTTTAACAGTTTGTCTATAAAATCAAAATATTTTTATTATCGACATATAAACAACTTGGAGCAATGCAAGAAACGAGTAAAGAGATAAAAATGCATGAAGTGAAATGTCAAGTATTTTTTAACTAAAAGACGATGCAAACTTTGATTTAAACTGACTTTTTCTGGTCAACTTAAATACGACTAATGATGCAAAATGTGATGAATGAAGATATTTACTAATGATTGTGACCAAATAACAAAATATGATATGAAAGTGCGACTAAAACATATTAGGGGCGAAATTTAGGGTGCAACAGTTGTGCCTTGATGAATCAGTCTTCGAGAATCCACAATCAACCGTACTTCTGGCTTGGGAGACTCAAAACCTTAATTGAGGCGTGACACTTGATGCTCTTGATCCAGACATGTCTCTGCACATGACACAAAAGAAAACATGAACATACACCTTTGTATGCGATTAGAAATTAGTGATACCTATGCTAAAAATGTTCAAAACACTTGACAATCTTCGCATAGTCAAAGCTCGAAGGTGAGAGGTTAAAACCGACCGTATTTCGTGACCTTGACTTATCTTAAAAAACATGCAACAATAAAAATGGGATCTTAGGTCAAAAATTGGGGTACAACACCATGAGATCAGATTTTCTCCCAGAAACTGGCAGCTTCCAGAAGTACTTTTACGCTCTACTCTGTCTCCAGCAAAGTCAGCATCACAGTATCCTACTAAGCTGTAATCACTAGATTTCTATAAAACAGACCCATATTAGTAGTACCTTTCAGATACTTGAAAATTCGCTTAACAGCTGTTAAGTGAGATTCTCTAGGATCTGATTGGAATCTTGCACAAATGCATACACTGAATAAAATATCAGGCCTTGAGGCTGTCAGATAAAGAAGAGAACGAATCATACCTCTGTAGACCTTCTGTTCTACCTTTTTGCTTACCTCTTCTCTTTCCAGAATGCACGTGGGATGCATTGGAATCTTTGATGGCTTACATTCTGAGAGATCAAATTTCTTCAGAAGTTCTCTGACATATTTGCTCTGATGAATGTAAGTTCCTTCTGGGGTTTGATTGATATGAATTCCCAGAAAGAATTCCAGTTCCCCCATTAGGCTCATCTCAAATTCTGCCTGCATACACTTAGCAAATTTTCTTCCCAAAGAAGATTTAGTAGATCCAAATATTATATCATCGACATAAATCTGGCTGACTAAAATGTCATTTTTAACTGTCTTACAGAATAAGGTTATGTCCACCTTCCCTCTGGTGAATTCCTTTTCTAACAGGAAGTTACTTAGTCTTT
The DNA here is from genome assembly GCA_948472305.1 of Vicia faba. Classification (NCBI taxonomy): domain Eukaryota; kingdom Viridiplantae; phylum Streptophyta; class Magnoliopsida; order Fabales; family Fabaceae; genus Vicia; species Vicia faba. The sequence goes on from OX451740.1 coordinate 967,244,488, forward strand.
CATACCAAGCTCTGGGAGCTTGTTTCAGACCATACAGTGACTTCTTTAGTTTGAAAACATATTCTGGATTTTTTGAACTTTCAAAACCAGGGGGTTGGTGCACATATACCTATTCTTCTATATAGCCATTTAAGAATGCACTCTTAACATCCATCTGATACAGAGTGATGCCTTTATTAACAACAAATGAAATTAAAAGTATGATAATTCTAACTTAGCAACTGGAGCAAAGGTTTCTGTATAGTCTATCCCCTCTTGCTGACTATAACCTTGTGCTACCAATCGTGCCTTGTTTCTGATGACTTCACCTTGTTCATTCAGTTTGTTTCTGAACACCCATTTTGTTCCAATGACGTTGAATCCTTTTGGTTTAGGAACTAGATCCCATACGTCATTCCTTGTGAATTGATTCAGCTCCTCTTGCATTGCTAGAATCCAGTCATTGTCTAGAAGTGCTTCATCAATTGAAGATGGTTCAATCAGAGAAACAAGTCCCATGAGGGATTCTTCAGAGTTTCTGAAGCTGGCTCTTGTTCTGATTGGATCTTCCTTTATTCCTAAGATTGTTTCTTCTGGGTGATCCATGCTGCTTCTGGATGATCTTTTCTGAGGTTGATCAACAGAAGATGCTGGATTGCTTGCAGTGCCTCTTTCTGATGTTGAGGGAGTGTCTCTGTTAAGAGCTTCTGATGACCTGTCTTCAGTACCTGTGAATTCAACTTCCATACCTGCAAGTACTTCATTCTGCTTTGACTTTTGAGAGTCAAGCTTATCATCAAAACAAACACTGATTGATTCTTCCACAATCTGTGTTTCTGTATTGTATACTCTGTACCCTCTTGAGCGTTCGGAGTATCCTAACATAATACACTTATGTGCTTTAGAGTCAAACTTGTTCAAATAATTTTTAGTATTCAAAATAAAACACGTACATCCAAATGGATGAAAATAAGAAATGATGGGCTTTCTGTTCTTCCACAATTCATATGGAGTCTTTTCCAGAATGGGTCTTATAGAAATTCTATTCTGAATGTAGCACGCTGTGTTTATTGCCTCTGCCCAGAAGATCTTAGCAACGTTAGTCTCGTTGATCATGGTTCTGGCCATTTCTTGCAATGTTCTGTTCTTTCGTTCTACAACTCCATTTTGCTGGGGAGTTCTAGGACAAGAGAAATCATGCAGAATGCCTTTGTCATTAAAAAAATGATTCAAAATCTTTGTTTTCAAACTCTCCACCATGATCACTTCTGACTTTAACGATTCTAAGTTCCTTTTCATTTTGAAATTGGTTGCAGAAGGTGACAAACACAGAGTGTGACTTGTCCTTGTGTCTTAAGAACTTTACCCATGTCCATCTGCTATAGTCATCTACGATTACTAACCCATACTTCTTGCCACTGACTGAAGCAGTTTTAACTGGTCCAAATAAGTCAATGTGCAGAAGTTCTAATGTTTTAGAGGTGGAAACAACGTTTTTAGATTTGAAAGCTGGTTTTGCAAACTTGCCTTTCTGACATGCTTCACACAGAGCATCTGAATTGAACTTCAGGTTAGGAAGTCCTCTGACCAGATTGAGTTTGTTAATCTGAGATATTCTTCTCATACTAACATGTCCCAATCTTCTGTGCCAGATCCATTGCTCGTTGTTAACAGACAGAAGACACTTTACATTCTGACTTTTCAGTTCAGAAAGTTTGATTTTATAAATGTTGTTTCTCCTATTTCCATTAAATAGGATAGTCCCATCTTTCTGACTAACAGCTTTACATGAATTTTGATTAAATATTATATCATAACCGTTATCACTTAATTGACTTATGGATAACAGATTATGCATTAATCCATCTACTAATAAAACATTACTTATAGAGGGAAGATTTTTGTTACCTACTGTTCCAGAGCCAATGATCTTTCCCCTCTGATTGCCTCCAAAGCCTACATGGCCTCCAGGCTTAAGTTCCAGGCTTTGGAACATATTGTTAGAACAAAGTTTGAATCTACTACCCTAAGTTAAAGTTTTGATGATAACAAAATGCTAGATTAAATAAATTGTATAATTCATATGAGACATATATGCTACCTAAAAATTATATTGTGCATTTACAGAAATTCTGATGGATATCAGCATAAGAATGTCAACATCAGCATCAGAAGATGAAATATCATATGCCAGCATCAGAAGATGAAATATCATATGCCAGCATCAGAAGATCAAAGCATGTGCTTACGCTGAAGCTTGATGAACATATTTGCGCTTAACATACTCTAAACTCTGATCAAGACCAAAACAATATCATCAGCACCTAGAAGCGTCAGAATAAGCCAAAGCCAATAACACGCTTAATTGACAACGGTACTGTGCATTCAAGACACTTTATTACTAACGGCTGTATTCTAAGACAAAGATCTTCTCAATTTGGAAAGAACGTAATGGGCATTGAAATGGAATAATTGACTACAACGTATCTTTTCCAAGGCTATATAAACAAGTCAGTGAGAAATGAATTGGCTAATGCTCTACAACTGCTTACACGCCTAAAGCAAATCATCTTCATCCTCACTCATACAGCTTGCTATATCTCTCAAATTGTTTACTCTATAGTTATAGCATCCTAGTTTCACATAAGCTTAATTTGTGTATTATCACAGTTGTGATATAAAGTTTTTGTAGAAAACATTCAACACACATAGTATTCATTTATCTGTAAGAAAGAATTTCCTTGAGAAACCGGTCTGTGGTTTAGACTCAAGAAGGCTTTAGCAGTTGTTAAAGCAGTTGTAATATTCAGTTGAATATAGTGGATTAAGACCTCGTTGGAGAGAGGCGAAATCACCTTGACGGGTGGACTGTAGTAGTTTGAGATCAAACGAACCAGGATAAAAATAACATGTTGTCTGCATTTGATTTCAAGTTTTACAATTCAACCCCCATTCTTGTGTTTTTCACTTCTTCAATTGGCATCAGAGCGCCTGGTTCTGAGCTAAAACACTTAACCGTGTCAGTACAAGATCCAGCATCAGAAAAACACAATGGCAGGAACATATCAACACACCAGCAATGAAAACAATGAAGATAGAGACAAATTCAGCGGCAAACCTCCAGTCTTTGATGGAGAGAATTTTGATTACTAGAAAGACAAAATAGAAAGCTTCTTTCTGGCACATGATGCTGATCTGTGGGACATGGTGACAGATGGATACACACACCCAGTGAATGCAAGTGGTCAGAAGATTGACAGGAAGGCAATGTTTGATCAACAAAAGCGTGACTTCAAAAATCACCACAAGGCCATAACTATTCTTCTCAGCGCCATATCTTACGCTGAATATGAAAAGATATCTAACAGAGACAATGCAAAGAGTATGTTTGACTCTCTCAGAATGACGCATGAAGGCAACATTCAGGTCAAAGAAACTAAAGCTCTTGCGCTCATTCAGAAGTATGAGGCATTCAAAATGGAAGAAAGTGAATCAATTGAAACGATGTTCTCAAGATTCCAAATTCTGGTGGCTGGTCTCAAAGTTCTGGACAAAGGGTATTCTACTTCTGATCATATCAAGAAGATCATCAGAAGCTTGCCAAAACAGTGGAGGCCAATGGTTACAGCGCTGAAGCTAGCTAAAGATCTCAACAAAATCTCTCTGGAGGAACTTATCAGCTCCCTCAGAAGTCACGAGATAGAGCTAGAAGCTGATGAACCTCAGAAGCAAGGTAAGCCTTTAGCCTTAAAATCTAACAGAAAATCTGACTCCAAAGTTTTGCAGGCTGTTGAAGAAACCTCTGATGGGTCCTCATCAGAAGAAGACGAACTTTCCCTCCTCTCCAGAAGAGTGAATCAACTATGGAAGCAGAGGCAAAGAAAGTTCAGGAATACAAGAAGATCCGATCATAATGAGTCCTCCTCCAGATACAGAAGGTCAGACTCCTCCTCTGGATACAGGAAATCTGAAGGCTCTTCAGGAAGCCGAAAGCCAAACACCAAGGACATCATCTGCTATGAATGCAACGAGCAAGGACACTACAAGAGTGACTGTCCAAAGCTTCAGAGGGAAAAGCCCAAAAAGAAGTTTGGAAGGGAAAAGAAGAAGAGTCTCATGGCTACATGGGATGACTCTGACTCGTCTGAAGCTGACTCAGAATCAGATGATGAGAGAGCAAACATAGCTCTCATGGCTAACATATCAGAAGACAGTGAAGCTTCTGAATCAGACACCGAAGAGGTATTCCCTGACTTTGCAATTAATTTTACTAAGGTTGAACTTGCTGAAAGCCTTAACGAAATTCTGGAAAGATATCAGCAGATCAGAGTTAAATTCAGAAACCTGAAAAGGAATCTTGATTCTGACTGATAAAACTGAGAGTCTTAAATTGGAAAATTCCGAGTTGAAAAATATAATTTCAAAATTAGAAAATCTTTTACAAAAATCTCAGAAGGAAATAATTTCTGAAACTCCCAGCAGCGCTGATGAGATCATCAAGGAGTATGATCACAGCTTTCAGAAGTTCCTTGCTAAAAGCATAGATAGAAGCAAAATGGCTTCAATGATCTATGGAGTTAGCAGAAACGACAGAAAGGGAATAGGATACCAAGGTAAGGTACCTACACCAAAGAATGCCATGGACCTAATTATTAAACGCACTCCTCTAAATTCACACTTCGTGTATGGTCACACACATGACATTAAATATACTAGTAGTAATTATTCTGTGAAACCAAAATTCAACCAGAGCTTTGGTAAAACTAACAAATCAGGACCCAAGAAAATATGGGTACCTAAGGATAAAATAATACATGTTGCAGATATCTTTAGCAGCAAATCAGAAACACCAGTCATGGTACCTGGACTCTGGCTGCTCACGACACATGACGGGAAGAAGGCATATGTTCCAAAGCCTGGAACTTAAGCCTGGAGGCCACGTAGGCTTTGGAGGCAATCAGAGGGGAAAGATCATTGGCTCTGAACAGTAGGTAATGGAAATCTTCCCTCTATAAATAATGTTCTATTAGTAGATGGATTAATGCATAATCTGTTATCCATAAGTCAATTAAGTGATAACGGTTATGATATAATCTTTAATAAAAAATCATGTAAAGCTGTTAGTCAGAAAGATGGGACTACCATATTTAATGGAAAGAGGAAAAACAACATTTATAAAATCAAACTTTCTGAACTGAAAAGTCAGAATGTAAAGTGTCTTTTGTCTGTTAACAACGAGCAATGGATATGGCACAGAAGATTGGGGCATGTTAGTATGAGAAGAATATCTCAGATTAACAAACTCAATCTGGTCAGAGGACTTCCTAATCTGAAGTTCAATTCAGATGCTCTGTGTGAAGCATGTCAGAAAGGCAAGTTTGCAAAACCTGCTTTCAAATCTAAAAACGTTGTTTCCACCTCTAAGCCATTAGAACTTCTGCACATTGACTTATTTGGACCAGTTAAAACTGCTTCAGTCAGTGGCAAGAAGTACGAGTTAGTAATCGTAGATGACTATAGCAGATGGACATGGGTAAATTTCTTAAGACACAAGGACGAGTCACACTCTGTGTTTGTCACCTTCTGTAACCAAGTTCAGAATGAAAAGGATCTTAGAATCGTTAAAGTCAGAAGTGATCATGGTGGAGAATTTGAAAACAAAGACTTTGAGTCATTCTTTAATGATAGAGCCATTTTGCATGATTTCTCTTATCCTAGAAATCCCCAGCAAAATGGAGTTGTAGAACGAAAGAACAGAACATTGCAAGAAATGGCCAGAACCATGATCAATGAGACAAACGTTGCTAAGATCTTCTGGGCAGAGGCAATAAACACGGCGTGCTACATTCAGAATAGAATCTCCATAAGACCTATTCTGGAAAAGACTCCATATGAATTATGGAAGAACAGAAAGCCCAACATTTCATATTTTCATCCATTTGGATGTACTTGCTTTATGTTAAACACAAAAAAATATTTGAACAAGTTTGACTCTAAAGCACAGAAGTGTATCATGTTAGGATACTCTGAACGCTCAAGAGGGTACATAGTATACAATACAGAAACACAGATTATGGAAGAATCAATCAGTGTTCGTTTTGATGATAAGCTTGACTCTGAAAAGTCAAAGCAGAATGAAGTCTTTGCAGGTATGGAAGTTGATTTCACAGGTTCTGAAGACAAGTCATCAGAAGCTCTCAACAAAGACACTCCTTCAACATCAGAAAGAGGCATTGCGAGCAATCCAGCAACATCTGTTGATCAACCTCAGAAAAGACTACCCAGAAGCAGCTTGGATCACCCAGAAGAAACAATCTTAGGAAGAAAGGAAGATCCAATCAGAACAAGAGCCAGCTTCAGAAACTCTGAAGAATCCCTCATGGGACTTGTTTCTCTGATTGAACCTTCTTCAATTGATGAAGCACTTCTGGACAACGACTGGATTCTAGCAATGCAAGAAGAGCTGAATCAATTCACCAGAAATGACGTGTGGGATCTAGTTCCCAGACCAAAAGGATTCAACGTCATTGGAACAAAATGGGTGTTCAGAAACAAACTGAACGAACAAGGTGAAGTCATCAGAAACAAAGCATGAATGGTAGCACAAGGTTATAGTCAGCAAGAGGCGATAGACTATACAGAAACCTTTGCTCCAGTCGCCAGGTTAGAATCTACCAGACTTTTAATTTCTTTTGCTGTTAATATAGGCATCACTCTATATCAGATGGATGTCAAGAGTGCATTCTTAAATGGCTATATAGAAGAAGAGGTTTATGTGCACCAACCCCCTGGCGTTGAAAGTACAAAAAATCCAGAGTATGTTTTCAAACTAAAGAAGTCACTGTATGGTCTGAAACAAGCTCCCAGAGCTTGGTATGAAAGAATAAGTAACTTTCTGTTAGAAAAGGAATTCACCAGAGGGAAAGTGGACACAACCTTATTCTGTAAGACAGTTAAGAATGACATCTTAGTGTGTCAGATTTATGTTGACGATATTATATTTGGATCTACTAATCCTTCTCTTGGAAGAAAATTTGCTAAGTGTATGCAGGCAGAATTTGAGATGAGCCTCATGGGGGAACTGAAATTCTTTCTGGGAATTCAGATCAATCAAACTCCAGAGGGAACTTACATTCATCAGAGCAAATATGTCAGAGAACTTCTGAAGAAATTTGATCTCTCAGAATGTAAGTCATCAAAGATTCCAATGCATCCCACGTGCATTCTGGAAAGAGAAGAGGTAAGCAAAAAGGTAGAACAGAAGGTCTACAAAGGTATGATTGGTTATCTTCTTTATCTGACGGATTCAAGGCCTGATATTTTATTCAGTGTATGCATTTGTGCAAGATTCCAATCAGATCCTAGAGAATCTCACTTAACAGCTGTTAAGGGAATTTTCAAGTATCTGAAAGGTACTACTAATCTGGGTTTATTTTATAGAAAATCTAGTGATTACAGCTTAGTAGGTTACTGTGATGCTGACTTTGCTGGAGACAGAGTAGAGCGTAAAAGTACTTCTGGAAGCTGCCAGTTTCTGGGAGAAAATCTGATCTCTTGGTCCAGCAAAAGGCAATCCACAATTGCGCTATCAACAGCAGAAGTTGAATACATAGCAGCAGTAGGATGCAGCACACAAATGCTCTGGATGAAAAGTCAGCTTGAAGACTTCCAGATATTTAAGAGTAACATTCCTATACTCTGTGACAACACTTCTGCCATTTGCTTAAGTAAAAATCCAATTTTGCATTCTAGGGCTAAGCATATAGAAATAAAACATTATTTCATTAGGGACTATATTCAGAAAGGAATTTTAAACTTAAAATTTATTGATACACACCATCAATGGGCTGATATTTTCACAAAACCACTTTCTAAAGATAGGTTCAACTTCATTCTGAATCATCTCAGCATGAAGCTCTGCCCAGAGTGAAAATGTTTTAATTTTATATATTAACCTTCAGAATTTGTTTTATTTTACTGTGAACTTCTGATCAATCTTCTCTCAGAAATTTAGACATGCAGATTGTATCAGATTCTATCCATAAAGATCTGAGCGTTTCATTTCAAGGATAGATGTGTTGTTCACTAAATCAAACAAGTGTCATCCAGTCATTAGCTAATTCCTGAAGCAGAACACGCGTACACGCTTCTGAGAAGGCAAAGCGCTGATTGGATGCATTAAGACACATGTCATGGGTAACCGTTCCAAATATCTTTCTAAATCCCCCAAAATCAGCCAACATTAAATGCGAGTAATCATGATTTAATTCTCTCTCTTAAAACGTTTATGTTTTCAAAACATTTTTTGAAACCTATTTAAACACCTTAAACATCATTCATTCATTTTTACCGTCACTTACAATCTTCAAAATATTTCTGTGTTCTTACTGTGTGTTCATCTTCTTTCTCAAAGAAACCCTTTTCAAGCTTTTTCTCAAAAACCCTTGTGTGAACATGGCATCCTCTAGCATTCCATCTGCAGGTTCCCAGCAAGATGCTTCTTCTGAACAGTATCAGACTCCTTTCAGAACGCTCCTCACTCCGGTCAAGAACTTGGAAGTTCTGTCAGAATTGATAGTAGATTTCAACAGTTTGAAGGAAAATGGCTTTGATTTGTCTGAAGAAATTAAAGCACAAGGTTGGGAAAGGTACTTTGATAGGTTGGTGGGTCCAACGTTCCCAATTTTGGTTAAAGAATTCTGGATACATGCGTCTTCCTCAACTCATCAGGTTACTTCGTATATCATGGGAAAGAAGATAGTGATTACTGAAGATCACATTGCAAGACTGATTGGATACACTGGTGGTGGTATCCGATGTATTGACATGGCAGATAGATGTGCAAACTCTTCCCTAATTGCAAGAGAGATTTTCACACATGGGGTTCCCTCTAGAAAAATCAGAGACTTGAAAGATCAGCACAGAATTTGGGCAAAGATTATTCTGGGCTGCTTCAACCACAGGAAGCCTACAAGCTCTCCTGACTATATAAACATAGATCAGCAATTTCTGATTTATTTTATTGCAAAGAAGTCCAAGATCAACCTAGCTCACCTTCTGTTCCATCATCTGAAGACAAGCGTCAAGGAAACGAGATAAGAAGAAAGGACTAAAAGAGATTGGATACCCTTCGGCAGATTGATATCAGATATTCTAACGGAGAATAGGCTGATTGAACACCTGACAGAGGCACAGGAAATAAGCTCTCTAGAACCTTCTGTTGGCAAGAAGCTGAATGCCAAGAATCTGAAGAAGATGAAGCTGATAGAGAATATAAGGAAGGAGCCCAGCGTCACTCCTCATGCTGAAATCACCAGCAGAAGAGTCCCTCTGGACAACTTTCCTATGTTCTCTGAGATTGACTCTAAACCAGTCATTGTTCTCAGACACTTGGATGCTTGTAAAGCTGATGGCACAGATCCTGATCTGAACATTAAAGATCTACACCAGCAAACAACAGAGGTTACTCTGAAGAAGACTAAGAAGAGAAAGGATGCATCAGAAGGATCGTCTCAGCAGACCCCAAAGAAGAGAGGTAATCTGTCTTCTGTTAATGTTTTAAATTCATCTGTTGTTCCAACATTTATTCCAACCCCAGCTTCATTTGAAATCCCAATTCCCATTCCCACCATTGATGATACTGAACCTGAGTTTGACCCTTCTGAGTCATTAACCCTCAGAAGATCCCGCGCCAAACCTCACAATCCAAAACCTACAACCACAACAGAACCAGAACTTGAAAAGTTCTTTCAGAAACAGATCAACACTCTTCCACTCTCCATACAGAAAATCCAAATCTTCAACCAGAAACTACACTCTCACCAACCAGAAATTCCACAACCTCCATCTCCACAACCAGAACTTAATCCACCCTCACCTCAACACGAATCATCTCAACAACCTGAGTTTCAACACTCTGAGGCTCAAACCCCTGAACCTCAATCATCTGAATCCTCTGAACCACAACCCTTAGCCATACAATTTCCTGGTGGTACCACTGTTAATATACCTCAACTACCATCCTCACCAGAAATTACTCCACCTAATACCCCATCCAGTCCAATAATCATTCCTGATTCTCCTACTCCCTCACCCAAGCAAAATCCAGATGACCACAACAAGACCTTCATTGATCTAACAGTCCTTGACCGCCTTGCTGCCCTTAAAAATAAAACCACCATTCCCAAACCCAAACAACCAGATGTTGGTTCTAGCATCTTGAATTTTGAAACAGACATGCAGAAGTGGATTTCTTCTCTAAAACAGGCTAGTCCGAGAGTGATTGATCCTGCTATTTCAGACCAACTCTGGACACAATTCAGAGGATGGGTATGCGCTGAAACCTTTAAGCTGTAAGACCTAAGCTATGAACAGGCTCAACAGAACTTCAGAAATCTGCTGAAAGAAATTGAAGGTCCAGTTTTGAGTCAGCTGCTGAAGGAGGAAGTGCTTTATCTGGACAGTGAGCCTTGGTCTGAAAAGCGTCCAGCTTTAACAGTTCAACCAGCAGAAGAACAGACGATTCCAGCTGAAGATTTAAGTCAAGAAGAAGTTATTGCAGAAAGCTCTCAGAAGCATCCTGATTCTGACATTTCTCAAGCTGCATTGGACAGGTAGACTCTTGAAGAGATGAAGTAAAATGATCTTCGACTACAGGAGAGAATGGATGAGAATGATCAACGAATGAAGGAAAGGATGGATGTTCAGGATACTAAGATTGACTCAGTAGTCAGCATGGTGCATCAGCAGAAGGAAATCACTGATCAGATTAAGAACATGCTAGAAGCTCTGTTCACACGCCTTCCTCCCCATTCTTAGATTTTGATTCTTGATGTTTTCACTATTTTCTTTACATGTTATCTGTAATATTTTCTGAGCTCTGAACTGAATACAATCGTTTTTCTGCACTGATCGTCTTTAACTTCAACTATTTTGCATTTTTTGATTGCTGACAAAAAGGGGGAGAAAGAATGATATTTTTCAATAACAGATTACTGAGACAAAAGTCTCAAACATTCTAACACTCTGATATACTTGAATGTTTCTTTGTTCTGCATAAGCTTACAGGTACAAGAATTTAATTATCTCTGATACACTGAAGCTCTGCTCTAGTAAAGGAAAGATCTGATGCTCAAAGAAAGTTCAATAAAGATCTAATGCTAAAGGACTCATGGAATTAAAAGGGAAGTAATAAACTCAGGGGGAGTTTTTCTGATCATAACTCTGATACCTTTCTATTCCCTATCTTCTTATCTTTGATACCTTTCTGTTTATCGCTGATACAAATTTATTATTTGGTTATCTCTGATAATTTTTTTCTTTAAATTTCAATGGAAAATATCTGGTTTTTGTCATCATCAAAAAGGGGGAGATTGTTAGAACAAAGTTTGAATCTACTACCCTAAGTTAAAGTTTTGATGATAACAAAATGCTAGATTAAATAAATTGTATAATTCATATGAGACATATATGCTACCTAAAAATTATATTGTGCATTTACAGAAACTCTGATGGATATCAGCATAAGAATGTCAACATCAGCATCAGAAGATGAAATATCATATGCCAGCATCAGAAGATGATATATTATATGCCAGCATCAGAAGATCAAAGCATGTGCTTACGCTGAAGCTTGATGAACAGATATGCACTTAACATACTCTAAACTCTGATCAAGACCAAAACAATATCATCAGCACCTGGAAGCGTCAGAATAAGCCAAAGCCAATAACACGCTTAATTGACAACGGTACTGTGCATTCAAGACACTTTATTACCAACGGCTGTATTCTAAGACAAAGATCTTCTCAATTTGGAAAGAACGTAATGGGCATTGAAATGGAATAATTGACTGCAACGTATCTTTTCCAAGGCTATATAAACAAGTCAGTGAGAAATGAATTGGCTAATGCTCTACAACTCCTTACACGCCTAAAGCAAATCATCTTCATCCTCACTCATACAGCTTGCTATATCTCTCAAATTGTTTACTCTATAGTTATAACATCCTAGTTTCACATAAGCTTAATTTGTGTATTATCACAGTTGTGATATAAAGTTTTTGTAGAAAACATTCAACACACATAGTATTCATTTATCTGTAAGAAAGAATTTCCTTGAGAAACCGGTTTGTGGTTTAGACTCAAGAAGGCTTTAGCAGTTGTTAAAGTAGTTTTAATATTCAGTTGAATATAGTGGATTAAGACCTCGTTGGAGAGAGGCGAAATCACCTTGACGGGTGGACTGGAGTAGTTTGAGATCAAACGAACCAGGATAAAAATAACGTGTTGTCTGCATTTGATTTCAAGTTTTACAATTCAACCCCCCTTCTTGTGTTTTTCACTTCTTCACATATGCCTTCTTCCCGTCATGTTTCGTGAGTAGCCAGAGTCCAGGTACCATGACTAGTGTTTCTGCTTTGCTGCTAAAGATATCTGCAACATGTATTATTTTATCCTTAGGTACCCATATTTTCTTGGGTCCTGATTTGTTAGTTTTACCAAAACTCTGGTTGAATTTTGGTTTGACAGAATAATTACTACTAGTATATTTGATGTCATGTGTGTGCCCATATACAAAGTGAGAATCAAGTGAGGTGCGTTTTATCACTAAATCCATGGAATTCTTTGGTGTAGGTACCTTACCTTGGTATCCTATTCCTTTTCTGCCATTTATGCTAACTCCATAGATCATTGAAGCCATTTTTCTTCTATCTATGTTTTTAGCTAGAAACTTTTGAAAGTTGTGATCATACTCCTTGATGATCTCATCAGCACTACTGGGAGTTTCAAGAATTGTTTCCTTCTGAGAGTTTTGTAATAGATTTTCTAATTTTGAAACTTTATCTTTCAACTCAGAATTTTCCAATTTGAGACTCTCAGTTTTATCAGAGTCAGAAGCAAGATCCCTTTTCAGGTTTCTGAATTTGACTCTGATCTGCTGATATCTTTCCAGAATTTCATTAAGGCTTTCAGCTAGTTCAGCCTTAGTAAAGTTAATAGCAAAGTCAGGAAATACCTCTTCTGTGTCTGATTCAGAGTCTGATTTAGAAGCTTCACTGTCTTCTGTTATGTTTGCCATGAGAGCTATGTTTGCTCTTTCATCATCTGATTCTGAGTCAACTTCAGATGTATCATAATCATCCCATGTGGCCATGAGACTTTTCTTCTTTTCCTTGCCAAACTTTCTTCTGGGCTTTTCCTTCTGAAGCTTTGGGCAGTCACTTTTGTAGTGCCTTTGCTCGTTACATTCATAGCAGATGATGTCTTTGTTGTTTGGCTTTCTGCTTCCTGAAGAGCCTTCAGATCTTCTGTGTCCAGAGGAGGATTCTGACCTTCTGTATCTGGAGGAAGATTCGTTCTGATTCTCTGATCTTCTGGGATTCCTGAACTTTCTTTGCCTCTGCTTCCACAGTTGGTTCACCCTTCTGGAGAGGAGAGACAATTCATCTTCTTCTGATGAGGACCCATTAGAGGTTTCTTCAACAGCCTGCAAAACCTTGGAGTCAGATTTTCTGTTAGATTTTAAAGCTAATGGCTTACCTTGCTTTTGAGGTTCATCAGCTTCTAGCTCTATCTCGTGACTTCTGAGGGAGCTGACAAGTTCCTCCAGAGAGATTGTGTTGAGATCCTTAGCTAGCTTCAGCGCTGTGACCATTGGCCTCCACTATTTTGGCAAGCTTCTGATGATCTTCTTAACATGATCAGAAGTAGAATACCCTTTGTCCAGAACTTTGAGACCAGCAACCAGAATTTGAAATCTTGAGAACATTGTTTCAATTGATTCACTTTCTTCCATCTTGAATGCCTCATACTTCTGAATGAGCGCAAGAGCTTTAGTTTCTTTAACTTGAATGTTGCCTTCATGCGTCATTCTCAGAGAGTCAAACATATTCTTTGCAGTGTCTCTGTTTGATATCTTTTCATATTCAGAGTAAGAGATAGCACTGAGAAGAATTGTTCTGACTTTGTGATGATTTCTGAAATCACGCTTTTGTTGATCAGACATTGCTTTCTGTCAATCTTCTGACCACTTACATTCACTGGGTGCGTGTATCCATCAGTCACTATATCCCACAGATCAGCATCGTGGGCCAGAAAGAAGCTTTCAATTCTGTCTTTCAGGTAATCAAAGTTCTCTCCATCAAATACTGGAGGTTTGCCACTGAATCTGTCTCTTTCTTCATTGTTGTCATTGCTGATGTTTTGATGTGTTCCTGCCATAGTGTTTTTCAATGCTGGATCTTGTACTGACACGGTTAAGTGTTATAAGCTCAGAACCAGGCGCTCTGATGCCAATTGAAGATGTGAAAAACACAAGAAGGGGGGTTGAATTGTTAAAACTTGAAATCAAATGCAGACAACACGTTATTTTTATCCTGGTTCGTTTGATCTCAAACTACTCTAGTCCACCCGTCAAGGTGATTTGGCCTCTCTCCAACGAGGTCTTAATCCACTATATTCAACTGAATACACAACTGCTTTAACAACTGCTAAAGCCTTCTTGAGTCTAACCACAGACCGGTTTATCTCAAGGAATTTCTTTTATAGATAAATGAACTAGTGTGTGTTTGATGTTTTCTAAAAAAACTATATATCACTACTGTGATAATATACAATATTAAGCTTAGATGAAACTAGATTGCTAGAGCTATAGAGTAAGCGCTTGAGAACTTTAGCAAACTGGATGAGTGAGAACGTAAAGATGATTGGCTTATGCGTATGTGCGTATGGGAGAAATTTTTTCATTTCTTTTCTCACTGACTTGTTTAAATATCTTAGGAATAGATACGTTGCTGTCCATAATTCCATTTCAATGGTCATAACGTTCTTTCCTTTTTGAGAAGATCTTTGTCTTGGAATAAAGCCATTGGTAATTAATCTGCCTTGAATGCAGTAACGTTGACACTTCAGAATGTTCTGCATAATGAAAATCAGAGTGTTCTTGGCTTTAGCTTATTCTGGCGTTTCTGAGTGCTGATGACATGGTTAGGATCTTGATCAGAGTCAGAGTATGTTGAGCGCAGATTCTTTTCATCAGACTTCAGCGTAGCACATGTATTGATCTTCTGATGCTGACATATCTTCCGATGCTGATGTTGATATTGATATTCTGATGTTGATTCCATCAGAGTTTCTGCAAATACACAACATAATTTTAAGTAGCATCTATGTCTTATATAAATCTCATAATTCATTTAATCTTGTATTTTGTTATCATCAAAACTCTAACTGAGGGTTGTAGAATCAAACTATGTTCTAACAGGATATAACATGACGGTAAAGCGACGATATGAGTTTATGGCGATGGAGTTTATGTCTTGTTTTGACATGATTATGGTGATTATGTGATGATATTAAAGTGTTGATCGTATACGCTAAATGATGATTTTAAAGTATGTGAGATTTGATATTTGTTGACATATTCTTATTAATCTATATCATTTATGATTCCAAAACTATTTATATATTTTATCATGCCTTTAATTATATGTTTTGGAGTATCTTACCCTTTACTTGTTTCGCCGTTGCCTTTATATTGGTAACATGCAGGTGATCCGCGAGGATGATGAGGATTAGCTCGAGTCTCTTTATTTTGAGTCGCTCTGCTCTGATAGTAGTAACACTCAGGATTTGGGCAACATTATTATTTTGATAGGATAGTTTATGTATACTATCTTATGACTTTATGTATTGATGATAACATGATGATACGTACATTTTGTGAACACATCCGCTGTGCTGTGATTTGTCATATGTTTATATGATGATTTATGTTATGAATCGGTATATCCGACTTTTGATTTTGTGATGTGCATTATAATGCAAAGTGATGAAAAACACGAATATGTGATACCTCAATTTATGTTTGGATGAAATTTTGAAACTCTGATTTTATTATTAATTACGAGGGGTAGAATTGGGGTGTTACAGTGCCCACCCCTTCGTGATATTCTCCTATCCTAAGTTCAGCTGACTTATCACAAGCATTCATCTTTCAAAAGGATTTATATTGGTAGAGTGATCACGACAAATTCCCCAACATGATTGTCACTTTACTTCTGCTGCTTTTGTTTTTTTTTTATATTATTGTTCCTCTTCTTTTGATGAAAATTTCATTGGATAATCTTTTTCGGCCTTTTAGGCTCTTCTTTTCCCTAACTTTTGCCTGGACAAAATCTTTTGAATTTCAATTTTGGAAGTCCAGCGGGATGCCCTAACTTTTGCCTAAGCGACTTGGTTTTAAGTTTCGACTTAGCGGGGCTTTTTGTTTCTTTCTTATTCATACTTTCCACTTCGAACCAGTCAATGTGACGTTAGGTCTTTGAACTTTTCCTTTCTTTCTCTCTCTTTTTTTTAAAGAAAACAAATGCCTCATACCTTGGTCGGTGAGGGATAGCCATTATTGTATCGATTCGATCTCGACCTCAGGACTTTGTGAAGAAATGAACATCGTGGTTTAGACATTTTTCCTGATCTCATGATGCGAAAGATAAAATGTGGTGATCCTTAGATGGGACATTCCTTCTGAAATTTGAATGCTTGGTCAAATTAACTGAACATCAACCCTGCCCCTGGTTAAAAAAGGTTTTTTTTGAACAGAAAAGAAAGCTCCTACTTTGAAGGCTCAGAAGGGTCAACGAGGGTCTAATCCCTTATATCTCCGGTGTTTGGGGATTGAAATAATGCCTGTACATCATCAACGGGGTTCTACTCAAAAGCATACCACTACAGTCATCGTTTTAGCTAAACTCCTTCCTCCAAACTCTTGGCTAAGCAAAACAATTGGCACATATGGTATCAAAATGCCCAAAAAACAATTAAAGAGTGATACTGGATGGATTAAGTAAAATGAAACAATTTTCTCAAGGCAAAAATATTCAACGCATCAAGACTGACATTCAGCTATAAACAAAATCCTATATGCAGACGATGCTAAAACAATCAATCAATATAACACATGAAAGTGCGGCAAAGAAATGTAATAAAAGCCATTATGGGGAAGAAATATCTTCAACTAGGTTCGCCGATCTCGTCGACCTTCCGTAATCTTGATATTATCCTGGCCCATGACTTTCACCAACAGCACGGAGCTGTGAAACAAAAGGCAAGGCAATCGCCGGTAAAGTGAATGAGAATCCTATCAATCAGAGAACCAAACATGCCCCTTGCACAGTAGTAGCTGTGTTTGTTATCCGTATTTCAAGCAATCAACCAACCATGACTTAGATTACCATTTCCGTGTAAGGTCCACAAAGTTCATATGCACATGCTTATAAAAAATATTGGACGTTTTTGCAAACAAAATAGTAAAAAGGAGAAAAGAAACGTATACGTATACTTGAAAGAAGATATTCTATTGATTTTGAGCAATCAGACTGTGAAAAAGGCATTTACATTTGGAAGCAAGTAATTACAAAATCAAAACAAACAAGTGTTTACAAATGGAAATGTGAATGTGAACATCTATCAAGTCCTGACTCTGCTATGACTCTTACGACTCTCACGCCTTCATCTTCCTGCTTTCAGACAGATCATTCTTGGATTAGCTTCGAGCTTATGCCAGGTGACGGAACGAAGGAAATAAACAAAGGATCTCATGCAGAGCGTAGTCATTTGCTTTAAGTCCCTAACTTTTGCCTGAATCGCCCTTTCGGGTTTTCGATTCACCAGGACACCCTCTTTTTGTCTAAACCTCCCTTTCAGGTTTTCAGTTTAGCGGGTTCTTTTTATTATATATATTTTTTATGAAAAGTATTTTTTAACTACGTCAGCATTCACAGGGAGAGGGAAGTACTCTCCATCCATAGTCGTGAGCATCATCGCTCCTCCAGAGAAAACTTTTCTGACCACGAAAGGACCTTCATAAGTTGGAACCCACTTGCCCCTTGGATCTCCCTGGGGGAGACTTATCCTTTTCAGCACAAGGTCACCTAGCTTGTAACACTGAGGCCGTACCCTCTTATCAAAAGCTTTCCTCATCCTTTGTTGATATACCTGACCATGACATACAGCCGTCAACCTCTTCTCTTCAATAAGTTCCAACTGATCCAGCCGATTCTGTACCCATTCAATTTCATCCAGCTCAACATCCCTCATGATCCTAAGAGAAGGAATATCGACTTCTACCGGCAATACTGCTTCCATGCCGTAAACAAATGAAAATGGGGTTGCCCTAGTCGAAGTACGCACAATGGTGCGATAACCATGCAAAGCGAAAGGCAGCATCTCATGCCAATCTTTATAGGTTACCACCATCTTCTGCACATTTTTCTTGATATTCTTATTGGCTGCCTCGACAGCACCGTTCATATTTGGTCGGTATGAGGAAGAGTTATGATGCTGGATTTTGAAGGACTCACAAAGCTCTTTCATCATTTTATTGTTTAAATTAGACCCATTATCGGTAATGATCTTTTCAGGCACTCCATAGCGACATATAATATTGTGCTTAATGAATCGAGTTACCACCTGCTTGGTGACATTGGCATAGGATGCAGCTTTGACCCATTTTGTAAAATAATCGATGGTAACCAGAATGAAACGGTGCCCGTTGGATGCAGTTGGCTCAATTTTGCCGATCATATCAATTCCCCACATTGCAAACGGCCAAGGGGAAGTCAAGACATTCAAAGGTACTGGAGGCACATGCACCTTATCAGCATAGATTTGACATTTGTGGCAAACCCGTGCATGATTGTAATAGTTAGTCTCCATGGTGGACCAATAATAACCTGCTCGCAAAATATTTTTAGCCATGGTATGCCCACTGGCATGGGTCTCGAAATCACCTTCGTGTATCTCTTCAATGATTCTAGCTGCTTCTTTCTTATCAACACATCTGCGCAGTAAACCGTCATGATGTCTTCTATACAACACACCACCACTGAGAAAGAACTTGGCTGAAAATCTTCTCAAGAATTTTTTATCTGTGACGGATGCCTCTTCAGGGTACTCTTGTGTTTCAAGATATCGTTTAACATCATAAAACCATGGATTACCATCTCATTCCAAACTAGCCTCAAAACATAAAGCTGGATCACTCAAGCTTCTGATAGTAATGGAAGGTGCCTCATTAGCCCACTTAACCTTGAACATGGAGGACAAAGTTACCAGTGCATTAGCTAAATTGTTTTCTTCTCTGGGAATGTGTTCAAACGTGATCTCTTCGAAATACAGAATCAACTTCATAACATGTTCACGATACGAAATTAAGTTCTGATGGCGAGTCTCCCAATCTCCATTAATATGGCTGATAACAAGATTGGAATCCCCGTAAACTTTCAAAATTTTGATGTGCAGGTTGATCGCCGCTTCAATGCCATAAATGCAAGCCTCATATTTGGCCATGTTGTTGGTGCAATTGAAACAAATACGAGCCGTGAAAGGAACGTGGTATCCCTCAGGGGAAGTGATAATAGCTCCGACGCTGTTTCCCATGGCATTGGAAGCACCATCAAAAACAAGCGTCCAACGTGATCCCGACTCGGGTCCTTCGTCTGGGCCTGGCATATTACAATCCCGAATATACACAATTTCCTCATCTGGAAAGTCAAACTTCATCGGTTCATAATCATTCATGGGCTGATGAGCAAGATGGTCGGCCAGTACACTACCCTTAATTGCTTTTTGAGTAGTGTATTGGATATCATATTCGGTGAGTATCATCTGCCAACGGGCTACCATGCCTATAAGAGCTGGCTTCTCGAAAATATATTTGATTGGATCCATTTTAGATATCAAGTAGGTGGTGTGAGTTAACATGTACTGCCTTAAACGTTTGGCGGCCCAGGCAAGCGCACAATAAGTCTTTTCCAACAATGAGTACCTCAACTCGCATTCCGTAAACTTCTTACTCAAGTAGTAAATAGCCTGCTCTTTCTTCCCTGTCTCGTCATGCTGACCGAGGACACAACCCATTGAGCTCTCCAACACAGTTAGACACATGATTAGTGGCCTTCCTTCCACTGGTGGCATGAGTATCGAAGGTTCCTACAAATACTCCTTTATTTTGTCAAAGGCCTTCTGACAATCCTCATTCCATTTCACTGTCTGACTTTTCTTCAACAACTTGAACAAAGGTTCACAGGTGGCTGTGAGATGAGAAATAAATCTAGAAATGTAGTTTAACCTTCCCAAGAAACCACGTACTTCCTTCTCTGTCCTTGGTTCAGGCATTTCCTTTATCGCTTTTACCTTAGCCGGGTCCACCTCGATACCTTTTTCACTTACAATAAAACCCAACAGCTTGCCGGATCTCATCCCGAAGGTGCATTTATTCGGATTGAACCTCAGCAAGAACTTCCTCAGTCTATCGAACAATTTTTCCAAATGAACAAGATGTTCCTCTTCCGTATCAAACTTAGAAATCATATCGTCCACATAAACTTCAATCTCTTTGTGAATCAAATCATGAAAGAGAGTGACCATGGCGCGCTGATATGTTTCCCCGGCATTTTTCAAACCAAATGGCATCACTTTATAACAGAAAGTTCCCCAAGGCGTGATAAATATTGTCTTCTCCATATCCTCCAGAGCCATCTTAATTTGATTGTAACCCAAATAACCATTCATGAACGAAAATACTTTGGAATGAGCAGTATTATCGACAAACACATCAATATGCGGAAGAGGGAAATCATCTTTAGGACTGGCCCTATTCAAATCCCTATAATCCACGCACATCCTGACCTTACCATCCTTCTTGGGCACAGGCATAATATTTGCAATCCATGGCAGATAATTAATGACCTTTAAGAAATTCGCATCCAACTGCTTCTGGACCTCCTCTTAGATCTTCTTGGACATCTCAGGATGAGTTCTTCAGAGCTTTTTCTTGATGGGGGAAAAACCTTCTTTGAGCGGTAGTCGATGCACCACTATGTCTGTATCTAACCCAGGAATATCCTCGTAAGACCAAGCGAAGATATCAGAATACTCACGGAGTAACTCAATCAATCTGACCTTTATACTTTCTTCAAGATCGGCCCCTATCTTGACTTCTCTTCTTACCTCTTCTGTGCCAATATTCACCACCTCAATCGAATCCTGATTCGGCTGGATAACCTTCTCCTTTTGTTTTAACAATCTTGCAAATTCCTCAGGAAGATCACAATCCTCATATGCTTCTCCTTCAGCTTGATAAATAGGAGTATCAAAGTCATAATGAGCCATAGCAGAGTCAATATCAAAATGATCGATGGTGGAAGTGCATCTACATGAATGACATTTTGGCATTTTTTAGTGACAGTGTGTGAAAAGAGAAACATTGCCATTTAAAAAAAGAAAATGGAGCAAAGTTTTGAATGCAAAAACGTCCTTTATTTCATGATAAACTTGAAAATAAACATGGTGTCCCTACACAAATGATCCACTACGCCTTGGGCAGAGTGTAGGAATTATGATATGATAATAAAAGAAAATAAGAAAATTACCCCTCAGCACTTGAAACTTCGCTAACATCCACAGAAGTCCAATTGTTGAGTGCCTGGCCTGGAATACTCGGACGAATCCAATCTTCAATATTGTAGCCATCATCCCTATCATCGCCAACTGGATTGACGTGTCCTTCTTGAGTAGCACAAGGACGGGAAAACTTCACAAGAGTAGATAAACTAGATGCTCTGGGAGTTACACTCTGCTGACTTGGGATAAAACCAAGACCGAATTTATTAAATTTTGGGGTAAAGTCCAGCACCTGACCCCAACCTTCAGGGTTACCATTTTCCACCATAGCTCTCGCATCCTTGAGAGAAGACATAACAGTTTCAGGATTCCTTTTCTACTTTGGAGGAGGAAAATTGACAGCATGAACTATCTCAAACACCTAAAACGAAGTTTCATGTATCTCGCCTTCAACTTCAACATAGCAGAATGATGTCAAATGACTCACAATGTACTCTTCCTCGCCGCACACAGTTATCACCTTTCCCTCTGCAGGATACTTGAGTTTCTGATGAAGAGTAGAAGTGACTGCCCCTGCTCTATGAATCCACGGTCGCCCCAACAAACAATAATACGTTGGCTGTATATCCATCACAAAAAATGTAGCTGTGAAGGTGCGAGGATCGACCTTGATTGGTAACTCCACCTCCCCAAATACTGACCTTTGAGACCCGTCAAACGCCTTCACCATCAGATCACTAGGGCGCAGCTCCAGTCCAGAATAATCAATCTTCATCAATGCTGACTTCTTCCTCAGACGAACGATTACTTACTTCTTGCTTCACCCCATGGTAATAAACATCAACACCATAATGCCATGGGATGGCCTTCTCACTGGTATATGGCATGGGACCAGGTACCATAATCATCAAAGGAGGTGCCCTAGATGGGGTAGGAATACACATAGAGGTGTAAGGAATAGATACCACAACAACATCTTCTTCGGTAACCTTACGGTAGCTCGGTTTTCTATCGAACTGTAGGGAACCTCCTTTATCATCAACTGGATACCGGCTTTTAAATCATCACGGCCATTTGATTGCTCTCTACACTTGGCACACTCTGAAGTATAACCCGGGAAAATAGAATTTCCAAGCAAATACCTCTTAACATACCACAACGGAGTAGTTACTTGTTCCACATTCATGATTAAATTCAACACTTCACCATCATCATCAACCATATTAACAATACCCCCTCTATGCCTAGGCATTGGGTTCTGAGTAACATTTGGACCTGTCACTGGAGTAAACTCAATTGCCTTAGCATCCAACAAGTCTTGTATCTTGCACTTTGTTGTACCCCAAAATTTTCCCTCTCATATTATCAAGATTTTCCTCATAAGACTACTTGGACTCCAGACATGATTAGGGTTTGCTCAGCTCAAGACCTCCTTACACTGATGACCTGAAATTAGGGTTTTTAGTTTGCACAAGGATTTTTGGACAATAAGTGCTTCATGTGACTTTCATACACCATCTTGGACCCCTAAGATTGCCCATGACAAGTTTCAAGCCTTGAATCACATTTTTGCCCAGTCAATTGGACAGTTGACCTAAAAATCAACTGAATTGGGGAAAAAGTCAACCATGGCCAATTTACAGTCAAACTTCATAATTTTTGATCCACAACAACATTCTAGGCTCCTATGTACCATTTGATCAAGTTTGGATCACAACTCCTCAAGAAATTTGATCAGACCATCAAAAGGGTAAAATGGTCAAAATTAGGGTTTTGACTGAGAAAGGGCAATTTCTGATGTTTGACCTAGCCAATGACCAATTGGGTTCAAGTATGATTTCAAGAACTCAATAGCATCATCTTGAACTAATCACATAGTTCAAAAGATCTCAAATGCATTGAATTGACAGATGAATTTTGCAGTCAACTGATAAAAAATCAACTGTACACTGAAAAGTCAAACTTTGACAGTTTTGGTTAAAATCAAGTGCCAAGGGTCATAATTCATCAAGATATTTCAAAATATGAAACTTGTTGACCAAGAAACCTAAAATTGAAATTTAGGGTTTTAATTTGAAATTTTTCATAACTTAGAATTTTTATGGAAATTTCTTATTTTTTCCCAATTTTCCACAACTTTTTCACCATGATGCAATTGGATTCAAAGAAAACTTTAAAAATGAAAGTTGTATTCCTCAATGAAATATACAACTTTGATTCACAAAGTTTTCCCAAAAGATGCTTGGATTTCAAGTTATGATTTTGTGAATAGGGATTCATAAACTTTTTAACTTAGTGAAAATTTTGCCCTAGTTTAGACAGGTTTTTGACCTAACTTCATGGCAACTTTTCACCTAGTTCCAAGAGGAATCTCAAAATGAATTTCGAAGATGGATTGTATAGCATGTTACAAGATTTCCAAAATGTCTAAGAACTCTCCAAGATCATTTATGGTTAGGGAGAATCGAAGAAATGAAAATGGCAATTTATCACTTTTGTTCAAGGCATTTTCACAATGTTACAAGTTGCAAATCAGTTTCAAATATGCTTGTACTTGGTATTAAAGGTCCTAATCCTTTATACACTCCATAATTGAATGCTAACACATTGGATATTGGCTTTATTCTGACCTATAGAGCTTTGCACAAAGAATTAATCCATTTATGACATAAAGTTCTCAATACCATTTTCATAAAGCTTGCTTTTTCCAACTTTGCAAATCTTGAGCCATGGTCCTGATCTTTTGTTGCAAGTAAGATCCTCAAACATCAGGCAAAGTACACCAACCCTATGCAGTCCATAAGCTAGCCTGTACAGGCCTTTGGCTTTGTCACTTCACCTTTTCTTCAAAATCAAGCAAACTTGCAAAAGTCAAGTAAGCTTGTGTATCTGATAAAGGCAAGACTTTATATCATTTCAACCAACCTCAGAACCTTGTAACAAGCCTAAGCAAGAATTACTAACATCTCAAACACTCCAAAACACAAAAAACACCATTTTTTGCCCAAACAGGGAAGTCTCTGCAAATCACTTGCCAACTTGAAATTTGCTCGTGCGTTTTTTGTTTCAAGGCTTCAAACACATTCCATACCTCCTACCTAAACTATCCAGGCCTTTGTCTTGCAACTGTAACCCCTGTTTCAAGCTTCACCATTTTCATTTTGAAGGTTTGCAGGTTGACTTCTATAAGGAGTTTCAGGAAACTTCAAGGCAAGCTGAGCATTGGAGAAGCTTGAGAGAACTTCAAGGAAGCTCACAAGAACTTCAGGCCTCACTCAAAGTTCCCACATTGCCATATTCAAACTCAACTGAACAAGGTATTTGTCAAGTTTCTATCTCTCTATTTAGGCATCCTTAGGTCACGATTTGTGAAGCAAAAATGTAGTCCTTAACTTGCTTAAGCTGTACAAATGCATAGTTTCCATTTATATTAATTGAGCTAAGAGTATTTGATTGTTGAAGTTCATGAAAAAACTAGGTCAGAAATTAGGGCCATTAAAATTCTCTCTGTCCTTTGAGAGTTAGGTCACAAAATAGATATGGTTGGAATCGTGATTAAAAATGCTATAAGTTTCATGTTGTAAGTTTTTGATTTCATGCAAGCATGAGCAAGAACAGGATTTGAAGAAGAATGCGCACGTTTGGAGAGACAGAGGTCAGGGACGAAGTTGTCTGGGCCTAGCGCGCTTGGGCCTTGCATTTCTGACTTTTTGCACCCCCCCCCCCCCATTTTACTTCTGCACCCCCCTGACTTATTATTTTATATTTTTGTATTTTCTTGCATATTTTTATTTTTTGTGTGCTTGCATTCATTTTTTCCAAATGATAAAAAATACCCAAAAATATTTTCTTTATTTTTTGCATTTTATTATATTTTTATTTTATTTTTTTGCATAATAAATGGTTTATTAAGATTTTATACTTTATTTTATTAAATAAAACTTGTAAATAATTTGAAAATACTATACATTTTATTTTATTATTTTGTCAAAAAAAATAATTATTTTCATACATATTTTATTTATTAAAAACATTTATACATAATATTATTATTATTTTTCTTAAACAAAAATGGACAAATAAATATTAGAAAACAATATTTTCTATTAAATCAAAATTAGGGTTTCCCCTTTCAAAAATAATAACATTATTTTTTCTTATTTTTAGAACTTAAATAATTTATTTTTTACATACCTAAAACAATTACAAAACATTTTTGCATATTTACATTTTTATTGCATATTTAAATAATTGTTTATTTATTTATTGTACAATAAATTCAATTGGGTTGTAATAGTAAATTAGGGCTTTATTTTGTGCAGATATCCCCATTCAAAACTTGTATCCCCCATCCCATAATATTGTTGTAATAGTTTAGATTTACTTTACGCAACTTATCGCATTATATACATGTTTAGTAAATTAGGGTTTGTATGATAAGACAAAAAAAGAAAACAAATAGCATGACCTAATTCAAGACAAAGATGCATGAAAATGAAAACACATTGCACACAAGCACCTCTAGGGTTTCACCCACTTTGTTGCCTTAAAAATGGCCATGGTATGCATGCTAGGTATCTTGGAAAAACAAAACAAAACAAAAGATCATAGTCCCTCGATGACGCTAGACAAGGTTGCCTAAAAACAAATGATATTAGTCCCTCAAACTTGCTAAGATACTTGGCACCATTGCTATCATGGTCATACGATGACCCACACCCGTCCCGTTTAACATCCAAAGATAGGGTTGTCTACTAAAACAATAGTAGGTCAACAATGTAAAAGGAATAAAAATGTGTAGGTAAGACTTTTGAGTAGGTAGATAAGCTTCTAGTTACTTTATCAATTTGCAAACAATCCTTGCTATTTTCAAACAAACACACACACATTTCAAAATGATTTGCAAACAACTTTCAAAACATTGAAACATTTTTCAAAAGACAAACATCTTTGTATACATTCTTACAAACAAGAATCATTACAAAGATTGCCTAAACAAAGGCCTCTTTTCAAAATACTTTCAAAACCACACAAAGCACCATTTCAAACAATTTAAAAAGCAAAGAAAGTGATCTAAAACAAGTAACTAAGAGCCCATGGAAAACCATGAATGAAAAGGGTGCTAGCACCTTCCCTTTTCATAATCTACCCCCCGAACCCAAAAACAATCTCAAAGGTATTTCTTGTGCTTTTTTACCTTTCCTTTTGGATAAAAAAAAATTTGGTGGCGACTCTTGCTAAACTGCAACATTTGCGAACACAAACGCAAAACCTCAAGTCAGTTCTCCCACCGCATCACAGAACTGGCGACTCTGCTGGGGAATATTATAAAAGTGGGGTTACCTTAGGGTTTTAGATCACCTTTACATGCTTATCTTGCTTGACTTGTATGCTTTACACTTTGGTTCTATTGTTTGGGTTTGAATCCTCTACCCGGATTTGGGAAACATTCATAGGTAAATAGCAATGCGTTATGGAAACTGTGCAGGGTATACCGACATGGTCTAAGCAATAGCTATATTAGTGCGACATATTTGTGGGTACCGGTAGCCTTTGAGTTAATCAAAGAGAATACGGGGCCGCTGAGTGATGTCATGAAGCACTAATGGACTTTTAGAACCTTTACATGACCAACTTGGCCTTTTAGGATGTAGTGAGATGACCGGCTTTGGTGCAGTCCAAAGTTGGTAGATACTCGATACTACACTCATTGAGGGTTGGTTCCTTGGAATATTTCGGTCGCCAGTAAAGAGGCTGAATTGAAACAATGAACAAGGAAACAATCCAGTGATATTGAGATCCTTAGAACCCGGTTACTATTTCTAGGACAGGTTAAGCCAACTAAACTTCAAGAGGGTACTTACCTATGAAACCCCATGCAAGCCTAAACTAGGAACTTGTGTGATTTGCTTGTACATATATACTTGTGCATAACATCATGGACATCATGAAGCATCATATGCATCCACTAACCATTTCAAGGATTTTGGATTTTCATCTTTGTTCCTGTTTTGTAGGTTATGGATTCACTTTGCCGGAAAACTATTCAAGCCAACCTTGTAAGAATTCCTCCACAACTAAAGGAGCTAGCTTCAAGGATTCTTGAGAATTCTCCATTCACCGAGAGACATGGTCGTCTTCTCAACTTAGTCACTGCCAACACTGAGGAGGATATGCTGAAAGTTCTCTTCCAATTCTTTGACCCTTTGCATCATTGCTTCACATTTCCTGACTACCAACTTGTGCCTACTTTGGAGGAATTTTCTCAACTCCTGAGGATTCATATTCTCAATCAACTACCCTTCAACGGTACAGAAAGAGATCCAAAGCCAGAAGAGATCGCTCAAGCCCTACACTTGCACTCATCTGATGTCACAACACATTGGGAAACTAGAAGTGGTGTCAAAGGCTTCTTGTCAAAGTTTCTGTTTGAGAAGGCCCAAAGCAGCTGGAATTCCTTGGACTTACAAGCTTTTGAGGAGATTGTAGCTCTTCTCATATATGGGATAGTTTTGTTCCCTAACCCTGATCAACTCATAGATGTGAGTGCTGTCAAAATCTTCATGGCTCGCAACCCGGTGCCTACATTGCTTGGGGATATCCTCCACTCTTTTCACACTCGTACAATGAGGAAAAGAGGTGTTCTCATGTGTTGCACTCCTCTACTGGCAAGATGGTTTATTTCTCATCTTCCCCAATCAGTTTTGAAGAATGAGCAAGGTTTGAGGTGGTCACAACGATTGATGACTCTTACCCATTCAGATATTCATTGGTGTTCTCGATCAAAAGAGAATGTCATCATCATTGACCGTTGTGGGGAATTTCCTAATGTCCCTCTACTTGGTATTAGGGGAGGCATCACCTACAACCCTTTCTTGGCTCTGAGACAGTTTGGTTATGCCCGAAGGGATGGCCCACATGACATGCTGATTCAAGGTTTGGTTTTCGACTTTGACAACGATAACCAAGGACTCCGACAAAGGTTCATCCGAGCTTGGAGGATGCCCAACAAGGTGGACAGTAAGACTCTGGGACACAAGAATTCCATCCCTCTTGAGCCTTACTTCAAGTGGGTACGAACCCGTGCCCAAAGTCTTATGATGCCTTACCCCTACATTCTCCCTATGATTATAGAGCCTATTATGGAAGGAGAGGTTCCATACACCCTCCTACATCCTGACATGCCAACATCACTCGAAGACTTACAAAGGAGTTGGATACAGCTCAAGGGAGAGCGCGATACTTTCGAAGCCCAATTCTACGCAAGCGAGAAGAAGGTCTTGGAACTCACTCGTCAACTTCATGAAGAGCAGACTCTCAACACCTACATTGCACCAAAGAGGATGCGCAACGTCTTTTTACCTTAGAATTTTGTATTATTTTGCCCATGGAGCATTAATGTACTAACAAATTCTATCTTATTAATATGACGTGTGTTTCTTTTTTGTTTAAAACAAATTTGAATTTCTGAATCCTTGAATGAATTACATGAATACATATCATTCATCATATGCATAAACAGGTCTTCACACCCGGTTTCCTCATCTCTCTGCTGTTTATTTCAGCAAGATGGATATTGAACAAACAGTCAAAGATTTGCAAGCTCAGAATTCACAACTTCAACAGCTACTCTTGACCTTGGTCAAGGAGCAGGAGGAGCTCAAGACTCTACTAGAGAAGGAAAAAGAGAAAAAGAAGAAGAAGAGAGCTGGTGTGGCTATCTTGGGCAGAAGGTTTGAAGGACAAGCCAGACGGACTTTGGAATTCCCCTCAACATTTGATGAAGGGGTAAGAAAGGGAAAAGAAACGGAGGTACCATCTTATTCCGAGGAAGAAGAAGAAGAAGAAGAAGATGAGGATTACTCCGAACAATAGTATCCTCCGGCCTATGACAAATACAAGAACTTGGAAGAACGTCTAACTGCCATGGAGATACAGAGAGTGCCTGGGCTGGACTTTGAAGAGTTAGGGCTGGTATCTGGAATTGTAATCCCTCCTAAATTTAAAGTGCCTCTGTTTGCTAAGTATGATGGGGTGTCTTTCCCAAAAATGCACCTGCGATCTTATGTCAGAAAAATTCAACCACATTCTTCTGACAAAGACCTGTGGGTCCACTTTTTCCAGGACAGTCTTTCGGGAACGCAATTGGATTGGTTCTACCAGTTGGAGAGGTCTGATGTGCATAATTGGGAAGATTTGGCCGCCACATTCTATAAACAGTATCAATACAACACCGACTTGGCATCGACCCGTACTCATCTACAAAGTATGGCTATGTCTACCAATGAGGGTTTCAAAGACTACGCCCGGAAATGGAGGGATTTGGCCGAAAGGGTGCAACCACCTTTATCTGAAAGAGAGCTAGTGGACATGTTCTTGGGGTCTCTGTCAGGTCCATTCTTTAATCACCTGATTGGAAGCTCCTCTGCAGGTTTCATTGAGTTGATTCTAACTGGCGAAATGGTGGAAGCCGGTATTAGAAGCGGGAAAATTCAGAAAGATGCATCTACCTCTGCTGCTGCAAAGAAGCCCTTCACTGGAAAGAAGGAGGTGTTTGCTGTCTATGCCCAGAGAAATCAGGGAAGAATTGAAAGACGACCAACTGTGGGGGCCGTTATGATTCAAAAGTCTGCCTCAGATCAACCGAGAAACAATCAGCCAAGAAATGATCAGCCGAGGAATAACCAGCAAAGGGTGGAAAGGCCTGTAAGGCAATTCACCAAGATAAACATGACTCCTGCTCAAGTCTTACCCCATCTCTTGAAGTTGAACCTGGCCATGCTGAAGGAGGCCCCTAAAAATCCTAACACTACTTCTCCACACTACCATCCCAACGCCAGATGCGCGTACCACTCAGAAAGCCCGGGGCACAACACCAACAACTGTTGGGCCCTGAAGAACAAGATTCAAGATCTGATTGACGCTAAGGAAGTTGAATTTGAAGCTCCTGGAAAGCCGAATGTTATCTCCGCACCGATGCCGAGGCATGGGCACAATGCCAATGCAATGGAAGAAGATCTATTTGTTTCTGCTGTGGATGAACTGTCAACTCCTCTCCTAACCATCAAGTTGAATTTATTGAAGGCTGGGGTGTTCCCAGGATGTGACCAAGATTGTCGTGCTTGCTTGTCCTCTCCATTTGAGTGTCCTCTTTTGAAGAAAGGAATCCAACAATTGATTGATAACAAGGAAATTTTGTTTGAGAAAGCTCCCGTCTCACCCATTCTAGTTCCATAAGTTTCAATAATAACCATATACGCCAATCCTTCCAGGGTTCCTAAAAAACCCGTTAGGATTACATCTGCTCCTATGAATACTCCTTTGAAGATAACAATGCCAGGGCCAACCCCTTACAAAACTGATAAAATGGTACCATGGAACTATGGTGGATAAATCTACTATCATGGTGTCAAACAGATTGAACAGACCATTGAAGAAGAAAGCTCTGAGGAAGATAATCCCGACATCAGTGACATTGCCGGAACAAGAAAAATTACTCGTAGTGGGAGAATCTTTTCTCCAGAGATTGCTCCTCCAACATCAGTCTTTGGACCCACGGCCATCCCGAAGATTACACCTATACCAGTAACTGCACTTACAAGTGTACCCGCCAACAATGACAATACAATTCCTATCCCTGTTTCCGATGCTGAGAAAAAAGGAAAGAATGTTCAAGAGGAGCCTGTCTTGACGAAGGCTCAGTCATTAGTCATTCCTGAAACATCCCAGAAAGAAGTGGAAGAGATTTTGAGGATTATTAAGAAAAGTGATTATAATGTTGTTGAACAACTGGGGCAGACCCCCTCCAAAATATCTATGTTAGCCCTGTTGCTGTGCTCTGAGGCACATGCTAAAGCTTTGATCAAGTTTTTGAAGACGGCCCACGTGCCACAAGAAACCTCCGCTGGTCAATTCCAGGAATGTGTGGCTAGCTTAACAACTGACAATGGCCTGGGATTCTCCGATGCAGACTTGACCTCCAAAGGGAGAAAACATAATGACGCGCTACATGTCTCGGTGGAGTGTAGGGGAACCACCCTAGCTCATGTTTTGGTTGATACTGGTTCGTCTCTACAGGTCTTGCCGAAGAAAGCCTTGGATAGGTGGGATTGTGAAGGCTTAACCCTGAAACCCAGTAACATCATTGTCAGAGCCTTTGATGGTTCTAAGAGGATGGTCCATGGAGAGGTGGACATCCCGATCAAGGTGGGTACCCAGACGTTCAATTCAACATTCTACGTGATAGACATCCGTCCTTCCTACTCTTGCCTGTTGGGAAGACCTTGGATCCACCATGCTGGAGTTGTCACTTCTACTCTGCATCAAAAGCTCAAGTACCCTGTCCAGGGGAAAATTATAACTGTTCATGGTGAAGAGGAATACATGATCAGTCATCTTAATTCTTTCTGTTATGTAGAATTGGATGGCGAATTCATCGAGACCCCTTTCCAACACTTTGAAGAGGTTTCTGAAGAAATAGCGGCGACCAAAGCAGTATCCTCAACTCCTGTGATCACAAGACCTCCGCCTCAGATGTCTTCTTTAAAGGATGTTAGGGCAGTTGTGGAAGAAGGTGGATCCACAATCTGGGGGCAGCTTCCGGACTTTCCTTTCAAATCAGACAAATGCAGCTTGGGATTTACTTCGGCTAGTCAGAAGGCTATGCGCCGCTCTCGTGCCGGAGGGCCACCTGTGAAGATCAGCCACCGAGGGGTTAATGCACTAGAGGACGGTGAAGAAGAGGGCAACTTGGAAGACTGGATTTTCCCTACTTTTGGTGGAGGACTGTGCAACTGGGAAGCAAAAGACTTTGTTCCAATTACTTTCATAAATCAGTAATTTATCTTTTCCATTTATGTTGGACTGTAATAATTCACAAACAATTCGTACTTTTTCAACCATGTGTCTTACCCAAGGCACATAGGTCCATTTGTAAGGGTTCTTATTTCATTTTCATATGTCATTTTAATGAATCATGGACTCTTTTCATATTTAAACCTTTTTGCTCATTTTCTTTCTTTTACATTTTGTTGTTTTAAGATGGCTATGCCCTTACACACACCCACACTCACAAATGTAGGTACCCTTCTATTCCGAAACCCATGGGTAACGATACTGCTATAGCCTTCAGTGACTCTGAAGATCTGATCAACCAAGCTGAATACGAAGGTGAGGAAGATTGTGAGGTGCCAGGGGAATTGGCCAGACTTCTACAGCAAGAGGAAAGAACAATTCAGCCTCATGAAGAGCAGTTGGATACGATCAACTTGGGTACCGAGTGTAGCGGTGAAAATCAGAGATCAAGCTATTAATTAACTTGACTCACAAAAGCAAGAGTCGCCACCGCGCTTTATTATTTCCAAGGGAAAAGGGAAAATAGCGAAATAAAACCCTAAAATATGCAATGTAAAGTAATATTTAGAAGTAATGAAAATACAATGCGTTTTTTTTAAAAGAGATCGAGAGTTCGGGGGTTGGTTATACAATGGGAAGGTATTAGCACCCAATGCATCTGCGGTACTCCGCAGGAACCTTTTGAAATATCTGTTTTTTGGTTAAAATTATTTGTTTGATTAAAATGGTTCGTTTGGCTAAAAATAGGTGTTGGCGAGATTTTGAAGATGTGATAACCTAATGTCGAAGTTTTGACTTAAAAGGTATGAGTTTGAAAATGGAATCTTTTGGGAAAATTATCTTAAGTTTGGAAAAATAGTAAACAAGCAAAAAATGAATGAGGCTATTCGCACGATTGTAGAAGACGTATTTGATGACATGAAGTCAGCTGAGTTGAAACATTTCCCTTGGAATTAATCATAAGTGGGTAGATCTAATGTTCGAGTAAGAAATCATAAATAGTTAAAATCCACGAGAAACGAACAAGGTAGATAACAAGATAAATAGTAAGAAACTAAATGAATGGACAAAGAAGAATCATGAATAAAAGAAAAGTGTAATTAAAAAATTATCTAGACTAATTTGAAATTCTAAGGTTACTAAGTAAACTAAACTTAAATTCTAAAGTGTCTAACTAAATTAAATAAAATTTTGAAGTTATTAACTAAATTAAAACTCTAAAGTTACTAACAAAAATTCGAAAGTTATTAAATTAAATCTAAAATAAATTAACACTCTAATATTACTGAATTAGGTCTAAACTAAATTAATTCTAAATTACATCTAAACTAGTTTAAGTATAAACTAAATTCATTATAAAATTACTAAGTTAATCTAAACTATATTAACAATAAAATTACTAACTTAAATCAAAACTAAATTAATCCTAAATTAAAGATTAAAATTCTAAGATTAAATTCTAAAGTTATCAAAATGTATCTAAACTAATTGGAAGTTCTAAAGTTATAAAATAGATCTAAACAAATTAAAATTTTTAAGTTATCAAAATATACCTAAACTAATTAAAGGTTCTAACATTACTAATTTATATCTAATTAAATTAAAATTCTAAAGTTATTAATTATGATTCTAAATATTTTAAAGTTATAAAATACATCTAAACTAATTAAAAAATTCTAAATTAATACTAAACTAAATCTAAATATAAGATTTACTAATATTTTTTTTACATTTTTTTTTACATAGTGCCCAATTCCTTACTAAATAGGGCTTCATTATTCTGTAAGATAGCAACAATGTCACTTACGATCCGATTTCACAATATTCAAAATTGGAAACACAAACTTGATAGAGAGTGAAACAAAGGTTTAGATACACATATATTCCCAACAGTGACTCAATTTCAATTACAGCATATATTGACAGCCTTGGAATCAGATCTCATGATACAAATCAACCCAAATAAGTAGCCAATTTGAATAACAAAACGTTTCCAAAAAGCACACCCAAGGTTAGCTACATAACACAAGAGTGTTTCAGGCCAAAAGAAAAACAAGCATAACTAGGTTAATTGATTGATCCACTTGAAGAAACCGAAACAAAAGAGGAAAATAAACAAGCATCACAATTATATGCAATTGAGATGAGATCGGAAATTACCGAATCGTGTCGACGTGGAGCTGCAATCTGTTAAACATTCACGGCGAGACTGAGAGAAGCTGCGAGCAAGTTGGTCATGGGAGTTGTTGGTGCTGTTTGACGGGAATCGCTTGTGGAATCGGTATCTTGACGGTGAAGGATTGCTAGCGGAATTGAAATGCTTGTGGATGTTGTTGGGAGTAGTGAAACAGAGGCGTGAAGAGAGTATGAAGCAATTGGTTTACTGTTAGTTGTTTTTGTTTTTTTTTTTAAATGAATCAAGATTATAATACAATTGTTTCAAAACTCTGTCACTCAAAAATTTACATCAACAATATAACAACATCACCATTTACAACCAATTTAACATAAACATTACTGAAAATGAAATTAAATGCACATGGCAATAATGATATAGAAGTATACCAGTCAGAGAAAAAAATGGTAGAAGTGAGTTGGTGTTGAAGGTTGGCCGGTGTGAAGAGCGAGCGGTGATTGGAGTTCTCGCGATCAGTCATTCAGGAAGAGAGGCAATTCAGTGTTGTGGCTATTTGAGGTAGCAGTTGAAGATGTAATGGAGGAAAACGAAATTATGTAGGAGAAGAGGAAGTTCGGAAACGGAAGGGGTATGAATGACAGGCGGTGGGTCAGTGAAATTGAAGAAGGTTGTGTCACGAACATAAATTGAAGGAGTATGTTTGGTAGTTATGAGGTGTGGTTCCGGATGAAAGTTGGCTGGTTGTTTGCGGAATTTGGCGCTGGCAGGTCTGTTGGGTGAGTGCAGTAGGCGGAGAGGAAATTTGGATGGTGGCAGTATGGAGGTGTGCTACTGTATGTTGATGGTGAAGGGCGGAAGTTAATTGGTGAGGAATTGAAGGATGGAGATGGAGAGATTGGATTACGGTAACAGTGAGATGACAGTTGGGATGGTGATGTTGAAAAAATGAGTAAGGAGAGGGTTAGGGATAAAGGTGAGTTGAAGGAAGATTGGGTGTTGTTACGACGTTGCTGTGGGTTTCAGACAGAATTGCTAGCAAAATGGGATGAATTGAAGATTGATGGGAGTGAGTGGCTGATAATTGATGTTTGGGTGATTGGTGGTGTTGGTTAACGAAATGGAAAAATTGAAGGGATGAATGAAAAAGGCGCTAGAGAGAGGAAGAGAATTTGAGATGCTGTTTTGGGAATGGAGAGAAAGATAAGTGGTTTACTGTGTTGTATTTTTTTGTTGTGTGTGTCCCCCCTTGTACAAAGTGATAAAGATGCTTTAAATAGAGAAAATGAAGAGGAATATTATGATTTCAAAATAAATCCAAGCCGTTCAATATAAATTCAATCTCTATCAATCCGCAAACCATGCTATCGACCAATGAGAATTAAGCGAAGCCTAATTAATATTTTTTGTGACCGAAAAGTCCATGAATGACCAAAATAAAAATAAAATCCTGAAACTATAAAAAAAATAAATCAATTAAAAATAATTTTTTGAAATTTTTCTGAATAAAAGATAAAGACCCAAAATAACCGAAAACAATAAAAAAAGCGGACGAAAATTTATCCGAAAAAATAGAATGAACACATTAGAAAAAACTACATGTCACAAAGATAAAATAAAAAATATTCAAAAAGTCGAAATCAAAATAAAATGATAATAAAAATATCGGGCTAAAATAGATGTTTATGGTTAAAAAACGAGACTTCAAGCTGTACCGAAAAAATAAAGCGAGCATACCGTTATAATCTATGCGAAATGCAGATTCATAAAATGATCGGTAAAAGGTGAAAACTTGAAATATTTTCTCGCTAATTTTCCGCACAATGTCGAACCGCTTTTAACAGTCTGTCTATAAAACCGAAATATTTTATTATCGACATATAAACAATTTGGAGCAGTGCAAGAAAATAATAAACAGATAAAAATGAATGAAGTGAAATGTCGGGTATTTTACAACTGAAGGACGATGCAAACTTTGATTTAAACTGACTTTTTCTGGTCAACTTAAATACGACTAATGATGCAAAATGTGATGAATGAAGATGTTTACTAATGATTGTGACCAAATAACAAAATATGATATGAAAGTGCGACTAAAACATATCAGGGGCGAAATTTAGGGTGCAACGATTGTGCCTTGATGAATCAGTCTTCGAGAATCCACAATCAACCGTACTTCTGGCTTGGGAGACTCAAAACCTTAATTGAGGCGCGACACCTGATGCTCTTGATTCAGACCTGTCTCTGCACATGACACAAAAGAAAACATGAACATACACCTTTGTATGCGATTAGAAATTAGTGATACATATGCTGAAAACGTTCAAAAAACTTGACAATCTTCGCATAGTCGAAGCTCGAAGGTGAGACGTTAAAACCGACCGTATTTCGTGACCTTGACTTATCTTTAAAAATGCAAAAATAAAAATGGGATCTTAGGTCAAAAATTGGGGTACAACAGCTGCCCCTATTTAAGTTTCTTCTATCTGGAGATGTGAAGATTGGGATCTTCATTTCGACGAGATTGAAGGGACTTAAATATAGAATACACAATTTTTGGCCTTAAGATACCGCGATTATGTTCATGATATGATATGAATGTAATGCTCTGAATTTTGTGGGGAATGACGCCATATGAGACAGACTATGCTGGAGAAACCAGGCACATTATACAGTAATCCTACAGAGGAAGAGGTTGTAACTCCCTGGGGAAATAGAGTCATAGACTTCAAACGAGAGACTCTTGAATGATTTACATCAGTATTGAGACTGAAAAAGGTAATGATTTACATCAGTATTGAGACTGGAAAAGCATATGATTGACATCAGCACTGTGGCTGGAAAATGATTGACATCAGCACTATGGCTGGAAAACAAAATGATTGATATCAGCACTGTGGCTGGAGATAAACATCTCTGATTTCTGAATTTTACCAAGAACGGTAACACATTTCTTCTTTAACCAAGATATCGCTTGAAAAGGATAAAATAACAAACTTCCCCACGTGACTTTTCCGAAAGGGATGCCATTTGCTGAGTAGACATTATTGTTGGGGATACACAAGCTGCTCAAATAAAGAGGTCGCCACTTGCTTCCTTTCAAAGGTGTCAATAACATACAAGCTGCTCATGAAGAGACCGCCACTTGCTGTCTTCAAAGAATATTAAAGCACACAAGCTGCTCATGAAGAGTCCGCCACTTGTTGCCAAAAACCCACAAGCTGCTCATAAAGAAGCTGCCACTTGCTGTCTTCAAAGAATATCAAAGCACACAAGTTGCTCATGAAGAGTCTGCCACTTGTTGCTAATAACCCACAAGCTGCTCATGAAGAAGCTGCCACTTGTTGTCTTCAAGGGAACAATAACACACAAGTTGCTCAAATAGATAAGCTGCCACTTGCTGTCTTCCAAAAATACTAATGTACAAGCTGCTCATGAAGAAGCTGCCACTTGCCGTTTTCTGTACAAGCTGCTCATGAAGAGACCGCCACTTGCCGTTTTCAAAAAAGTGTTGATAACATACAAGTTGCCCATGAAGAGACTGCCGCTTGCTGTTTTTAAAAGTGTTGATAATATACAAGTTGTCCATGAAGAGACTGCCGCTTGCTGTTTTCTCAAAGATACCCATAAAATATCATGAAGATATTGCTGGAGGTGAGAATCAATAATTTCATCGAGGATTGACAAACTTCTCATGAAGAGACCGCCATTTGTCATGGAGAAATCAGAAATAATCAAACTGCTCAAATAAAGAGTCAGTCACTTGTTGTCATGTCGATATTCCAGAAGAAGGTTGTGATAACACTACTGGGGAATAAAGTTCATCTTCAATGGGGAACCATGAATAAATCCTTCTTGAGGAGACCAAGTATTTACGTTGCAAAATAAATGCACTCTCCATCTAGGTTTCACAGCCTAGAGAGATCCACAGGGTATCGTTCACAAGAGACAAAGCTCAATCCAGGAATAAACTGGAGAGAAAATAGTCAAACAAGACTCCACCCAATGAGGAAACAACTCAAATGGGGATTTATCCTATCTAGAGATGGAAAAGGAAAGCTAAAGCAAGGTTCTTTCACGAGAGTTAACTCAGCGGGGAATTAGAAAAGAGGCGCACTTTCTGCTTAAGTTGACACTCTATTTGGAAAGATCAAATATGCTATTTGAATAGACATAACCAAGGTATACGAACTCAAAGATATCAACAAATACAAATGTGTGTGCATGATGCCAATATGAACGAATGAATGAATGTCATATATATGTTGACAAGACAGACAGGGGAGATAGACAAAAGATGATAAGACGTCCCAGTACAACCCGACGCTCAGCTAATCTCAACAAAAGGGGAACATTACTGGAGATAAAAACAAAAGCCATCATTGGAGCAAATTCCTTTTACAAGGCTTAAATCTCTTTGGAGAGGAAGATATTTTTCGGTAGAAAACCCAAAGTTCAGTCTTCTATCACTAACAATCCCTTGAAAGGATGACAACACGATCACTGTTTCGGCTGGAAAAAGTCATGCTTAGCTGGAGATACTGGGAACAAAACCCTCTGATAATGTATGAAAAACATATCTTGACAAATTTGGATTGCCCCTGGGATTAATTTTGGATGCCCCAAGTTTACTGCTGATAAGCTGCATGTTGCACGACAATTCTTGCGAATAACTTCACTTAAAATTCCCCAAGCTATATGGCTGATGAGGAGAAATCGTCTCGAGAGGCTTTTACAAAAGACCTGGCATCCACCATGCCCTGGTGTCTTTAAACTCTTAGCAAGATTCGTCGAATCTCGACGTGATTGCCCCGGATTGACTGTACTTGTCACAACAAAGTCTTCAAATTTTGCCCCAAAGGGTAAACAAGTTGGGAAAGCATTAACTGGGAGAAGCAACATCTTCGTGCTTACGGTCTTCAGGTGACATGCCCCTGCATATGATTTTTTCTTGACGTGATCCGCCAATTATTTAACATAGTTTCAAGCCTTAAAAGAATAAACTCATCACTGGTGCTTATGTGAGCTTCCTTGATATCAAACAAATGTTTTGCAGTTAGAAAAAGTTTACAATGAGAATGAAAATTCTAATGCAACAGTTATGTAAGTCTTGAAGATTTTGAAAGATATCACACAAATTTTGGGAGTTAAAGCACCATTTATTTTGTATAGGAAAAACATATGATACCAACATAACTATTTAGAACATTCATGGGAGTCAGGAACACTATCTCATTGAAGTATGCTTTCAAAATAACCTTGCTTCAATTAGGACTTTTGAAGGTTGTAACGTCGTCTGGTTCATGGTTTTTAGAAAAAAGATTTTAAGGCTCAAAATATTTGGTGCCCACCCATTCTTCATGATGTTCTCCAACCATATGTTCAGTTAATTCAACATGAGTGTTCATCTCTCAAAAGGATTTTGTGACGGTCAAGGAAACGACGAGGCTTTCGGAGTAGAAACCACCCTCATGTCGTCGTGTTTGTAGTCACCAATTTGTTCTTTGGTGAGGACTTTTCTTTGCAGTCCTTTTCTTTGCGATTTTATTTTCACTAACTTTTGCCTGAAGTAATTCTTTTGAATTGATAGTCCAGTGGGATGCCTTAATTTTGCCTAAGTCACACGTTTTCATGTTTTTTGACTTAGCAGGCTTTTTCTTTTTCTCGATTTTTGACTTTTTGAACAAAACGTGTGACATTAGATTGTATTTTCTTGTTGAGAAGATTGTGATTGCCTCGTTTCTTGATGAATGAGGGATAACATTATGATTCCACATCTTCTGGCTTCATTATACATGAAAGATAGCCCTCGTAGTTTCTCTCCAGAAATATCTTCCTTATGAATTTTGAACACTCAATCAGATTAACTGAAAACTACCCTGCCCCAGGTTAAAAGTCAAGGTTTTTTCGTATAGAAAAGAAACTTCTGCTTCAAAGGCTCAAAAGGGGTTAGTAAGGGACTATCTTCCTTATATCTCCAGTGTTTAGGGATTTGAAACAATGCCTGTACATCATCAGCAAGATTTTATCCAAAAGCATGCAACCAGAGATTTTGTGTTCTTTAGATCATCATCCTCCCTTCAATCTCTGCCTAGGCAAGAGAATGAGCAACAATTTGGTATCATAGTGCAAAAGCAATTTAAAATTTGAAAACAAATATGAGTGAAACGAATGAATTTCTTCAAGACAAACATATTCAAGATAATCATTCAGATGCAAACAAGTTCTTACATGCAAACAATGTTTTGATAAACAAGAAAAATTACAAAAAGAATAAATAAGTTAATAATCTGGGAAGGCATTCCATCTGGACTTGAATTACTGAAAACATCCTTCAAAAATCAAAGTCACCATCAATCGTGTTTACTCTTCGGCGCATGCTTGATTTGAACTTCAAAACCAACGTCCTTGAATGACAAGATACCACTTCTGACCAACTTCTGAACCTCAATCTTCAAAGCAAAGCAACCCTCCAAGTCATGCCCAGGAGCACCTTGATGAAAGGTACAAGCCAAATCAGCTTTGTAGTACCAATGTATCTTCTCAAGAACCTTCGGTGGAGGTCGGGTCTGAACCAAATTCCTCTGCATCAAGAGAGGGAACAACTCTGTATAGGTAATTGGAATTGGATCAAACTGGGTTTTCCTCTGATTAGGAACTTTCTGATTCTGTTGATGAATAGGAGAAACATGATGATTCTGACAATGATTATTTCTTCCTCTGGTTCTCTTCTTGGAAAAGTTATTATCAAACTTCTTCACACCATTAGTTGAGCTACCATCTTCATATGAACATCCCTTCCCAACATCTTCTTCTAGACGCACTCCCACATTCACCTTGTCAGGAAAGTCATTAGGTGCATTAACCATCACCTTCTCATGAGAGAATGATTTTAGAGTTTCAGTGAAGACTTTTATCATCGCTTTGTCCCTCTTAGAAGGATTGACTTAGGCGGCAACCAGAATTTGAACCAAACCAGTTAAGCGCTCCGCACTAGCTTTCAAAATAGTCATCTCTCTATGGAGTTCAGAAACATCTTTCTTGATATTCTCCATTGTTCTCTTAGCGCGAGTGTTGTACTGGTGAGACCAAAGGAAAAATAAGACTCGGGAAAAAGACCTTTGAAACAAAAAATGTAGAATGATGTATGATGTGCAAAAGAGAGTTTTTATTTGATTTTCAAGGAACTCAAGATATTAAGTTGTAAACATCAAAGTATGAAGGTAGAAGATGAATTTTAAATTGGCTCCAAACATTGATCAAGTTATCATCAAGATCAATCATCCATTTTGGTGGATTAGGGTTTTCGCCCTATCAACACCCAAGATCCATTGAGCGTGACGTAACTTGTGATGTTTACAAAGAAAGACCTCCAAATTCCTTCAAAGTCAAGTGAAAAGGGTTTTATGGATGCATGAATGCATGGCTATGCAACAACCACAAGCAAGGTCACAAATAAAGTCGAAAGGTTCAACGTCACGAGCATGGAGTCAAGGTAAGGAACACCCCCAAGGTATGTACTAACGGTTTAATCACACCTGTAGAACAAGGTTATAAGAGTTCCCGAAGTCTACATTCCTCCTTCGGATATTACCAACGTCTTGATTACTCAATAATCAGCAATATTCTCAAGAGAAACTCATCCGAGCGTAGCATCGCGTAACAATTACTTCCGGATTACTCCGTTATAATCTTCGCGCTACACCTAAAAGGCCAAGATGGGTTAGGGTTCTACGGTTCCCAGCTTCTCTGGCTCCCAGGTCGAAAATAATAATATCTTCCTGATTACTCGGTAAACAAATATTACGTTCAAAAGGGCCTTCCACTGAGTGGGGGATCTCATGCCTCCTTCTTCGAGATTACTCACTCAAAGTTAACATGACTATACCGCCCGTCCTATTCCTAAGTGTAACTTAGTCCGGGTATAGGACTTGTCTTTTGTAAATATTATCAACACCCAAATAATCATAATTTATACATATAATCAAACAATCAAATAATGATAAAACAGATAAAACAAATTAGGCTTAACCCACTTAGGGATGGACCAGCAAGAGGTCAATCTTATCCCCAGCAGAGTCGCCAATTCTGTAGCGGTAAAAATCGGAGATCAAGCTATTAATTAACTTGACTCACAAAAGCAAGAGTCGCCACCGCGCTTTATTATTTCCAAGGGAAAAGGGAAAAGAGCGAAATAAAACCCTAAAATATGCAATGTAAAGTAATATTTAGAAGTAATGAAAATACAATGCGTTTTTTTTAAAAGAGATCGAGAGTTCGGGGGTTGGTTATACAATAGGAAGGTATTAGCACCCAATGCATCTGTGGTACTCTGCATGAACCTTTTGAAATATCTGTTTTTTGGTTAAAATTGTTTGTTTGATTAAAATGGTTCGTTTGGCTAAAAATAGGTGTTGGCGAGATTTTGAAGATGTGATAACCTAATGTCGAAGTTTTGACTTAAAAGGTATGAGTTTGAAAATGGAGTCTTTTGGGAAAATTATCTTAAGTTTGGAAAAATAGTAAACAAGCAAAAAATGAATGAGGCTATTCGCACGATTGTAGAAGACGTATTTGATGACATGAAGTCAGCTGAGTTGAAACATTTCCCTTGGAATTAATCATATGTGGATAGATCTAATGTTCGAGTAAGAAATCATAAATAGTTAAAATCCACGAGAAACGGACAAGGTAGATAACAAGATAAATAGTAAGAAACTAAATGAATGGACAAAGAAGAATCATGAATAAAAGAAAAGTGTAATTAAACAATTATCTAGACTAATTTGAAATTCTGAGGTTACTAAGTAAACTAAACTTAAATTCTAAAGTGTCTAACTAAATTAAATAAAATTTTGAAGTTATTAACTAAATTAAAACTCTAAAGTTACTAACAAAAATTCGAAAGTTATTAAATTAAATCTAAAATAAATTAACACTCTAATATTACTGAATTAGGTCTAAACTAAATTAATTCTAAAGTTGCTAAATTACATCTAAACTAGTTTAAGTATAAACTAAATTCATTATAAAATTACTAAGTTAATCTAAACTATATTAACAATAAAATTACTAACTTAAATCAAAACTAAATTAATCCTAAATTAAAGATTAAAATTCTAAGATTAAATTCTAAAGTTATCAAAATGTATCTAAACTAATTGGAAGTTCTAAAGTTATAAAATAGATCCAAACAAATTAAAATTTTTAAGTTATCAAAATATACCTAAACTAATTAAAGGTTCTAACATTACTAATTTATATCTAATTAAATTAAAATTCTAAAGTTATTAATTATGATTCTAAATATTTTAAAGTTATAAAATACATCTAAACTAATTAAAAAGTTCTAAATTAATACTAAACTAAATCTAAATATAAGATTTACTAATATATTTTTTTATATTATTTTTTTTACATAGTGCCCAATTCCTTACTAAATAGGGCTTCATTATTCTGTAAGATAGCAACAATGTCACTTACGATCCGATTTCACAATATTCAAAATTGGAAACACAAACTTGATAGAGAGCGAAACAAAGGTTTAGATACACATATATTCCCAACAGTGACTCAATTTCAATTACAGCATATATTGACAGCCTTGGAATCAGATCTCATGATACAAATCAACCCAAATAAGTA
The DNA here is from genome assembly GCA_948472305.1 of Vicia faba. Taxonomy (NCBI): domain Eukaryota; kingdom Viridiplantae; phylum Streptophyta; class Magnoliopsida; order Fabales; family Fabaceae; genus Vicia; species Vicia faba. The sequence goes on from OX451740.1 coordinate 967,288,504, forward strand.
GCCAATTTGAATAACAAAATGTTTCCAAAAAGCACACCCAAGGTTAGCTAGATAACACAAGAGTGTTTCAGGCCAAAAGAAAAACAAGCATAACTAGGTTAATTGATTGATCCACTTGAAGAAACCGAAACAAAAGAGGAAAATAAACAAGCATCACAATTATATGCAATTGAGATGAGATCGGAAATTACCGAATCGTGTCGACGTGGAGCTGCAATCTGTTAAACATTCACGGCGAGACTGAGAGAAGCTGCGAGCAAGTTGGTCATGGGAGTTGTTGGTGCTGTTTGACGGGAATCGCTTGTGGAATCGGTATCTTGACGGTGAAGGATTGCTAGCGGAATTGAGATGCTTGTGGATGTTGTTAGGAGTAGTGAAACAGAGGCGTGAAGGGAGTATGAAGCAATTGGTTTACTGTTAGTTTTTTTTTTTTTTTAAATGAATCAAGATTATAATACAATTGTTTCAAAACTCTGTCACTCAAAAATTAACATCAACAATATAACAACATCACCATTTACAACCAATTTAACATAAACATTACTGAAAATGAAATTAAATGCACATGGCAATAATGATATAGAAGTATACCAGTCAGAGAAAAAAATGGCAGAAGTGAGTTGGTGTTGAAGGCTGGCCGGTGTGAAGAGCGAGCGGTGATTGGAGTTCTCGCGAACAGTCAGTCAGGAAGAGAGGCAGTTCAGTGTTGTGGCTATTTGAGGTAGCAGCTGAAGATGTAATGGAGGAAAACGAAATTGTGTAGGAGAAGAGGAAGTTCGGAAACGGAAGGGGTATGAATGACAGGCGGTGGGTCAGTGAAATTGAAGAAGGTTGTGTCACGAACATAAATTGAAGGAGTATGTTTGGTAGTTATGAGGTGTTGTTCCGGATGAAAGTTGGCTGGTTGTTTGCGGAATTTGGCGCTGGCAGGTCTCTTGGGTGAGTGCAGTAGGCAGAGAGGAAATTTGGATGGTGGCAGTATGGAGGTGTGCTACTGTATGTTGATGGTGAAGGGCGGAAGTTAATTGGTGAGGAATTGAAGGATAGAGATGGAGAGATTGGATTACAGTAACAGTGAGATGACAGTTGGGATGGTGATGTTGAAAAAATGAGTAAGGAGAGGGTTAGGGATAAAGGTGAGTTGAAGGAAGATTGGGTGTTGTTACGACGTTGTTGTGGGTTTCAGACAGAATTGCTAGCAAAATGGGATGAATTGAAGATTGACGGGAGTGAGTGGCTGATAATTGATGTTTGGGTGATTGGTGGTGTTGGTTAACGAAATGGGAAAATTGAAGGGATGAATGAAAAAGGCACTAGAGAGAGGAAGAGAATTTGAGATGCTGTTTTGGGAATGGAGAGAAAGATAAGTGGTTTACTGTGTTGTATTTTTTTGTTGTGTGTGTCCCCCCTTGTACAAAGTGATAAAGATGCTTTAAATAGAGAAAATGAAGAGGAATATTATGATTTCAAAATAAATCCAAGCCGTTCAATATAAATTGAATCTCTATCAATCCGCAAACCATGCTATCGACCAATGAGAATTAAGCGAAGCCTAATTAATATTTTTTGTGACCGAAAAATCCATGAATGACCAAAATAAAAATAAAATCCTGAAACTATAAAAAAAATAAACCAATTAAAAATAATTTTTTGAAATTTTTCTGAATAAAAGATAAAGACCCAAAATAACCGAAAACGATAAAAAAAGCGGACGAAAATTTATCCGAAAAAATAAAATGAACACATTAGAAAAAACTACATGTCACAAAGATAAAATAAAAAATATTCAAAAAGTCGAAATCAAAATAAAATGATAATAAAAATATCGGGCTAAAATAGATGTTTATGGTTAAAAAACGAGACTTCAAGCTGTACCGAAAAAATAAAGCGAGCATACCGTCATAATCTATGCGAAACGCAGATTCATAAAATGATCGGTAAAAGGTGAAAACTTGAAATATTTTCTCGCTAATTTTCCGCACAATGTCGAACCGCTTTTAATAGTCTGTCTATAAAACCGAAATATTTTATTATCGACATATAAACAATTTGGAGCAGTGCAAGAAAATAGTAAACAGATAAAAATGAATGAAGTGAAATGTCGGGTATTTTACAACTGAAGGACGATGCAAACTTTGATTTAAACTGACTTTTTCTGGTCAACATAAATACGACTAATGATGCAAAATGTGATGAATGAAGATGTTTACTAATGATTGTGACCAAATAACAAAATATGATATGAAAGTGCGACTAAAATATATCAGGGGGCGAAATTTAGGGTGCAACGGTTGTGCCTTGATGAATCAGTCTTCGAGAATCCACAATCAACCGTACTTCTGGCTTGGGAGACTCAAAATCTTAATTGAGGCGCGACACCTGATGCTCTTGATTCAGACCTGTCTCTGCACATGACACAAAAGAAAACATGAACATACACCTTTGTATGCGATTAGAAATTAGTGATACATATGCTAAAAATGTTCAAAACACTTGACAATCTTCGCATAGTCGAAGCTCGAAGGTGAGACGTTAAAACCGACCGTATTTCGTGACCTTGACTTATCTTTAAAAATGCAAAAATAAAAATGGGATCTTAGGTCAAAAATTGGGGTACAACACCGAGGATGATAAAAAGGAGATCAAGATAGGTGCCAATCTAGATCCGAGTGTCAAGGAGCGCCTGATTCAGCTACTGCATGATTATGTGGAGATCTTCTCCTGGTCATACAAAGACATGCCAGGACTTGATACAGACATTGTGGTACACCATCTCCCTACAAGAGAAGACTGTCCACCAGTGAAACAGAAGGTCCGCCGCATGAGACCTGACATGTACGAAAAGATCAAAGCATAAATTATGAAGTAGTTCAATGCTGGATTTCTGGATGTTACTTCCTATCCATAATGGGTTGCTAACATTGTGCCCGTGCCTAAGAAGGACGGCAAAGTCAGCATGTGCGTGGATTATAGAGATTTAAATAGGGCCAGCCCTAAAGATGACTTTCCACTTCCGCACATTGACATCTTGGTTGACAACACAGCTCAGCACAAAATATTTTCTTTCATGGACGGATTCTCAGGCTATAACCAGATCAAAATGGCACCTGAGGACATGGAGAAAACTACTTTTGTTACACATGACGAGTCTGGCCAAAAAGAGCATGCCATTTATCTCACTGTCTTAGAGAATTCAATAGGGTGCGTACTGGGCCAACATGACGAGTCTGGCCAAAAAGAGCATGCCATTTATTACCTTAGAAAAAAGTTTACCGACTGTGAGACCCGATACTCACAGCTCGAGAAAACTTGTTGCGCTTTGGTATGGGCTGCTCGCCGGCTAAGGCAGTATATGTTGACTCATATTACTTTGCTGATATCTAAGATGGATCCGATCAAGTACATCTTTGAGAAGTCTGTTTTGTCTGGAGGGATAGCCAGATGGCAGATGATCCTAACGGAATACGATATACAGTACACAACCCAAAAAGCTATAAAGGGGAGTGTGCTAGCTGACCATCTGGCTCATCAAGCTGTCAAAGATTACCAATCCATTAGGTTCGACTTCCATGACGAAGACATCATGACATTGGATAACATTGAAGGTATCAGACCATATGACGGACCTGAACAAGGATCCCGATGGACCCTGTACTCTGATGGTGCTTCCAATGCACTTAGCAACGATATCGGCACGGTACTCATCTCCCCAGAAGGTTGCCATACACCTTTCACTACTAGACTTTGCTTCAGTTGTACGAACAACATGGCAGAGTATGAAGCTTGCATCTTTGGACTCAAGGCCGCCATAGACTTGGGAATCAAATCTTTGATTGTGTTTGGGGACTCATCTTTGGTCATCAGTCAGATCAAAGGAGAGTGGGATACTAAACATCCAAACCTCATCCCTTACAAAGAACATGTTCTGACATTGCTACCACATTTCGAGCAGATTACCTTCGAGCATTTCCGCGAGAAGAAAATCAGCTAGAAGATGCTCTAGCTACAATTTCATCCATGTTTAAACTTAATTGGGACAATGAGGCTCCCCAAATCACCATTGAACGGATGGACGAACCTGCACATTATCACGAGATTAATACTGAGGAAGTAGTGGACCAACCATGGTTTCATGAAGTCAAAAGGTATCTCGAGGCTCAGGAATACCCTGAAGGAGCTTCAGTCAATGACAAAAAGTTCTTATGGAGATTCTCGGCAAAGTTCTTCTGGAGTAATGGCATCCTATACAAGCGTAATCATGATTTTGTTCTGCTCCGTTATGTGGACAAAGCTGAAGCTGAAAGAATTATGGTTGAATTGCATGAAGGTACCTTTGGAACTCACTCTAGCGGGCATACGATGGCTAAGAAGATTATACGGGCAGGCTATTACTGGTCTACCATGGAAGCTGACTGCTATCAACATTCCCGGACATGCCATAAATGCCAAATCTATGCAGACAAGGTGCACGTGCCTCCGGTTCCTCTAAATGTCTTAACAGCTCCTTGGCCATTCACTATGTGGGGAATCGACATGATTGGAGAGATCAAGCCTACAACATCCAATGGACACCATTTCATTCTGGTGGCCATTGACTACTTCACCAAGTGGGTCGAAGCAGTTTCCTTCGCATCTGTTACAAAGAATGTTGTTGCCCGCTTCATCAAGCAGAACCTTATTTGCCGGTACGGTATCCCAGAAAGGATCATCACTGACAACGGTACAAACCTTAACAATACTATGATCACCTCTTTGTGCGAGCAGTTCAAGATTCAACATCACAATTCATCTCCCTATCAGCCAAAGATGAACAGTGATGTTGAAGCTGCGAACAAAAATATCAAGAAAATCATATAAAAGATGACAGTCACCTACTAGGACTGGCATGAGATGCTACCGTTTGCTCTTCACGGGTACCGTACCAAGGCACGCACATCAACTGGGGCAACACCCTATTCCTTGGTATATGGCATGGAGGCTGCTTTACCTATCGAGGTACAGATTCCCTCCTTGTGAATCATGAAAGATGATGGTTTGAGTGAAGACGATTGGATCCAAACCCGACTTGATCAGTTAAACTTAATTGACGAGAAGCGACTTACTACTGTTTTCCATGGTCAGACGTATCAAAAGCGGATGATCAAAGCTTTCAATAAGAAAGTCAGACGCCATACATATCAAGTCGGGGATCTGGTAATCAAGCGCATCATCTTTCCGCAAAGTGATCCCAGGGGAAAATAGACTCCTACCTACGAAGGACCATTTGTAATCAAAAACATCTTTTCTGGTGGGGCAATGATCTTAACCACCATGGACAGTGACGACCTGCCGCACCCTGCGAACGCATACATAGTCAAAAAATACTACGTATAAATGACCCGCTAGGTTGACACACCTAGGCAAAAAAAAGGCATCCCGGTGAATCGAAAACCCGAAAGGGCGGTTCAGACAAAAATTTGGGATAATACACCCGCAAAGTTGAAAACCCAAAAGGGAGACTTGGGCAAAAAAGGGTTTCCCGGTGGACTGAAAACCCGAAAGGGCGGTCCAGGAAAAAGTTAGGGAATTAAAGTGTATGACTATGTCTCGTCGGATCAATTTAAGGACAATCTCTTCACTGACAAACTCTGAGCTTCTGATCAATTCAATCATCTTCGGACGAAGCAACGGATGGACAAGATATTCGGAGTTACGAAGGCTATAGCGGAATGGGAACCCCATGGGATTTCTACACACATAGCTATTTTTCTTTGTATAAATTTTTCTTACTTTTATGACACCATCCTCTTACTAGGATGTTTGTCTCTTTTGTAAAAAACACTTATTCAAAGTAAATACAAAGATGTCTCTTTCAAAGTACAGAAAACTATTTGTCTTTTTTTCTTTACACTTGTGTTTTTATTTGCAAAAACGTCCAATGATTCATTGATGAACATATGCATTTGAACATAATTACTGTTTACAAATAAACAAGATGGAAAAGAACAATTACTGACAAACTGAAAGGATAAGAAAACTTCTTTAGGCTATTCCATGGGAAATCCCTACAATACATCATCTAGGTCCCCAGCGGAGCTAAAACCTTGAAATACATATCCCCAGTAGAGTTATAATTTCAAACCTTTAATTCCCATCAGAGTCTAAACTTCAAACTCCCAATCCCCAGCGGAGCCAAAAATTTGAGTTACAGATCCCTAGCGGAGCTGAAACCTTTATCCCCAGTCGAGTCAAGACTATCAATCCTCAACGGAAACCATCCAGATTCCCTAACAAATTATCTTGGAGCCTGGAAATCAACCAAAAAACAGTTAACTTTTGTCTCTCCCAAACCTAGGATGACTTCCCAGTAGAGTGGCAGACGACCGAAAACTCCTGAACTTACTCTCCAGTAGTAAGCCTTCTTCCTCACAGAGTTTTTACTCCCCAACAGAATGAAGATTCTCATTCTTGATTCCCTAGTAAAGTTGCCAGGGTCTTCATTACTCCCCAACATGAAGTCACCAAAGTTTCCATTACTCCTAAACAGAGTGAAGATTCTCATTCTTAGTTCCCCACAGAAATCATCAGAGTTTTCCCTATTCCCCGGCCGAGTAAGGATACCCATTGAGTAACCCCCAGTAGAGGTCATCAAAGTTCTCTGGATTTCCCAAGCAATTTCTCAAGCAGTTTGGCATTACTTTCACAACAGATTTTGTCAATACTCCAAGACATGAAGGATCCTCACATCCCCACAGAAGTTGTCAAAGAATTTTTAATCCCCAACAGTCACCAAGGATTTCTCATCCTCAACAATCAAAGATCAGCAGCGGTCAAGGAGTTATTTTCCCCGGTAGCAGTCAAGGGTTTTTATTATCCCCAGCCGTCAAGGATTTATTTTCCTCAATAAGACAGCTAATCAGCTTACATGCACATACATTACATTCATATATCATAAACATTGATAAAGAACATTTATTGCATCATACATCTCATGCAACATAACTTTGTGTTTCAACTAACGTTTTACCCTTTTCAGGATAAGACTAACAAGTTACCATTAACGATATACAATCATGATACAGTACAGATACACTCCAGATAAGGAAGTCATTCTATTGCTCATTCAAATTCAAATATCAGATACAGTTCAGATACGCTCCAGACACGAATGCCATCCTGATACTTATTCAGATTTCAACTATCAGATACAGATTAGATACGCTCCAGACACATAAGCCATTCTATTTCTCATTCAGATTCAACTATTAGATACAATCCAGATACACTCCAAACACGGAAGTCATTATGTCACTTATTCAGATTCTAGTTCAGATACGCTCCAGATGCGGATGCCATTCTGGCCTTTATTCAGTTTTCCGATTCAGATACAGTACATATACACTCCAGACACGGAAGTCATTCTGCTACTCATTCAGATCTCAACTTCAGACACAGTCCAGATACGCTCCAGACACGGTTGCCATTTTGTCACCTATTCTGATTCTCCCCAGATCAGAGACGCTCCAGACACGGATGCTATTCTATTTCTTATTCAGATTCAACATCCAGATACATCTTGGATACGCTCCAGATATGGATTCTATTCCTTTGCTCATTCAGATTCAGTCCCCAGATACAATACAAATACGTTCTAGACGCGAATACCATTATGATACTCATTCTTATGACTTACAACTCACAACTCAACAAACATTCTTGGATGGCATCTGCAAGCCCACCTCCAACAAGATTCCATCATCCCTCCAAATGGCATCTTTAAGCCCATTTCCTCAATTACACTTTGATGAGTGCAAATTTACGGGCACTCTAGTGTCCAATCATCTTTTACCTTCGAGTCACGAACGGAAAACTCGCCAATCTAACTCTTCAGGTTCAAGAAGATTGAAAAGGGGCAGCTGTTGTACCCCAAAATTTTCCCTCTCATATTATCAATATTTTCCTCACAAGACTTCTTGGACTCCAGACAGGATTAGGGTTTGCTCAGCTCAAGACCTCCTTGCACTGATGACCTGAAATTAGGGTTTGAGTTTGCACAAGGATTTTCGGACTATCAATGCTTCATGTGACTTTCATACACCATCTTGGACCCCTAAGATTGCCCATGACAAGTTTCAAGCCTTGAATCACATTTTTGCCCAGTCAATTGGACAGTTGACCTAAAAATCAACTATATTGGGGAAAAAGTCAACCATGGCCAATTTACAGTCAAAATTCATAATTTTTGATCCACAACAACATTCTAGGCTCCTATGTACCATTTGATCAAGTTTGGATCACAAATCCTCAAGAAATTTGATCAGATCATCAAAAGGGCAAAATGGTCAAAATTAGGGTTTTGACTAAGAAAGGGCAATTTCTGATGTTTGACCTAGCCAATGACCAATTGGGTTCAAGTATGATTTCAAGGAATAAATAGCATCATATTTACCTAATCACATAGTTCAAAAGATCTCAAATGCATTGAATTGACAAATGAATTTTGCAGTCAACTGATCAAAAATCAACTGTACACTGAAAAGTCAAACTTTGACTTTTTGGTTAAAATCAAGTGCCAAGGGTCATAATTCATAAAGATATGTCAAAATCTGAAAATTGTTGACCAAGAAACCTAAAATTGAAATTCAGGGTTTTAATTTGAAATTTTTCACAACTTAGAATTTTTCTAAGTTATGGAAATTTCTTATTTTTTCCCAACTTTCCATAACTTTTTCACCATGATGCAATTGGATTCAAAGAAAACTTCCAACATGAAAGTTGTATTCCTCCATGAAATCTAATACTTTGATTCACAAAGTTTTCCAAAAAGATGCTTGGATTTCAAGTTATGATTTTGTGAATAGGGGTCCATAAATTTTTTAACTTACTGAAATTTTGCCCTACTTTAGGCAGGTTTTAGACGTAACTTCATGGCAACTTTTCACCTAGTTCCAAGAGTAATCTAAAAATGAATTTCAAATATGGATTGTAGATCATGTTACAAGATTTCCAAAATGTCAAAGAACTCTCCAAGATCATTTATGGTTAGGGAGAATCAAAGAAATGAAAATGGCAATTTATCACTTTTGTTCAAGGCATTTTCACAATGTTACAAGTTGCAAATCAGTTTCAAACATGCTTGTACTTGGTATTACAGGTCCTAATCCTTTCTACACTCCATAATTGAATGCTAACACATTGGATATTAGCTTTATTCTGACCTATGAAGCTTTGCACAAAGAATTAATCCATTTATGGCATAAAGTTCTCAATACCATTTTCATAAAGCTTGCTTTTTCCAACTTTGCAAATCTTGAGCCATGGACTTGATGGTTTGTTGAAAGAAAGATCCACAAACATCAGGAAAATTACACTAACCCTATGCAGTCCATAAGCTAGCCTGCACAGGCCTTTGGCTTTGTCACTTCACCTTTTCTTCAAAAGCAAGCAAACTTTCAAAAGTCAAGTAAGCTTGTGTATTTGATAAAGGCAAGACTTTGTATCATTTCAACCAACCTCAGAACCTTGTAACAAACCTAAGCACAAATTGATAACATCTCAAACACTCCAAAACACAAAAAAAACCATTTTCTGCCCAAACAGGGCAGTCTCTGCAAATCACTTGCCAACTTGAAATTTGCTCGTGTGTTTTTTGTTTCAAGGCTTCAAACACATTCCATACCTCATACCTAAACTATCCAGACCTTTGTCTTGCAACTGTAACCCCTGTTTCAAGCTTCACCATTTTCATTTTGAAGGTTTGTAGGTTGACTTCTACAAGGAGTTTCAGGCAACTTCAAGGCAAGCTGAGCATTGGAGAAGCTTGAGAGAACTTCAAGGAAGCTCACAAGAACTTCAGGCCTCACTCAAAGTTCCCACATTGCCATATTCAAACTCAACTGAACAAGGTATTTGTCAAGTTTCTATCTCTGTATTTAGGCATCCTTAGGTCACGATTTGTGAAGCAAAAATGTAGTCCTTAACTTTCTTAAGCTGTACATATGCATAATTTCCATTTATATTAACTTAGCTAAGAGTATTTGATTGTTGAAGTTCATGAAAAAACTAGGTCAGAAATTAGGGCCATTAAAATTCTCTCTGTCCTTTGAGAGTTAGGTCACAAAATGGATATGGTTGAAATCGTGATTAAAAATGCTATAAGTTTCATGTTGTAAGTTTTTGATTTCATGCAAGCATGAGCAAGAACATGATTTGAAGAAGAATGCGCGCGTTTAGAGAGACAGAGGTCAGGGACGAAGTTATCTGGGCCTGGCGCGCTTGGGCCTTGCATTTCTGACTTTTTGCACCCACCATTTTACTTCTGCACGCCCTGACTTATTATTTTATATTTTTGTATTTTCTTGCATACTTTTATTTTTTGTGAGCTTGCATTCGTTTTTCCAAATGATAAAAAATACCCAAAAATATATTTTTTTTTTTTTGCATTTTATTTTATTTTTATTTTATTTTTTTGCATAATAAATGGTTTATTAAGATTTTATACTTTATTTCTTAAATAAAACTTGTAAATAATTTGAAAATACTATACATTTTATTTTATTATTTTGTAACATAAAAATAATTATTTTCATACATATTTTATTTTTTAAAAACAGTTGTACATAATATTATTATTATTATTTTTCTTAAACAAAAATGGACAAATAAATATTAGAAAACAATATTTTCTATTAAATCAAAATTAGGGTTTCCCCTTTCAAAAATAATAACATTATTTTTTCTTATTTTTAGAACTTAAATAATTTATTTTTTACATACCTAAAACAATTACAGAACATTTTTTCATATTTACATTTTTATTACTTATTTAAATAATTGTTTATTTATTAATTGTACAATAAATTCAATTGAGTTGTAATAGTAAATTAGGGCTTTATTTTGTGCAAATATCCCCATTCAAAACTTGTATCCCCCCTCCCATAATATTGTTGTAATAGTTTAGATCTACTTTACGCAATTTATCGCATTATATACATGTTTAGTAAATTAGGGTTTGTAAGATAAGACAAAAAAAAGCAAACAAATAGCATGACCTAATTCAAGACAAAGATGCATGAAAATGACAACACATTGCACACAAGCACCTCTAGGGTTTCACCCACTTTGTTGCCTTAAAAATGGCCATGGTATGCATGCTAGGTATCTTGGAAAAACAAAACAAAACAAAAGATCATAGTCCCTCGATGACGCTAGACAAGGTTGCCTAAAAACAAATGATCTTAATCCCTCAAACTTGCTAAGATACTTGGCACCATTGCTATCATGGTCATACGATGACCCACGCCCGTCCCGTTTAACATACAAAGATAGGGTTGTCTACTAAAATAATAGTAGGTCAACAATGTCAAAGGAATAAAAATGTGTAGGATAGACTTTTGAGTAGGTAGATAAGCTTCTAGTTACTTGATAAATTTGCAAAATGTCCAAGAACACTCCAAGGTCATTTATGGTTAGGGAGAATCAAAGAAATGAAAATGGCAATTTATCACTTTTGTTCAAGGCATTTTCACAATGTTACAAGTTGCAAATCAGTTTCAAACATGCTTGTACTTGGTATTATAGGTCCTAATCCTTTCTACACTCCATAATTGAATGCTAACACATTGGATGTTGGCTTTATTCTGACCTATGGAGCTTTGCACAAAGAATTAATCCGTTTATGGCATAAAGTTCTCAATACCATTTTCATAAAGCTTGCTTTTTCCAACTTTGAAAATCTTGAGCCATGGACCTGATCTTGTGTTGCAAGCAAGATCCACAAACATCAGGCAAAGTACACCAACCCTATGCAATCCATAAGCTAGCCTGTACAGGCCTTTGGCTTTGTCACTTCACCTTTTCTACAAAAGAAAGCAAACTTGCAAAAGTCAAGTAAGCTTGTGTATCTGATAAAGGCAAGACTTTGTATCATTTCAACCAACATCAGAACCTTGTAACAAGCCTAAGCATGAATTGCTAACATCTCAAACACTCCAAAACACAAAAAACACCATTTTCTGCCCAAACAGGGCAGTCTCTGCAAATCACTTGCCAACTTGAAATTTGCTCGTGCGGTTTTTGTTTCAAGGCTTCAAACACATTCCATACCCCCTACCTAAATTATCCAGGCCTTTGTCTTGCAACTGTAACCCCTGTTTCAAGCTTCACCATTTTCATTTTGAAGGTTTGTAGGTTGACTTCTACAAGGAGTTTCAGGCAACTTCAAGGCAAGATGAGCATTGGAGAAGCTTGAGAGAACTTCAAGGAAGCTCACAAGAACTTCAGGCCTCACTCAAAGTTCTCACATTGCCATATTCAAACTCAACTGAACAAGGTATTTGTCAAGTTTCTATCTCTCTATTTAGGCATCCTTAGGTCACGATTTGTGAAGCAAAAATGTAGTCCTTAACTTGCTTAAGCTGTACATATGCATAGTTTCCATTTATATTAACTGAGCTAAGAGTATTTGATTGTTGAAGTTCATGAAAAAACTAGGTCAGAAATTAGGGCCATTAAAATTCTCTTTGTCCTTTGAGAGTTAGGTCACAAAATGGATATGGTTGAAATCGTAATTAAAAATGCTATAAGTTTCATGTTGTAAGTTTTTGATTTCATGCAAGCATGAGCAAGAACAGGATTTGAAGAAGAATGCGCGTGTTTAGAGAGACAGAGGTCAGGGACAAAGTTATCTGGGTCTGGCGCGCTTGAGCCTTGCATTTCTGACTTTTTGCAACCCCCATTTTACTTCTGCACCCCCCTGACTTATTATTTTATATTTTTGTATTTTCTTGCATATTTTTATTTTTTGTGTGCTTGCATTCATTTTTTCATATGATAAAAAATACCCAAAAATATTTTCTTTATTTTTTGCATTTTATTATATTTTTATTATATTTTTTTTGCATAATAAATGGTTTATTAAGATTTTATACTTTATTTTCTTAAATAAAACTTGTAAATAATTTGAAAATACTATACATTTTATTTTATTATTTTGTCACATAAAAATAATTATTTTTATACATATTTTATTTTTTAAAAACATTTGTACATAATATTATTATTATTTTTCTTAAATAAAAATGGACAAATAAATATTAGAAAACAATATTTTCTATTAAATCAAAATTAGGGTTTCCCCTTTCAAAAATAATAACATTATTTTTTCTTATTTTTAGAACTTAAATAATTTATTTTTTACATACCTAAAACAATTACAGAATATTTTTGCATATTTACATTTTTATTGCATATTTAAATAATTGTTTATTTATTTATTGTACAATAAATTCAATTGAGTTGTAATAGTAAATTAGGGCTTTATTTTGTGCAAATATCCCCATTCAAAACTTGTATCCCCCCTCCCATAATATTGTTGTAATAGTTTAGATTTACTTTACGCAATTTATCGCATTATATACATGTTTAGTAAATTAGGGTTTGTAAGATAAGACAAAAAAAAGCAAACAAATAGCATGACCTAATTAAAGACAAAGATGCATGAAAGTGACAACACATTGCACACAAGCACCTCTAGGGTTTCACCCACTTTGTTGCCTTAAAAATGGCCATGGTATGCATGCTAGGTATCTTGGAAAAACAAAACAAAACAAAAGATCATAGTCCCTCGATAACGCTAGACAAGGTTGCCTAAAAACAAATGATCTTAATCCCTCAAACTTGCTAAGATACTTGGCACCATTGCTATCATGGTTATACAATGACCCACGACCGTCCCGTTTAACATACAAAGATAGGGTTGTCTACTAAAACAATAGTAGGTCAACAATGTCAAAGGAGTAAAAATGTGTAGGAAAGACTTTTGAGTAGGTAGATAAGCTTCTAGTTACTTGATCAATTTGCAAAATGTCCAAGAACTCTCCAAGATCATTTATGGTTAGGGAGAATGGAAGAATTGAAAATGGCAATTTATCACTTTTGTTCAAGGCATTTTCACAATGTTACAAGTTGCAAATCAGTTTCAAACATGCTTGTACTTGGTATTATAGGTCCTAATCCTTTCTACACTCCATAATTGAATGCTAACACATTGGATATTGGCTTTATTCTGACCTATGGAGCTTTGCACAAAGAATTAATCCGTTTATGGCATAAATTTCTCAATACCATTTTCATAAAGCTTGCTTTTTCCAACTTTGCAAATCTTGAGCCATGGACCTGATCTTTTGTTGCAAGAAATATCCACAAACATCAGGCAAAGTACACCAACCCTATGCAGTCCATAAGCTAGCCTGTACATGCCTTTGGCTTTGTCACTTCACCTTTTCTTCAAAAGCAAGAAAACTTGCAAAAGTCAAGTAAGCTTGTGTATATGATAAAGGCAAGACTTTGTATCATTTCAACCAACCTCAGAACCTTGTAACAAGCCTTAGCACGAATTGCTTACATCTCAAACACTCCAAAACACAAAAAACACCATTTTCTGCCCAAACAGGACAGTCTCTGCAAATCACTTGCCAACTTGAAATTTGCTCGTGCGGTTTTTGTTTCAAGGCTTCAAACACATTCCATACCCCCTACCTAAATTATCCAGGCCTTTGTCTTGCAACTGTAACCCCTGTTTCAAGCTTCACCATTTTCATTTTGAAGGTTTGTAGGTTGACTTCTACAAGGAGTTTCAGGCAACTTCAAGGCAAGCTGAGCATTGGAGAAGCTTGAGAGAACTTCAAGGAAGCTCACAAGAACTTCAGGCCTCACTCAAAGTTCTAACATTGCCATATTCAAACTCAATTGAACAAGGTATTTGTCAAGTTTCTATCTCTCTATTTAGGCATCATTAGGTCACGATTTGTGAAGCAAAAATGTAGTCCTTAACTTGATTAAGCTGTAAATATGCATAGTTTCCATTTATATTAACTGAGCTAAGAGTATTTGATTGTTGAAGTTCATGAAAAAACTAGGTCAGAAATTAGGGCCATTAAAATTCTCTCTGTCCTTTGAGAGTTAGGTCACAAAAATGGATATGGTTGGAATCGTGATTAAAAATGCTATAAGTTTCATGTTGTAAGTTTTTGATTTCATGCAAGCATGAGCAAGAATAGGATTTGAAGAAGAATGCGCGCGTTTAGAGAGAAAGAGGTCAGGAACGAAGTTATCTGGGTCTGGCGCGCTTGAGCCTTGCATTTCTGACTTTTTGCAACCCCCATTTTACTTCAGCACCCCCCTGACTTATTATTTTATATTTTTGTATTTTCTTGCATATTTTTATTTTTTGTGTGCTTGCATTCATTTTTCCATATGATAAAAAATACCCAAAAATATTTTCTTTATTTTTTGCATTTTATTATATATTTTTTTTGTTTGCATAATAAATGGTTTATTAAGATTTTATACTTTATTTTCTTAAATAAAACTTGTAAATAATTTGAAAATACTATACATTTTATTTTATTATTTTGTCACAAAAAATAATTATTTTCATACATATTTTATTTTTTAAAAACATTTGTACATAATATCATTATTATTTTTCTTAAATAAAAATGGACAAATAAATAATAGAAAACAATATTTTCTATTAAATCAAAATTAGTGTTTCCCCTTTCAAAAATAATAACATTATTTTTTCTTATTTTTAGAACTTAAATAATTTATTTTTTACATACCTAAAACAATTACAGAACATTTTTTCATATTTACATTTTTATTACTTATTTAAATAATTGTTTATTTATTAATTGTACAATAAATTCAATTGAGTTGTAATAGTAAATTAGGGCTTTATTTTGTGCAAATATCCCCATTCAAAACTTGTATCCCCCCTCCCATAATATTGTTGTAATAGTTTAGATCTACTTTACGCAATTTATCGCATTATATACATGTTTAGTAAATTAGGGTTTGTAAGATAAGACAAAAAAAGCAAACAAATAGCATGACCTAATTCAAGACAAAGATGCATGAAAATGACAACACATTGCACACAAGCACCTCTAGGGTTTCACCCACTTTGTTGCCTTAAAAATGGCCATGGTATGCATGCTAGGTATCTTGGAAAAACAAAACAAAACAAAAGATCATAGTCCCTCGATGACGCTAGACAAGGTTGCCTAAAAACAAATGATCTTAATCCCTCAAACTTGCTAAGATACTTGGCACCATTGCTATCATGGTCATACAATGACCCACGCCCGTCCCGTTTAACATACAAAGATAGGGTTGTCTACTAAAACAATAGTAGGTCAACAATGTCAAAGGAATAAAAATGTGTAGGAAAGACTTTTGAGTAGGTAGATAAGCTTCTAGTTACTTCATCAATTTGCAAAATGTCCAAGAACTCTCCAAGATCATTTATGGTTAGGGAGAATCGAAGAAATGAAAATGGCAATTTATCACTTTTGTTCAAGGCATTTTCACAATGTTACAAGTTGCAAATCAGTTTCAAACATGCTTGTACTTGGTATTACAGGTCCTAATCCTTCCTACACTCCATAATTGAATGCTAACACATTGGATATTGGCTTTATTATGACCTATGGAGCTTTGCACAAAGAATTAATCCGTTTATGGCATAATGTTCTCAATACCATTTTCATAAAGCTTGCTTTTTCCAACTTTGCAAATCTTGAGCCATGGACCTGATCTTTTGTTGCAAGCAAGATCCACAAACATCAGGCAAAGTACACCAACCCTATGCAATCCATAAGCTAGCCTGTACAGGCCTTTGGCTTTGTCACTTCACCTTTTCTACAAAAGCAAGCAAACTTTCAAAAGTCAAGTAAGCTTGTGTATCTGATAAAGGCAAGACTTTGTATCATTTCAACCAACCTCAGAACCTTGTAACAAGCCTAAGCACGAATTGCTAACATCTCAAACACTCCAAAACACAAAAAACACCATTTTCTGCCCAAACAGGGCAGTCTCTGCAAATCACTTGCCAACTTGAAATTTGGTCGTGCGTTTTTTGTTTCAAGGCTTCAAAGACATTCCATACCTCCTACCTAAACTATCCAGGCCTTTGTCTTGCAACTGTAACCCCTGTTTCAAGCTTCACCATTTTCATTTTGAAGGTTTGCAGGTTGACTTCTACAAGGAGTTTCAGGAAACTTCAAGGCAAGATGAGCATTGGAGAAGCTTGAGAGAACTTCAAGGAAGCTCACAAGAACTTCAGGCCTCACTCAAAGTTCTCACATTGCCATATTCAAACTCAACTGAACAAGGTATTTGTCAAGTTTCTATCTCTCTATTTAGGCATCCTTAGGTCACGATTTGTGAAGCAAAAATGTAGTCCTTAACTTGCTTAAGCTGTACATATGCATAGTTTCCATTTATATTAACTGAGCTAAGAGTATTTGATTGTTGAAGTTCATGAAAAAACTAGGTCAGAAATTAGGGCCATTAAAATTCTCTTTGTCCTTTGAGAGTTAGGTCACAAAATGGATATGGTTGAAATCGTAATTAAAAATGCTATAAGTTTCATGTTGTAAGTTTTTGATTTCATGCAAGCATGAGCAAGAACAGGATTTGAAGAAGAATGCGCGTGTTTAGAGAGACAGAGGTCAGGGACAAAGTTATCTGGGTCTGGCGCGCTTGAGCCTTGCATTTCTGACTTTTTGCAACCCCCATTTTACTTCTGCACCCCCCTGACTTATTATTTTATATTTTTGTATTTTCTTGCATATTTTTATTTTTTGTGTGCTTGCATTCATTTTTTCATATGATAAAAAATACCCAAAAATATTTTCTTTATTTTTTGCATTTTATTATATTTTTATTATATTTTTTTTGCATAATAAATGGTTTATTAAGATTTTATACTTTATTTTCTTAAATAAAACTTGTAAATAATTTGAAAATACTATACATTTTATTTTATTATTTTGTCACATAAAAATAATTATTTTTATACATATTTTATTTTTTAAAAACATTTGTACATAATATTATTATTATTTTTCTTAAATAAAAATGGACAAATAAATATTAGAAAACAATATTTTCTATTAAATCAAAATTAGGGTTTCCCCTTTCAAAAATAATAACATTATTTTTTCTTATTTTTAGAACTTAAATAATTTATTTTTTACATACCTAAAACAATTACAGAATATTTTTGCATATTTACATTTTTATTGCATATTTAAATAATTGTTTATTTATTTATTGTACAATAAATTCAATTGAGTTGTAATAGTAAATTAGGGCTTTATTTTGTGCAAATATCCCCATTCAAAACTTGTATCCCCCCTCCCATAATATTGTTGTAATAGTTTAGATTTACTTTACGCAATTTATCGCATTATATACATGTTTAGTAAATTAGGGTTTGTAAGATAAGACAAAAAAAAAGCAAACAAATAGCATGACCTAATTAAAGACAAAGATGCATGAAAGTGACAACACATTGCACACAAGCACCTCTAGGGTTTCACCCACTTTGTTGCCTTAAAAATGGCCATGGTATGCATGCTAGGTATCTTGGAAAAACAAAACAAAACAAAAGATCATAGTCCCTCGATAACGCTAGACAAGGTTGCCTAAAAACAAATGATCTTAATCCCTCAAACTTGCTAAGATACTTGGCACCATTGCTATCATGGTTATACAATGACCCACGACCCTCCCGTTTAACATACAAAGATAGGGTTGTCTACTAAAACAATAGTAGGTCAACAATGTCAAAGGAGTAAAAATGTGTAGGAAAGACTTTTGAGTAGGTAGATAAGCTTCTAGTTACTTGATCAATTTGCAAAATGTCCAAGAACTCTCCAAGATCATTTATGGTTAGGGAGAATGGAAGAATTGAAAATGGCAATTTATCACTTTTGTTCAAGGCATTTTCACAATGTTACAAGTTGCAAATCAGTTTCAAACATGCTTGTACTTGGTATTATAGGTCCTAATCCTTTCTACACTCCATAATTGAATGCTAACACATTGGATATTGGCTTTATTCTGACCTATGGAGCTTTGCACAAAGAATTAATCCGTTTATGGCATAAATTTCTCAATACCATTTTCATAAAGCTTGCTTTTTCCAACTTTACAAATCTTGAGCCATGGACCTGATCTTTTGTTGCAAGAAATATCCACAAACATCAGGCAAAGTACACCAACCCTATGCAGTCCATAAGCTAGCCTGTACATGCCTTTGGCTTTGTCACTTCACCTTTTCTTCAAAAGCAAGAAAACTTGCAAAAGTCAAGTAAGCTTGTGTATATGATAAAGGCAAGACTTTGTATCATTTCAACCAACCTCAGAACCTTGTAACAAGCCTTAGCACGAATTGCTTACATCTCAAACACTCCAAAACACAAAAAACACCATTTTCTGCCCAAACAGGACAGTCTCTGCAAATCACTTGCCAACTTGAAATTTGCTCGTGCGTTTTTTGTTTCAAGGCTTCAAACACATTCCATACCTCCTACCTAAACTATCCAGGCCTTTGTCTTGCAACTGTAACCCCTATTTCAAGCTTCACCATTTTCATTTTGAAGGTTTGGAGGATGACTTCTACAAGGAGTTTCAGGCAACTTCAAGGCAAGCTGAGCATTGGAGAAGCTTGAGAGAACTTCAAGGAAGCTCACAAGAACTTCAGGCCTCACTCAAAGTTCTCACATTGCCATATTCAAACTCAACTGAACAAGGTATTTGTCAAGTTTCTATCTCTCTATTTAGGCATCCTTAGGTCACGATTTGTGAAGCAAAAATGTAGTCCTTAACTTGCTTAAGCTGTACATATGCATAGTTTCCATTTATATTAACTGAGCTAAGAGTATTTGATTGTTGAAGTTCATGAAAAAACTAGGTCAGAAATTAGGGCCATTAAAATTCTCTCTGTCCTTTGAGAGTTAGGTCACAAAATGGATATGGTTGGAATCGTGATTAAAAATGCTATAAGTTTCATGTTGTAAGTTTTTGATTTCATGCAAGCATGAGCAAGAACAGGATTTGAAGAAGAATGCGCGCGTTTAGAGAGACAGAGGTCAGGGACGAAGTTATCTGGGTCTGGCGCGCTTGAGCCTTGCATTTCTGACTTTTTGCAACCCCCATTTTACTTCATCACCCCCCTGACTTATTATTTTATATTTTTGTATTTTCTTGCATATTTTTATTTTTTGTGTGCTTGCATTCATTTTTCCATATGATAAAAAATACCCAAAAATATTTTCTTTATTTTTTGCATTTTATTATATTTTTATTTTTTATTTTTTGCATAATAAATGGTTTATTAAGATTTTATACTTTATTTTCTTAAATATAACTTGTAAATAATTTGAAAATACTATACATTTTATTTTATTATTTTGTCACATAAAAATAATTATTTTCATACATATTTTATTTTTTAAAAACATTTGTACATAATATTATTATTATTTTTCTTAAATAAAAATGGACAAATAAATATTAGAAAACAATATTTTCTATTAAATCAAAATTAGGGTTTCCCCTTTCAAAAATAATAACATTATTTTTTCTTATTTTTAGAACTTAAGTAATTTATTTTTTACATACCTAAAACAATTACAGAACATTTTTGCATATTTACATTTTTATTGCATATTTAAATAATTGTTTATTTATTTATTGTACAATAAATTCAATTGAGTTGTAATAGTAAATTAGGGCTTTATTTTGTGCAAATATCCCCATTCAAAACTTGTATCCCCCCTCCCATAATATTGTTGTAATAGTTTAGATTTACTTTACGCAATTTATCGCATTATATACATGTTTAGTAAATTAGGGTTTGTAAGATAAGACAAAAAAAGCAAACAAATAGCATGACCTAATTAAAGACAAAGATGCATGAAAATGACAACACATTGCACACAAGCACCTCTAGGGTTTCACCCACTTTGTTGCCTTAAAAAAGGCCATGGCATGCATGCTAGGTATCTTGGAAAAACAAAACAAAACAAAAGATCATAGTCCCTCGATGACGCTAGACAAGGTTGCCTAAAAACAAATGATCTTAGTCCCTCAAACTTGCTAAGATACTTGGCACCATTGCTATCATGGTCATACGATGACCCACGCCTGTCCCGTTTAACATACAAAGATAGGATTGTCTACTAAAACAATAGTAGGTCAATAATGTCAAAGGAATAAAAATGTGTAGGAAATACTTTTGAGTAGGTAGATAAGCTTCTAGTTACTTGATAAATTTGCAAAATGTCCAAGAACTCTCCAAGATCATTTATGGTTAGGGAGAATCAAAGAAATGAAAATGGCAACTTATCACTTTTGTTCAAGGCATTTTCACAATGTTACAAGTTGCAAATCAGTTTCAAACATGCTTGTACTTGGTATTATAGGTCCTAATCCTTTCTACACTCCATAATTGAATGCTAACACATTGGATATTGGCTTTATTCTGACCTATGGAGCTTTGCACAAAGAATTAATCCATTTATGGCATAAATTTCTCAATACCATTTTCATAAAGCTTGCTTTTTCCAACTTTGCAAATCTTGAGCCATGGACCTGATCTTTTGTTGCAAGAAAGATCCACAAACATCAGGCAAAGTACACCAACCCTATGCAGTCCATAAGCTAGCCTGTACATGCCTTTGGCTTTGTCACTTCACCTTTTCTTCAAAAGCAAGCAAACTTGCAAAAGTCAAGTAAGCTTGTGTATATGATAAAGGCAAGACTTTGTATCATTTAAACCAACCTCGGAACCTTGTAACAAGCCTTAGCACGAATTGCTTACATCTCAAACACTCCAAAACACAAAAAACACCATTTTCTGCCCAAACAGGACAGTCTCTGCAAATCACTTGCCAACTTGAAATTTGCTCGTGCGTTTTTTGTTTCAAGGCTTCAAACACATTCCATACCTCCTACCTAAACTATCCAGTCCTTTGTCTTGCAACTGTAACCCCTGTTTCAAGCTTCACCATTTTCATTTTGAAGGTTTGCAGGTTGACTTCTACAAGGAGTTTTAGGCAACTTCAAGGCAAGCTGAGCATTGGAGAAGCTTGAGAGAACTTCAAGGAAGCTCACAAGAACTTCAGGCCTCACTTAAAGTTCTCACATTGCGATATTCAAACTCAACTGAACAAGGTATTTGTCAAGTTTCTATCTCCCTATTTAGGCATCCTTAGGTCACGATTTGTGAAGCAAAAATGTAGTCCTTAACTTGCTTAAGCTGTACATATGCATAGTTTCCATTTATATTAAATGAGCTAAGAGTATTTGATTGTTGAAGTTCATGAAAAAACTAGGTCAGAAATTAGGGCCATTAAAATTCTCTCTGTCCTTCGAGAGTTAGGTCACAAAATGGATATGGTTGGAATCGTGATTAAAAATGCTATAAGTTTCATGTTGTAAGTTTTTGATTTCATGCAAGCATGAGAAAGAACAGGATTTGAAGAAGAATGCGCGTGTTTAGAGAGACAGAGGTCAGGGACGAAGTTATCTGGGTCTGGCGCGCTTGAGCCTTGCATTTTTGACTTTTTGCAACCCCCATTTTACTTCTGCACCCCCCTAACTTATTATTTTATATTTTTGTATTTTCTTGCATATTTTTATTTTTTGTGTGCTTGCATTCATTTTTCCATATGATAAAAAATACCCAAAAATATTTTCTTTATTTTTTGCATTTTATTATATTTTTATTTTATTTTTTTTTGCATAATAAATGGTTTATTAAGATTTTATACTTTATTTTCTTAAATAAAACTTGTAATTAATTTGAAAATACTATACATTTTATTTTATTATTTTGTCACATAAAAATAATTATTTTCATACATATTTTATTTTTTAAAAACATTTGTACATAATATTATTATTATTTTTCTTAAATAAAAATGGACAAATAAATATTAGAAAACAATATTTTCTATTAAATCAAAATTAGGGTTTCCCCTTTCAAAAATAATAACATTATTTTTTCTTATTTTTAGAACTTAAATAATTTATTTTTTACATACCTAAAACAATTACAGAACATTTTTGCATATTTACATTTTTATTGCATATTTAAATAATTGTTTATTTATTTATTGTACAATAAATTCAATTGAGTTGTAATAGTAAATTAGGGCTTTATTTTGTGCAAATATCCCCATTCAAAACTTGTATCCCCCCTCCCATAATATTGTTGTAATAGTTTAGATTTACTTTATGCAATTTATCGCATTATATACATGTTTAGTAAATTAGGGTTTGTAAGATAAGACAAAAAAAGCAAACAAATAGCATGACCTAATTAAAGACAAAGATGCATGAAAATGACAACACATTGCACACAAGCACCTCTAGGGTTTCACCCACTTTGTTGCCTTAAAAATGGCCATGGCATGCATGCTAGGTATCTTGGCAAAACAAAACAAAACAAAAGATCATAGTCCCTCGATGACGCTAGACAAGGTTGCCTAAAAACAAATGATCTTAGTCCCTCAAACTTGCTAAGATACTTGGTACCATTGCTATCATGGTCATACGATGACCCACGCCTGTCCCGTTTAACATACAAAGATAGGATTGTCTACTAAAACAATAGTAGGTCAATAATGTCAAAGGAATAAAAATGTGTAGGAAATACTTTTGAGTAGGTAGATAAGCTTCTAGTTACTTGATAAATTTGCAAAATGTCCAAGAACTCTCCAAGATCATTTATGGTTAGGGAGAATCGAAGAAATGAAAATGGCAACTTATCACTTTTGTTCAAGGCATTTTCACAATGTTACAAGTTGCAAATCAGTTTCAAACATGCTTGTACTTGGTATTATAGGTCCTAATCCTTTCTACACTCCATAATTGAATGCTAACACATTGGATATTGGCTTTATTCTGACCTATGGAGCTTTGCACAAAGAATTAATCCATTTATGGCATAAATTTCTCAATACCATTTTCATAAAGCTTGCTTTTTCCAACTTTGCAAATCTTGAGCCATGGACCTGATCTTTTGTTGCAAGAAAGATCCACAAACATCAGGAAAAGTACACCAACCCTATGCAGTCCATAAGCTAGCCTGTACATGCCTTTGGCTTTGTCACTTCACCTTTTCTTCAAAAGCAAGCAAACTTGCAAAAGTCAAGTAAGCTTGTGTATATGATAAAGGCAAGACTTTGTATCATTTCAACCAACCTCAGAACCTTGTAACAAGCCTTAGCACGAATTGCTTACATCTCAAACACTCCAAAACACAAAAACACCATTTTCTTCCCAAACAGGACAGTCTCTGCAAATCACTTGCCAACTTGAAATTTGCTCGTGCGTTTTTTGTTTCAAGGCTTCAAACACATTCCATACCTCCTAACTAAACTATCCAGGCCTTTGTCTTGCAACTGTAACCCCTATTTCAAGCTTCACCATTTTCATTTTGAAGGTTTGGAGGATGACTTCTACAAGGAGTTTCAGGCAACTTCAAGGCAAGCTGAGCATTGGAGAAGCTTGAGAGAACTTCAAGGAAGCTCACAAGAACTTCAGGCCTCACTCAAAGTTCTCACATTGCCATATTCAAACTCAACTGAACAAGGTATTTGTCAAGTTTCTATCTCTCTATTTAGGCATCCTTAGGTCACGATTTGTGAAGCAAAAATGTAGTCCTTAACTTGCTTAAGCTGTACATATGCATAGTTTCCATTTATATTAACTGAGCTAAGAGTATTTGATTGTTGAAGTTCATGAAAAAACTAGGTCAGAAATTAGGGCCATTAAAATTCTCTCTGTCCTTCGAGAGTTAGGTCACAAAATGGATATGGTTGGAATCGTGATTAAAAATGCTATAAGTTTCATGTTGTAAGTTTTTGATTTCATGCAAGCATGAGCAAGAACAGGATTTGAAGAAGAATGCGCGTCTTTAGAGAGACAGAGGTCAGGGACGAAGTTATCTGGGTCTGGCGCGCTTGAGCCTTACATTTTTGACTTTTTGCAACCCCCATTTTACTTCTGCACCCCCCTGACTTATTATTTTATATTTTTGTATTTTCTTGCATATTTTTATTTTTTGTGTGCTTGCATTCATTTTTCCATATGATAAAAAATACCCAAAAATATTTTCTTTATTTTTTGCATTTTATTTTATTTTTATTTTATTTTTTTTGCATAATAAATGGTTTATTAAGATTTTATACTTTATTTTCTTAAATAAAACTTGTAAATAATTTGAAAATACTATACATTTTATTTTATTATTTTGTCACATAAAAATAATTATTTTCATACATATTTTATTTTTTTAAAACATTTGTACATAATATTATTATTATTTTTCTTAAATTAAAATGGACAAATAAATATTAGAAAACAATATTTTCTATTAAATCAAAATTAGGGTTTCCCTTTCAAAAATAATAACATTATTTTTTTCTTATTTTTAGAACTTAAATAATTTATTTTTTACATACCTAAAACAATTACAGAACATTTTTGCATATTTACATTTTTATTGCATATTTAAATAATTGTTTATTTATTTATTGTACAATAAATTCAATTGAGTTGTAATAGTAAATTAGGGCTTTATTTTGTGAAAATATCCCCATTCAAAACTTGTATCCCCCCTCCCATAATATTGTTGTAATAGTTTAGATTTACTTTACGCAATTTATCGCATTATATACATGTTTAGTAAATTAGGGTTTGTAAGATAAGACAAAAAAAAGCAAACAAATAGCATGACCTAATTCAAGACAAAGATGCATGAAAATGACAACACATTGAACACAAGCACCTCTACGGTTTCACCCACTTTGTTGCCTTAAAAATGGCCATGGTATGCATGCTAGGTATCTTGGAAAAACAAAACAAAACAAAAGATCATAGTCCCTCGATGACGCTAGACAAGGTTGCCTAAAAACAAATGATCTTAATCCCTCAAACTTGCTAAGATACTTGGCACCATTGCTATCATGGTCATACGATGACCCACGCCCGTCCCGTTTAACATACAAAGATAGGGTTGTCTACTAAAACAATAGTAGGTCAACAATGTCAAAGGAATAAAAAAGTGTAGGAAAGACTTTTGAGTAGGTAGATAAGCTTCTAGTTACTTGATCAATTTGCAAAATGTCCAAGAACTCTCCAAGATCATTTATGGTTAGGGAGAATCGAAGAAATGAAAATGGCAATTTATCACTTTTGTTCAAGGCATTTTCACAATGTTACAAGTTGCAAATCAGTTTCAAACATGCTTGTACTTGGTATTACAGGTCCTAATCCTTCCTACACTCCATAATTGAAGGCTAACACATTGGATATTGGCTTTATTCTGACCTATGGAGCTTTGCACAAAGAATTAATCCGTTTATGGCATAAAGTTCTCAATACCATTTTCATAAAGCTTGCTTTTTCCAACTTTGCAAATCTTGAGCCATGGACCTGATCTTTTGTTGCAAGCAAGATCCACAAACATCAGGCAAAGTACACCAACCCTATGCAATCCATAAGCTAGCCTGTACAGGCCTTCGGCTTTGTCACTTCACTTTTCTACAAAAGCAAGCAAACTTGCAAAAGTCAAGTAAGCTTGTGTATCTGATAAAGGCAAGACTTTGTATCATTTCAACCAACCTCAGAACCTTGTAACAAGCCTAAGCACGAATTGCTAACATCTCAAACACTCCAAAACACAAAAAACACCATTTTCTGCCCAAACAGGACAGTCTCTGCAAATCACTTGCCAACTTGAAATTTGCTCGTGCGTTTTTTGTTTCAAGGCTTCAAACACATTCCATACCTCCTACCTAAACTATCCAGGCCTTTGTCTTGCAACTGTAACCCCTGTTTTAAGCTTCACCATTTTCATTTTGAAGGTTTGCAGGTTGACTTCTACAAGGAGTTTCAGGCAACTTCAAGGCAAGCTGAGCATTGGAGAAGCTTGAGAGAACTTCAAGGAAGCTCAGAAGAACTTCAGGCCTCACTCAAAGTTCTCACATTGCCATATTCAAACTCAACTGAACAAGGTATTTGTCAAGTTTCTATCTCTCTATTTAGGCATCCTTAGGTCACGATTTGTGAAGCAAAAATGTAGTCCTTAACTTGCTTAAGCTGTACATATGCATAGTTTCCATTTATATTAACTGAGCTAAGAGTATTTGATTGTTGAAGTTCGTGAAAAAACTAGGTCAGAAATTAGGGCCATTAAAATTCTCTCTGTCCTTCGAGAGTTAGGTCACAAAATGGATATGGTTGGAATCGTGATTAAAAATGCTATAAGTTTCATGTTGTAAGTTTTTGATTTCATGCAAGCATGAGCAAGAACAGGATTTGAAGAAGAATGCGCATCTTTAGAGAGACAGAGGTCAAGGACGAAGTTATCTGGGTCTGGCGCGCTTGAGCCTTGCATTTTTGACTTTTTGCAACCCCCATTTTACTTCTGCACCCCCCTGACTTATTATTTTATATTTTTGTATTTTCTTGCATATTTTTATTTTTTGTGTGCTTGCATTCATTTTTCCATATGATAAAAAATACCCAAAAATATTTTCTTTATTTTTTGCATTTTATTATATTTTTATTTTATTTTTTTTGCATAATAAATGGTTTATTAAGATTTTATACTTTATTTTCTTAAATAAAACTTGTAAATAATTTGAAAATACTATTCATTTTATTTTATTATTTTGTCACATAAAAATAATTATTTTCATACATATTTTATTTTTTAAAAACATTTGTACATAATATTATTATTATTTTACTTAAATAAAAATGGACAAATAAATATTAGAAAACAATATTTTCTATTAAATCAAAATTAGGGTTTCCCCTTTCAAAAATAATAACATTATTTTTTCTTATTTTTAGAACTTAAATAATTTATTTTTCACATACCTAAAACAATTACAGAACATTTTTGCATATTTACATTTTTATTGCATATTTAAATAATTGTTTATTTATTTATTGTACAATAAATTCCAATTGAGTTGTAATAATAAATTAGGGCTTTATTTTGTGCAAATATCCCCATTCAAAACATGTATCCCCCCTCCCATAATATTGTTGTAATAGTTTAGATTTACTTTACGCAATTTATCGCATTATATACATGTTTAGTAAATTAGGGTTTGTAAGATAAGACAAAAAAAACAAACAAATAGCATGACCTAATTAAAGATAAAGATGCATGAAAATGACAACACATTGCACACAAGCACCTCTAGGGTTTCACCCACTTTGTTGCCTTAAAAATGGCCATGGCATGCATGCTAGGTATCTTGGCAAAACAAAACAAAACAAAAGATCATAGTCCCTCGATGACGCTAGACAAGGTTGCCTAAAAACAAATGATCTTAGTCCCTCAAACTTGCTAAGATACTTGGCACCATTGCTATCATGGTCATACGATGACCCACGCCCGTCCCGTTTAACATACAAAGATAGGGTTGTCTACTAAAACAATAGTAGGTCAATAATGTCAAAGGAATAAAAATGTGTAGGAAATACTTTTGAGTAGGTAGATAAGCTTCTAGTTACTTGATAAATTTGCAAAATGTCCAAGAACTCTCCAAGATCATTTATGGTTAGGGAGAATCGAAGAAATGAAAATGGCAACTTATCACTTTTGTTCAAGGTATTTTCAGAATGTTACAAGTTGAAAATCAGTTTCAAACATGCTTGTACTTGGTATTATAGGTCCTAATCATTTCTACACTCCATAATTGAATGCTAACACATTGGATATTGGCTTTATTCTGACCTATGGAGCTTTGCACAAAGAATTAATCCATTTATGGCATAAAGTTCTCAATACCATTTTCATAAAGCTTGCTTTTTCCAACTTTGCAAATCTTGAGCCATGGACCTGATCTTTTGTTGCAAGAAAGATCCACAAACATCAGGCAAAGTACACCAACCCTATGCAGTCCATAAGCTAGCCTGGACAGGCCTTTGGCTTTGTCACTTCACCTTTTCTTCAAAAGCAAGAAAACTTGCAAAAGTCAAGTAAGCTTGTGTATCTGATAAAGGCAAGACTTTGTATCATTTCAACCAACCTCAGAACCTTGTAACAAGCCTTAGCACGAATTGCTTACATCTCAAACACTCCAAAACACAAAAAACACCATTTTCTGCCCAAACAGGACAGTCTCTGCAAATCACTTGCCAACTTGAAATTTGCTCGTGCGTTTTTTGTTTCAAGGCTTCAAACACATTCCATACCTCCTACCTAAACTATCCAGGCCTTTGTCTTGCAACTGTAACCCCTATTTCAAGCTTTACCATTTTCATTTTGAAGGTTTGGAGGATGACTTCTACAAGGAGTTTCAGGCAACTTCAAGGCAAGCTGAGCATTGGAGAAGCTTGAGAGAACTTCAAGGAAGCTCACAAGAACTTCAGGCCTCATTCAAAGTTCTCACATTGCCATATTCAGACTCAACTGAACAAGGTATTTGTCAAGTTTCTATCTCTCTATTTAGGCATCCTTAGGTCACGATTTGTGAAGAAAAAATGTAGTCCTTAACTTGCTTAAGCTGTACATATGCATAGTTTCCATTTATATTAACTGAGCTAAGAGTATTTGATTGTTGAAGTTCATGAAAAAACTAGGTCAGAAATTAGGGCCATTAAAATTCTCTCTGTCCTTTGAGAGTAAGGTCACAAAATGGATATGGTTGGAATCGTGATAAAAAATACTATAAGTTTCATGTTGTAAGTTTTTGATTTTATGCAAGCATGAGAAAGAACAGGATTTGAAGAAGAATGCGCGCGTTTAGAGAGACAGAGGTCAGGGACGAAGTTATCTGGGTCTGGCGCGCTTGAGCCTTGCATTTCTGACTTTTTGCAACCCCCATTTTACTTCTGCACCCCCTGACTTATTATTTTATATTTTTGTATTTTCTTGCATATTTTTATTTTTTGTGTGCTTGCATTCATTTTTCCATATGATAAAAAATACCCAAAAATATTTTCTTTATTTTTTGCATTTTATTTTATTTTTATTTTATTTTTTTGGCATAATAAATGGTTTATTAAGATTTTATACTTTATTTTCTTAAATAAAACTTGTAAATAATTTGAAAATACTATACATTTTATTTTATTATTTCGGCACATAAAAATAATTATTTTCATACATATTTTATTTTTTAAAAACATTTGTACATAATATTATTATTATTTTTCTTAAATAAAAATGGACAAATAAATATTAGAAAACAATATTTTCTATTAAATCAAAATTCGGGTTTCCCCTTTCAAAAATAATAACATTATTTTTTCTTATTTTTAGAACTTAAATAATTTATTTTTTACATACCTAAAACAATTACAGAACATTTTTGCATATTTACATTTTTATTGCATATTTAAATAATTGTTTATTTATTTATTGTACAATAAATTCAATTGAGTTGTAATAGTAAATTAGGGCTTTATTTTGTGCAAATATCCCCATTCAAAACTTGTATCCCCCCTCCCATAATATTGTTGTAATAGTTTAGATTTACTTTACGCAATTTATCGCATTATATACATGTTTAGTAAATTAGGGTTTGTAAGATAAGACAAAAAAAAGCAAACAAATAGCATGACCTAATTAAAGACAAAGATGCATGAAAATGACAACACATTGCACACAAGCACCTCTAGGGTTTCACCCACTTTGTTGCCTTAAAAATGGCCATGGCATGCATGCTAGGTATCTTGGCAAAACAAAACAAAACAAAAGATCATAGTCCCTCGATGACGCTAGACAAGGTTGCCTAAAAACAAATGATCTTAGTCCCTCAAACTTGCTAAGATACTTGGCACCATTGCTATCATGGTCATACGATGACCCACGCCCGTCCCGTTTAACATACAAAGATAGGGTTGTCTACTAAAACAATAGTAGGTCAATAATGTCAAAGGAATAAAAATGTGTAGGAAATACTTTTGAGTAGGTAGATAAGCTTCTAGTTACTTGATAAATTTGCAAAATGTCCAAGAAATCTCCAAGATCATTTATGGTTAGGGAGAATCGAAGAAATGAAAATGGCAACTTATCACTTTTGTTCAAGGTATTTTCACAATGTTACAAGTTGCAAATCAGTTTCAAACATGCTTGTACTTGGTATTATAGGTCCTAATCATTTCTACACTCCATAATTGAATGCTAACACATTGGATATTGGCTTTATTCTGACCTATGGAGCTTTGCACAAAGAATTAATCCATTTATGGCATAAAGTTCTCAATACCATTTTCATAAAGCTTGCTTTTTCCAACTTTGCAAATCTTGAGCCATGGACCTGATCTTTTGTTGCAAGAAATATCCACAAACATCAGGCAAAGTACACCAACCCTATGCAGTCCATAAGCTAGCCTGGACAGGCCTTTGGCTTTGTCACTTCACCTTTTCTTCAAAAGCAAGCAAACTTGCAAAAGTTAAGTAAGTTTGTGTATCTGATAAAGGCAAGACTTTGTATCATTTCAACCAACCTCAGAACCTTGTAACAAGCCTTAGCACGAATTGCTTACATCTCAAACACTCCAAAACACAAAAAACACCATTTTCTGCCCAAACAGGACAGTCTCTGCAAATCACTTGCCAACTTGAAATTTGCTCGTGCGTTTTTTGTTTCAAGGCTTCAAACACATTCCATACCTCCTACCTAAACTATCCAGGCCTTTGTCTTGCAACTGTAACCCCTATTTCAAGCTTCACCATTTTCATTTTGAAGGTTTGGAGGATGACTTCTACAAGGAGTTTCAGGCAACTTCAAGGCAAGCTGAGCATTGGAGAAGCTTGAGAGAACTTCAAGGAAGCTCACAAGAACTTCAGGCCTCATTCAAAGTTCTCACATTGCCATATTCAGACTCAACTGAACAAGGTATTTGTCAAGTTTCTATCTCTCTATTTAGGCATCCTTAGGTCACGATTTGTGAAGAAAAAATGTAGTCCTTAACTTGCTTAAGCTGTACATATGCATAGTTTCCATTTATATTAACTGAGCTAAGAGTATTTGATTGTTGAAGTTCATGAAAAAACTAGGTCAAAAATTAGGGCCATTAAAATTCTCTCTGTCCTTTGAGAGTTAGGTCACAAAATGGATATGGTTGGAATCGTGATAAAAAATACTATAAGTTTCATGTTGTAAGTTTTTGATTTCATGCAAGCATGAGCAACAACAGGATTTGAAGAAGAATGCGCGCGTTTAGAGAGACAGAGGTCAGGGACGAAGTTATCTGGGTCTGGCGCGCTTGAGCCTTGCATTTCTGACTTTTTGCAACCCCCATTTTACTTCTGCACCCCCTGACTTATTATTTTATATTTTTGTATTTTCTTGCATATTTTTATTTTTTGTGTGCTTGCATTCATTTTTCCATATGATAAAAAATACCCAAAAATATTTTCTTTATTTTTTGCATTTTATTTTATTTTTATTTTATTTTTTTGGCATAATAAATGGTTTATTAAGATTTTATACTTTATTTTCTTAAATAAAACTTGTAAATAATTTGAAAATACTATACATTTTATTTTATTATTTCGGCACATAAAAATAATTATTTTCATACATATTTTATTTTTTAAAAACATTTGTACATAATATTATTATTATTTTTCTTAAATAAAAATGGACAAATAAATATTAGAAAACAATATTTTCTATTAAATCAAAATTAGGGTTTCCCCTTTCAAAAATAATAACATTATTTTTTCTTATTTTTAGAACTTAAATAATTTATTTTTCACATACCTAAAACAATTACAGAACATTTTTGCATATTTACATTTTTATTGCATATTTAAATAACTGTTTATTTATTTATTGTACAATAAATTCCAATTGAGTTGTAATAGTAAATTAGGGCTTTATTTTGTGCAAATATCCCCATTCAAAACTTGTATCCCCCCTCCCATAATATTGTTGTAATAGTTTAGATTTACTTTACGCAATTTATCGCATTATATACATGTTTAGTAAATTAGGGTTTGTAAGATAAGACAAAAAAAAACAAACAAATAGCATGACCTAATTAAAGATAAAGATGCATGAAAATGACAACACATTGCACACAAGCACCTCTAGGGTTTCACCCACTTTGTTGCCTTAAAAATGGCCATGGCATGCATGCTAGGTATCTTGGCAAAACAAAACAAAACAAAAGATCATAGTCCCTCGATGACGCTAGACAAGGTTGCCTAAAAACAAATGATCTTAGTCCCTCAAACTTGCTAAGATACTTGGCACCATTGCTATCATGGTCATACGATGACCCACGCCCGTCCCGTTTAACATACAAAGATAGGGTTGTCTACTAAAACAATATTAGGTCAATAATGTCAAAGGAATAAAAATGTGTAGGAAATACTTTTGAGTAGGTAGATAAGCTTCTAGTTACTTGATAAATTTGCAAAATGTCCAAGAACTCTCCAAGATCATTTATGGTTAGGGAGAATCGAAGAAATGAAAATGGCAACTTATCACTTTTGTTCAAGGTATTTTCAGAATGTTACAAGTTGAAAATCAGTTTCAAACATGCTTGTACTTGGTATTATAGGTCCTAATCATTTCTACACTCCATAATTGAATGCTAACACATTGGATATTGGCTTTATTCTGACCTATGGAGCTTTGCACAAAGAATTAATCCATTTATGGCATAAAGTTCTCAATACCATTTTCATAAAGCTTGCTTTTTCCAACTTTGCAAATCTTGAGCCATGGACCTGATCTTTTGTTGCAAGAAAGATCCACAAACATCAGGCAAAGTACACCAACCCTATGCAGTCCATAAGCTAGCCTGGACAGGCCTTTGGCTTTGTCACTTCACCTTTTCTTCAAAAGCAAGAAAACTTGCAAAAGTCAAGTAAGCTTGTGTATCTGATAAAGGCAAGACTTTGTATCATTTCAACCAACCTCAGAACCTTGTAACAAGCCTTAGCACGAATTGCTTACATCTCAAACACTCCAAAACACAAAAAACACCATTTTCTGCCCAAACAGGACAGTCTCTGCAAATCACTTGCCAACTTGAAATTTGCTCGTGCGTTTTTTGTTTCAAGGCTTCAAACACATTCCATACCTCCTACCTAAACTATCCAGGCCTTTGTCTTGCAACTGTAACCCCTATTTCAAGCTTTACCATTTTCATTTTGAAGGTTTGGAGGATGACTTCTACAAGGAGTTTCAGGCAACTTCAAGGCAAGCTGAGCATTGGAGAAGCTTGAGAGAACTTCAAGGAAGCTCACAAGAACTTCAGGCCTCATTCAAAGTTCTCACATTGCCATATTCAGACTCAACTGAACAAGGTATTTGTCAAGTTTCTATCTCTCTATTTAGGCATCCTTAGGTCACGATTTGTGAAGAAAAAATGTAGTCCTTAACTTGCTTAAGCTGTACATATGCATAGTTTCCATTTATATTAACTGAGCTAAGAGTATTTGATTGTTGAAGTTCATGAAAAAACTAGGTCAGAAATTAGGGCCATTAAAATTCTCTCTGTCCTTTGAGAGTAAGGTCACAAAATGGATATGGTTGGAATCGTGATAAAAAATACTATAAGTTTCATGTTGTAAGTTTTTGATTTTATGCAAGCATGAGCAAGAACAGGATTTGAAGAAGAATGCGCGCGTTTAGAGAGACAGAGGTCAGGGACGAAGTTATCTGGGTCTGGCGCGCTTGAGCCTTGCATTTCTGACTTTTTGCAACCCCCATTTTACTTCTGCACCCCCTGACTTATTATTTTATATTTTTGTATTTTCTTGCATATTTTTATTTTTTGTGTGCTTGCATTCATTTTTCCATATGATAAAAAATACCCAAAAATATTTTCTTTATTTTTTGCATTTTATTTTATTTTTATTTTATTTTTTTGGCATAATAAATGGTTTATTAAGATTTTATACTTTATTTTCTTAAATAAAACTTGTAAATAATTTGAAAATACTATACATTTTATTTTATTATTTCGGCACATAAAAATAATTATTTTCATACATATTTTATTTTTTAAAAACATTTGTACATAATATTATTATTATTTTTCTTAAATAAAAATGGACAAATAAATATTAGAAAACAATATTTTCTATTAAATCAAAATTCGGGTTTCCCCTTTCAAAAATAATAACATTATTTTTTCTTATTTTTAGAACTTAAATAATTTATTTTTTACATACCTAAAACAATTACAGAACATTTTTGCATATTTACATTTTTATTGCATATTTAAATAATTGTTTATTTATTTATTGTACAATAAATTCAATTGAGTTGTAATAGTAAATTAGGGCTTTATTTTGTGCAAATATCCCCATTCAAAACTTGTATCCCCCCTCCCATAATATTGTTGTAATAGTTTAGATTTACTTTACGCAATTTATCGCATTATATACATGTTTAGTAAATTAGGGTTTGTAAGATAAGACAAAAAAAAGCAAACAAATAGCATGACCTAATTAAAGACAAAGATGCATGAAAATGACAACACATTGCACACAAGCACCTCTAGGGTTTCACCCACTTTGTTGCCTTAAAAATGGCCATGGCATGCATGCTAGGTATCTTGGCAAAACAAAACAAAACAAAAGATCATAGTCCCTCGATGACGCTAGACAAGGTTGCCTAAAAACAAATGATCTTAGTCCCTCAAACTTGCTAAGATACTTGGCACCATTGCTATCATGGTCATACGATGACCCACGCCCGTCCCGTTTAACATACAAAGATAGGGTTGTCTACTAAAACAATAGTAGGTCAATAATGTCAAAGGAATAAAAATGTGTAGGAAATACTTTTGAGTAGGTAGATAAGCTTCTAGTTACTTGATAAATTTGCAAAATGTCCAAGAAATCTCCAAGATCATTTATGGTTAGGGAGAATCGAAGAAATGAAAATGGCAACTTATCACTTTTGTTCAAGGTATTTTCACAATGTTACAAGTTGCAAATCAGTTTCAAACATGCTTGTACTTGGTATTATAGGTCCTAATCATTTCTACACTCCATAATTGAATGCTAACACATTGGATATTGGCTTTATTCTGACCTATGGAGCTTTGCACAAAGAATTAATCCATTTATGGCATAAAGTTCTCAATACCATTTTCATAAAGCTTGCTTTTTCCAACTTTGCAAATCTTGAGCCATGGACCTGATCTTTTGTTGCAAGAAAGATCCACAAACATCAGGCAAAGTACACCAACCCTATGCAGTCCATAAGCTAGCCTGGACAGGCCTTTGGCTTTGTCACTTCACCTTTTCTTCAAAAGCAAGCAAACTTGCAAAAGTCAAGTAAGTTTGTGTATCTGATAAAGGCAAGACTTTGTATCATTTCAACCAACCTCAGAACCTTGTAACAAGCCTTAGCACGAATTGCTTACATCTCAAACACTCCAAAACACAAAAAACACCATTTTCTGCCCAAACAGGACAGTCTCTGCAAATCACTTGCCAACTTGAAATTTGCTCGTGCGTTTTTTGTTTCAAGGCTTCAAACACATTCCATACCTCCTACCTAAACTATCCAGGCCTTTGTCTTGCAACTGTAACCCCTATTTCAAGCTTCACCATTTTCATTTTGAAGGTTTGGAGGATGACTTCTACAAGGAGTTTCAGGCAACTTCAAGGCAAGCTGAGCATTGGAGAAGCTTGAGAGAACTTCAAGGAAGCTCACAAGAACTTCAGGCCTCATTCAAAGTTCTCACATTGCCATATTCAGACTCAACTGAACAAGGTATTTGTCAAGTTTCTATCTCTCTATTTAGGCATCCTTAGGTCACGATTTGTGAAGAAAAAATGTAGTCCTTAACTTGCTTAAGCTGTACATATGCATAGTTTCCATTTATATTAACTGAGCTAAGAGTATTTGATTGTTGAAGTTCATGAAAAAACTAGGTCAGAAATTAGGGCCATTAAAATTCTCTCTGTCCTTTGAGAGTTAGGTCACAAAATGGATATGGTTGGAATCGTGATAAAAAATACTATAAGTTTCATGTTGTAAGTTTTTGATTTCATGCAAGCATGAGCAACAACAGGATTTGAAGAAGAATGCGCGCGTTTAGAGAGACAGAGGTCAGGGACGAAGTTATCTGGGTCTGGCGCGCTTGAGCCTTGCATTTCTGACTTTTTGCAACCCCCATTTTACTTCTGCACCCCCTGACTTATTATTTTATATTTTTGTATTTTCTTGCATATTTTTATTTTTTGTGTGCTTGCATTCATTTTTCCATATGATAAAAAATACCCAAAAATATTTTCTTTATTTTTTGCATTTTATTTTATTTTTATTTTATTTTTTTGGCATAATAAATGGTTTATTAAGATTTTATACTTTATTTTCTTAAATAAAACTTGTAAATAATTTGAAAATACTATACATTTTATTTTATTATTTCGGCACATAAAAATAATTATTTTCATACATATTTTATTTTTTAAAAACATTTGTACATAATATTATTATTATTTTTCTTAAATAAAAATGGACAAATAAATATTAGAAAACAATATTTTCTATTAAATCAAAATTCGGGTTTCCCCTTTCAAAAATAATAACATTATTTTTTCTTATTTTTAGAACTTAAATAATTTATTTTTTACATACCTAAAACAATTACAGAACATTTTTGCATATTTACATTTTTATTGCATATTTAAATAATTGTTTATTT
The DNA here is from genome assembly GCA_948472305.1 of Vicia faba. Lineage (NCBI taxonomy): Eukaryota > Viridiplantae > Streptophyta > Magnoliopsida > Fabales > Fabaceae > Vicia > Vicia faba. The sequence continues at coordinate 967,326,001 of OX451740.1, forward strand.
ATTTATTGTACAATAAATTCAATTGAATTGTAATAGTAAATTAGGGCTTTATTTTGTGCAAATATCCCCATTCAAAACTTGTATCCCCGCTCCCATAATATTGTTGTAATAGTTTAGATTTACTTTACGCAATTTATCGCATTATATACATGTTTAGTAAATTAGGGTTTGTAAGATAAGACAAAAAAAAGCAAACAAATAGCATGACCTAATTAAAGACAAAGATGCATGAAAATGACAACACATTGCACACAAGCACCTCTAGGGTTTCACCCACTTTGTTGCCTTAAAAATGGCCATGGCATGCATGTTAGGTATCTTGGCAAAACAAAACAAAACAAAAGATCATAGTCCCTCGATGACGCTAGACAAGGTTGCCTAAAAACAAATGATCTTAGTCCATCAAACTTGCTAAGATACTTGGCACCATTGCTATCATGGTCATACGATGACCCACGCCCGTCCCGTTTAACATACAAAGATAGGGTTGTCTACTAAAACAATAGTAGGTCAATAATGTCAAAGGAATAAAAATGTGTAGGAAATACTTTTGAGTAGGTAGATAAGCTTCTAGTTACTTGATAAATTTGCAAAATGTCCAAGAAATCTCCAAGATCATTTATGGTTAGGGAGAATCGAAGAAATGAAAATGGCAACTTATCACTTTTGTTCAAGGTATTTTCACAATGTTACAAGTTGCAAATCAGTTTCAAACATGCTTGTACTTGGTATTATAGGTCCTAATCATTTCTACACTCCATAATTGAATGCTAACACATTGGATATTGGCTTTATTCTGACCTATGGAGCTTTGCACAAAGAATTAATCCATTTATGGCATAAAGTTCTCAATACCATTTTCATAAAGCTTGCTTTTTCCAACTTTGCAAATCTTGAGCCATGGACCTGATCTTTTGTTGCAAGAAAGATCCACAAACATCAGGCAAAGTACACCAACCCTATGCAGTCCATAAGCTAGCCTGGACAAGCCTTTGGCTTTGTCACTTCACCTTTTCTTCAAAAGCAAGAAAACTTGCAAAAGTCAAGTAAGCTTGTGTATCTGATAAAGGCAAGACTTTGTATCATTTCAACCAACCTCAGAACCTTGTAACAAGCCTTAGCACGAATTGCTTACATCTCAAACACTCCAAAACACAAAAAACACCATTTTCTGCCCAAACAGGACAGTCTCTGCAAATCACTTGCCAACTTGAAATTTGCTCGTGCGTTTTTTGTTTCAAGGCTTCAAACACATTCCATACCTCCTACCTAAACTATCCAGGCCTTTGTCTTGCAACTGTAACCCCTATTTCAAGCTTCACTATTTTCATTTTGAAGGTTTGGAGGATGACTTCTACAAGGAGTTTCAGGCAACTTCAAGGCAAGCTGAGCATTGGAGAAGCTTGAGAGAACTTCAAGGAAGCTCACAAGAACTTCAGGCCTCATTCAAAGTTCTCACATTGCCATATTCAGACTCAACTGAACAAGGTATTTGTCAAGTTTCTATCTCTCTATTTAGGCATCCTTAGGTCACGATTTGTGAAGAAAAAATGTAGTCCTTAACTTGCTTAAGCTGTACATATGCATAGTTTCCATTTATATTAACTGAGCTAAGAGTATTTGATTGTTGAAGTTCATGAAAAAACTAGGTCAGAAATTAGGGCCATTAAAATTCTCTCTGTCCTTCGAGAGTTAGGTCACAAAATGGATATGGTTGGAATCGTGATAAAAAATACTATAAGTTTTATGTTGTAAGTTTTTGATTTCATGCAAGCATGAGCAAGAACAGGATTTGAAGAAGAATGCGCGCGTTTAGAGAGACAGAGGTCAGGGACGAAGTTATCTGGGTCTGGCGCGCTTGAGCCTTGCATTTCTGACTTTTTGCAACCCCCATTTTACTTCTGCACCCCCTGACTTATTATTTTATATTTTTGTATTTTCTTGCATACTTTTATTTTTTGTGTGCTTGCATTCATTTTTCCATATGATAAAAAATACCCAAAAATATTTTCTTTATTTTTTGCATTTTATTATATTTTTATTTTATTTTTTTGGCATAATAAATGGTTTATTAAGATTTTATACTTTATTTTCTTAAATAAAACTTGTAAATAATTTGAAAATACTATACATTTTATTTTATTATTTCGGCACATAAAAATAATTATTTTCATACATATTTTATTTTTTAAAAACATTTGTACATAATATTATTATTATTTTTCTTAAATAAAAATGGACAAATAAATATTAGAAAACAATATTTTCTATTAAATCAAAATTCGGGTTTCCCCTTTCAAAAATAATAACATTATTTTTTCTTATTTTTAGAACTTAAATAATTTATTTTTTACATACCTAAAACAATTACAGAACATTTTTGCATATTTACATTTTTATTGCATATTTAAATAATTGTTTATTTATTTATTGTACAATAAATTCAATTGAGTTGTAATAGTAAATTAGGGCTTTATTTTGTGCAAATATCCCCATTCAAAACTTGTATCCCCCCTCCCATAATATTGTTGTAATAGTTTAGATTTACTTTACGCAATTTATCGCATTATATACATGTTTAGTAAATTAGGGTTTGTAAGATAAGACAAAAAAAAACAAACAAATAGCATGACCTAATTAAAGATAAAGATGCATGAAAATGACAACACATTGCACACAAGCACCTCTAGGGTTTCACCCACTTTGTTGCCTTAAAAATGGCCATGGCATGCATGCTAGGTATCTTGGCAAAACAAAACAAAACAAAAGATCATAGTCCCTCGATGACGCTAGACAAGGTTGCCTAAAAACAAATGATCTTAGTCCCTCAAACTTGCTAAGATACTTGGCACCATTGCTATCATGGTCATACGATGACCCACGCCCGTCCCGTTTAACATACAAAGATAGGGTTGTCTACTAAAACAATAGTAGGTCAATAATGTCAAAGGAATAAAAATGTGTAGGAAATACTTTTGAGTAGGTAGATAAGCTTCTAGTTACTTGATAAATTTGCAAAATGTCCAAGAACTCTCCAAGATCATTTATGGTTAGGGAGAATCGAAGAAATGAAAATGGCAACTTATCACTTTTGTTCAAGGTATTTTCAGAATGTTACAAGTTGAAAATCAGTTTCAAACATGCTTGTACTTGGTATTATAGGTCCTAATCATTTCTACACTCCATAATTGAATGCTAACACATTGGATATTGGCTTTATTCTGACCTATGGAGCTTTGCACAAAGAATTAATCCATTTATGGCATAAAGTTCTCAATACCATTTTCATAAAGCTTGCTTTTTCCAACTTTGCAAATCTTGAGCCATGGACCTGATCTTTTGTTGCAAGAAAGATCCACAAACATCAGGCAAAGTACACCAACCCTATGCAGTCCATAAGCTAGCCTGGACAGGCCTTTGGCTTTGTCACTTCACCTTTTCTTCAAAAACAAGAAAACTTGCAAAAGTCAAGTAAGCTTGTGTATCTGATAAAGGCAAGACTTTGTATCATTTCAACCAACCTCAGAACCTTGTAACAAGCCTTAGCACGAATTGCTTACATCTCAAACACTCCAAAACACAAAAAACACCATTTTCTGCCCAAACAGGACAGTCTCTGCAAATCACTTGCCAACTTGAAATTTGCTCGTGCGTTTTTTGTTTCAAGGCTTCAAACACATTCCATACCTCCTACCTAAACTATCCAGGCCTTTGTCTTGCAACTGTAACCCTTATTTCAAGCTTTACCATTTTCATTTTGAAGGTTTGGAGGATGACTTCTACAAGGAGTTTCAGGCAACTTCAAGGCAAGCTGAGCATTGGAGAAGCTTGAGAGAACTTCAAGGAAGCTCACAAGAACTTCAGGCCTCATTCAAAGTTCTCACATTGCCATATTCAGACTCAACTGAACAAGGTATTTGTCAAGTTTCTATCTCTCTATTTAGGCATCCTTAGGTCACGATTTGTGAAGAAAAAATGTAGTCCTTAACTTGCTTAAGCTGTACATATGCATAGTTTCCATTTATATTAACTGAGCTAAGAGTATTTGATTGTTGAAGTTCATGAAAAAACTAGGTCAGAAATTAGGGCCATTAAAATTCTCTCTGTCCTTTGAGAGTAAGGTCACAAAATGGATATGGTTGGAATCGTGATAAAAATACTATAAGTTTCATGTTGTAAGTTTTTGATTTTATGCAAGCATGAGCAAGAACAGGATTTGAAGAAGAATGCGCGCGTTTAGAGAGACAGAGGTCAAGGACGAAGTTATCTGGGTCTGGCGCGCTTGAGCCTTGCATTTCTGACTTTTTGCAACCCCCATTTTACTTCTGCACCCCCTGACTTATTATTTTATATTTTTGTATTTTCTTGCATATTTTTATTTTTTGTGTGCTTGCATTCATTTTTCCATATGATAAAAAATACCCAAAAATATTTTCTTTATTTTTTGCATTTTATTTTATTTTTATTTTATTTTTTTGGCATAATAAATGGTTTATTAAGATTTTATACTTTATTTTCTTAAATAAAACTTGTAAATAATTTGAAAATACTATACATTTTATTTTATTATTTCGGCACATAAAAATAATTATTTTCATACATATTTTATTTTTTAAAAACATTTGTACATAATATTATTATTATTTTTCTTAAATAAAAATGGACAAATAAATATTAGAAAACAATATTTTCTATTAAATCAAAATTCGGGTTTCCCCTTTCAAAAATAATAACATTATTTTTTCTTATTTTTAGAACTTAAATAATTTATTTTTTACATACCTAAAACAATTACAGAACATTTTTGCATATTTACATTTTTATTGCATATTTAAATAATTGTTTATTTATTTATTGTACAATAAATTCAATTGAGTTGTAATAGTAAATTAGGGCTTTATTTTGTGCAAATATCCCCATTCAAAACTTGTATCCCCCCTCCCATAATATTGTTGTAATAGTTTAGATTTACTTTACGCAATTTATCGCATTATATACATGTTTAGTAAATTAGGGTTTGTAAGATAAGACAAAAAAAAGCAAACAAATAGCATGACCTAATTAAAGACAAAGATGCATGAAAATGACAACATATTGCACACAAGCACCTCTAGGGTTTCACCCACTTTGTTGCCTTAAAAATGGCCATGGCATGCATGCTAGGTATCTTGGCAAAACAAAACAAAACAAAAGATCATAGTCCCTCGATGACGCTAGACAAGGTTGCCTAAAAACAAATGATCTTAGTCCCTCAAACTTGCTAAGATACTTGGCACCATTGCTATCATGGTCATACGATGACCCACGCCCGTCTCGTTTAACATACAAAGATAGGGTTGTCTACTAAAACAATAGTAGGTCAATAATGTCAAAGGAATAAAAATGTGTAGGAAATACTTTTGAGTAGGTAGATAAGCTTCTAGTTACTTGATAAATTTGCAAAATGTCCAAGAAATCTCCAAGATCATTTATGGTTAGGGAGAATCGAAGAAATGAAAATGGCAACTTATCACTTTTGTTCAAGGTATTTTCACAATGTTACAAGTTGCAAATCAGTTTCAAACATGCTTGTACTTGGTATTATAGGTCCTAATCATTTCTACACTCCATAATTGAATGCTAACACATTGGATATTGGCTTTATTCTGACCTATGGAGCTTTGCACAAAGAATTAATCCATTTATGGCATAAAGTTCTCAATACCATTTTCATAAAGCTTGCTTTTTCCAACTTTGCAAATCTTGAGCCATGGACCTGATCTTTTGTTGCAAGAAAGATCCACAAACATCAGGCAAAGTACACCAACCCTATGCAGTCCATAAGCTAGCCTGGACAGGCCTTTGGCTTTGTCATTTCACCTTTTCTTCAAAAGCAAGCAAACTTGCAAAAGTCAAGTAAGTTTGTGTATCTGATAAAGGCAAGACTTTGTATCATTTCAACCAACCTCAGAACCTTGTAACAAGCCTTAGCACGAATTGCTTACATCTCAAACACTCCAAAACACAAAAAACACCATTTTCTGCCCAAACAGGACAGTCTCTGCAAAACACTTGCCAACTTGAAATTTGCTCGTGCGTTTTTTGTTTCAAGGCTTCAAACACATTCCATACCTCCTACCTAAACTATCCAGGCCTTTGTCTTGCAACTGTAACCCCTATTTCAAGCTTCACTATTTTCATTTTGAAGGTTTGGAGGATGACTTCTACAAGGAGTTTCAGGCAACTTCAAGGCAAGCTGAGCATTGGAGAAGCTTGAGAGAACTTCAAGGAAGCTCACAAGAACTTCAGGCCTCATTCAAAGTTCTCACATTGCCATATTCAGACTCAACTGAACAAGGTATTTGTCAAGTTTCTATCTCTCTATTTAGGCATCCTTAGGTCACGATTTGTGAAGAAAAAATGTAGTCCTTAACTTGCTTAAGCTGTACATATGCATAGTTTCCATTTATATTAACTGAGCTAAGAGTATTTGATTGTTGAAGTTCATGAAAAAACTAGGTCAGAAATTAGGGCCATTAAAATTCTCTCTGTCCTTCGAGAGTTAGGTCACAAAATGGATATGGTTGGAATCGTGATAAAAAATACTATAAGTTTTATGTTGTAAGTTTTTGATTTCATGCAAGCATGAGCAAGAACAGGATTTGAAGAAGAATGCGCGCGTTTAGAGAGACAGAGGTCAGGGACGAAGTTATCTGGGTCTGGCACGCTTGAGCCTTGCATTTCTGACTTTTTGCAACCCCCATTTTACTTCTGCACCCCCTGACTTATTATTTTATATTTTTGTATTTTCTTGCATACTTTTATTTTTTGTGTGCTTGCATTCATTTTTCCATATGATAAAAAATACCCAAAAATATTTTCTTTATTTTTTGCATTTTATTATATTTTTATTTTATTTTTTTGGCATAATAAATGGTTTATTAAGATTTTATACTTTATTTTCTTAAATAAAACTTGTAAATAATTTGAAAATACTATACATTTTATTTTATTATTTCGGCACATAAAAATAATTATTTTCATACATATTTTATTTTTTAAAAACATTTGTACATAATATTATTATTATTTTTCTTAAATAAAAATGGACAAATAAATATTAGAAAACAATATTTTCTATTAAATCAAAATTAGGGTTTCCCCTTTCAAAAATAATAACATTATTTTTTCTTATTTTTAGAACTTAAATAATTTATTTTTTACATACCTAAAACAATTACAGAACATTTTTGCATATTTACATTTTTATTGCATATTTAAATAATTGTTTATTTATTTATTGTACAATAAATTCAATTGAGTTGTAATAGTAAATTAGGGCTTTATTTTGTGCAAATATCCCCATTCAAAACTTGCATCCCCCCTCCCATAATATTGTTGTAATAGTTTAGATTTACTTTACGCAATTTATCGCATTATATACATGTTTAGTAAATTAGGGTTTGTAAGATAAGACAAAAAAAAGCAAACAAATAGCATGACCTAATTAAAGACAAAGATGCATGAAAATGACAACACATTGCACACAAGCACCTCTAGGGTTTGACCCACTTTGTTGCCTTAAAAATGGCCATGGCATGCATGCTAGGTATCTTGGCAAAACAAAACAAAACAAAAGATCATAGTCTCTCGATGACGCTAGACAAGGTTGCCTAAAAACAAATGATCTTAGTCCCTCAAACTTGCTAAGATACTTGGCACCATTGCTATCATGGTCATACGATGACCCACGCCCGTCCCGTTTAACAAACAAAGATAGGGTTGTCTACTAAAACAATAGTAGGTCAATAATGTCAAAGGAATAAAAATGTGTAGGAAATACTTTTGAGTAGGTAGATAAGCTTCTAGTTACTTGATAAATTTGCAAAAATTCCAAGAACTCTCCAAGATCATTTATGGTTAGGGAGAATCGAAGAAATGAAAATGGCAACTTATCACTTTTGTTCAAGGTATTTTCACAATGTTACAAGTTGCAAATCAGTTTCAAACATGCTTGTACTTGGTATTATAGGTCCTAATCATTTCTACACTCCATAATTGAATGCTAACACATTGGATATTGGCTTTATTCTGACCTATGGAGCTTTGCACAAAGAATTAATCCATTTATGGCATAAAGTTCTCAATACCATTTTCATAAAGCTTGCTTTTTCCAACTTTGCAAATCTTGAGCCATGGACCTGATCTTTTGTTGCAAGAAAGATCCACAAACATCAGGCAAAGTACACCAACCCTATGCAGTCCATAAGCTAGCCTGGACAGGCCTTTGGCTTTGTCACTTCACCTTTTCTTCAAAAGCAAGCAAACTTGCAAAAGTCAAGTAAGTTTGTGTATCTGATAAAGGCAAGACTTTGTATCATTTCAACCAACCTCAGAACCTTGTAACAAGCCTTAGCACGAATTGCTTACATCTCAAACACTCCAAAACACAAAAAACACCATTTTCTGCCCAAACAGGACAGTCTCTGCAAATCACTTGCCAACTTGAAATTTGCTCGTGCGTTTTTTGTTTCAAGGCTTCAAACACATTCCATACCTCCTACCTAAACTATCCAGGCCTTTGTCTTGCAACTATAACCCCTATTTCAAGCTTCACTATTTTCATTTTGAAGGTTTGGAGGATGACTTCTACAAGGAGTTTCAGGCAACTTCAAGGCAAGCTGAGCATTGGAGAAGCTTGAGAGAACTTCAAGGAAGCTCACAAGAACTTCAGGCCTCATTCAAAGTTCTCACATTGCCATATTCAGACTCAACTGAACAAGGTATTTGTCAAGTTTCTATCTCTCTATTTAGGCATCCTTAGGTCACGATTTGTGAAGAAAAAATGTAGTCCTTAACTTGCTTAAGCTGTACATATGCATAGTTTCCATTTATATTAACTGAGCTAAGAGTATTTGATTGTTGAAGTTCATGAAAAAACTAGGTCAGAAATTAGGGCCATTAAAATTCTCTCTGTCCTTCGAGAGTTAGGTCACAAAATGGATATGGTTGGAATCGTGATAAAAAATACTATAAGTTTTATGTTGTAAGTTTTTGATTTCATGCAAGCATAAGCAAGAACAGGATTTGAAGAAGAATGCGCGCGTTTAGAGAGACAGAGGTCAGGGACGAAGTTATCTGGGTCTGGCACGCTTGAGCCTTGCATTTCTGACTTTTTGCAACCCCCATTTTACTTCTGCACCCCCTGACTTATTATTTTATATTTTTGTATTTTCTTGCATACTTTTATTTTTTGTGTGCTTGCATTCATTTTTCCATATGATAAAAAATACCCAAAAATATTTTCTTTATTTTTTGCATTTTATTATATTTTTATTTTATTTTTTTGGCATAATAAATGGTTTATTAAGATTTTATACTTTATTTTCTTAAATAAAACTTGTAAATAATTTGAAAATACTATACATTTTATTTTATTATTTCGGCACATAAAAATAATTATTTTCATACATATTTTATTTTTTAAAAACATTTGTACATAATATTATTATTATTTTTCTTAAATAAAAATGGACAAATAAATATTAGAAAACAATATTTTCTATTAAATCAAAATTAGGGTTTCCCCTTTCAAAAATAATAACATTATTTTTTCTTATTTTTAGAACTTAAATAATTTATTTTTTACATACCTAAAACAATTACAGAACATTTTTGCATATTTACATTTTTATTGCATATTTAAATAATTGTTTATTTATTTATTGTACAATAAATTCATTTGAGTTGTAATAGTAAATTAGGGCTTTATTTTGTGCAAATATCCCCATTCAAAACTTGTATCCCCCCTCCCATAATATTGTTGTAATAGTTTAGATTTACTTTACGCAATTTATCGCATTATATACATGTTTAGTAAATTAGGGTTTGTAAGATAAGACAAAAAAAAGCAAACAAATAGCATGACCTAATTAAAGACAAAGATGCATGAAAATGACAACACATTGCACACAAGCACCTCTAGGGTTTGACCCACTTTGTTGCCTTAAAAATGGCCATGGCATGCATGCTAGGTATCTTGGCAAAACAAAACAAAACAAAAGATCATAGTCCCTCGATGACGCTAGACAAGGTTGCCTAAAAACAAATGATCTTAGTCCCTCAAACTTGCTAAGATACTTGGCACCATTGCTATCATGGTCATACGATGACCCACGCCCGTCCCGTTTAACAAACAAAGATAGGGTTGTCTACTAAAACAATAGTAGGTCAATAATGTCAAAGGAATAAAAATGTGTAGGAAATACTTTTGAGTAGGTAGATAAGCTTCTAGTTACTTGATAAATTTGCAAAAATTCCAAGAACTCTCCAAGATCATTTATGGTTAGGGAGAATCGAAGAATTAAAATGGCAACTTATCACTTTTGTTCAAGGTATTTTCACAATGTTACAAGTTGCAAATCAGTTTCAAACATGCTTGTACTTGGTATTATAGGTCCTAATTATTTCTACACTCCATAATTGAATGCTAACACATTGGATATTGGCTTTATTCTGACCTATGGAGCTTTGCACAAAGAATTAATCCATTTATGGCATAAAGTTCTCAATTCCATTTTCATAAAGCTTGCTTTTTCCAACTTTGCAATTCTTGAGCCATGGACCTGATCTTTTGTTGCAAGAAAGATCCACAAACATCAGGCAAAGTACACCAACCCTATGCAGTCCATAAGCTAGCCTGTACAGGCCTTTGGCTTTGTCACTTCACCTTTTCTTCAAAAGCAAGCAAACTTGCAAAAGTCAAGTAAGCTTGTGTATCTGATAAAGGCAAGACTTTGTATCATTTCAACCAACCTCAGAACCTTGTAACAAGCCTTAGCACGAATTGCTTACATCTCAAACACTCCAAAACACAAAAAACACCATTTTCTGCCCAAACAGGACAGTCTCTGCAAATCACTTGCCAACTTGAAATTTGCTCGTGCGTTTTTTGTTTCAAGGCTTCAAACACATTCCATACCTCCTACCTAAACTATCCAGGCCTTTGTCTTGCAACTGTAACCCCTGTTTCAACCTTCACCATTTTCATTTTGAAGGTTTGCAGGTTGACTTCTACAAGGAGTTTCAGGCAACTTCAAGGCAAGCTGAGCATTAGAGAAGCTTGAGAGAACTTCAAGGAAGCTCACAAGAACTTCAGGCCTCATTCAAAGTTCTCACATTTCCATATTCAAACTCAACTGAACAAGGTATTTGTCAAGTTTCTATCTCTCTATTTAGGCATCCTTAGGTCACGATTTATGAAGCAAAAATGTAGTCCTTAACTTGCTTAAGCTGTACATATGCATAGTTTCCATTTATATTAACTGAGCTAAGAGTATTTGATTGTTGAAGTTCATGAAAAAACTAGGTCAGAAATTAGGGCCATTAAAATTCTCTCTGTCCTTCGAGAGTTAGGTCACAAAATGGATATGGTTGGAATCGTGATTAAAAATGCTATAAGTTTCATGTTGTAAGTTTTTGATTTCATGCAAGCATGAGCAAGAACAGGATTTGAAAAAGAATGCGCGTCTTTAGAGAGACAGAGGTCAGGGACGAAGTTATCTGGGTCTGGCGCGCTTGAGCCTTGCATTTTTGACTTTTTGCAACCCCCATTTTACTTCTGCACCCCCCTGACTTATTATTTTATATTTTTGTATTTTCTTGCATATTTTTATTTTTTGTGTGCTTGCATTCATTTTTCCATATGATAAAAAATACCCAAAAATATTTTCTTTATTTTTTGCATTTTATTATATTATATTTTTATTTTATTTTTTTGCATAATAAATGGTTTATTAAGATTTTATACTTTATTTTCTTAAATAAAACTTGTAAATAATTTGAAAATACTATTCATTTTATTTTATTATTTTGTCACATAAAAATAATTATTTTCATACATATTTTATTTTTTAAAAACATTTGTACATAATATTATTATTATTTTTCTTAAATAAAAATGGACAAATAAATATTAGAAAACAATATTTTCTATTAAATCAAAATTAGGGTTTCCCCTTTCAAAAATAATAACATTATTTTTTCTTATTTTTAGAACTTAAATAATTTATTTTTTACATACCTAAAACAATTACATAACATTTTTGCATATTTACATTTTTATTGCATATTTAAATAATTGTTTATTTATTTATTGTACAATAAATTCAATTGAGTTGTAATAGTAAATTAGGGCTTTATTTTGTGCAAATATCCCCATTCAAAACTTGTATCCCCCTCCCATAATATTGTTGTAATAGTTTAGATTTACTTTACGCAATTTATCGCATTATATACATGTTTAGTAAATTAGGGTTTGTAAGATAAGACAAAAAAAAGCAAACAAATAGCATGACCTAATTAAAGATAAAGATGCATGAAAATGACAACACATTGCACACAAGCACCTCTAGGGTTTCACCCACTTTGTTGCTTTAAAAATGGCCATGGTATGCAAGCTAGGTATCTTGGCAAAACAAAACAAAACAAAAGATCATAGTCTCTCGATGACGCTAGACAAGGTTGCCTAAAAACAAATGATCTTAGTCCCTCAAACTTGCCAAGATACTTGGCACCATTGCTATCATGGTCATACGATGACCCACACCCGTCCCGTTTAACATACAAAGATAGGGTTGTCTACTAAAACAATAGTAGGTCAACAATGTCAAAGGAATAAAAATGTGTAGGAAAGACTTTTGAGTAGGTAGATAAGCTTCTAGTTACTTTATCAATTTGCAAACAATCCTTGCTATTTTCAAACAAACACACACACATTTCAAAACAATTTCTAAACAACTTTAAAAACATTGAAACATTTTTCAAAAGACAAACATCTTTGTATACATTCTTACAAACAAGAATCATTACAAAGATTTCCTAAACAAAGGCCTCTTTTCAAAATACTTTCAAAACCACACAAAGCACCATTTCAAACAATTGAAAAAGCAAAGAAAGTGATCTAAAACAAGTAACTAAGAGCCCATGGAAAACCATGGATGAAAAGGGTGCTAGCACCTTCCCTTTTCATAATCTACCCCCCTAACCCAAAAACAATCTCAAAGGTCTTTCCTGTGCTTTTTTACCTTTCCTTTTGGATAAAATAATAGTCGGTGGCGACTCTTGCTAAACCGCAACATTTGCAAACACAAACGCAAAACCTCAAGTCAGTTCTCCTACCGCATCACACACTTCAACGCAAAGCAATTGTCCATAGAATGACTAACTCCTCTTGAATGGAATTCACATCTTGCGTTAGCATCATAGTTAGGAGGAAGTCCTACGGGTGGTGGTGGCATATTTCTCAAACCAATCAACTTCAAATCAAGCAAATGGTGGAGTGCTTCAGTAAGAGATACTGGCAAGGGATCAAATTTTATCGGTTGTTTCTACTGCTGATTATTATACTGACAGGGAGCATCTTGTTGTCTTTATTGTTGAGGCACTGTATTCAGTCTCTGCTACGGAGGAGCATTAATAGGAATAGAAACATCATTGATTTGTTGGTGCTGATGATCCTCTCTTCTTCCTCTAGGAGAGTAAACCGCACTTGCGTCGCCTTCCCTTTTCTTAGGGTAATTGTTGAATGGTTTCTTACTGCCCCCTGATGAGCCACTAGAACCTCCAATCTGAATTTTCCCCAATTTCAAACCTACCTCAATTCTTTCACCGGCCATAACCAAGTCTGCAAATCCTGCTGAGGTACTTCTTATCATGTGCTCATAGAATGGCCCTTGCAGGGTACTCATAAACATATCGATGAGTTATATCTCCATGAGTGGAGGTTGAACCCTCGCAGCCAACTCACGCCACTTCTGAGCGTATTCCTTGAAAGATTCTCTTCGTCCCTGTGACAAATTTTGTAACTGAGTGTGATTAGGCGCCATATCCACATTGTACTGATAATGTTTCACAAAAGCCCGAGCGAGATCATTCTAGCAAAGAATATGGGTTTTCTCCAACTTCATGTACCACTCCAGGGATGCCCCAGATAGGCTATCCTGGAAAAAGTGAATCAAAACCCCTGATCCTCAGTATGCACCGACATCTTTCAGAAATAAGCAGTTGCATGAGTAACAGGACATGACGTTCCGTTGTACTTTTCAAATACATGAGGCTTGAACTTTGGAGGAACTTTCACCCCAGACACCAACCTGATATCATTAGCATCCATACCAAGGACTCCTTGCCCTTCCACAGCCTTCAAACGTTCTTCCAACAACCGATACCTCCTATCTTCAACCTGAAATTTCGGATCTGAATACCAAACAGAAAACTGATCTTCATCCTGATCAAAGTCATAATCCTGCTCCTGATAGTTCCTTGCACTGCCCTGATTATCTCTTCTGTTCCCCACAAGACGAGGTCCCGGAGACGGGGGAAACTTCCCTACATTGCACACAAAAGGGTTTCCAGGCATCCCGTGAAAACTTCCAACAGGATGATCTCGCACATCCCCTAATCCTACAAAAATGTCCTGATAGAGCCCTTGATTTCCACCACCCCCTGGATAGTGGCGTTGGTTGTTGACAATGGCAACCAGTTCCTCCTATCGGCGATTCACATTGGTGAGGACTTCCATGAACTGGGTCATCTGAGTAGCCATCTGGGACCTCATTTCAGCGAGTTCAGCTTGAACTTGTTCCATCTTTCTTGGAAAATTGTTTCTGGTGGAATACCGATGAGTAGTCGTCTTGAATTCTGAATAAGAAAAGCAGCAGAATAAGAATATCGTCTTGAGATAACCTGTAATGTTATGAAATGCATGATGTGCATGATATGTTTGTCATTTCCCGGTATTCAAGAGTCCTTTTATTCATCAATCACGGCGTGCGACCAAAGATAATCAAGCATACAATCAAAGGAAAGGAGGACAAAAAGACAAACACTTCAATAGTTTACAAACAAAAGAAACGGTGTTCAAGTGACTTCGGACATTTAAGAGTGTAACGATTAAACAATAAAATACATGTTTCAAAGTAAACTTAACAAAAACTGAATAATAAAAACAAACAAATGGTCCCTTCCAACAATCCTGGGGGTGACCAAATACACCAAAGGTAAGTAACAAAAACTAAATCTCCGGAACAAGAAACGCTTCAAGGTGTTGACAATACTCTTGGAGCCTGGCTTTCTCCTTCAAAAGTTATGATGCAAACTCTTTGCTTGCTTGAAATCGATTCTCTGTGACACGCCTCTGGGCTACTTCCTTCTTAAGCTGAGCATCTTTGTCTTTGAGCTTTTTCTCCAAGTTCTGAATCTTCTTCTTGTAGCTATTCTCAGATGCCTGAAGCTTCCGACACTCTTGCTGAGTCTTACTCAACTCTTCTTCCATTTCAACATGAGATCTCTTCCTAAAACTGGTTGTATCAAAAATTTCCCCTTGAGCTTCTTTGAGTTTGCGAGCTAA
Source organism: Vicia faba (assembly GCA_948472305.1). NCBI lineage: Eukaryota > Viridiplantae > Streptophyta > Magnoliopsida > Fabales > Fabaceae > Vicia > Vicia faba. The sequence goes on from OX451740.1 coordinate 967,341,389, forward strand.
GTCGGCCCTTTCTTGATCTATCCAATAGAGTTTCATCCTTGCCTCACGGTCTTTTGCACGAAGTTGAATGTTCTCAACATGAACCTGGGTGAACACCTCGGTAGGCACCGTGTTACTCAGAACAGTAGGAGGTTGCCCATATATTGGAGCCGACCTTGCAAATGGTAACCGTAAAATCTTAACCCTGGCTCTAATCCATTCCAAGTAAGGAACCCTAGCAATAGGCACCTTCTTTCCCAAAGTAGTTCTATCCTTCTTGTGAATTCCCTTCCAAGCACTTGTCACTCTTTTCAACATCACAGGATCACTTCCTCCAAATAAAATCCTGTAGTATCCTCACTTGATTTCCAATTGTATTTCACCTCTTTCCAACTCAAATGGAGAATTTCAGCGATAACCTCGAACTTCAGCTTCTCCGGCATTTGGACAAAAGGAACTTCATCGGACAACTTGATATTAAGTAGGTACACGTACTCTTCTAATGTGGGAACCAGTTGATAATATTGAAAAGTAAAACACCATAATTCCTTGTCATAGAACTGGAAGAGGGTGATCAAAGCCATTGGGTCAACTGGAGTGTTAAGGATTAGTAACAAATTGCCATAATTTTCGTTGAAATTATTCAGAACATTACCCTTCAGATAGGAGCTCAACCTCTTCAATTTGGACACATCAATAGTAGGAATATGATAAGCGAATGTATTCCTGGAGGGCTCTTTAACACGAACTGGATCAAACTCATCTGACGGGAGGCCAGCCATTTCTGATGAAAAGAAGACTCTTGAATGTCCCTTGAAGATGACATGCGCATGCTAGTTATTTTTTATACATCATTTCTTTTATAAATAAATATGCTATGATGCAACATGATAGGATCAAAGTTTCACACTGGATAATGGCTGGACCATTACAGAACAGCACCACTCAAGATCAAAAGAAAATCCCAAAGCTTCAAAACTATCATGGGAACCTGAGTCACCTTCGCAACACAAAGTCACCAACAGTACCTGTACCTGTAAGAAAAGTTTTCCCGCCCCTCTCACGGGTGTAGTCTAGGTCAAGGTAAGGTTAAAAGCCAAATCAGAGTACAAGAGCTCGAATGTCGGTATCATCATACGATAACACCTATCTGAACTACCTCCGAAGTCATGGGTCTCATGGTCAGGTCTACAAAGCATCCGCCTCATAGCTGCCATGGCCACTTTATTCCTAGTTCCTATGGAATTCACTCATAGCCTAGGTACGAGGCCTTTTACCTTATGGAACAACCCGCCCACCAAGATAATCCAGAATCCAAATAGTCCACCCAAATCCAGTATGCAGAAAGTAAAGCACACATAGGATGCAATGCAAACAGATAAATATGCAAAGCGGTAAAAATAAACACCCAAAAAGAAAACAAACAAGATCTAGGATCGACTTCGGGATGGACCAGCAAAAGGTCAACCTATCCCCAGTGAAGTCATCAGCTGGAACAACACGGCCAAAACCTATCTTATGGATGTAATGAAACATCAATGAAGTCGCCACCGAACGTCTTTTATCCCGCCGAAATGGAAAGTTAAACATCGAGAAAACATGAAAAGGGAGAAATCATGGCCTTTCGACCGAGAGATCGGGTAAGGGAGTCTGTTACGCGAGGGGAAGGTATTAGCACCCCACACGCCCGTAGTACTCTACGGTATCCACTCTTGTTGTCTAATCTAATGGGTGTGGTCAAAACCTATGTCTATGGCTTAAAGCTGAAAAGGGAATGCATGCAAAAGAAAAAGAAAACAATGTAGCTAAAATAAAAGTTGTGCTCGGTTGGGCCCCACCCCTTTGCCTATGTATCCCTTTTAAGGAATCAGAGCAGCCATAGTTTGGCTCATATATTTTGGTTGGTTTGTGTTTTTTAGTTAAGACGACAAAAACAATCAAGATGGCAAAACATCAAATAAAGCAACAAACAATTGAGATGGTAAAACATCGACTAAATAAAAGCAAAGCAACATGTCAAAGATAGAGAAACACCAAAAGATAAAACATCACATCTAACAATGACATTGAGAGTCAAAGTAGGATAACCAACATGTGCGATGGCGAAACACCAGCTTCAAACAAGTATGCGATGGAGAAACATCGACTAAAAGATAACAAGGTATCATGGAAAAGATGGCGAAACATCAATAAAATGGATAACAAAATATCACACCTAACAATGATATTGAGAATTAAGGTAGGATAACAAACATGTGCGATGGTAAAACATCGGCTTCAAACAGATGTGCGATGGCGAAACATCAGTTATAAGATAACAAGATATCACGGCAAGGATGGCGAAACATCAATAAAACAGATGACAAAATATCACACCTAACAATGATATTGAGAATCAAGGTAGGATAACAAACATGTGAGATGGTGAAACATCGGCTTCAAACAGATGTGCGACGGAGAAACATCGGCTATAAGATAACAAGGTATCATGGCAAGGATGGAGAAACATCAATAAAACAGATGACAAAATATCACACCTAACAATGATATTGAGAACCAAGGTAGGGTAACAAACACGTGCGATGGCGAAACACCGGCTTCAAACAAATGTGCAATGGAGAAACATCGACTAAAAGGTTCAAAAACAAAACCAAGAGGCGCACAAACAAATAGGATTGGTTTGTATCTTTTACCTTGAATAAGGGTTTGAATTTATTAGAAGTGTTTTATGATTTGCCAAGAAAACAGTTTTTGTTTTAAGATGCAAAATGCAAAGAAAGGAAAAAATAACTGAGGGAAACTAGCCTAGAACTATCCCTAGTGTTATCATAAAAAGGTTGACCCTAAGGTTGAGGATAAAGGAAAACCCTACCTTAGTTAACATGTCAAAGGAAGCTTAACAAAACTATCCTATAGGGAACAGGCAATGAGAGTGAAGTCGTGATCTCAATTTCTAAATTGAGTGACTCATCGATCAACAGTTAAAGAAGAAAAACAATAAACATCCTATAGGGAACATGCAATGAGAGCGAAGTCGTGATCTCAATTTCTAAATTGAGTGACTCATCGATCAAAAGCAAACACAACACATGTGTCAGACAAAAAAAAAACAGAGGGCCTCCTGACATATATCAGCAACAGAGGACCCATCATGCAACATAGAACCATGAAAATAGAAGAAAGGAAATAGTGCAATACCAAACAGATAACTATCCATAGAAACTGAGCAAGAATAAAAGAAACCCAGAGAACTTCAAGCAAGCTGGCATCAGCAGATAAGTCAAGTTAGAAATTACGCCATCAGGATGTAAGTATTGTGATTTTCAGATATTAACAGATCACATGGGCAATGTATGTCATTCATAATCACATATACATATACTGCATATACTATCAAATATGCCAAGCACAAGAGTAGTGCAAACATAATAAGTTGTGTTTCACAAATAAAGTGAAACACAATAGCCTCAAGTCAGAAATGGAAAACCTTTCTTAAAGTACCTCGCACATTCAATAACCAAGTTAGTATTCCCATAAATAGAATGATGATTCACATAAGGGATGGATTATGACACCATAATGAAGTGAGGAAACATGATAGAAACTATCAAACATTAGTCATGATAAACAAAAGAAACAAGCATATGCACAATTTGGTCAAAAGAATCAGAGGAATGTTGCTCCTTTCTATAACCATGTTGAGTTGACAATTGAATATGAATCAAGGATAATGGGAGCTTGAGAAGAATACAATCAAAGACCTGAAGGTCAGTAGCAAACACAATTCAATTATTCACAATTAATTCATCACAACTCACAAGTATAATAGAAGAGGAATTTCATAAAGTGCATCAAAAAGGTTCAAACATGGGGAATTAAGTAAAATGGCTTGAGTTCATGTGGATAAACACATCCAACATGATCATTAGGTGCCCAATCATAGGCCTCACTCAAGTTCATTGGACATCAAACAAATTGCAACAAGATATGCAACATTAATTGGGTACCTTCACTTCAAAAATACATCAAAAATAGAAACAAGGATCAATAATTCAAACCAAAAATCTCTTAGCATCTTTGAAGTGTATAGAAGTCAGAAAGCAAGTCTTATGTTCATGGATAGTTGAGGAGGGGATCAAATGCGGCCCAAAGTTCAAAACTAGTTGGCCAAACTACCAAACTAGACAAGCTTTCAAAATAATTTATGGAAAAATATCAAACCAAGTCAAATAATTCAAGAAAAATGGTTTTCAGATCCTCAATACATTCATGAACCATAAACAAAACCTAAATTTGAATGAAAATCCAGGGCATAATGGTTTTGAAAATGAAACTTACACAATAAGCAACAAAACCCTAATTGTTTGAATTTTAGTCTTAACTATTAATTAGGTGAGATTAAAATTCAAACATTTCAAACCAAGATCATACAAGTCACAAGGAAACCCTAAATTTCAGAATACATATTTTTCACATTTTTTTGAATTAAGGAAAAGTCAAAAATAAAATCAAATTCAAGCAATTAATCAATTAAACAAATATTCATATCTCAAAATAAAATTCTAAACAAAAATCAGAAAAAATATCCAAACAAAATTATATTCAAATATTAGAATTAAAAACACACATCCCTGATTTTTGGTGGAATTTTTGAATTAAGGGAGATATTAAAATAAAAAATCAAACAAACAAATAACAATTAAACTATTATTTAATGGAAAAAATGCAAACCCTAGCCAAAAGTTATGAAAAGGTCAAGATAAAATTATATTCAGATTCTATGATTAAAATAAACTTGCATGATTTTTTTTTGAGAATTTTTGAATTAAAGGAAGTATTAAAATAAAAAATTATGAAACAAATATTTCAATTAAACTTTTGAAATTAAATTTCTAATCAAAAATAGAAAAAATGCTAAACCAAAGTCAGAATCAATTTCTAAATCATTTTATGAGTCCAAATTATTTTTTGTGGAATTTTTAGGTCAAAGAAACTATTAAAATAAAAATAATCTTTAAACAAACAATTAATTAAACTCATTAATTTTTAGACCAATCAAAACATTTTTAAACATTCCAATAAAATTACACAAGATAGTAGAGATTATTTTGGACTTGTGATAATTTTTCCGAATTTTTTTAAATTGTTTTGATCATGAAATAAAAATCAGAAAATGAATTAAAACAAAAATATGAAAAATGCATGATAATTTGAAACAAGCCAATCACAGCGCGCCACCTCACTTCATCTTCAACCTCTAGCATAGGGCAAAATGCGTGCAATACAACAGTTCATGAGCCTATGTTCAAATCCATCAATCATGCTCGTTTCTTAACCAAAATCCATGAAATCAAGTGCAAATTAAAGATAGCATATCATACTACATGATGCAATTTGAATCAACCTCAAAGATCAAGCATGGATCAAGAAATAAAGTCTCAAAAACTGAAAAAACTCACTGCAATCATCAAAGTCAGGAACACGGTTTCAACAATTCTGCTTGAATCAAAGCTTAAATATACATCAATCCTAGTGATTGGCCAGCTAGCAACTCAATGAACATGATTTACATCATCAATTGAAACACATAAATCAAAGTTCAAGAAACTCACATGGATTTGAAATCTAGAAACACGATTCCTTCACTCCAGAAGCAATCCAATGGTGTAGGCTTGATCTCCTTACTTCACTGAAGATGAATCACCAAGAATTTTGAAGAATGGTCCAAGGAGAAGAGAGATTCGAAGCAATTTGCAGAGATGCTTCCAAAACGTTCAAATATGCAATGTAGCGATTATCAGCCTCTCCCTCCACAAATGAGCCTTGATTCTTGTTATATAGCACGAGGGTAAGAGGATAAAAGTGGTATTTGGCACTCAAAATTGATGGAGGGTAAGTTTGGAAGTTTTGGCCAAAATGAGGATGCACATGGAATCTAGGTTTCACTCGTGCATTTGCTTGCCTTTTGTGAGTTTTGTGAGCCAAATGAAGTCAGAATTGCATGCCCAAAGTGCCAGCTCATGATTGTTTGAAATGAAGAAGTGTTGGTGATTTTGCAAAATTGAGCATGTTTTGTATTTTTTCACCCATGCAAGTTCATGAAGCATATGGGCACGAAATGATGAGTGTAATGGGCCTCATCATGTCACAAATTGCACATGGGCTTGATTAGAAGCAAAAGGAATGGCTAAAACTTGAGTTTGCAAGAAATGGCCATTTTTCATATTTGTCAAAATTCAATAAAATGCCTCAAATTCCCAAAGTTCATAACTTGCTCATACTTTTGAATTTTGACACAAATGTGTATAATTTGGAAAGGTATTGAAAATATCTACAATACCTTAGTTTTGAGTTTTTGCAATTGAATCCATTAAGGTCCTCAAAATTTGACATGAAATTCACTAATTTCGGAAAATGACCTATAATTTTCTGACTTCCAAGCTTTATAACTCTTGACTATTTGCCAATTTGGACATGAAACCAAAAGGAGATGAAAGATCATCCTCTTATCTTTCCAATCATACTTCATTTGCATTTTTTTGGATCAAAGGTGAATAAAATATGAATTTTTGAAATTAAGTCCTTATTTTCCAAAATTATAAACTTTTAGGGTTTCTTCATGAACAAATTTCAACCCAAACCTCAATCTCTTTGATCCAATGATAAAAATGGACTTGAAATATGAAAATTACACCCTTGAATTGATGGTTGGCCAAAAATTCACTTGGTCAACCTTGACTTTGACTGATATGAAGAGCAGGTTGATTGAGATGTTGAAAGAATATGTGGATATTTTTGCTTGGTCTTACCAAGATATGTCTGGTCTAGATACAGATATTGTAGAGCACCGTTTGCCGCTTAAGCCAGAGTGCCCGCCAATCAAATAGAAGTTGCGAAGAACTCATCCAGATTGGCAGTGAAGATCAAAAAGGAAGTTCTAAAGCAGATTCATGTTTATTTTCTTATGACATAAGTGTACCCTCAGTGGATTGCCAATATTGTCCCAGTACCGAAGAAAGATGGAAAAGTTCACATGTGCGTAGATTACAGAGATCTAAATAAAGCTAGTCCAAAAGATGATTTTCCATTGCCACACATTGATATGTTAGTGGATAGCACAGCAAAATTCAAAGTTTTCTCGTTCATGGACGGATTTTCCGGTTATAATCAAATAAGGATGGCTCTTGAGGACATGGAAAAAACAACGTTTATCACACCCTGGGGAACACTCTGTTACAGAGTGATGCCCTTCGGGTTGAAGAACGCTGGTGCAACGTACCAGAGGGCTATGAAAACCTTATTCCATGATCTGATGTACAAGGAAATTGAGGTATATGTTGATGATATGATTGCTAAATCCCAGACTGAAGAAGGGCATATAGAAGATTTGTTGAAGTTGTTTCAGCATTTGAGGAAGTATCGTCTCCACTTGAAACCAAATAAATGTACCTTCGGTGTTTGGTCAAGGAAATTGTTTGGTTTGATTGTCAGCCAGAGAGGTATTGAAGTTGACCCTGATAAAGTCAAAGAAATTCAACAAATTCCAGCACCGAGAACTGAAAAGCAAGTCAGAGGGTTCCTCAGGCATTTGAATTATATCTCCAGATTCATTTCCCACATGACTACAACGTGTGAACCGATCTTTAAGTTATTAAAGAAAGATCAAGGTTTTGTATGGATAGATGACTGCCAAATGGCATTTGAAAGTATTAAAGAATGTATGCTTGAACCTCCTATCTTGCTCCCTCCTGTTGAAGGAAGATCATTGATTATGTATCTGACAGTGTTAGATAATTCCATGGGCTGTATTCTGGGACAACAATATGAAACAGGGAAGAAAGAGTATGCCATTTATTATCTTAGTAAAAAGTTTACTGATTGTAAATCGCGGTATTCCATGCTGGAAAAGACATGTTGTGCTCTGGCCTGGGCGACAAAACGTTTGTGGCAATATATGTTGAATCGCACTACTTGGTTGATCTCCAAAATGGATCAAATCAAGTACATTTTTGAAAAGCCTCCTCTTATTGGGAGAATTGCCTGCTGGCAGATGCTGTTATCTGAATATGACATATAATACCATACTCAAAAAGCTATTAAAAGCAGTGTGTTGGCAGATTATCTTGCTCACCAACCAATTGATGATTATCAGTCTGTGAAGTTTGATTTCCCCGATGAGGATGTGATGTTTCTGAAAGTGAAAGATTGTGATGAACCATTTCCAGAGGAAGTTCCTGATCCTAAATTTCGCTGGAGTATGATATTTGATGGAACTGTGAATGCTTATGGTAAAGGAATTGGTGTTGTGATTGTCACTCCACATGGTTCACACATTCTTTTACTGCAAGGTTGACATTTGATTATACTAATAATATGGAAGAATATGAGGCTTGCATCATGGGTATCGAGGAAGCTATTGATCTCAGAATTAAAATTCTAGATGTGTATGGCTATTCAGCTTTGGTAATAAATCAGATTAAAGGAGAGTGGGATACTCGTCACCCAAGCTTGATCCCTTACAAAGATAATGCTAGAAGATTGTTACCCTTCTTTAATAAAGTTGAATTCCATCACATCCCTAGAGATGAAAATCAAATGGCAGATGCTCTGGCAACTCTAGCTTCTATGTATCAAGTTAATACTTGGAATGATATACCTCTAATTATAGTTCGACGAATGGATAGGCCTATTCATGTGTTTACAACAGAAGAGGTAGCCGATGAGAAACCTTGGTATTATGATATCAAGCATTTTCTCCAGACTCAGGAATACCCAATTGGTGCTTCGAATAAAGATAGAAAGACATTGAGAAGATTGGCTGGCAGTTTCTTCCTCAGTGAAAATGTGTTGTACAAGAGAAACTATGACATGGTTTTGCTCAGATGCGTGGATAGACACGAAGAAGACATGTTGATGCATGAGATTCATGAAGGTTCCTTTGGCACTCATGCTAATGGACATTAGATGGTTAAAAAGATGCTAAGGGAAGGTTACTATTGACAGACAATGGAATCTGACTGTTACAAATTTGCAAAGAAGTGCCATAAATGCAAGATTTATACGAACAAGATTCATGTGCCTCCAACACTTCTAAATGTTATTTCTTCCCCGTGTCCTTTCTCTATGTGAGGTATTGACATGATTGGAATGATAGAACCCAAAACATAAAATGGACACCATTTTATCTTGGTAGCAATTGATTACTTAACCAAATAGGTGGAAGCTTCTTTATAGCCTAATGTTACTAAGCAGGTGGTTGTGTGCTTCATTAAGAATAAGCTCATATGTCGGTATGGTGTGCCGAGCAGAATTATCACCGATAATGGCTCAAATCTGAACAACAAGACGATAACAGAACTTTATGAAGAATTCAAGATTGTCCATCATAATTCATCTCCGTACAGGCCGAAGATGAATGGGGCTGTTGAAGCTGCTAATAAGAATATCAAGAAGATCATCCAGAAGATGGTTTTTACTTATAAAGATTGGCATGAAATGCTCCCTTTTGATTTACATGGATATCAGACATCTGTCCGCACTTCAACAGGAGAAACCCTATTCTCCCTTGTGTATGGAATGGAAGCGGTGCTCCTAATCGAGGTTGAGATTCCCTCTTTGCATGTGATAATGGAAACCAAGTTGTCAGAGGCTGAATTGGTCCATAACATGTTTGACCAATTGAATTTGATCGAAGAAAAGAGAATGACAGCTTTGTGTCATGGGCAGTTATATCAGAAGAGAATGAAGAGAGCTTTTGATAAGAAGGTCAAACCTCGTGAATTCAAAGAAGGCGACCTCGTGCTCAGGAAGATCATGTCTTTTAATGCTGATTCTAGGGGCAAGTGGACTCCCAATTTTGAAGGCCCATATGTTGTCAAGAAAGCCTTCTCTTGAGGTGCATTAATTCTTGAAACTATGGATGGCGAGGAGTTCCCACATCCCATGAATGCTGATGTAGTCAACAAATACTTCGCTTAAAGAAATAAAAGAACAACTCGCTAAGTTGAAAACCCGAAAGGGCGGCTTAGGCAAAAAAGAGCGTCTCGGTAGGCCGAAAACCCGAAAGGGCGGTCTACGCAAAAATTAGAGACGTAAACAGAATAAAATTTCCCGCTAAGTTGAAAACCCGCGAGGGCAGCTTAGGCAAAAGTCAGAGACTTTCTTGGCAAGTAACTGCATTAGACAAGACTTGATCATTGAAGCAACAATCTTCTTAGATTCTCACCATACTTCAACAGAAGCTGATGCTCAGGATTTCAAAGTTGTTAGAGGGAATAGTGGTCATTGTATCTCAATGTATCTTTTCCATTATATATTACCATTTTCCAAACTTTGTAATTATCCATGGAGTCTCGCCATTCGCAGACTACCACTCTATCAATAAAATTTGAGCTTTTACCCAATTCTTTGTAGTTCTTATTTTTATTCAGCTTACAAAGACTCCATTTATTATTGATAATAATTTTCAAAGAAAAAAGGATTAAATAACAAAATTGTTTTTCAAAAAGAATTTACAACTTACTTTTACTTTAAGATTTTGTGATTCAAGAAGAAAACAAAAGTGGTGATCCCAGGAATGGACGAACTCCAGTAATCATAGTAAGTTTTGTTTCCCCCTCGGGAAGGTTTTCTCAGGTCGTTTTCACTGGTATGCGTGTGATTCTTGTATATTGAAGACGATACCAATTGGCGTAAGGTGTAGTATTGGGTTTGTGATCCCAGTGTCCCCAGTCAAGTGTTAGTTATTTTCTAATTTTTGAGTTTGCATGGTCTGAGGCCTCTATCCAAGATTCCCCAGCAAAGTTTTCCCTCATATGATGAAAGGTTTTGTTCCCTTGGTGTGCAGAGATTGGAACTATTTGCAAAAATGTCGCTCTTTCTGCAGTATTGGCATTATTGTTGGTATTTATTTCCCAGGCAGCTAGACCATGGCAGTATATTTTCTAAGAAGTGTTGAGATAGTTTCAATCCTTTGGGTTTTCACCCTCCAAGTGCTGGGTTTGATTTAAAATCCCCATGTGTTTGACCTCTTTCTGTAATGTTGACTTCTTGATTCCCCAGGAAGGCTATCCTAGGGAATCTTTTGTTTGAATAAATTTGCATGATATGAAGACTCAATCCAAGATTCCCCAAGGAAGGCTTCACTATTTGATAGAAGTATTTTCTCCCCGTGCATGCTGAGTTGGGCTCATTTGTGAAGTATCTCCCTTTCGACAGTTCTTGCATTTTGTTTGATCGCCCAATAATCAGGAAGGGGCAGTGTTTTATCTAAGAAGTGTTGAGGCATTTATCAATTTTTTTGGGTTTTCACCCGCCAAGTGCTGGGTTTCATTTAAAATCCCCATAAGATTGATTTCTTGCTGTTATGTTTGACTTCTTAGCTCCACAAGTTGTTATCCCCATGAGGTTTCATACTTTTTCCCTAGAGAAGTTGGTGCAATGCTTACTCTCGATATTCAAGAACTATCTCTGGTTTCCCCAATGAAGAACGTATCTTGGTTTCCCCTCTTCGATGAGGTGTTGACCTCCCCAATGAAGTCAGCACGAGGTTCCTAGTTGATATCTCAATGATGAGGCACTATCCCTCCAATGAAGTTTGTATGATGTTTCCCCAATGAAGTCAGCTTGAAATCCTTAGTTGATGTTTTGCCGATATGGTTCCCATCTGCCTTATTTCAAATCAGTATTGCAATCCCCAGTAGAAGTGCGAACCGTGAAGGCATTTGTTTCCCCATTGAAGTCTGAGTGCTATTCCCTGGTAAATCCTGGAGAAGGATTTTATATCCCTGTATCTGTACTATTTTTACGCTATGATTTGTTTACTTCTGGATTATGTTCCACCCCAGTGAAGTTAAGCCGCGAAATAGTATTTTGCTTCCTCAGTTGGTGCTTATTCATCTTATGGAATGTTCATCTTGGATGTGATTTAGCCGAGTGTTGTTTGTGCCCGAGTTGGTTTGGTCTGGTTACTCCCAGTAATATATGTACGTTTTGTCAGCATGTACATGATAACACTCATACATTCATACGTACATCATGCATAGTTAAATTTAGCAAATCATTGCTCATTAACATTCGTTAATATTTTTGTTGACATATTGCCCTATTTTGCAGAGTTGTGTTGTCCTCTCTCGAATAGAGTGCCGACCTTAAGCAGAGAGTGTATATTATTTCAATTTCCCCACTGAGTTATCCCTCGTGGAAGATTTTTTCTTTAGCCTTCCTGCACAGCTCTTTTTCTGGTTGATTCAGATCTCTCTCTTGAGTTTATTTCTCAAAGGATGTATTTTGGTTGACTGTTTCACTCCAATTTATTTTTGGTTTGAATCTTTGTTTCCCATTGATATTATTACTTTAGATTTCTGCAAGCTTCGAGCATTGGTTTGAGAATGTGCATTTATTTTGGCACGAGAAAACTTTTATCTCCTCAGCAGGAATATGTTGGCATTCCCCCAGGAAGTCATGATTCATTCCCCAGGAAGTCATATTTCTTTCCTCAGGAAGTCATATTGCTTTCCTCAGAAGTCAGTTTACAATCCTTCCTATAACAACAAGTAGCAGGTCTCTTTATTTGAGCAACTTATACTTTCCCATAAAAGTCGACGTAACAACAAGTAGCAGGTCTCTTTATTTGAGAAACTTATACTTCCCCATAAAAGTCGACGTTACCTTTTTTGCTATCTTCTCTATTAGTGAATGGTTTAGAGTTCGTTGTCAAATTACGCCAGTGGATGGCAAGTCTTTCAATATTGCAAAGACAGTTTGTTGTGAAATATTTGTAAGTGGTAGTCGCTTTATTTGGAAAACTTATATATTACACTTTCCAGGTGGAATGCCTTGGTTAAAGAAGAAGTTAAGACCCGTTCTAGGTGAAACACCGAAATTTTGGGGAAACTTGTTATCTTTTTTCTACCCTCAGTGAATGTTGGTAGTTCATCGTCAGTGAACGACGATATTATGATATATTTTCCTTTCTACCTTCAGTGAAAGTTGGTAGGTCACCATCAGTGAAAGTTGGTGATTGTTATCTTTTTGCTACCCTTAATGAACGTTGGTAGTTCATCGTTAGTGAATGACGATGTTATTATATATTTTCCTTTCTACCTTCAGTGAAAGTTGGTAGGTCACCATCAGTGAAAATTGGTGATTGTTATCTTTTTTCTACCCTCAGTGAACATTGGTAGTTCATCGTTAGTGAACGGCGGTGCTATGCTATATTTTCCTTTCTACCTTCAGCGAAAGTTGGTAGGTCACCATCAGTGAAATTTGGTGATTATTATCTTTTTTCTACCCTTAGTGAACGTTGGTAGTTCATCATCAGTGAACGACGGTGCTATGATATTTCTTTCCTTTCTACCTTCAGTGAAAGTTGGTAGGTCACCATCAGTGAAAGTTGGTGGTTGTTATCTTTTTGCTACCCTCAGTGAACATTGGTAGTTCATCGTCAGTGAACGGCGGTGCTATGATATATTTTCCTTTCTACCTTTAGTGAAAGTTGGTAGGTTACCATCATTGAAAGTTGGTGATTGTTATCTTTTTGCTACCCTCAGTGAACGTTGGTAGTTCATCGTCAGTGAACAGAGGTGCTATGATATTTCTTTCCTTTCTACCTTTCAGTGAAAGTTGGTAGGACACCATCAGTGAAAGTTGGTGATTGTTATATTTTTTCTACCCTCAATGAACATTGGTAGTTCATCATCAGTGAACAACGGTGCTATGATATATTTTCCTTTCTACCTTTAGTGAAAGTTGGGGATTATTATCTTTTTGCTACCCTCAGTGAACGTTGGTAGTTCATCGTTAGTGAACGACAATGCTATGATATATTTTCCTTTCTACCTTCAGTGAAAGTTGGTAGGTCACCATCAGTGAAAGTTGGTGATTATTATCTTTTTGCTGCCTTCAGTGAATATTGGTATTTCACCGTCAGTGAACGTCGGTGCGATGATATTTTATCTTACTACCTTTAGTGAAAGTTGGTAGATCACCATCAGTGAAATTTGGTGATTATTATCTTTTTGCTACCCTTAGTGAACGTTGGTAGTTCATTGTCAGTGAACGGCGGTGCTATGATATTGTTTCTCTCTACCTTCAATGAATGTTGGTAGTTCATCGTCAGTGAACGCTAGTTATTTTTTCTCTCTACCTTCAGTAAACGCTGGTAGCTCACCGTCAGTGAACATCAGTGTTGTTATTCTTTCCTCTTTCTATCTTCAGTGAATGTTGGTAGTCTTACCTTCGGTAAAAGTCGGTGTATCCTCTGACCTTTTTACCATCCTTCATGGGTCATTATCTTTTTTATCTTTTATCTCCTCTTTAGCCAGGATTGATGCTACCTTATATCCTCTTTGGGTGTTATACCAATAGAGTCGGGTCTTTTAATCCACCAGTGATTTATTTTCCTAGTTGGGGTTTCTCTTTTGATCTTTATTTCCTTTGCTACATCCCCAATGATGTTTTGCGTCCATTTGAAGTTGTTCATATGAATTCATACTCATAAGCATTGCATGGCATCTTAGGGCCAAAAATAGGGTTTGTTTTATATTTAAGTATCTTCGATCGCGTCGACACGTAGATTTTTAACCTTCGTATCTCCGGATAGAAGAAACTTAAATAAGGGCAGTTGTTGTACCCTAATTTTTGCCCCTAAGATCCCTTCATCATACCATATTGGTCAATCACAACAAGGTCACATTAGGGATTTTGGTTCTCCTCCCTATCTCTAGCTTTGCTCTTTGAGGAATCACCAAGCACCTTGACTTGTTTTTCATTTATGATCATGCATGTTTTGTTTTGACTTTCCTTTTAATTAGTAAAATGCAATGTTGGTTTGTCTTACTTGTTAATAATGTAGGTAAAGGCAATGTGGCTTAGCATGTTGATCCATGGGTTCATGAGTTTATTTCCATGCCCTAGTCAATAAAGCTTGAGAAGTTCAAACCTTACCATTGAAGTTGTTTTGGAAGAAATGGCATGACAAGGTTTATTCTGGTTCACCACATTTAAAAGTTACCAAGATTGATTCAAAAGTACAAGGGGTTGATTGAAGAAGTTGTCATGGTTGGACAAGGCTTTGTTCCCATTGGTCACAAGTGCATATTTCTCTCAATTCTCAAGATATGGAAGTGGTTTTGGTGGCTATGAGTTCTCATTATCATCCTCAGCAACTTCTATTTACAAAGCAAAAGTGTTGGTACAAGAAGGTTGTTCAAAATTGTCAAAGTTCCTCAAAGCATTTTCTTGATCTAGGAGCTAGGGTTTTGAACTTCAAAGAAGTATATCTTGCTCATCTTTTGGTATTTTTGAGTGATTCCAAAGACATCCTTCTCTTTAAAGGGTTATTAACAAATCACTTCAAAAGTTTCAATGGGTTTTCATGTGTAAGAAACTTGATGATGAAGAAAGATTACAAGTCCTCCAGATGAACCCCCAATTTCCCATGTGTGACTTCAAATGATCATAACTTAGTCAATTTCTATCACCTTGAGCCCACTCTTTTCCACAATTATCTTTAGGGTGTGAACTTTATGCCTTCTTCTATGTATGGAAAGTCAGCCTTTTTTCCCCAAATTTGACTCATTGCAACTTTCAGCTCAAACATCCATTTGATTCCATTCTTTTCCCATTGCAAATCTTGTAATCTCATCTTTTTAAAGCATCAAGAATCATGCCCTAAGACCCCTTGAGCTGAGAATGCCACTGATTTGAACTTGGTAACTTGAAACTAAAGTTTCTTCAAAAGTCAGAATTTGGAATCCTTGATTTAGCTTCTAAACAAATTGTTTCTGCGTGTTTTTGCTTCTAAAGATGTTTAGTGAACTTCCAAAAGCGATTAGCATAGAAAAACACGCGTTTTGGATGAGTTTTGATCAAAATAGAAGTCACACTTTTCTTGTTTGCAACTTCACACGATTTCCCTCTAAACTTCATCATTTAACACGCTTGAACATTCCATTTGATTCCCTATAAGTAGAGGGTCATCCCTCATTCATTTCCTCAAGCTTGAACAACCAGAATCACCCTGCGAAACTTGCTCCATAACTCATTTTTCTGCAACTTCGAAATCAGTGTACAAGCCTTTTTCAATCCAATTTTTCTATCAATTCACCTTCCTTGATCTTCCCTGAAGCTAACCATACAATTACCTTCAAGAATTATGCCCTATATTTATCCATAGAAGTCCAGTTTCAGATCTCTGCAAATCAATTTCAATAGATTTCTCCATCAATTCTTCAAAACCTTGATATCATTGTGAAGCTCTCATTACCTTGGTTCTAGTCGCTACACTTGCTTTTATCTGGAAACGTGTTTTGACCATGAAATTTCAAATCCCTTTTCAAAACTTTCCTTCCAAATTGCTTGAGCTACAATTTATATAAATTTATCGCGAATGTGTGGTTATCTTCGTCTTAAAGAGACGAAGCGAATGTCATAGGTCTCGTGCTCTAATTTTACAGTTTGAGCAACCTGGTTTTGGGACTGGCTGGAGGTTGAAGATGACCAACGTGTCATCTTCCAACCAATGATGGCGTGCCACTTGTTTTTTTTATTTCTGATTTAATAAGTGATACCGTGTTTTATTTAGTAATGACCATGATATGCACAACGCGCCAGATCCCTTGGATTTGATTACTAATGCGCTTTGACTCTCATCCATTGGTCCACATCTTTTTGGTTTTTATTTTATTTTCTGATTTTTATATTTAATTATTTTAAACTTAAAAAAACATAGAAAATTCATTTTTAGTCCAAAAAATCTGAAAACATTATGAAAAATATTTTTTATTTTTTTTCTTTCTCACTTTTATTTTTTCACAATTTTATTTTGTGTTTTGATATTTTTTATAAATTTTCACTTTATTTGAATTATTTTAAATGTTTAAAAATACTTTTATACATTTTTAAATTCTGAAAAAAAATATGGAATGATCCAATGATATTGTGACAAATATTGGTGACCTCATTTATATTTTATTTCAGACTTTTTTTTTTAATTTTTATCATTTTTGGTTTATTTTACTCATTTTATTTAATTTTAAAAATAGTTTCTGACTTTAAAAAATTACCAAAAGTTTTATAAAAATATTTGAGTTCTTTCCTGATTTTTCTATGGTCTTACTTAATATTTCTTGATTAATTTGAACATAGTTGATATTTTTATCCCTTATTTCTATTTTAAAACATTTTAAAACCCTTTTTTAATATATATATATATATATATATATATATATATATATATATATATATATATATATATATATATATATATATATATATATATATATATATATATATATATATATATATATATATATATATATATATATATATATATATATATATATATATATATATATATATATATATATTAAATGCAATATTATTTTGTGATTATTTTCTGGCTGATCTTGGATTGAATTTTTGATCATGAACTTTATTAACATCATTGGATCCATGGTGTTGAGTCTAACTCCATAAAAATGGATGAATAATTTTAATAATAGTTTGATTAAAATTTAATTCAAATGTGGTTTGTATATGCTTTCCCACCCCTCTTCATCTTATCCCTTTCTCATTGCACTAAGTGTTATTGGAGCATGATCTCTATATCATGTCTCAAAACAAATGGTGCATAGATTGCTATTGACCGGCCTCAGAATAGGTGCGACTTCTATATAAGTCCACTTACGATTGCTTAACATAGTGCTAAATTTTGTCCGGATTATAATAAATGATCATTCGTGGCCTAAACCTATGTTTGCAAGCCCAAGTATGTTAATTTGATCTCTTTGGTCCAATAACCTTGAGATTCATTGTGTGTAGGCTTTGGTTCTACCAATCCTCTAATGGATATATATTACTTTTGGTTAATGCGGATCACTTAAACATCGTTGATCATTAAATGGTACTTTTGAGGATTCCAAATAGATGATATACTTGACAAAAAGCAAATGCAACTTGTTGTGTGGAGGCTTTGGTTTTACCAATCCTCTAATGAGTTCCAAATGCAAGTTTCAAGATGGTCATCCAACTAACCACTAATTATTAAATTGTTTTTATTTTATGCTTTTATTTTTTATGCTTTATGTACCATTTTCTTTAAGCATTACATTTCATGCCATTTTTATTTTGCTCACTTGAGCATTTATATTCTTGTCATTTTTATTTTTCTCACTTGAGCTTTTCTTTTCTTTTTCAAGACACCTAATAATCAACATGAATCATAAAAAGCTTTAATGATACTTGGACCATTTGGTTACTATCCTTGGAATTTTCGAGTATTGGACTTCTTGGACTTAGGATTAGAAACCTTGGCCTATGTTGGAGACCTTGGACCTTAATTGATATTTTGTCTGGAGTTCTTGAGGTTTACCTCAAGACATTGGGTTGTTTGTTTGTTTTGTGTGCAGGTTATTGTGATTACATTCTTTGTTTGTAATCCGGAATTCACCCGTATACAACCGTTACTCTGCCCAATTTTTATGAAGACTTAATACACTTGAAGTTTGGTGATTACTTATAAGTCCTATACCCGGACTTGGGCAAACTTTAAGATAGGACGAGCGATATAGTCATGTTAACTTTGAGGGAGTAATCCCAAAAAGGAGGCATGAGATCCCCCACTCAATGGAGGCCCCTTTGATTGTAGTGTCGTTTACCGAGTAATCGTGAAGACGTACTGCTTTTAACCTGGGAGCCTGCTGAAGCTGAGGACCATAGAATACATAACCCATCTTGGTCTTTTAGGTGTTGTGTGGAAGCTATGACGGAGTAATCCAGAAATAGTTGTCACGCGATACTACACTAGGACGAGTTTTTCTTGAGAATATTACTAATTCTGCTCATCGGGAATGTCTAATGAGAGTGTTGGGTCAAGCTTTTATGGAAAGTGATATGTCTCTGGATCAGTTCAGCAGTGTTATGGGGAATATTACATCTTGTAATAATCTGAGATTTTGTGATGACGAATTTCCCGATGAAGGAGGAAACAATAACCTAGCTCTCCATATTTCCATGAATTGTAAGAATGACTCTTTGTCCAATGTGCTGATTGACAATGGGTCTGCTTTGAATGTCATACCAAGGAGTACTCTCATAAAGCTTAAGTACGAGGGAACTCTCATGCAACCAAGTGGAATTATAGTGAAAGATTTTGATGGTTCAAGGAAGTTTATAATTGGAGAAGTAGATTTGCCTATTCATATAGGCCCACACTTATTTCAGATTACTTTCCAGGTTATGGATATTGTTCCCGCCTATAGATGTTGTTGTACCCCAAAATTTCCCTCTCATTTTTCCCAAGGTTTTTTTTCTCTCTTATATGGGTGGTTATAAACACTTGCCTAAAGAAAATGAAATTTTTGAATGTTAGCAAAGTATCCTTCGATTGGAAATTCAGCAATGTCCTTCAATTGACATATGAACAGGGTACTTCGATTGCCATCTCAGACAGCTTCGGTTGGGAGCTGAAATTCCTTCGACGCAAGCCTGATTCACAAGCTTCAATTGGGTGCTGGGCCCCCTTCGATCAAGTTCAAATCACAAGGTTTCGACTGTGCATTGGTTGCTTGCCTTTGATTCACAAGGCAGAAACTTCCTTCATGCCAACAAGAACAAGGCAATGGCCTCTTGCATACATCCTTCGATTGCACCATTTGCTTTACATGCTGTCTTGATTCACAGTGCAATGGCTACCTGCATGCAAGCTTAATTCCTGCTTCGATTGGGCATTTGATTTCTTTGGAGTAAGCTTGATTCCTTCTTCATTTGGGCATTTGATTTCTTTGGAGCAAGCTTAATTCCTGCTTCGATTGGGAATTTAATTTCTTTGGAGCAAGCTTGATTCCTTCTCCGACTAGGCAAATACTCCCTCTGTGCGTGCCTTCAGCGCACAAAGCAAGACTCCACTACAAGTTTGTTTCTATTCACCAACAATGAACTCCTGCATACCAGCTTCGATTAGGCGCTAAGTATCCTTTGATCAAGCCTAGTTCACAAAGCTCCCACTAGGCAAAAGGCCCCTCAGCTTGTCATCAGTGCACGTACGCCTCTTCATGCTTGTTTGGTCTATTAGGAAAAAAGCTTCTTCATGCTTGCATTGGTTTCACAAGGCAAAGACCCATCAGCATGCCTTTGATTCACAAGGCAAAAGGACCCTATCACTGGTCTTCAATTCACAAGGCAAAGGCCCCCTCTTCAACTTTCCTTCATCATACAAGGCCAAGACTCCTTCAGATTTACCTTCGGTCCACCAGGCAAAAAGCTTCCTTCGACCCACAAGGCATTGGCTACCTTTGTGCCAGCTTCTCCTAGGAAATGGCCTCTTTTACGTTTGCTTTAACCTGCCTCATGCTAGCATCCACAAGGAATGGGCTGCCTCTTTTCCAGCTTCGACTGGGCAATGGCCCCCTTTGAAACAGTTGTACACACTTCAACATGCATGATAGCCCATTCGAAAGACACATGATTATTGAAAACAAGTTTTCTTTGTGATAGGTCTTGGTCCTACATGTGGCAAGGCCCAGGCCTCTGGTGCAATGGCACTCGAAAGTGGTGACAAAGAATGTTTTCGATTGGCCAGATTGAAGTTTTCATTTGAGTTGTTTGAATCAAGCAGTTAGCTGAGTAGGGGCTCAATCAAAGAAGCCCCAATGATGAGACTTGATCCATTCTAAGGAAACACCTTGGTGGCCCATTTGAAGAGGGCACAAGGAATAAATTTGGACTATTCAAAAGACATTCAAAAGACCCATTTGAAGGATATACAAGAGTTCTAATCGAAGGGCAGGGACTTAAGGCATTCGAAAACCATTAATGTCCACATTCATTCAAATTCAAAAAACGAAACATGAACTCCTTACCATTGGCCAAGTTTAAAATATTTGTTTATGACTCTTAAATATAATTATGGAGCATTTTTATTTCCCTCCTGCCTTGTCCCCTCCATCTGCTCTATATAAAGGTGGAATTTGCAAGCCTCATGGACGAAGAGACAGCCTGGGAGGAACCACACGAAATTGCCAAAAATTCTCAAAGTTATGAAATTCAAAACTGAATTTCCAGCCACCATCCATCCAAATCAAGCGTGCCATCCTCTTCTTGAAGATCCTAATATTCATACCCAACTCTCACTCATGCCAATACACACCAGAACACCCTCAAATTATCACTCTGATCGGTAAAATTTTCTCAATCGAACCCTTAAATCCATGCGTTGTTATTTCATTTTGTTTGCATAAATCATGTAGCATGATGGTTTAGAACATATTTGACGTATTGCTTTTGAGATTTGACGCATGGATGACAAAGCACCATTGTTAAGGTTCCAAAATGATTGAGCTCCAATCTGAGTAATACCATGGGTTCTAGAAAAAACAAATGGTGCCATTGAACTCGCAGCCCCCTGATTAGAGGGACTATGACTTTTCTTTCGTTTTAATTCATCATGTTTTACAAATGACGATTTTGGCTGGCCGGAGAAGAAGGAGGTCAACCGCCGTGTATGGTGGTTTGATCCCCCCTGTGTTGGCATGGCTTAAATCTCGTATTGTGATTCGTCTATTTAAAATGACAGGCCCACTCCGCGCGCGTGTTTTAATTTAAATATTTTTTCTGAATAGTTTTTAGATATAATGTTATTGGTTCAGTCATACTAACGAATGAACAGACTTGACCTAGTGGTAAAACGTTCATGTACGAAGCTTATAAACCTGAATTCGATCCCCAGGTTTTGCATTTTTCTCATATTTTCCTTTCAGATCCAGTGCTAGACAGATCCATGCGCGCTTTATAAGCCTCCACATCTGGGCCAATGAATATCAACAGGCTAAGGATCCAATGCCCCTTGGGTACTAGCCCGTCATGCACCCTCATGGGTCAGCAAAACAGGATCCAGCGTGGCCTGGGCTTGTCATCTTCTGGGCCTAGCAATTTTAGTTCATACACCCCCCATTTGCTTATAACATCTAGCCCATTTGTTTTTTTTTAAATTTTATTATTTGTTTTATTGTTTACTTTCTTTTAATCTTTTTTTAGAATAATATAAAATCAAAAATCATAAAAAATAATAGACTTAGGATTTTTTTCAATTAATTTAATTTTTCATAATTTAATTTAATTGACTATTTTGACTTTATTTTATCAATTAGAAATAAGTCATTAAATCCAAATATTTTCTTAATAAAAACCCAAAAATATTAGAATTAGGTTAGTTTCATTTAATATTCATTTTCTAAATTAATTTTAGATTTAGTTTAATCATTTTTCTTAATAAAAAAATAAGAAAAAACAAAAAAAAAAGATTTCTTTAGGTTTACTTAGCTTAATTCTTAGGATTTCTTAGACGTTTTTTTTATTTCGCGTGTATTATTTTACTTTCGCATTTTTTATAATAATGTATCTGCTGACAGTATGTAATAGATTAAAATAGGATTTTATTGCTTTCTTTATTTTTTCCCCATTTGGATATGTAAATACCCCCTCACCAAAACATTGTAATAGCGTAGGATTTAAATTCCCTCACTTTAAATTTCTGCAAAATATTAACTGTTAGTAATTAGGCATGTAGGGAAAGACTAATAACAAAATTCTAGCAAACTTAACACAAGACCAAATAACTGAACATAACACACCATGTACATATTCACCTCTAGGGTACCCCACTTCAGTTGCCTTCAGAAAAACAATCACAATTCTCAAAACGTGAGAAGTTTTAGTGGATGTCCTCTAGTTTGAAAGATCACAAGTCCCTCGATGACCCTCTCGATGTTGCCTCGGTTAAAAGTGATCTTAGAACTTTAGGACAGTTACTAAAATTCCTTGCCAAGTTTCCTTCGTGACTGTATCTTCCCTTCGATGTCCCTCATACATCCAACGATAGAGCTACCTACTCACTAATAGTAGGATAGCACCGTCTAAAGGATAGGAGGAAAAGAACTATCTTTTTGAGTACAAGTAGACAGTTGTCAGATGCTTGCTAAAAACAAATTTTCACACTTACACATAAACATTTCAAAACACTTTCAAAAACATTTTCTTTGTCAACACTCTTTAGGACTGATACAAGAGTTAACGCAAAGCGAATCGCCGCACTAAGGCATTTCAAAATATTTTTTCAAACGCACAAAGCACATTAAATTTTTAAAACATGAGCTAGCATCTAAGAGCCCATAGAAAAATACGGATGGAAAGGATGCTAACACCTTCCCTTTCCATAATCTACCCCCTTACTCAGAAAATTCTCGAAAAGGTCTTTTTCTATTCTTTTCACTCTTTCCTTAATTTGGATAAAAGAAAAGTCAGTGGCGACTCTTACTTACCGCAATATTTGCAAACACAAACGCAAAACCAGTAATAACAGTCAGTTCTTCCACCGTATCACACAACTGGAGACTCTGCTGGGGAGTTAAAAAAAGTGGGGTTACCTTAGAGTTAGTTCATTTTAAACTGTTTTAATTGCTTACTTTGTATGCTTTATCCTTGGAGGGTTGTTTTGGGTTGTTACTATAGATCCTACACCCGGATCTGGGGGCATCTTTTTAGGTAAATAGTAATAGACCGTGGAGACTGTACAAAATAGACCGATATGGTTGAAGTGACAGTTGTGTTGGTGTGACACTTTGTTTGGTACCGGTATCACTTGTGTTGAATCAAGGAGAATACGCGGCGGTCGTGTGGTGTCGTGAAGCACTAACGGACCTTAGAACCTTAGTGGAATAAACTTGGCCATTAGAAAGTAGTGAGATATCCGGCCTCGGTGTAAAGCTGGGGATTGGTTGATACTCGATGCTACATTCATTGAGATTGGACTTTCGAGATGTTTCGGCCGCAAGAAAAGATTGCTAAGCTGAAATAATGCTCGATAAAGAAAGATCATTGATATTGAGACTCCTTAGAACGTGGTTACTATTTCTAGGACAGGTTGAACCAACTGAACTTCAAGAGGGTACTTACCTATAAAACACATGCAAGCCTAAACCTAAGGTCTTGTGTGTTTTGCTTGTGTATGATTAGTTTGATTAAACATGACATCATGCATCATAACATCCATTTTTCGTTACACTGACCATTTCAAGGACCAGGGGAATTTATCTTTGTTCTTTTTTGCAGATCATGGCTTCCGCTCATAGAAATACTATCCGGATCAGCTTTGTAAGAATACCTCTCCAACTCAAAGAGCTAGTATCAAGGGTCCCTGATACTTCCTCTTTCACCAAGAAATATGGTCGGCTTCTCAATCTAGTTACCTAGGGCTTTGATGAGAAGATGATGAGTGTACTCTTTCAATTCTTTGACCCTAAACACCATTGCTTCACTTTCCCAGACTATCAGCTGGTATACCCACCATGGAAGAATTCTCTCAAATATTGGGTATACTTATTCTTGATCAGATGCCTTTCACCGGTTTAGAAGAAGCTCAAAAGCCAGAAGTCATTGTAACATCTTTGCATCTGAAACGGTCTGATATTGTATCCAACTGGGAAACAAGAAGTGGAGTCAAATGTTTTCTAGTCAAATTCCTATTACAGAAAGCTCAGCTGTTTTGGGATGATTTGGATTTCCAAGCTTTTGAGGAGATTCTGGCCCTTCTAATCTATGGTTTAGTGATGTTCCCTAATCCATACTTACTCATAGATGTGAATGCTATGAAGGTTTTCCTCTCTCGTAACCCTGTGCCTACTCTACTTTGAGACATCTTGTATACCCTCCGCACTCGCACCATGAAGAGAAAAGGGATTCTTATGTGTTACGTGTCGTTGATGTCAAGGTGGTTTATTTAACACCTCCCTAAATTAGTATTGAGGAATGAAGAAGGTTTGGGTTGGTCGTGAAGGATAATGTTGCTTTCTCATTTGAATATTCTCTGGTATTCCTGATATATGGGAGATATTTCTGTCATTGACCGCTGTAGGGAATTCCTTAATGTCCCACTAGTTAGCATTAAGGGAGGCATAACTTATAATCCTTCTATAGATTTGCGACAATTTGGTTATGCTCAAAGGGATGGTCCCCACAATATGCTTATCAATGGCATTGTGTTTAACTATGAGGATGATGTTCAAGGGTATCGTCAGAGGTTTATACGAGCTTGGGGCATGGTAAACAGATTTGATACCAAGACCTTGGGGCCTAAGAATTCCATCCTATGGAACCTTATCTCAAATGGGTACGAGCTCACACTCAGAACCTCATAATGCAATATATATCCATATTACTACTGGTTGTGGAGCCCATCAACAAAGGAGATGTTCCTTATATAGTTCTCCATCCTGACATGCCCATTGATCTTGAAGAGCTGCAGATATCCTGGATTCAGTTGAAGAAAGAACGGGATACCTTTAGAGATCATTTATATGTCAATGAGAAGAAATTGTTGGAGCTTATGAAGCAACTTCATGAAGAAAAAAGTCTCAATGTCTATCTCGACACGAAGAGGAAGCGCCCATGGAAAACCTGATTTCTTGGATTTTAGAATTTTTCAATTGTAAGCCTAAAAGGCAATGGTATTTTGAATTCTACTAATAAAATCTTTGTTTCATTTTGGTTCACAAATTTAAATTTCCCAAAGTCCTTGAAAATATTGCATACATATATCATACATATCATTGCATAAACAAGTTTCAGGACAGGCTTCTTATCTTCTTTGCTGTTTATTTCAGCAATGGCTCTTGAACAAATAGTTAGGGAGCTTCAGGCACAAAATTCCCAATTCAAAGAAATGTTCCTAAATCTGGATAAGGGACAAGAAGATTTGAAAGTTGTGATTCTCAAGGACAAGAAGAAGAAAAAGAGGCCAGTGGGTGTTCTGAATATGAGAAGAAGGTTCAAAGGACCAGTGAGGCAAGTTTCAGAGCTTGCAACCCCGTCAAGAGAGAGAGACAATCAGGAAGGAGAGCCAAGAGAAGAAGACCACATTCCAAGGGAGTCTGAAGAGGATGAAGCTGATTACATTGAGGAACAATACCCTCCGAATGATGATAAGTACAAATAGCTGGAGGATCGTCTCAATGCTATGGAAGATCAGAGGGCACCTGGCCTGGATTTTGAAGAGCTAGGGTTGGTTTCTAGAGTGGTTATCCCACAAAAGTTCAAAGTGCCCGCATTTTCTAAATATGATGGTGTCTCATGTTCAAAGCTGCATCTCAGATCTTATGTCAAGAAGATTCAGCCGCACATGCTGACAGGAATTTGTGGGTGTATTTCTTTCAAGACAGTCTATCGGGGACTCAATTAGAGTGGTTCTATCAACTGGAGGGAACCAACATCTGTAATTGGGAAGATATGGTTTCTTCTTTCTACAAGTAGTACAAATATAATGTTGACCTTGCCCCAACCCGTACACAACTTCAGAGTATGTCTATGGGTTCTGGAGAGGGCTTTAAAGATTATGCCCAAAAATGGAGAGACCTTGCGGGAAGAGTCCAACCTCCATTGTATGATAGGGAGCTGGTGGACATGTGTTGTACCCCAAAATTTGCCCTCTCATATTTCTCCAAACATTGCAAGAAAAACCTCCAAGTGGCTCAAGATTGCTCAAGAGTTGGACAGTCAAGCTATCTCCTAAGGCAGTCATCCCCAAATTAGGGTTTGGTGTGGCATCAAGATCCTTGAGTCCAAATGACCTAAAGTGCTCCCCAATGTCCTAATATTTTCTCAAGGTCATCCGTGTCAAATTTCAAGCCTTGCAGAGGAAGTTTGCTCAGTCAATTGCTCAAAGGGTCTAAAAATCGACTATGCTAGGGCAAAAGTCAAATGTTACCTACAAACAGTCAAACTTCAAGATTTTTTGTCAACATTCTCATTTTGAAGGATATTTCATCATTTGATCAAGGGTTTATCATGATTCATCAAGGATTGCTCAAAATTCATCAAGACTCAAAAGTTGCTAAATTAGGGTTTTGTAGGAAAAGTCAACTCAACTTTGACCAAGCATAACTTTCTCATAATTTATGAGAAATGACCCATACAAAGCTAATTTTGAAGAGGATACAATTTCCTACAATCCATATTCATACCCCAAGTTCATAAAATGCACTCACAAGAAGTTATAAATTTGGACATTATAGGTCATTTTTGAAAGTCAACAAAAACACCTTTTTTGTCAATGCTTATAACTTGATCATGGAATATCAAAATGAGATGCGAACAAAAGGGTTGGTTAGAGGACATCTCAAGCTTTCTAAAAAGTCCAAGAACACTTCCAAAAGTTCAAAATTGAAGAAGTTATGCATTGTTGAAGTTGGACATTTTTGCAAAATTGCCAATAGTCAACTATCCCCAAAACTTCAAATTTTGTCAAATGGGCCCAGTCTTTTCCACTTGATTTGAACTTGCGACATTGCACACGTGTCCTAGCTTCAGCCATGAGCCCATATCTTATTTTTATTATTTTATTTGATTTTTTATTGAATTATTTCATTTTAAATCAAATTAAATCAAATAAAATCCAAACCTTAATTACCTAAGATCTTTTTGGCTATTTCAGGACTGAATCATCATCATCAAGGGTATCAAACTCGTATCAAGCATTCCATGTGCAAAAAGATTGAGTTTTGGAAATTTTGGAAGGTTTAGTAATGGTGAATCAAATCAAATCTCATGGCATTGATGTGGAAAGATTCAAAGCACAATTGTTAACCTAATGCATTCCACATTACATAAGGAGGCTAGAGGGCACGAAAACAAGCCTAGAGGCTGCAAGAACCAACCAAACAAAACTTGAAAAAAGTGGTAAAAAGTGTGAAACCAAAATCATCCTTTGAGGCGTTTTCAGAAGAAAAGCTTGACACCAATCGATTGCTGGAGGTTCACTGAGTCAGAACCAATCTCTAGCAAGCCACCATACACGCTCAAACTCACTGTAAGTGTCACAGAAAACTGCTCTGCATTTGAATTCGTGAATCTTTATTCCTGCACCTTTTGTACAAACTATTTGCATATTCATAATCCTCATCAAATTTCCAAGCTTTCTGTATTATCCAGTTTCGTTTATGTGGCCTATGCTGTGAGGTACCATAGCTAGGGTTTTATGGTTCGTTTTTGGGAATTTCTCTTACAGGTAAAATTAGCATTAATAATGGCAATGGACGTGACCGGGAGAGGAAGACGAATGCAACCATGGTCTTGGGAGGAGTTTATATGGCCTGAGATAAGTTTTTGGAACGACCTAGGCATTTAGCTGCGGATTCAAATCCGCAGGTAACTTCTTTACATGCCTGAGGACATGGACGACAACGTGTCTCCCTCTGATTGGCCCCTTTTAAATTTTCGTGCACTTTTTATTTTATTTTCTGGCATATAACACGTTTACTCTTATTATTATCATTGTTTAATATATTGACAACAAAAGCACAATGCCCTAGTGGCGAAGCGAGCAGTCCAAGCATCCACAGGACCTGGGTTCCATCCCAGGTCCCCCCAATTTGCATTTGTTATTTTTCTACAGGTTATCACATGCAGATCCAGGCGCATAGTGTACCATGTTCCTTCACACATCAAAGTGCCAGATGGCCCAAGGCCAAATCTGGTGATCCAGGAGTGAGGGTCTACCATAGACCCAGTCAACGTGTACCCACTGAATCAAGAAAGTCCATACAGGGCCAGCTCGTTTGGGCCATGGAATTGCTGATCAAACCTCTAAATCAGGCCCATACCCCCTAACTCTTCCTATTTCATTTTTATTTTATTTATTCTTGTTTGATTTAATTTAATCATTTTCATTATTTTCTATCCAATCAATTTTTTTTCTTTAATAAAATTAAAACCAAAAAATATTTTCTTTATTAAATTATATTTTAATATTCTCTTTTTTTTTATTAACAAATAAATTAATTAATTTAGGCCATTAATTAGAATTAACTTTAATATGTTTTTTTATAAATAATTAAAAATTAACTTAGACATAATTAGGTTTTTATTAACATTGATCAATTTTATTTTCTTTCTTTAAATAACACAAAAATCCAAAAATATTTATTTTCATTAAATTAACTTATTTAATATTAATTTAATAATTAACTTAGATTAATTTCTTTCTTAAATCAAAAACAAACAAAAAATCTTTTCTTTAAGTAACAAAGGGTCAAAACCCTACTCGCACTCGATTTAATTTCTCGCACGTGACTTATTTTCTTTTATCATATTATTGTACTTGTTCCCGGAATGTAATAGATAAATAGGATTATTTAATTATTTTTATCGCTTTATTTATTTTCCGCATTTAAATTTCAAAGGGTTGTTTTTGGCGATGTAAATACCCGACGCCTTGTAATTTAATTTCCGCAATTTATTTTCCGCAAAATATAACTGTTTGATGTTTGATAATAGGAATGCATGACAAGATTGAATGTTTAAACCTAAAATCAACTTAGATCACCACTGACATGTACAAAGACAAATTAACTGAAAACGACACACTCGCACATGCGCACTCTTAAGGTACACCCCACTTGGTTGCCTTCGTACGCGGTCATTGAGTATAGGCAATTTTAGAGGTCGCCCTCTTGTCCAAAGATCATAGTCGCCTCGAAACGGTTGCCTCGGATATTGTTGCCTCAAAACAAATGATCTCAGACATTAGGGTTACCGCTAAAGCGTCCTAACATTGCTTTGGTGATCGCACGTCCCTAAATTCGAATTGACCCTTAAACTCCAACGACGATACTACCTACTTATCAATAGTGGGATATCATTGTCTAAAGGAAGATAGCATAGAACGATTCCTTTTTCGAGTAGGTAGATGGTTCTTAGATACTTGCTCTTTCAAAAAACAAAATCTTTTTCACACTTACACTTTTTCGAACAAAGTTTTCAAAAACACTTCATACACTCTTGAGGACAGAAGCAAGAGTTAAACCGAAGTTTTCAAAACAAAAACTTTTTCAAACCCACAAGCACAAAGAAAGCAATATTTTGAAAACATTTGAGCAAGTACCTAAGAGCCCGTGGATAACCACGGATAGAAAGGGTGCTAACACCTTCCCTTTCTATAATCTACCCCCCGAACCCGAGAAATATATCGAAAAAGGAATTTTTCTGTGCTTTTTTCCTTTCCTTGTTGGATAAAATAAAAGTCAGTGGCGACTCTTGCTTACCGCAACATTTTGCGAATACAAACGCAAAACGCAAACCAGCATTCCAAAAATAGTCAATTCTTTCCCACCGTATCACAACATGTTCTTGGGCATATTATCCAGGCCATTCTTTAACCACCTGATTGGAAGTTCTTCTGCTGGGTTTACTGAATTGATCTTGACTGGAGAACGGGTAGAAGCTGGCATTAAAAGTGGTAAAATACAGAGAGATGTATCCTCCAGTACTACAAAGAAACCTTTCACAGGAAAGAAGGAGGTCAGTGCTGCTTACAGCCAGAGAAATCAGGGCAGAACTAAATTCCGTCCAACGGTTGGAGCTATAATGATATCCAAACCTGCAGCTACTGAACAATAGAACAATCAGTTCAGAACAGATAAACCAAGAAGACAGTTTACCCGGATTAATATGACTTTGTCTCAAGTTTTTCCACATTTGCTGAAAACCAATATGGTTACCTTGAGAGAGGCTCCCAAAAATCCCAACACTGCATCTCCTCACTATAATTCAAATGCTCGGTATGCTTACCATTCTGAAAGTCCAGACCATGATACAAACGACTATTGGGCTTTAAAGAACAAGGTGCAGGATTTGATTGAGGCAAATTTGACGCTCCTGAGACTCCTATTATTATAACTGTCCCTAGGCCCAAGCACGACCGTGGTGTTAATGCTATTGATAATGACATGTTTGTTGCTTCTGTTGATGAACTAGCTACTCCACTCTTGATAGTTAAAAAGAATATTTTGCAAGCCGGTTTATTTCCGGGATGTGGTGAAGGTTTCTACTTATGTTTGTCTCTACCTAATGGTTGCCATTTGTTGAAGGAAGGTGTTCAGCGCCTGGTGGATGATAAATAAATTCTGCTTGAGAAGACTCCACTTACAAGTGCTCTGTGTGAAGATGTTTCTATCATTACCATTTCCACCAATCCTCCCAAGGTCTCCTCCAAAAGACCTATCAGGATTACATTTGTTCCAAAAGTTTCTCCGTTGATAATTACTTTTCCTGGACCTATGCCATATCCTCGAACAAAGTTGTTCCTTAGAATTATGGTGCTGACGTCTACTACCATGGCGTCAAGCAAGATTTGCTGGTTGTTAAAGACAAAGATGCTGAAGACACTGATCCTGACATTAGTAATATCACCGAAACTAGTAAGATAACAAGAAGAGGAAGAGTTTTCTCTCCCAAGATCTCTCTAAAAACTATTGCTACTCCTGTGACCATCCCTGCTGCTACTGTTGTTAATACTCCCATTACTACTCCGTTGATTATTCCTGCTGCTGCTCCTGTCAATATTCCCATGGCTACTCCTGCTGTTAGTCCTACTGTTATCCCTGCTACCGAGTCAGCCGAGACTCAGGGAAAAAAGGTATTGGTTGAGCCTGTATAGACAAAGGCACATCCAGAAGCCATTCCCGAGGCTTCCAAAAAAGAGATGGAAAATATATTGAAAATAATCATGAAAAGTGATTATAATGTCGTAGAACAATTGGGGAAGAAACCTTCAAAAATCTCAATGCTGGCCCTACTACTATGCTCTGAAGCTCATGCCAAGGCTTTAGTTAAATTCCTGAAGTCTGCCCACGTGTCTCAAGAGACCTCCACTGATCAATTCGAGAATTGTGTGGCTAGTTTGACAGCTGACAATGGCCTGGGATTCTCTGATGCAGACCTAACTCCCAAGGGAAGGAAACACAATGATTCCTTACATGTCTCCATTGAGTGCATGGGCACTACATTATCTCATGTTTTGGTAGATATAGGTTCATCATTGAACGTCTTACCCAAGAATGCTCTAGACGGGTTGGATTGCGAAGGGCTCACACTAAAGCCCAGTAATATTGTGGTGAGGGCCTTCGACGGTTCTAAAAGAATGGTGCATGGGGAAGTGGACATCCCTATTAAAGTGGGTACTCATACTTTTCATTCCACTTTATATGTGATGGACATCCGCCCATCTTACTCCTGTTTATTGGGTCGACCCTGGATCCATGAGGCTAGGTTATGACTTCCACCCTACATCAGATGCTAAAGTACCCAGTCAATGGGAAGATTATCACGGTTCATGGGGAGGAGGAGTACATGGTGAGCCACTTGAACTCTTTCAGGTACGTTGAAATGGATGGCAAGTTCATTGAGACCCCCTGTTAGAACTTTGAGGAGGTTCCACAGACCGTTGCTGCAACCAAGACCACTGCCAGTGTTCCAAAGATTACCAGGCCTCCTCTAAAAATGGATTCTCTCAAGGATGCCAAAGCAGTAGTTGAAGAAGGTCGATGTATAATTTGGGGCCAACTTCTGGATATTCCCTACAAATCTGACAAATTTGGTTTGGGTTTTACTTCTGGAGCCCAGAGAGCTGTTCTTCGTGCTCGTGCCAGGGAACCACCTTTACGGATCAACAATCATGGAGTCAATGCCCTGGAAGACAACGATAGTGATTATGACCTGGACAAGTGGATTTTCCCAACCATCAGCGGTGGACTCAACAATTGGGAGGCTAAAGACTTTGTACCCATTACTTTTATTCAAGAGTAATTTGTCTTTTTGTTTTAGAAATGTAATATTTGAACAATTGAAACATTACAGCCTTGTGTCTTACCGGGGGCACAATGGTCTATTTGTGAGGGTCATTACTCCATTTTCATATGTCATCAATAAAACACTAGACGTTTCACATAAAAATTTTACGCTCTTTGTTTTTCTTTTCTGCCTCTTTACTTTATCAAAATTATACAGCTATGCTCTTACACACACTCACACATCAAACTGCAGATCCACATCCATTCTGGATCCCATTGATAACAATTATGCTATTGCTCATTATGACTTTGAAAATCTGATCAACCAAGTCGAGGACGAAGGTGAGGAAGATTGTGAGGTACCAGGAGAGCTTTCCAGACTGTTACAATAGGAAGAAAGGGCAATACAGCCTCATGAGGAGCCAGTTGAAACAGTGAAATTGGGTATTTAAGAGGACAAAAAAGAAGTCAAGATAGGTGCCGATCTAGAGCATAGTTTCAAGGAACGGTTAACTCAGATGCTAAATGACTATGTTGAGGTTTTTTCCTGGTCATACGAAGACATTTCGGGATTTGACAACGATATTGTGGTTCATCGCCTACCTACAAAAGAGGATTGCCCTCCAATGAAATAGAAGGTTCGTCGTATGCGGCTGGATATGTTAGAAAAGATTAAGGCTGAAGTCATAAAACAGTTCAATTCCGGTTTCTTAGCTGTCATGTCTTATCCATAATGGGTCGCCAATGTTGTTCCAGTACCTAAGAAGGACGGTAAGATGCATATGTGTGTGGATTACAAAGACTTGAACAGGGCAAGCCCCAAGGATGACTTTTTGCTTCCCCATATTGATGTTCTAGTTGACAACACCGCACAATATAAAGTATTTTCCTTCATGGATGGTTTCTCCGGATACAACAAGATCAAAATGGCACCTGAGGACATGGAGAAGACGACCTTTGTCACACAGTGGGACACTTTTGGCTACAAAGTTATGCCATTTGGACTAAAGAACGCCGGGGTAACCTATCAACGCGCCACTGTAGCTTTGTTTCATGATATGATCCATCACGAGATAGAGGTCTATGTTGATGATATGATAGCCAGGTCTCAGACTGAAGAGGAGCACCTTGATCACCTACAGAAGCTATTTGACAGGCTGGAGAAATACAAACTGAGGCTAAACCCGAATAAGTGCACTTTCGGAGTAAGATCCGGTAAGCTCTTAGGTTTAGTTGTCATCGGCAAAGGTATCGAGGTAGACCCTACAAAGGTTAAATCTATATAAGAAATGCCTACTCCTCGCACTGAGAAGGAGGTTAGGGGATTCTTCGGACTTCTGAACTACATAGCCAGATTCATTTCACATCTGACCGCTACTTGTGAGCCAATCTTCAAATTACTGAAGAAAGATCAAGCAGTGAAGTGGAATGACGACTGCCAGTATGCCTTTGAAAAAATCAAGGAATATCTCCAAGAGCCTCCAATTTTGATGCCACCAGTTGAAGGAAGACCTATGATCATGTACTTAACAGTATTAGAGAACTCAGTGGGGTGTGTGCTGGGACAACATGATGAGCCTGGTCAAAAAGAGCATGCAAGATACTACCTTAGCAAAAAGTTTACTGACTGTGAAACAAGATACTCACTGATCGAGAAAACTTGCTGTGCTTTGGCATGGGCTGCTCGCCAACTAAGACAGTATATGTTGACTCATACTACCTTGTTGGTATCTAAAAGGGATCCTATCAAGTACATCTTTGAGAAGCCCGCTCTCTCCGGAAGAATAGCAAGATGGCAGATGATCCTGATCGAATATGACATTTAATATACAACCCATAAAGAAATTAAGGGAAGTGTATTAGCTGATCATTTGGCTCATCAAGCTGTGGATGACTACCAATCCATGAATTTCGAGTTCCCGGATGAGAACATCATGTAAGTAACTGATTGTGAAGAACCTGGACCGGATGAAGGACCTGAAAAAGTGAAATTCTGGCTGCAGATACTCAATGTCACGTTCAATGTTGTGACACCATATCTGACTTTCTATAAGACAGTAAATACAAAAACAGTAAAGAACACAGTCAATTGTTTACCCAGTTCAGTGTGCAATAACACCTACTCTGGGGGCTACCAAGCCAGGGAGGAAATCCACTATAAGAGATGTTAATTCATGAATAAACCAACCAATTTATCTCCTTCACTTAAGACCTACCCAATGCAACTTCAATCTAAGTACAACTTAAACCTGAGTTCCTACTCACTCCCCCTCAATCATAGCAGTGATACATAAAACAATTTGACTAATGAATTGTTGAAGACACTCTTCAAAACATACACTTGATTATGCTTCACAGCTTTTTAATCAAGCAACACAAACACTCTTGCTTGACAGCTTTTAGTGATACACAAACCTAACTTGACTTTGCTTCACAGCTTTAGTCAAGAGACATACAAACACTCTTGCTTCAAAGCTTTGAGTGTTACACAACCCTTACAATTAAAACCTATTCCAAGTCACTTATCACAATGATAATTACTTGGATTACAATAGTAAAAACTATACAACTTCTAAATGATCTTTTGTCAAAAAAGGGATTGCTTTCAAAACAGCAGCTCTGTTGAATATATAGCAGCTGCATCTTCAGTTAGGGTTTCCCCAAAAAGCTAGGGTTAATTCCGTTTGACCTTAAGACTAGGTCACAGGACTTTATCAACCAGGTTAGGGTTGAGCTAGGTTAACCCAAAGAAAACGCAGGATTCTGTTCTGGAAAGACTGAGTCATTTTCCTGAAAAAACTCAGAATTAACCAAACTGCAAACCTGTTAGTTCAGAACAGGATGTCTTAACATTTGTTATGACATCTGAATTCCTGCTTACTGATTTTGGTAAATGTGATCATTTTGCAAAATGCTCAGATTCACACTCATAAACATCAGTACCTGTATGACAATATTTTTCTGCAAAGGTACCTAATAAATATGTACCTAATAAACTAGAATGTTATGACATCAGTCATGAAATTCATACACCTGGTTTTGCCAAAAATGCATGCCAATACCTAAACAACTACAAACTCCCCCTTTGGCAGATTTTTGGTTAAAGCCCCTAAGCAATCAGAGATAGATAGCAGCAGAATAAATATGACTGCAGAAAAATGGAATGTCAATTAAAGTCTACCAAAATATATCTCCCCCTCTTTAGCCACAAATGGGCCAAAGATACATGTTCTTAAAGATTATACAGTCATCCAGAAAAATTAATGAGAGCAGAACTAAAAACTGAACACACTTCCAAACTCTACCAGGGACCAGCAGCAACTCCACCAAACAGCAACTCCACCAACCTTTAAGCATTGTCATCAGACTCAGAGGAGCTAGTTTCTTCAGTATTGAGATGACCTTCAGCTTCTACACCCTCTTCCCTTCTATTTCCTTCAGCTTCCTCCTTTTCTAACCTGGCAATTAGGTTTTCTAGGGTCTTTTTCCTAGCTTCCAGTTCTTTGCAGGTCTCTTTTAATACAGCTATTACATCAGATGTCTTGGACTGGGTCTTCACAGACGATGTCTCAGCTGATGTTATGACAATATCAGGAGCATGAGATCCCTGAAACAGTTTGTAGTGCAACCCAAGGGCAACAACTCTTTTGCAAGCAGTATCTCTTGCCACCAGGATATCAGGGTATTGTGCAAGGATAATTCCATAAAGGAGGGAGGGAAAGGAAATTGGTCCTTTGACAGCATAACTACCAGCATGTTTTAAAGTTTGTTCAAAAATATACCTGCCATAGTCAAAAGCAGTCTTGGTTCCCACAGCATAAATAAATCTCCCCAATCCTGTGGAGATAGTTGATTTATGGTTTGTAGGGACCCAGTTGGCTGCACCAATCTTGTGCAGGATGGCAAATTTCATGCTAAGTTTGCTGGCATTCAGCTTGCCTTTCAAGGGCCAGCACTTCACTTGCCTTGCTGTGATGGGTTGACAAACTTCATTGTCAGTGACTTCCAGATCAGGACAATCCTCATTTGATCTTCCAAGAAAGTTGTTAATTTCTGATGGAGAGAAATTAACCCTTCTTCCTCTAACAAAAACACTTTCAAAGTCAGTTGACCTTCCATCAGCACAATCATTAGACAAGTTAACTATGAACTCCTTGACCAGATTTTCATAACACTTGTTAAATTTTATCACTGTCTTCATCAGTCCAGCATTCTTGATCAGGTCCATGATGTCTTTGCACTCCATGGCATCATTGTTTAGCTCTCTTTCTAAAGCTATTCTCTTCAAGCAAACATACTTCCATCTGTTTGCATTGTCAGGATGATGAAAAGAGATGTTGTCTGTTGGGACTTCAGGAACTCTAGCAATTTTGCTGGAGGGGAGCTTCCTTCTGATAGGAATTTCTTCAGCATCAATCTCAAACTCTGATTCCTCATTAGAATCAGAAGATTCAGGTTCTTTTCTCTTCTTTGAAATTGGTTGTCTATCAGTATGCACCTGGGCTTTCACCTTCCCTTTGGACTGAACAGTTTTCAAAGAATCTACCCCAGCCATGCCTTCAGCCTTGGATTTCTTATTAGCAGGTTTATCTTTTGTCAAACATTTTCCAGCATTCTGATTATTCTTCCTTTTCATCATTCTCCTAGCTATGCTAGGGTTTACATTGGCAATCAGATCATTGTCTGAGTATTCCTCATCCACATCAATGATAGGTGGATCAGCAGTCTTTTCTGAAGGGTTCTGAATGTTTTCATTTTGTGTCATAACATTCTCAGAGACATCTACATTCTCAGAGACATCCACATTTGGGCTTCCTAATTGATTTAAAGGGACAGAAATCCCCGGTACAGATTGGTTTCCGCTTAGTATACTTGTCACTAGCCTAGCAATTGCTTGATGAACTTGAACTGATCCTTCTCTATTTGATACAGAAGAAGAAGGATGAGAAGGATTACTAGAGGCAGCAACTTGAGCTCTTCCTGCATGTCTAGTTCTCAGCTTTTTGACTTTGGCAGGGTCAGTAGCCATCTCTCTGAGAGGAGTGATCTCAATAACTTCAGATTCTATGCATGTGGTGATTGCTCGAGAGTCTTGGTCAGATGATTAAGATGATAAAGATGAAGAGGTCGCCTTGGTTGAAGATGATGTTTGAGACATTTTGATTGACTTAGAGCACCAATAGCAATTTGAGAGAAAATTTTGATTGAGAGAAGGGAACAGGTCGCAAAGTCGAGAGAGGTAGGAGGCAAAAGAGAGTCTTTTCAACTTCTTAAAGATTTTGAAAGAATTGGGAAAACATATGATTAACCCACTAAAAATAGACTTAACAAAATTAACTCCTTCAACCCTTGTTTTAAGCAAAATTAATTGCTATAATTTCTCATGTTGGCAAATACCCAACCTGCCCCTCAAGTTTTCAAGTTTATTTCCAACAAGAGCCTTGGTAGAAGAATCAGCCAGCTGAAGCTTAATGATACCATGTTCCAGTTTAATTGACTTCTTCTCTACAAAGTCAATGTGCTTGGTCCTGCTATGCTGAATAGGGTTCATGGAAATATTGATTGTATTCAGATTGTCCCAATATAATGTCACAACATCTTGTGAGACATTATACTCAGTGAGCATCTGTTTTGTCCAGATATTTTGAGAACAGTTACTCCTAGCTGCAACCATTTCAGCACAGAGTTGGGAAGGCATTCTTTTGACATGAATCATAGTTCTGGTTGATTCTTGAATGATCTTATTTTTCTTTTTGTCAACTCCATTTTGATGGTGAGTTATAGGAGAAGAGACTTCACTACTCATTTCTTCAGGGAAACATAATTTATTAGACTTGTTGTTTCTAACATCCTTGTCATGATTACTTTTGGTTCTGACAACACATCCTTCTTCAAGTTTATTCACCACATCATAGACATGTTTCTTTTTACCAAGCCTTTCAATTTTAAGTTCACCACAAACCCTTCTTTTATCAATCTGTAGTTTTGGAGTCCTTCTGACTGCTTCCATAGAGATAGCTCTTTTCATTCTTCTTAGATGAAGATGACCAAGCTTATGGTGCCACAGTTTCATCTCTTTTTCTTCTTTGGTAATTGGACACATAGTGGAGTTATTAGTGTTCTCAGGCTGCCACAAGTAACAGTTATCTTTGGATCTGATTCCTTTCATTACAACTTCTAGTTTTTCATTAATTACTAGACATTCAGATTTTGAGAAGTTGACCTTGAATCCTAGATCACACAATTGACTGATACTAATGAGATTAGCAGTCAGCCCTTTTATCAGCAGTACTTCACTCAGACTTGGAACTTCAGGGCAGTCCAAATTACCAACTCCTTTGATTTCACCTTTAGCACCATCTCCAAAGGTCACATAACTAGTGTTTTGAGGTTTAACATGATTGAGAATGTTCTTTATTCCAGTCATGTGTTTAGAACACCCACTGTCAAAGTACCAACCTTCCTTTGCAGACACTCTCAGGGAAGTGTGGGCTATCAGGGCAGTAGCCTTTTTCTTCCATTGAGGAGTATGTGGTACCCTTTTTGACTTAGGTTTAACACCTGAGTTTTGATTAGGGTATCCATGCAATTTGAAGCAGAAGGGCTTTATGTGTCCATACCTCCCACAATGATGACATCTCCATCTTTGGTATTTTTTCTTCATATATTTCTGTTTCTGATGTTGAGAGTTGTGTTGAGACATCTACTTTGACAATTGTTTATCAGGCCTGATCTTCTTGTCTGCACCAGATTTCTTAGCTTCCACAAATCCTAGTCCAGATTTGTTTCCCACATTTTGTCCAACTTGAAGAATCTCTTCCAATTTGTCTGTTCCATTGGTCAGCATCTTGACAGATTTGGTCATTTTGTTCAGTTGTGAGTTCAGCAATTGAACTTCCCCTTCTAGATGACTTATAGTTTCAAGATCTGCCCTTTTTTCAGCCTCCAGCTTTATAATGAGTTTTGATTGTTTCTCATTCTGCACACATACTTCAGCACTTCTGATACACAATTTCTTGTAGGTATCAGCCAGTTCTTCAAATGTCACTTCTTCATCACTGGTGTCACTTTCAGATGTACAAACACCAGTTAGAGCAGTAACTAGTTTGGCAGATTCTTCTTCAGAATTACTTTCTGAATCACAGTCAGACCAAGTAACAGTCATTCCTTTCTTTTGTTTCTTAAGAAAGGTTGGACATTCAGCTCGAATATGCCCATATCCTTCACAGCCATGGCATTGAATTCCTCTGCCTTGGTTTCCCTTCTCTTCTGACCTTGATCTTCTGCTGGAACTGTCAATGTCAGAGGGAATGTTATGAACATTAGACCTTGACTTTGGATCTATTCTTTTGATGAGTTTGTTGAACTGTCTTCCAAGCATGGCTATAGCTTCTGAAATATTTTCTTCTTCATCCTGCTTGTTTTCAACATCAGTGTTGGATACAAGTGCTATGCTCTTGTTCTTCTTGTCACCATTATCAGTGATCCCCATCTCAAAAGTCTGAAGAGACCCAATAAGTTCATCCACTTTCAACTTGCTGATGTTCTGGGCTTCCTCTATGGCAGTTACCTTCATTGCAAATCTTTTAGGCAAGGATCTGAGAATCTTTCTCACCAGTTTTTCTTCTGACATCTTTTCTCCCAGTGCTCCTGAGGTGTTGGCAATCTCCAAGATGTTCATGTGAAACTCATGAATGGTTTCATCTTCCATCATTTTTAGATTCTCAAACTTGGTAGTCAACATCTGAAGCCTTGACATTTTTACTTTGGAAGTGCCCTCATGAGTAGTTTTGAGAGTGTCCCAAACTTCCTTGGCCAGTTCATATTGATGTACTAGTCTGAAAATGTTTCTATCAATTCCGTTGAACAAGGCATTTAAAGCTTTGGAATTTCCCAGGGCTAACTCATCTTCTTCTTTACTCCAATCTTCCTCAGGCTTCAAACTGATTGTCCCATCTTTCTCAGTTATGGTGGGATGGATCCATCCTTTGTCAGCAGCTCTCCAAGCCTTTTTGTCCAGAGATTTTAAGAAGGCAATCATACGAGGTTTCCAGTAGTCATAATTAGTTCCATCCAGAATGGGTGGTCTATTTCCAAAAACTCCTTCTTTGTCCATAATTCCAGAAAGTGATATCCCTAGATCTCACCCAGTAATACAGGCAGGGTGCCTGCTCTGATGCCAATTGAAATTCTGGCTGCAGATACTCAATGGCACGTTCAATGTTGTGACACCGTATCTGACTTTCTATAAGACAGTAAATACAAAAACAGTAAAGAACACAGTCAATTGTTTACCCAGTTTAGTGTGCAACAACACCTACTCTGGGGGCTACCAAGCCAGGGAGGAAATCCACTATAAGAGATGTTAATTCAGGAATAAACCAACCAGTTTATCTCCTTCACTTAAGACCTACCCAATGCAACTTCAATCTAAGTACAACTTAAACCTGAGTTCCTACTCACTCCCCCTCAATCACAGCAGTGATACATAAAACAATTTGACTAATGAATTGTTGAAGACACTCTTCAAAACATACACTTGATTATGCTTCACAACTTTTTAATCAAGCAACAGAAACACTCTTGCTTCACAGCTTTGAGTGATACACAAACCTAACTTGACTTTGCTTCACAGCTTTAGTCAAGAGACATACAAACACTCTTGCTTCAAAGCTTTGAGTGTTACACAACCCTTACAATTAAAACCTATTCCAAGTCACTTATCACAATGATAATTGCTTGGATTACAATAGTAAAAACTATACAACTTCTAAATGATCTTCTGTCAAAAAAGGGATTGCTTTCAAAACAGCAGCTCTGTTGAATATATAGCAGCTGCATCTTCAGTTAGGGTTTCCCCAAAAAGCTAGGGTTAATTCCGTTTGACCTTAAGACTAGGTCACAGGACTTTATTAACCAGGTTAAGGTTGAGCTAGGTTAACCCAAAGAAAACGCAGGATTCTGTTCTGGAAAGACTGAGTCATTTTCCTGAAAAAACTCAGAATTAACCAAACTGCAAACCTGTTAGTTCAGAACAGGATGTCTTAACATTTGTTATGACATCTGAATTCCTGCTTACTGATTTTGGTAAATGTGATCATTTTACAAAATGCTCAGATTCACACTCATAAACATCAGTACCTGTATGACAATATTTTTCTGCAAAGGTACCTAATAAATCTGTACCTAATAAACTAGAATGTTGTGACATCAGTCATGACATTCATACACCTGGTTTTGCCAAAAATGCATGCCAATACCTAAACAACTACAAAAAGGATCCCAATGGACTATGGTTTTTGACGGAGCTTCCAACGCTCTTGGCAATGGCATTGGCGCTGTGATTATATCCCCTGAAGGCTTTCATACTCC
This sequence comes from Vicia faba, assembly GCA_948472305.1. NCBI lineage: Eukaryota > Viridiplantae > Streptophyta > Magnoliopsida > Fabales > Fabaceae > Vicia > Vicia faba. The sequence continues at coordinate 967,383,358 of OX451740.1, forward strand.
TTTCATCGCTAGGCTATGTTTCAAGTGTTCCAACAATATGGATGAGTATGAAGCATGTATCATGGGTCTCAAAGCTGCAATCAATTTAAGGATCAAGTTCTTAAATGTGTTTGGAGACTCAGTGTTGGTAATCATCCAGATCAAAGGAGAATGGGACACAAATCATCCTAATCTCATCCCATACAAAGAGCATGTGTTGACACTAATCCCATACTTTGAAGAAATTACCTTTAAGCATTTTCCACGTGAGGAAAATCAACTAGCGGACGCGCTAGTTACAATGTCATCCATGTTCAAGGTCAGGTGGGATAATGAGGCTCCTCAGATCACCATTGAGAGGATGGATGAGCCAACATACTGTCACGATATTGGTACTAAAGAAGTAGTGGACAAGCCTTGGTTCCATGAAGTCAAAAGATATCTCGAAGCCCAAGAATACCCTGAGGGAGCTTCAGTCAATGAGAAGAAGTTCCTAAGAAGCTTCTCTGCTAAGTTCTTCCTCAGTAACGAGATCCTTTACAAGCTCAATCATGATTCCATCTTGCTTCGGTGTGTAGACAAGGTTGAGGCAGAAAGGATTATGGTTGACTTGCATGAAGGTACCTTTGGCACCCACTCTAGTGGGCACTCAATGGCTAAAAAGATCCTACGGGCAGGATACTATTGGTCCACCATAGAGGCAGACTATTATCAGCATTCTCGGACTTGTCACAAATGTCAGATCTATGCTGACAAGGTACACGTGCCTCTGGTTCCTCTGAACGTCTTGATTGCTCCTTGAACATTCGCAATGTGGGGCATCGATATGATCGGAGAAATCAGACCTACAGCTTCCAATGGACACCACTTCATCTTGGTTGCCATTGATTACTTCACGAAGTGGGTCGAAGTAACTTCCTTTGCTTCTGTTACCAAGAACATTGTGGCTCGATTTATCAAACATAACCTTATCTGTCGGTACGGTATCCCAGAAAGAATCATTACAAATAATGGTACCAATCTCAACAACACTATGATCACCGAGCTTTACACACAATTCAAGATTCAACATCATAACTCTTCTCCCTACCGACCGAAGATGAATGGCGTTGTTGAAGCTGCTAACAAAAACATCAAGAAAATCATACAGAAGATGATGGTGACATATAAAGATTAGCATGAGATGTTACCATTTGCTCTTCATGGTTACCACACCATAGTGCGCACATCAATAGGGGCAACTCCTTTCTCTTTGGTATATGGTATGGAAGTTGTCCTACCCATCGAGGTCCAGATCACTTCTTTGAGGATCATGAAGGATGCAAAGCTGATTAAAGACGAGTGGGTTCAGACTCAACATGACCAATTAAACCTGATTAATGAGTAAAGGCTCGCGGATGTCTGCCATGGTCAGATGTACCAAAAACGTATGATCAAAGCTTTTAACAAGAAGGTCATACACCAGGTATATCAGGCTAGTGACCTGTTAATCAAGCGCATCATACTGCCATAAGGTGATCCTAGGAGAAAATGGACTCCCACATACGAAGGGCCATTTGCGATCAAGAACATATTTTCTGGTGGAGCCATGATCTTAACCACTATGGATGATGACGACCTTCCGCACCCTGTAAACGCGGACATAGTTAAAAGATACTACACATGAACAAAGACCCTCTAGGTCGAATGGCCTAGGAAAAAATTAGGGCATCCCGACGAACCAAAAAGGTTCGGGCAAAAAGTAAGGGATATACATAAAAAGATCTGTACACCCGGCATGTCGAAAACCTGAAAAGGCAGCTTAGGCAAAAAAGGGTATCCCTCTGGACTGAAAACCCAAAAGGGCAGTCCAGGAAAAAGTTAGGGATTTAATGTGTATAACTATGTCCCATTGGATCACGTTATAACCAATATTCAGTATCAACTGTCAAGCTCAAGTGGTACTAATCAATCCAATCAGCTTCGGACAAGCAGCGAAAGGGATAAGGCGCCCAAAGACATAAAGACAATAGAAGAATGGGAACCCAATGGGATTATTTCACATAACTGTGTTTCTTTGTATACTATTTTTGTATAATTTCCATTCTTACGAAAATATTCTCTTACTAGGATGCCCGTCTCCTTGTACAAAAACGCTTATTCAAGTTAATACAAAACTATTCCTTTGAAAGTGCAAAATTTTGTTTTTATTTTTCTGTTTTGTGTGCGAAAATGTCCGGTGATTATTTTTGAACATATGCATTTGAATTTGATTACTCTTTACAAATACACCTAAAAACAGAAATACAATTGCTAATGACTTTATGAAACGGGACAATATCTAAAGGCCATCCACAAAATCCCCACATATGTTTTCCCCGGCAGATACCTTCTCCACCAGGTACAGAGGCAGGGGCATTATACTAAAGGTCACTTCCATATTCTCAGCATGCAGCCTAATGGTGTCAGGTGTTATCACATCCCTAGTGGAGCAAGAATCTTCAAATTACTGCTCCAACAAAAATTCCCTAGTGAAGTCGCCAAGCTCCTCGGGATTCCCCAACAGGATTTCACAAAATCCCCAAGCAGTGCACGGAGTTTACCTTCCTCAACAGAGTTTATTTCTCTAACAATGGAAGTTCATCTCCCAGCATTTCAAATTCAACAAATCTGAAGATCTACATTCTTCACCCCCAGCCAGAATTAGGGATTTATTTTCCCTAGTTCAGCAATACAACAATGGAACAACTGACACGTTCATACATTGCTTGCATACATAATTTCTACAAACATCATAGCATATGCAGCACAAATGCATATATCACAATCTCATTTATTTTGAGAGCATCATGCTATTCATACATCATGACATCACATGAAACTGACTTTACGTTTCAGGTTAAATTATTAGAAAGACAAACACTATCAATTCATACAACGGGTCAAAGATTAATGCCCGAAAGAGGACATGAAAGCTATCTACACGACCAAATGGTATGAATTCCCAAAGCAAGATGAGTTTACCAGCAAATACAGCTGGCCACAGATTAATGCCTGAAACCAGACGGGGAAACTATCTATGTGCCCAACATTGCCAAGTTCCATATTAATACCTATAACAAGTCGGGAAAACTATCTGTGGACGACTGATTGTAGACCTATAACAAGCCAGGAGAACTATCTACATAAGAAGATTGCAGATTAATACCTGTAACAAGCCAGGAAAACTATCTTTCTTTCTCAAGTCATAGATTAATACCCGTAACAAGCCAGGACAACTATCTCAACGACCGATAAAAACAAGTTCCAGATTAATACTTGTAACAAGCCAGGAAAACTATTTGTGGACGACCGATTGTAGATTAATACATGTAAAAAGCCAGGAAAGCTATCTGCATGAGGAGATCAGAGATTAATACCTGTAACCAGCCAAGACCACTATCTCAATGACCGGAAATTTCCAAGTTCCAGATTAATACCTGAAACCAGACAGGAGAACTATCTGTGAACAACTGATTGTAGATTAACAACTAAAACCAGACAGGAAAACTATCTACATGACTCAGATGAAGCAATCTTACAAAAGCTCCTTCTCATATATCTCCGGATGCAGGCTAACATAGACTCATTCTGAAACAGCCCTACACAGGCTCTTTGTAATATATTTTCAGATAACGGTTAATTCCATTATCCCCAGCAAGTTACTGTGAAACCTGGATTTTCAACCAGAGAACAACAAACTTTCATCTCTCCAGAGATAACTCTTCAGCAGAGCCTTGGACAACTGAAGCCCCTAGACTCTATTCCCCACAGAGTTTTCCTCAAGCAGGAGAACAACAGAAACCCATATTCCCCAATGGAGTCCTCCTCGGACAGAAGGAATAGGAACCCCCAAAGGGACCATGTATGAAATCAACATCTATTTTGGATGGCATCTTTAAGCCCATCTCCGACGACTCTCTGTCATCTTCTCTAAATGGCATCTGTAAGCCCATTCCCGTCATCATCAACCCACAGTGTTACTTCATGAGAGTGCAAATTTCTAGGCACTCTAGTGTTCAATCATCTTCCACCTTCAGATCATGAAAGGAAGACAAGCCAATCTAAATTCTCAGGTTTAAGAAGATTGAACAGGGGAAGCTGTTGTACCCCAAAATTTTCCCTCTCATTTTTCCCAAGGTTTTTTTCTCTTATATGGGTGGTTACAAACACTTGCATAAAGAAAATGAAATTTTTGAATGTTATCAAAGTGTCCTTCGATTGGCATATGAACAAGGTACTTCAATTGGCATCTGAGCAAGCTTCGATTGGGCACTGAACTTCCTTCGACGCAAGCTTGATTCACAAGCTTCGATTGGGTGCTGGGCCCCCTTCGAACAAGTTCAAGTCACAAGGTTTCAACTGCGCATTGGTTGCTTGCCTTTGATTCACAAGGAAGGAACTTCCTTCATGCCAGCATGCACAAGGCAATGGCCTCCTGCATACATCCTTCGATTGCACCATTTGCTTTACATGCTGGCTTGATTCACAATGCAATGGCTACCTGCATGCAAGCTTAATTCCTGCTTCGATTGGGCATTTAATTTCTTTGGATCAAGCTTGATTCCTGCTTCTTTTGGGCATTTGATTTCTTTGGAGAAAGATTAATTCCTGCTTCGATTTGGAATTTGATTTATTTGGAGCAAACTTGATTCCTGCTTCGACTAGGAAAATACTCCCTCTGTGCGTGCCTTCAGCGCACAAAGCAAGAATCCCCTACAAGTTTGTTTCAATTCACCAGAAATGAACTCCTGCATACCAGCTTCGATTAGGCGCTAAGTATCCTTTGATCAAGCCTAGTTCACAAAGCTCCCACTGGGCAAGAGGACCCTCATCTTGTCATTAGCGCATGTATGCCTCTTCATGCTTGTTTGGTCTATTAGGCAAAAAGCTTCTTCATGCTTGCCTTAGTTTCACAAGGCAAAGACCCATCAGCATGACTTTGATTCACAAGGAAAAAGGCCCCTCTCACTCGTCTTTGATTCACAAGGAAAAGGCTCCTTCTTCAGCTTGCCTTCAACACACAAGGCCAAGACTCCTTCAGATTTGCCTTCGATCCACCCGGCAAAAAGCTTCCTTCGACCCACAAGGCATTGTCTACCTTTGTTCCAGCTTCGCCTAGGCAATGGCCTCTTTTACGTTTGCTTTAACCTGCCTCATGCTAGCATCCAGAAGGCATGGGCTGCCTTTGTGCCAGCTTCGACTCTGCAATGGTCCCCTTTGAAACAGTTGTACACACTTCAGCACACATGATTGCCCATTCGAAAGACACATGATTATTGAAAACAAGTTTGCTTGTGATAAGTCCTGGTCCTACATGTGGCCAGGCCCAGGCCTCTGGTGAAATGGCACTCGAAAATGGCGACAAAGAAAGTTTTCGATGGGCCAGATTGAAGTTTTAATTGGAGTTGTTTGAATCAAGCAATTAGCTGAGTAGGGGCTCAATCAAAGAAGCCCCAATGATGAGACTTGAGCCATTCGGAGGACACACCTTGGTGGCCCATTCTGAGAGGGCACAAGGCATACATTTGGACTATTCAAAAGACATTCAAAAGACCCATTCGAACGATATACAAGAGGTCCAATTGAAGGGAAGAGACTGAAGGCATTCAAAAACCATTGATGTCCACGTTCATTGAAATTCAAAAAAAGAGACAAGAATTCCTTACCTTTGGCCAAGTTTCAAATATTTTTTTATGGCTCTTAAAGAGCATTATGGAGCATGCTTATTTCCCTCCTACCTTATCCCCTCCATCTTCTCTATATAAAGGTGACATTTGCAAGCCTCATGGACAAAGAGACAGCCTGGAAGGAACCACACGAAATTGCAAAAAATTATCAAAGTTGTGAAATTCAAAACTGAATTTCCAGCCACCATCCATCCAAATCAAGCATGCCATCCTCTTATTGAAGATCCCAGGATTCATCCCCAACTCTCACTCAAGCCAATACATGCCAGAACACCCTCACATTATCACTCTGATCGGTAATATTTTCTCAATCGAACCCTTAAATCTATGCGTTGTTAATTCATTTTGTTTGCATAAATCATGTAGCATGATGGTTTAGAACATATTTGACGTATTGCTTTTGAGATTTGACGCAGGGATGACAATGCACCATTGTTAAGGTTCCAAAACGGTTGAGTTCCAAACTGAGTAATACCATGGGTTCTAGAAAAAACAAATGGTGCCATTGAACTCGCAGCCCCCTGATTAGGGGGACTATGACTTTTCTTTCATTTTAATTCATCATGTTTTGCAGATGACAATTTTGGCTGGTTAGAGAAGAAGGAGGTCAACTACTGTGTATGATGGTTTGACCCCCCTATGTTGGCATGGCTTGAATCTCATATTGTGATTCGTCCATTTAAAATGACAGGGCCCACTCAGCGTGCGCGTTTTAATTTAAATATTTTTTCTGAATAGTTTTCACATATAATGTTATTGGTTCAGTCATACTAACGAACGAACAGACTTGGCCTAGTGGTAAGACATTCATGTACGAAGCTTATAAACCTGGATTCGATCCCCAGGTTTTGCATTTTTCTCATATTTTCCTTTCACATTTAGTGTTAGACAGATCCACGTGAGCTTCATGAGCCTCCACTTCTTGGCCAATGAATATCAATAGGCTAAAGATCTAATTCCCCTGGGGTACTAGCCCATCATGCACCTTCATGGGTCAGCAGCACAAGATCCAACATGGCCTGGGCTTGTCATCTTCTGGGCCTAGCAATTTCAGTTCATAAACCCCCCATTTGCTTATAACATTTGGCCCATTTGTTTTTTTTATTTTTTATTTGTTTTATTGTTTACTTTCTTTTAATCTTTTTTTAGAATAATATAAAATCAAAAATCATAAAAAATAATAGACTTAGGATTTCTTTCAATTAATTTAATTTTTGATAATTTAATTTAATTGATTATTTTGACTTTATTTTAACAATTTAAAATCAACTAGAAATAAGTCATTTAATCTAAATACTTTCTTAATAAAAACCCAAAAATATTAGAATTAGGTTAATTTCATTTAATATTCATTTTCTAAATTTATTTTTAGATTTAGTTTAATCATTTTTCTTAATAAAAAATAAGCAAAAACCAAAAAAAATATTTCTTTAGGTTTACTTAGCTTAATTCTTAGGATTTCTTAGACGTTTTTTTTTATTTCGCGCACATTATTTTACTTTCGCATTTTTTATAATAATGTATCTGCTGACAATATGTAATAGATTAAAATAAGATTTTATCGCTTTCTTTATTTCCCCCCCATTTGGATATGTAAATACCCCCTCCCCAAAACATTGTAATAGCGTAGGATTTAAATTCCCGCACTTTAAATTTATGCAAAATATTAACTGTTAGTAATTAGGCATGTATGGAAAGACTAATAACAAAACGCTAGCAAACTTAACACGAGACTAAATAATTGAACATAACACACCATGCACATATTCACCTCTAGGGTACCCCACTTCGGTTGTGTTCGGAAAAACGGTCACAATTCTCAAAACGTGAGAAGTTTTAGTGGCTGTCCTCTAGTTTAAAAGATCACAAGTCCCTCGATAACCCTCTCGACGTTACCTCAGTTAAAACTGATCTTAGAACTTTAGGACAGTTACTGAAATTCCTTTCCAAGTTGCCTTCGTGACCGTATCGTCCCTTCGATGTCCCTCATACATCCAACGATAGGGCTACCTATTCACTAATAGTAGGATAACACCGTCTAAAGGATAAGAGGAAAAGAACTATCTTTTAGAGTACAAGTAGATAGCTGTCAGATGCTTTCTCAAAATTTTTTTTCACACTTACACATAAACATTTCAAAACACTTTCAAAAATATTTTCTTTGTCAACACTCTTGAGGACTGATACAAGAGTTAACACAAAGCGAATCGCTGCACTAAGGCATTTCAAAATATTTTTTCAAGTGCACAAAGCACAAGCAATTTTTAAAACATGATCTAGCATCTAAGAGCCCGTAGAAAACTACGGATGGAAAGGATGCTAACACCTTCCCTTTCCATAATCTACCCCCTTACTCAGAAAATTCTCGAAAAGGTATTTGTCTATTCTTTTCACCCTTTCCTTAATTTAGATAAAAGAAAATGGGTGGTGACTCTTGCTTACCGCAACATTTGCGAATACAAATGCAAAACCAGTAATAACAGCCCGTTATGGCACTGTATCAGAACTGTTTATTGGGGCGACCGTGGATCCATGAAGCAGGAGCTGTCACTTTAACCTTGCACCAGAACCTAAAATTTATTCGTGAAGGGAAGGTGGTAATCATGAATGGTGAGAAATCTCTGTTGATATCTCATTTGTCTTCCTTTAGCATTATAGAAGCTGACGAAGTCGTTGTTGGAACTCAGTTCCAAGATTTGTCCATTGATAATTTAAGGAATAATGAGAATTATATCACCTCATTTAAGGATGCACAACAGGTAATGCAGAAAGCCCCTAACAAGGTGTGGGGGCAGGTTATCGATCCTCTAGTGAATAGGAATGACACTGGTCTAGGTTTCTCCATGAAGAAAGAAATCCTGAAACCGAAGTCTACTTTGGGTAAATATTAAGACATCTTTCATAGTGCAGGCTATCTTCATCCAACTACTCCAAAGATCAACGTTATTCTGGAAGATGAATCAGAGTAAGAGATGCCGAACTACGCAACACGTGGAGTCAGAGTCCAGAATTAGATCACTGTTGACGTTCCTTCTTGCATTCACATTTCAAAGTAATTTGTTTTTTGTTAGTTTTTTTCAAAAAAAAACCTTCACTCTGCTGAAGGTGAAAGTATTGATGTTGTATGGGCATATCTGTTGTTTTGATTTTTTAAAATCATTAATAAAAGTTGTTTTTGATCCCCAAATTATGTCTTTATTTTCTGCTTTTTCTTGGAAAATGGTAATCATAAAAAGCCTTTCAAAAAAAATAATAACTCTAAATAAATCTGCATAATCACTTGTTACATGTGTCAGTTTCTAAAATCAATAATAAATCATATGTGCAGATAAATTAAAAAATCGGTTGAGTACAATAACCTTGTACCTTCTCCTAACATTGAATATCCTGTGTATGTGGCCGAAGAAGAAGAATATGATGAAATCCTAAAAGAGGTCTCACGGTTGCATGAGTGCGAGGAAAGTACCATTCATCCGTATAAAGAGCCGTTGGAGATGATTAATTTAGGTTCAGAGGAAGATCTAAAAGAAGTCAAGATTGGAGCATCCCTTCATCCTAATGTGAGGAGCAGGTTAATTGAATTGTTGAAAGAGTATGTGTGTAATGCGGTGGGAGAACTGACTTGATTGTTTTCTATTTGATTGCAATTGTTGCAGATAGCAAGAGTCTCCATCGACTTTTCTTTTATCCAATAAGGAAAGGGTGAAAAGAACAGGAAAGACCTTTGAGATATTTTCTTGAGTTCGGGGGGTAGATTATGAAAAGGGAAGGTGTTATCACCCTTTTCATCCAAAGTTATCTAAGGGATCTTAGTTTCTTGCTAGATCACTTTTGAAATTGCTTTGTCTGAAATGTGTTTGTGGTGGTTTTTGAAAGTATTTTTGAAAAGCGCATTCGTTTAGGCAAACTTTGTAATGATTCTCGTCTCTATAAGAATGCGTACAAAGTTTTGGAATTTTTGAAAATATTTCATGTTTTTAAAGTGTTTGGTGTGTTTGAAAATATGTTTGTTTTTGAAGATAGATTGTGAGCAAGAAACTAAGAACGTCCTACCTACTCAAAAGTCTTTTGTTCATTTCCTCCTTCCTTTGATATTGCTATCTTACCATTGATTGGTAAGAAGTATTATCTTTGGATGTAAAGGGACGGGCGTGGGTCATCGTATAGTCATAAATATCAATGTTGTGAGATATCTTAGCATTTCTCTTGAGGGACTAAGATCATTTGAAGGCAACATTCGAAGCGTCATCGTGGGACTATGATCTTGTATTTTTTGATTTATTTTTGCTAAGATGCCTCACATGCATATTATGACTATTTTCTCAAGGCAACAAGCGGAGTTAAACCTAGAGCTGTAAGTGTGCAAAGTGTTTGTTTTTCATGCTTGGTTTATCTTGAATTAGGGTTTTCTAAGTATTGATTTTATCTTTCCATACAAACCCTAATTACTAGCATTTATATGAAAGCGATAAATTGCGGAAAATAAATTTACTACGCTATTACATCATTTGGGGGATGGGGTGTACAAATTTACAAATGGAGATTGCAAGAATTTAAACCTAATCATCTATTACAACCATATTGAAACTTGGATAATGTATAAGAATGATATGAATATAATGTACAAGGCATGAAGGAAACGAAAATGAATTTGTTTTGATTTTATTAATAAAATTATTTTGACCTAATTAACTTAAAGAAAATTTAATTAAACTAAAGAAAAATTAAGATTTAGTTAAAGAAAGGAAAATAAATAGGAAAATGTTTTTGGTCTTTTTCATTGTAAGAAGTTAAATAAAAATAAACTAAATGATTTAAATATATTTTTGGTGTTTTTGATTAATAAAATAATTATGATAAAAGCAATAATAAAGTAAATAAAATGAGATTAAGACATAACATTAACATCAGGGGGTTCAGAAAAATTGAAATGTAAAGGCCCAACCAATGAAGGCTCAGGCGCGCTTCCTACAAACAAATAAAAAGTGAGAAAATTTGGAAGAATGGCAAAAGGTCTCGCTAGGGCTTGAACCCATGACCTTATACATGGTAAGGCTTTAGTGCACGCTGTTTGTACCATTGGGGTGTTCTTTTTCATCTGTTAGTTGTATAGCTTGCACTAAATATAAAATGAACTCATTTCTGAAAATTTGAACATGGCTTCATCTTCTTCCTTCGCGCGCGCTGGGATGCATAACTCCATTGTTAAGCTTCGAAAAGCTTCATTTCTCAGCCAAATTGAAAGAATGTAAACATCAAATATTCCTAGAACTTGAATACAAATCTAACCACATGATTTTCAAAAGTTATAGGTCGAAGGTTAGCATGAATCTTGTTCAGTACTAAAACTGAAACCTAATTGATCAGAGAAGAAATTCTCAATGTATAAGCAAAGATAATCAAAACTATGGACATGGTCAGCTTCCTAGACATGATATCTACATCTTTTCTTTTATTTGTATGTATTGAAAATGCTTATATCAAGATATCACACTTAAGAAATCTTACCTCTTGAAGTGCAATTCGAATGACCTCTGTATGACTTCCAGAAATAACTTGATGACTGATTAAGCTTGCGAGGAACTTCCTTGAGCAAGTGGGATCACTACTTTTCTTTAAAAGTCAGTGAATTGAAAGGCTGGTATATGGAAGCTGGGAGTGAATCGGAAGACTAGTATATGGAAGTTGGGAGTGAATCGAAAGGCTGGTATATGGAAGTTGGGAATGAATCGAAAGGATCACTACCTTCCTTGAGAGGTTTTTTTAGGGCTTTGGTAGTGTTCTAAGTCTGGTATATGGAAGCTGGGAGTGAATCGAAAGGATCACTAACGCATGAAGGGATTGGAGATTTTTGTATGTAAAGTAAGGATGTGCCAAGTGTTGTGCTTGTGTGCAGATTCAGAGTTTTTTTTGAGAGGTTAGGAGTATTTGAGGATTTTTCAACACAACAAGAATCTGGCCCTTTAGCTTGCAGTGGCCTCTCTATTTATTGAGAAAAGGTTTGGGAATTTGGAGTAACCAGATTTGTAAATAACAAATTATGGTTTGGTTCGAATGCAAATGCCAAGTTATGTAAAGTTTTCCATGATCCCAAGATGAAGTACCAAAGTTGTTGGTACAGAGGGGCTACTTTCCATGATCAAAAGTAAGAAAGGTATGGGCTCAAGACAAGTTTTGTACCAACAAGCTTATTTTATGGAAATATATTGTGGACAATGGCTTAATAACTTGGGTAATAGCTTAATTAATTGTGTAAACAATTAATTATGGAGTGACACACAAGCATTGAGGCCTGCAAAGCAAGATCCTATAGCATGGACTATGGATTTGATCTTTTTCTTTACTATGGTCGAATACTCCATCCCTTCGTTTGGATCATATAGATCCACCACTTTCAACCAGACTCATTAACAGACAAAACAATATTTGTTTCCACCAACTATGTGTTCTTCAAATGGACCACTTACAACCTTCGACCAAACAAAACAATATTTGTTTCCACCAATTGTGTGTTCTTCGAATGGACCACTTAAAACCTTCGACTAAACAAAACAATGTTTTCTTCCACCAATTGTGTGTTCTTCGAATGGACCACTTACAACCTTCGACCAAACTCATCAATAGACAAAGTATTATTTTTTTCCACCAATTATGTGTTCTTCGAATGGACCACTTACACCCTTCGACCAAACTCATCAATAGACAAAACAATATTTGTTTCACAAATTGTATGTCCTTCGAATGGACCACATTCATCTGAATGTACCACTTTGAGTATGCAAGATGATCTCATTGGCATAGTCAAAATGAAAGAATTTATGGATTACTTTCCTACCAGACAAACTTCACAAAGTTTTTCAGGCATCTCGAGACTTGGAAAACCATATCTTGAGTAATCATTTTATTGAGTGGTCGAAAATTCAAATGTCCAAACTTCAAATGACATAACCAACTAAACTTGTGGATCAAAGCAGGTTGCTTGAAGGAAGCCAATGCCCAATCGAAGCTTGTGGATTGAAACAAGCATGAAGATAGACTTGTAATTCATAGTGTCGAAACTATATGCGTTGAAGGGTTTAGTAGGTAGGTCGAATCAGGTTGAGAGGTGGATCGAAGCTTGTCGATCGAACTAGGCATGAAGGAAACCATTGCCTTGTGGATCGAAGCAAGCATGAAGGAAGTCATTTCTTTTTGGTTCGAAGCAAGCATGAAGGAAGCCATTGCCTTGTGGATTAAAGCAAGCATGAAGGAAGTCATTGCTTTGTGGATCAAAGCATGCATGAAGATAGCCAATGCCCAGCCGAAGCTTGTGGATCGAAGTAGGTTGCTCGAAGATATCCATTGCCCAATTGAAGTTTGTGGATCTAAGCAAGCTTGCTCTTCTTCGATTTGTCAAAAATATGCCAACCACTCCTTTCAATCAATCATGTAGTTCGAACAGTCTAAACTATATTTTGAATTCAAACTATTATCTATAACCACTCATTTCGATCTGCTTTGCCCTTTCGATAGTTTCTTCTTCATCCTTTCGAGGACTCATAAGTTCCATCTTCGATCTTATGCTTGAGATCCCAATATGATCCATGGAAACTATGTGGGGCATTAAAAGTCCAATTGTACTTGTCCAAACCAAAACATTAATTTGAGCCATCAGTGTTGAGGAAGTATCTTGCGCTGATCAAACCTTGTGCAGTCTTGACCCAATAGAGATCTTGTGAGAAAATTCTTGAGAAACGAGGGGGGAAATTTTGGGGTACAACAGTTGCCCATGTTCAATCTTCTTGAACCTAAAGAGTTAGATTGGCGAGTATGCCATTCGTGACTTGAAGGTAGAAGATGATTGAACACTAGAGTGCCCAGAAATTTGCACTCGACTATGTGTTAGTTGATTGTGTAGGGAATGGGCTTAAGGATTCCATTTGGAGAGATGATGGAGAGTTGTCGGAGATGGGCTTATAGATGCCATCTAAAGGTGATTGTTGATATGATTTAGACTAAGTCTAAGCTTGACTGTAACTGGGAGAAGTATCAGAATAAATCTTTGGTCAATTTTATTCTGAATGACATGCTGGAATGGACTTGTGTTAAGCCGTGTCCAGAAATGTATTAGAAGGAACCTATGATGGGCCCATGTGAAGCTGCATTTGGAAATACATTAGAAGGAACATGTGTAAGATTGCTTCAGGATAAGCCTAAATGAAGCTGCATCTGGAATTTTATGAGAAAGAGCCTAGGTAGGGCTGCTCCAGGATGAGTCTCTGTGAAGCTTCATTTGGAAATGTATGAGAAGGAACCTTGGTAGGGATGCTTCGGGATGAGTCCGTGTAAAACTTCATCTGGAAATATATGAGAAGGAGCCTAGGTAGGGCTGCTTCAGGATGAGTCTATGTGAAACTTCATATGTAAATATATGAGAAGGAGCCTGGGTAGGTCTGCTACGGGATAAGTCCGTGTGAAACTTCATCTGGAAATTATGAGAAGGAACCTGGGTAGGGTTGCTTCAGGATGAGTATGTGTAAAACTTCATCTGGAAATATATGAGAAGAAACCTGGGTAGGGCTGCTTCGGGATGAGTCCATGTGAAACTTCATCTGGAAATTATGAGAAGGAACCTGTGTAAGGTTGCTTCAGGATGAGTCCGTGTAAAACTTCATCTGGAAATATATGAGAATGAGTCTGGGTAAGCCTGCTTCAGGATGAGTCCATGTGAAACTTCATCTGGAAATTATGAGAAGGAACCTGGGTAGGGTTGCTTCAGGATGAGTCTGTGTGAAACTTCATCTAGAAATATATGAGAAGGAGCCTGGGTAGGGCTGCTTCGGAATGAGTCCATATGAAACTTCATCTAGAAATTATGAGAAGGAACCTGGGTAGGGTTGCTTCAGGATGAGTCAGTGTAAAACTTCATCTGGAAATATATGAGAAGGAAGCTGGGTAGGGCTGCTTTGGGATGAGTCTGTGTGAAACTTCATCTGGAAATTATGAGAAGGAACCTGGGTAGGGTTGCTTCAGGATGAGTCCGTGTAAAACTTCATTTGGAAATATATGAGAAGGATCCTGGGTAGGGCTGCTTCAGGATGAGCCCGTGTAAAGTTGCACTTCAGGATGGGAAGGAATCCATGTAAGATTGCTTCATGATGAGCCCGTGTAAAGATGCATTTGGAAGTCAGAAGGAACTCGTGTTAGATTGCTTCATGATGAGCCTGTGTGAAGCTGCATCTGGTTACGTAGGTAGTTGCTCTATCTTGCTTCGGAAACTAATCTTGGACCTGTTGAAAATTGTTGATGATAACTATCTGTTGATTGATCTTTTCCTGAAAAGGTAAAGCGTTAGCTGTATGCAATGTCATGATATATGAAATGCATTGTGTAATGGTGTTCTCAAAATAAAATTAGATTGTGCTATATGCGTTTCGTATGCATATGCTATGACGTATGAAATTTGAAATGTTGTTGAAGTGTATCTTTGTTTGGAAAAATAAATCCTTGACAAATGCTGGTGAGCCTTGGGAAATGAAATCCTGGACTGCTGCTGGGGATGAAGAGTATTGTTGTACCCCAAAATTTTCCCTCTCTTTTCTCAAGGAATTCCTCACAAATATTTCCAAAAGTTCAAGTTTGCACAAGTACAATTGGACTTTATAATGTCCCATATAGTTTCCATGGATCATATTGGACTTTCAAGCATCAGGTCAAAGAAGAAACTGTCGAAAGGGCAAAGAAGATAAAAGAAAAAAGTGTGCAGCTGCAAATAACTATGTAAAATTCAAAATTTAGTTCATGCTGGCCGAACTACATGACTGATCGAAAGGGTTGGTTGGCAGATTTTTGAAAAATCGAAGAAGAGCAAGCTTACTTCGATTTCCCAAGTTTCGACTGGGCAATGGCTTCCTTCATGCTTGCTTCGATCCACAAACTTCGAATGGGAAATAGCTTCCTTCATGCTTGCTTTGATCCACAAGGCAATGGCTTCCTTCATGCTTGCTTCGATCCATAAGGCAATGGCTTCCTTCATGATTGCTTCGATCCATAAAGCAATGGCTTCCTTCATGCTTGCTTCGATCCAAAAATCAATGGCTTCCTTCATGATTGCTTCGATCCACCAGGCAATGGCTTCTTTCATGCCTGCTTCGATCCACAAGGAAATGACTTCGTTCATGCTTGCTTCGATCCACCTATAAACCCTTCGACACACATAGTTTCTACACTATGAATTATAATTTGAGGTTTGGACATTTGAACTTTCGACCACTTAATCAATTTATGGTTACTGGTAGGAAAACAATCCAGGAATTATTTCGATTTGACTATGCCAATGAGATCATCTTGCATACTCAAAGTGGTACATACAAGAACATACAACTGGTAGATTCTAAGAACATACAATTGGTGGTCCATTCAAAGAACATACAATTGGTGGTCTATTCGAAGAACATACAATTGGTGGTCCATTTGAAGAAAATAAATTGGTCCATTCGAAGAACATACAATTGGTGGATTCGAAGAACATACAATTGGTAGTCCGTTCGAAGAACATAAAATTGGTGGTCCATTCGAAGAACATACAATTGGTGGATTCGAAGAACATACAATTGGTGGTCCATTTGAAGAACACACAATTGTTGGAAACAATATTGTTTTGTCTGTTGTTGAGTTTGGTCGAAGGTTGTGGATCTATGTGATTAAAACGAAAGGGTGAAGTATTCAAGATGATTGCTGAACAAAGTCCTATATGCTGCCAAGCGCAAGCTTGTTGTACTGTCCATATAACAGCCTAAAACAATGTCAAAAAGCAGTCTGTTGGACTGCTATGAACAACCCTACACCAAGCTGCCACAACACTCCAAAATTTCTGCAAAACAAGTCCTGTTATGCTGCTCCTAAACCAGTCCCATATTTGCACCAAACTAGCATATAAGAGCTGCATCTCGAAAGCTATGAAAAGAACATACCCAAACTGTTAAAATTTCATTTGTTTTCCCCCCAAAAACTCCAGCAAGACTCTTCTATAAATAAGCTGTTTCCACAACTCACAAAGGGGGGGGGGGGGGGGGGGGGGGGGCTTTTGAACAAGGTAAGAGGAGAAGAAAAAAGAGAGAAGAGTGAAAACGAAGGTTGAAGCCTTGAAAAACTCTTAAACCCAGAACCAAAAAAACACAACACCTCTATTCTTTTCTTTCGAACCCAAGAACATTCGAAGACAATAACTCAAGTTCAAACACACATTCTAGCTTCAAGATAAGTCTTCTTGACTTTAAACCTTTTGTTTAAAGCATCATTAATCATTGCCTTCGAAGCTACTCTTTTTGTTTGTTTTCCTTTCTTGTTAAGAACTAACCTGTACAGACCATAAAACAATGTTGGAGTGAAAAAATAACATCATGGTTCGACACAAAGCCTTAGGCTTCAACACATAATGCTTTACAGGCCCAAACAAAAGAAAAAGGTTATTGAATCGAAGGGTGCATGCTGTATGAATCGAAAGATTTGTTTTTTTTCTTTGTGAATCGAAGGGTGCATGCTTCGAATATACTGCATGAATCGAAATATTTATTTTTTCTCTCTTTTGCATTTTTTTTGTTTTCTTTTATATTTTCTATATATTTTATTTCATTTATATTCAATATGGTTGTAATAATTAGGACTTTTATTGCTTTCCACCCCCAATTTGTAAATTTGTATACCCCATCCCCTAATGATGTAATAGATTAGGATTTTAATTTCCCCAATTTACCGCTTTAAGATAAATTGTTAGTAATTAGGGCATGTATGGCAAGATAAAATCAACAAGTAGACAATCTTAATTTCAAAGACAAAAATGCATGCAATAAAACACACTATTCACACGTGCACCTCTAGGGTAATCTCGCTTGTTGCCTCAGAAAATAGTCATGTCCCTTGAATATGGACGTTTTAGCAAAGACCCTCGATAAAAAAGATCGTAGTCCCTCGATGTTGCCTTCGGTAAACGATCTAGTTCCTTACGAAAATTGCTAAATCGTATCATAAGTTGCCTTCTATGACTATACGATGACCCACGCCTGTCCCTTCACATCCAACAATAGGGCTTCTTACCAATCAATGGTAAGGTAGCAACATTTAAAGGAGGAGGAAAAGAACAAAGACCTTTTGAGTAGGTAGGACGCTCGTAGTTGCTTGCTCACAAATTAAAACTATTTCCACACTTACACATTCAAAGCATCTTAAAAAAAAACATATCTTTGAACTATTTTCAAAACCAACACTTTGTATACATTCTTATAGAGACGAGAATCATTACAAAGTTTTATGAAAAAAGGCGTTTTCAAAATATTTTCTAACTTACACCCATCACAAAGCACATTTTCAAACAAAGCATTTTCAAGTGATCTAGCAAGAAACTAAGAGCTCGTAGATAACTACAGATGGAAAGGCTGCCAACACCTTCCCTTTTCATAACCTACCCCCCGAACTCAAGAAAATATCTCAAAGGTATTTCTTGTTCTTTTCACCCTTTCCTTTATTGGATAAATGAAAAGTCGGTGGTGACTCTTGCTATCCGCAATAATTGTGATAAAACGCAAAACACCCAAGTCAGTTCTCCAACCATATTACAAAACTGGCGACTCTGTTGGGGACTAAACTTAAAAGTGGGGTTACCTTAGAGCTAGATCACCTTTATAATGCTTTCTTTGTTTGACTTGCTTGCTTTGCATTTTTTGGATCCTTTTTTGGGGTTTGTTTTGATCCCAAACCCAGATCTAGGGAACCTTTTACGTAAGTAGCAATAGATTGTGGGGACTGTGTAGGGTATACCGACATGGTTGAAGCGATAACTATGTTAGTGTGACACATTTGTTGGTACAGGTAGCCCTTGAGTTTAGTCAACGAGAATACGGGGCCGCTGTGTGGTGTCATGATACACTAACTGACCTTAGAACCTTTAATTGAACAACTTGGCCATTAGGAAGTAGTGAGATAGCCGGCTTTGGTGCAGTCAGAAGTTGGTTGATACTCAATGCTACACTCATTGAGATCTAAATTTTGGGATATTTCGGTCGCTAATAAAAAGGCTTGCGCTGAAACAATGCCCAATGAAGAAAGATCAATGATATTGAGATCTCCTAGAACCCGATTACTTTCTAGGACAGGTTGAGCCAACTAAACTTCAAGATGGTACTTACCTACAAACCGCGTGCAATCCTAAACCTAAGGACTTATTTGCTTTGCTTGTATATGATTACTTGTACATAAACATCATGACATTATATCATATCATTTCCACTGACCATTTCAAGGATCTCAAGGGTATGTGATGCAGGGTCATGATGAACCTGATGTCTATCAAGGGGCAAGGGGATTTAGTTTCCTCTAACCAAACGCCGTCAAAGACTAAAGCACGATAACTTGAGTCAAGGGCTATGACCCACTTGACACGGTGAGCTTGATTCTCGTGGAAGGACATTCAACGATACAAAGTTCTCCAATCAAAGCTCTGATCATAGTTCAACTTCTAACATCTTCTTGTGTTTACCCCGCGAGATCCTTGAAAACATTGCATCCACATACCGTGCATGTCATCATAATAGGTTTTCCCCCATAGGTTTCTCATCTGCTTACTGTTTATTTCAGTAGAGATGGCTCTAGAACAGACTGTCATAGATCTTCAGACCCGAAATGCTCAACTTTAAGAATTGTTCCTGAACCTATCCAAGGGGAAAGAATAAGTGAAAGAACTCCTCATTGAGAGCATGACCCAGAATAATCCTGAGGAAAACAGGGATGAACAGTTGGAAAAATTACTAACTGAAATGGCAACCATGAAAATCTAGATGATGGTACGTATGGTGGGTCAGATGGCTCTTATCCAAAACTTAGCTCGGGGACAAGAAGAGCTAAGAGTCCTCATCAACAAGATTCATCAAGACGGATGCAACCATATGGAATAAATAGATGGAATTGGGGATTAGGTAATTAATCAGCCTCTGATGAGACAAGAAGTTGATTTGGTCGAGAGAACACCCTTCAAAATGACTACTATACCAAGATTCCAACAACAACCTCTCCAACCACGACAAGGTGGTCGGCGTAAGCAAGGAAGACAAGTTGCTGAGATCAACATGCCGTTGGATCAAGCATTGCATCATATGTTGGAAGCCAAGCTGGTTATGTTGAGGGAGCCTCCTCAAAAACCCTTTACTGCTTCTCCCCATTACAATCATGGAGAAAGGTGTACGTACCACTCCAACAGTCCTGGACATGACACTAACCACTGTTGGACATTGAAAAATAAGATTCAAGACCTGATCGACGAAGGGGCCTTGGAATTCACACAAGATGGTCAAGCAGAGTTTTTCTGTCATCTTTAAAAGGAACATCATCTGAAGTGACGAAGTTTAGGCGGAGAAATGTTGTTTATTCAAATTTTCAGTTGTAATTTCTTTGTTTGCTTAAACATTTGTCCTTATGTCAGACTTTGGTTACTTTCATTAATGCATTGCATATGTTTGTCTTGAGTTAATCCATTCGTTTTCACTATACTGAAATTATGCTTTTACCTCTTTTTGTATGATATTCAACTCTCAACTACAAGACTAAAGCCTTTAGAGGAAGGATGACGAAAACAATACCATAATCTCATATAGTATGCTTTTGGACAGACCTTGCTGACAATGTACAAGCGTTCTTTCAATCCCTAAACACTTGAGTTATAAGGAAGATGATCCCTAGTCAACCCTTTGAGCCAAAGAAGTAGGAGTTTTCTTTTTCACACAAATTGAAACCTTTAATCATAACCGGGGGCAGGGTAGTTTCTCAGTTAATCCAAATGTGCATTTAGCCGCAAGCTTTCACTTCATACACAAACACCATTCTGAATCAAAAGACGCAAATGGTTCCTCGTAAAATAGGCAGTCATTATCTCTCAAAAGAAAATCCCACTAAGTCAAAACCTACGAAGGAGACTTAATAAAAAAACTGGGGCATCCCGCTGACTATAATCTCGAAACAGTCAGTCAGGAAAAAAATAGGGACAATAAATCAAAAAAGGAGCTCACTACAAATCCTCAACAACAGAAAAATGTTGCAAAATGACTGCCTTCTCCAACAAACATAACTTGTTTGAACCATCACCAAAACATCATTCCAGACTCAATTGGAATTCAAAATGCACAATTAACTGAGTATAGGACTGGAGAACATCACAGAGAGCGGGTTGGGTACAAACACACTTTGAGACTTGTCCTTTGTTTCTTAAACTGTGAACCAGGCCATGCTACAACCCTTTAAAAGTCCTAATTGAAGCATTGGTTTATTCGAAAGCACACTGTTACAAAAGGTATCCTGACTCCTGTAAGGCTTACTTTAAATCCCAAGTTGAATTCACATTATTACAAAATTCTTTTATCTTCTAAAATGAATTTTCAAAACTTCAAGACAAACATAAACTTTGCATTATTTGAATATCACTGTTTACATATAGCTATGTGTTTGACAACGGAGAAATTCACACGATGAATATCCACTGAACAAAAACTCTCTCAAAAAACAGATTCACTTCAAATGGAAAAACACTTCTAATGACAAACTCTCCATAACCAAGGGGGCATAACATGATTATTTTCCAACCCATATGGGGAAGTCAAGTCAAGGTTCCAAGAATTCTCTCATAGCCGGGTGCAAGTCTCCATTCGAATCACATGGGGCATTGAACACGAATCCCATCAAAGTGGCATGTACGACCAAGCACACATTTTCTGGCAGCGCTAAAACACTTACTACTATGGACAACGACAAATCCCCACAAAGTCCCTTTTATAAGGTGATCCCCGTCGAAGTCTCCAGAGTCACCTCTATAAGGTTATCCTCACAATAATCTTCATGGATAAGGGTATAAATCCTATAGGGCCAAATTCATGGATATACCCACAAAGTGGGATCCATACAATCGCCAGCCAGAGTTTTAACCTCCGGAAAAACTCTCCCTAGTTGAATTGGTCTTAAGAGGAAGCCTTGAGGATCTCTTTCAGAAGAAAATACCTCCCCAACAGATTGTCAAACTGGTTTATTTCCCCAACAAACTATGAATCCTCCAGACTAATACAAATCAACAGACAAAACCCTTTAAATCCCCAGTAGAGTCATTGATATCCACAAAAGTTACTGAAACCGGGACCCAACCAGATAATAGTTTAACTTCTTCAAATCAAACTCCTCTTCCCCAACAAAGTTTTCCACTATCCCCAGTGAGTTGCTGCAAATCCTGGAAGCCGACCAGATAACAGTTAACTTCTGTATCCCCAACAAATTGTTAACTTCCATTCTCCCCAATCAAGAGATAACTCCCCAGTAGAGCAACGAACAACTAAAACTCCCGAACTCTTTTCCCAAAGAAGAAATCAACACTCTCCACAAATATTTCTCAAGCTAAAGCCAATCTTCCCCAGCGGATTTTTCCTCAAACAAAAAATGGGAATCCCCAGTGGAAACATTCTAAACAAGGTTTGAAGATGTGCATAATCTTCATCCCCAACAGTATTCCGGGATTTAACTTCCCAAATCTCCCCAGCACTTGTCAAGGATTTATTTTCCAAAGCAAATATACATTTAAACAAATATTTCACATTCATACATCATATTACATACATGATAAATGCATAATCTCATTTATTTTGAGAACATCATCAAGCCATGCATACATCTGGATCCAACTAATCTTCTTCCTTGCAGGAAAAGGAAATAAACAAAAGTCCTCTTTTGGAAAATATCACAACCAATTTTCAAAAGGTTAGAGATTAATTCTTGAAACAAGCCAGGGCAACTATCTCTACGACCAACAAAAAATGGGTTCTAGATTAATACCTGAAACAAGACAGGACAACTATCTGTGAACAACTGATTGTAGATTAATACCTAAAACAAGACAAGACAACTATCTACATGAGCAAATTTGAAGATTAACTCTTGAAAGAAGCCGGAGAAACTATCTTTCTTTCTCAAATAGGTCAGAGATTAATTCCTAAAACAATCCAGGGCAACTATCTCTACGACCAACAAAAAATGGGTTCCAGATTAATACCTAAAACAAGATAGGACAACTATCTGTGAACAACTGATTATAGATTAATACCTGAAACAAGACATGATAACTATTTACATGAGAAGATTGAAGATTAACTCCCGAAACAAGCTGGGGAAACTATCTTTATTTCTCAAACAGGTCAGAGATTAATTCTTTAAACAAGCCAGGGCAACTATCTTTACGACCAACAAAAAGCGGGTTCCAGATTAATACCTGAAACAAGACAGGACAATCATTTGTAAACATCTTATTATAGATTAATACCTGAAACAAGACAGGACAATTATCTACATGACTAGCTGAAGCAACCTTACTCGGGTTCCTTCTCATGCATTTCCAGATGAAATTTCACACGGACTCATCCTGAAGCATCCCTACCCAGGTTCCTTCTCATACATTTCTAGATGAAGTTTCACCCGGATTCATCATGAAGCAGCCCTACCCAGGTTCCTTCTCATAAATTTCCAGATGAAGTTTCACACAGACTCATCCCGAAGCATCCCTACCCAGGCTCCTTCTCATAAATTTCCATATGAAGTTTCACACGGACTCATCCTGAAGCAGCCCTACCCAGGTTCCTTCTCATAAATTTCCAGATGAAGTTTCACAAAAACTGATCCCGAAGCATCCCTACACAGGTTCCTTCTCATGAATTTCCAGATAGTCCCACACGGACTCATCCTGAAGCATCCTTACCTAGGTTCCTTCTCATACATTTACAGATGAAGTTTCACACGGACTCATCCCGAAGCAGCCTTACCCAGGATCCCTCTCATAAATTTCCAGATGAAGTTTCACACAGACTCATCATAAAGAAGCCTTACCCAGGTTCCCTCTCATACATTTCCAGATGAAGTTTCACACGGACTCATCCCGAAGCAGCCCTACCCAGGCTCCTTCTATTAATTTCCAGATGAAGTTTAGATGAAGTTTAGATGAAGTTTCACACAAACTCATCCTGAAGCAGCCCTACCCAGGTTCCTTCTCATAAATTTCCAGATGAAGTTTCACACGGACTCATCCTGAAGTAGCCCTACCCAGGTTCCTTCTCATACATTTCCAGATGAAGTTTCACACGACTCATCCCGAAGCAGCCCTACCCAGGCTCCTTCTCATAAATTTCCAGATGAAATTTCAGAGACTCATCATGAAGTAACCCTACCCAGGTTCCTTATCATACATTTCCAGATAAAGTTTCACACGAAATCATCCTGGAGCAGCCCTACACAGGTTCCTTCTCATTAATTTCCAGATATAGTCCCACACAGATTCATCCTGAAGCAGTCTTACACAGATTCCTTCTAATACATTTCCAAACACGGCTTAACGCGGGTCTATTCCAACATGTCATTCAGAACTAAATCGAGAAAAGATTTATTCTGATACTTCTCCCAGTTACAATCAAGCTTAGACTTAGTCTAATTTCTATCAACAATCACCTTTGGATGGCATCTATAAGCCCATCTCTGACATCTCTCCAAATGGCATCTTTAAGCCCATTCCCTGCACAATCAACTAACACATCGTTGAGTGAAAATTTATGGGCACTCTAGTGTTCAATCATCTTCTACCTCCAAGTCACGAATGGCGGACTCACCAATCTAACTCTTCAGGTTTAAGAAGATTGAACATGGGAAGTTGTTGTAACCAAAAATTTACCCTCTCTTTTCTCAAGACATTCCTCACAAAGATTTCCAAAAGCTCAAGTTTGCACAAGTACAATTGGAGTTTTAATGCCACATATAGTTTCGATGGATCATATTGGACTTTCAAGCATCAGGTCAAAGAGGAAACAGTCTAAAGGGCAAAGCAGATAAAAGAAAAAAGTGTGCAGCTACAGATAACTATGTCAAATTCAAAATCTGGTTCAGGCTGGTTGAACTACATGACTGATCGAAAGGGTTGGTTGGAAGATTTTTGACAAATAGAAGAAGAGCAAGTGTGCTTTGATTTCCCAATTTTCGACTGGGCAATGGCTTCCTTCATGCTTGCTTTGATCCACAAGCTTCGATTGGGAAATGGCTTCCTTCATGCTTGCTTTGATCCATAAGGCACTGGCTTCCTTCATGCTTGCTTTGATCCACAAGCTTCGACTGGGAAATGGCTTCCTTCATGCTTGCTTTGATCTATAAGGCATTGGCTTCCTTCATGCTTTCTTCGATCCACAAGGCAATGGCTTCCTTCATGCTTGCTTCGATCCATAAAGCAATGGCTTCCTTCTTGCTTGCTTCGATCCACAAAGCAATGACTTCCTTCATGCTTGCTTCGATCTACCAGGAAATGGCTTCTTTCATGCTTGCTTCGATCCACAAGGAAATGACTTCCTTGATGCTTGATTCGATCCATCTCTAAACCCTTCAACACACATAGTTTCTACACTATGAATTACAATTTGAGTTTTGGAAATTTGAATTTTCGACCACTTAATCAAAAGATGGTTACTGGTAGGAAAGCAATCCAGAAATTCTTTCATTTTGACTATGCCAATGAGATCATCTTGCATAATCAAAGTGGTACATATAAGAACATACAATTGGTGGATTAAAAGAACATACAATTGGTGGTTCATTCGAAGAACATACAATTGGTGGTCCATTCGAAGAACATATAATTGGTGGTCCATTTGAAGAACGTACAATTGGTCTGTTCGAAGAACATACAATTGGTGGATTCGAAGAACATATAATTGGTGGTCCGTTCAAAGAACATACAATTGGTGGTCCATTCGGAGAATATAGAATTGGTGGATTCGAAGAACATACAATTGGTGGTCCATTCGAAGAACACACAATTGTTGGAAACAATATTGTTTTGTCTGTTGTTGAGTTTGGTCGAAGATTGTGGATCTATGTGATCAAAACGAAAGGGTGAAGTATTCAAGATGCTTGCTAAACAAATTCCTATATGCTGCAAAGCCCAAGCTTGCTGTACTATCCACACAATAACCTAAAACCATGTTAAAAAGTAGTCTGCTGCACTACTATGAAACAACCATGCACCAAGCTGCCACAACACTCCAAAATTACTGCAAAACAGTCCTGCTATGCTACTCCTAAACCAGTCCCATATTTGCACCAAACTAGCATATAAGAGCTGCACATCGAATTCTATGAAAAGAACATACCCAAACTGTTCAAATTTCATTTGTCCCCCCCCCCCCCCCCTAAAAAAAAACTCCAGTAAGACTCTTCTATAAATAACCTGTTTCCACAACACACAAAGCGGGGGCTTTTGAACAAGGAAAAAGGAGAAGAAAAAAGAAAGAAGAGTGAACACGAAGGTTGAAGCCTTGAAAAACTCTTAAACCTAGAACCAAAAAAACACAACACCTCTGTTCTTTTCTTTCGAACCCAAGAACATTCAAAGACAGCAACTCAAGTTCAAAGCACACATTCCATCTTCAAGGTAAGTCTTCTTGACTTTAAACCTTTTATTTCAAGCATCATTAATAATTTCCTTCGAAGCTACTCTTTTTGTTTGTTTTCCTTTCTTGTTAAGAACTAACCTGTACAGATCATAAAACAATGTTGGAGTGAAAAAATAACAGCATGGTACGACACAAAGCCTTAGGCTTCGACACATACTTCTTTACAGGCCCAAACAGAAGAAAAGGGTATTGAATCGAAGGGTGCATGCTTCGAACATGCTGCATGAATCGAAAGATTTTTTTTCCTCTATGAATCAAAGGGTCCATGCTTCGAACATACTGCATGAATCGAAATATTTTTTTTCTCTCTCTTTTGCACTGTTTTTGTTTTCTTTTATATTTTCTATATATTTTATTTGATTGATATTCAATATGGTTGTAATAATTAGGACTTTTATTACTTTCCAACCCCCATTTGTAGATTTGTATACCCCATCCCCTAATGATGTAATAGCTTAGGATTTTAATTTCCACAATTTACCGCTTTAAGATAAATTGTTAATAATTAGGGCATGTATGGAAAGATAAAATCAACAAGTAGACAACCCTAATTTCAAAGACAAAAATGCATGCAATTAAACACACTTTTCACACGTGCACCTCTAGGGTAATCTCGCTTGTTGCCTCAGAAATTAGTCATGTCCCTTGAATATGGACGTTTTAGCAAAGACCCTCGATAAAAAAGATCGTAGTACCTCGATTTCCCTCGATGTTGCCTTCGGTAAACGATCTAGTCCCTTACAAAAATTGCTAAAACGTCTCATAAGTTGCCTTCTATGACTATACGATGACCCACACCTATCCCTTCACATTCAACGATGGGGATTCTTACAAATCAATGGTAAGGTAGCAACATCTAAAGAAGGAGGAAAATAACAAAGACCTTTTGAGTAGATAGGACGCTCGTAGTTGCTTGCTCACAAATTAAAACCATTTCCACACTTACACTTTCAAAACATCTTCAAAAACAAACATATCTTTGATCTGTATACATTCTTATAGAGACGAGAATCATTACAAAGTTTTCCGAAACAAAGGCGTTTTCAATATATTTTCTAACTTACACCCATCACAAAGCACATTTTCAAACAAAGCATTTTCAAGTGATCTAGCAAGCAACTAAGAGCCCGTAGATAACTATAGATGAAAAGGGTGCTAACACCTTTCCTTTTCATAACCTACTCCCTGAACTCAAGAAAATATCTCAAAGGTATTTCCTGTTCTTTTCACCTTTTCCTTTATTGGATAAAATAAAATTCGGTGGAGACTCTTGCTATCCGTAATAATTGCAATAAAACGCAAAACACCCATGTCAGTTATTCCACCGTATTACAATTATGCTCCTCTTCAGACCTTGTTTTAGGATGTTTCCGCTGGGGATTCCTATTTTGTTGTTTGAGGAGAACTGTGCTGGGGAATGTTGACTTTGCTTGAAGGAAACTCCATGGAGAGTGTTGATTTCTGCTTGGGGAAAAAGTTCAGGATTTCTAGTTGCCCATTGCTCTAGTGGGGAATTATCTCTTGAAAGTTGGTTGTTATCTGGTCGGATTCCAGGCTTCACAAAGACTTACTGCGGATAAAGAAGTTAGCTATTACCTGGTGGGATCCAGGCTTTATAGAAAATTATTGGGGATAGTGGCAAACTCTACTGTGGGGAGAAGGAGTTTTGTTAGTGATTTAAAAAAGTTAAGCTAATATCTAGTCAGGTCCAGGCTTTGGAAATGACTGGAGAAGTTAAACTATTATCTGGTCGGGTCCAGACTTTAGTAACTGTTGGCGACTTCACTAGGGATTAGGAGTTATGGTCCCTTAATTTGTAATAGTCTGAGAGGAAAACTCAAGCTGGGGAATTTGTAGTTTTTTGGGGAAATAAACCCTGTTGAAGAGAATATTTGACGAACTGCTGGGGAGGTGTTTTCTTTTGGCAGAATTCCTCGAGGATTCTTCTTGAGACCAACTCAGTCGGGGAGAGGTTTTCCGGAGACTGAAACTCTAGCTGAGGATTGTATGGATCCAATTTTATGGGGATATCCATGAATTTGGCCTTGAGGGGTTTATACCCTTATCTGTGAAGATTATTCAGTGGGAATAACCTTATAGACATGGCTCTGTGGGGACTTGTCGTTGTCTATAGTAGTAAGTGTTGTAGCGCTGCCAGAAAATGTGTGCTTGGTCGTACGTGACCCTTAGCTGGAATTCATGTTTAATGCCCCAAGTGATTCAGATGCAGACCTTCCCCTGTTATCCAGCACTTCTTGAGAGATTTCTTGAAATCTCGACTTTACTGCCCCAAATGAGTTTGGACAGTAACCTGTCATGCCCCCTTGATTATGTGAGATTTGTCATTGGAAGCATCTTCCAATTTTGAAGTGATTCTATTTCTTGAGAGAACTTCCGTTAATTGGATATTCACCGTGTGAATTTCTCTGTTGTCAAACAAATAGCTATATGCAAACAACGGTATTCAAACAAATGCAAAGTTCATGTTTTTATTGAAGTTTTGAAAATTCTTTTTTAGTAGATAAAAGAATTTGTAAGAATATGAATTCAACTCGGGATTTGCAGTAAGCCTTACAGGAGTCAGGATACCTTTTGTAACTATATGCTTTCGAACTAACCCATGCTTCAATTAGGACTTTTAAAGGGTTGTAGCGTGGCTTAGTTCACGGTTTAAGAAACAAAGGATAAGGCTCGAAGCGTTTTTTTACCCAACCCGCTCTCCATGATGTTCTCCAGTCCTATACTCAAGTAATTACGCATTTATCTCCCAACAAAATCTGGAACGATATCTGGGTGATGGTTTAGATATTGGAAGTTTATTTGAGAAGACAGTCATTTTTGCAACATTTTTTTTGTTGATGAGGATTCGTAGATACCTCCCTTTTTTTGATTTACTATCCCTAGTTTTTTCCTGGCTGTTTAAAGATTACAATCAGCGGGATGCCCCTGTTTTTTCTTAAGTCTCCTTTGTAGGTTTTGACTTAGTGGGTTTTTCTTTTAAGAGATAATGATTGCCTATTTTACGCGAAACCATCGCCGTCTTTTGATTCAGAAGGATTTTTTGATGTCATGCATTATGTACGAAGTGAAAGCTGGCGCCTGTACGCACATTTGGATTAACTGAGAAACTACCATGCCCCAGGTTCTGATTAAAGGTTTCAATTTGTGTGAAAAAAGAAAACTCCTACTTCTTTGGCTCAAAGGGGTTGACTAGGGATTATCTTCCTTATAACTCCAGTGTTTAGGGATTGAAAGAACGCTTGTACATCGTCAGCAAGGTCTGTCTAAAATCATACTGTATGAGACTATGGTATTGTTTTTGTCATCCTCCCTCTAAAGACTTATAACTTTTAACGAGAGTTGAATATCACAAAAGAGAGTAAAAAAAGAACAATTTAAATATAGTGAAAACTAATGGATTAATTCAAGACAAACATATGCAATGCATTAATTGAAACAAAGTTTGACATAATAGGTAAGTGTCCGACCAAACAAAAGAAATTACAATTGAAAATTTCAAAATGAACTTGACGTTCTTCAATGATTTGGTATGGGAGCAGTGATCACATTGGGAGTCTCACGAGGGCAGAATTCAATCTCCTTGGCATCAATCATATTTTGAATCTTGTATTTCAGCGCCCAACAATCGTTAGTATCATGCTCGGGGCTATCAGAATGATAGACACATATTGCATCGGGATTATAGTTAAGAGAAGAAGTTTTGGGGTTTGGATGAGGTCCTATCAACGTAATCAGATTCATCCCTAACATGTGTTGCAATGCTTGAGACAGTGGCATAATGATTTTGGTAAACTGTCTCTTGGGCTCATCTTGCCTTCGTTGGTTTCCCCGTTGTGGTTGTCGTGTCGATGCAAGATTAGAGATCCGGACTGCCCCCACATACTGATCATGGTTACTCTTGTTATGACCCTTTTTATCATACACATCATTTGACTCTTTCTTCCTAATGTATGTCTTCTTTTCAGTACTTGAAGATGTAGCCACTTGGATCTTTCCACTTTTAATTCTGTTTTTTGCTCGTTCCCTAGTTAGAATCATCTCGGTGAACCCAGATGAGGAGCTTCAAATTACGTGATTGAAGAAAGGTCCTGTCAAAGTTCCCATAAAGATATCAATCAGCTCCTTGTTAGTTAAGGGTGGCTGCACCCTACCAGCCAGGTCTCTCCATTTTTTGGGGTATTCTTTGAAGCCCTCGTTGGAACCCATGGTCATATTCTGCAACTGCACACGAGTTGGTGCAAGATCAACATTGTATTGGCACTGCTTATAAAAAGCAATAGCCATATCTTCCCAGGTGTGGATATTAGTCCCCTCAAGTTGATAGAACCACTCCAACTGTGTTCCAGATAAGCTTTCTTAGAAAAAGTGAACCCGCAACTTCTGATCAGTGGTGTGTGGCTGAATCTTGCGGACATAAGATCTCAGATGCATCTTAGGACAAGAGATCCCGTCATATTTGGAAAAGATAAAGATCTTGAATTTATGGGGAATGACTACTCCAGGGACCAAACCTAAGTCTCCAAAGTCTAGACTAGGTACTACTTTGATTTCCACAACCTTAAGTCGGTCTTCAAGATGTTTGTATTTTTCACCCGCCGATGGATACTGCTCCTCAAAATAGTCTTCGTCCTCAGTATTTTGGTTATCCCCAACTCTAGTGCTTCTAGCTTCCTCTTCTTGATTGTCTTCTTCATCAGAAGAAACATCTTCTTTTTGAGCTAGTTGGGAAGGCCCCTTGAACCTTCTTCCTATGTTGAGGATGACAACCTTCTTCTTAGTCTTCTTCTTACTCTCTTTGGTGAAGAGTGCTTTTAGATCTTCCTACCCCTTGGCTAAGTTCAAGAACATTTGTTGGAACTGGACATTCTGAGCTTGGAGATCTTTAATTGTTTGCTCTAGAGCCATCTCTACTGAATTAAACAGTAAGCAGATAAGAAACCTGTATGGGGAAAACCTGTTATGATGACATGCATGTTATGTGGATGCGATGTTTTCAAGGATCTCGTGGGGTAAAAATAAGAAAATGTTAGAAGTTTAACTTTGATCACAACATTGAGTGAAGAACTTCGTATTGTTGGATGTCCTTCCACGAGAATCAAGCTCACCATGTCAAGTGGGTCATAGCCCTTGACTCAAGTTATCGTGCTTTGGTCTTTGACAGCTTTGGTTAGAGGAAAATAATTCCTCTTTCCCATTGATGGACGTCTGGTTCATCATGACCTTGCATCATTGGCCCTTGAGATCCTTGAAACGGTTATTGAAAATGCCATGGTATGATGTCATGATATTTATGTACAAGTATATACACACAAATCAAACAAGTTCTTAGGTTTTAGGCTTGCATGGGGTTTCATTGGTAAGTACCCTCTTTGAAGTTTAGTTGGCTCAACCTTTCATATTAATAGTGATCGGGTTCTAAGGAGTCTCATATCACTGATTTTTCTTTTAGGCATTGTTTTAGCTCAAGAACGAAATTGTTGCGGCTAAAATATACCAAAAGTCCAATCTCAATTAGTGTAGTATCGAGTATCAGCCAATCTTCAGTCGGAGCCAAAGTCGGCCATCTCACTACTTTCTAATGGCTTAGGATGAGTCAATTAAAGGTTCGAAATGTCAGTTAGCGCTTAATGAAACTATAAGGAAGCCTAATGTTATCCTTGACTGACTCAAGGAACATTAGTACAAGCCAGAGTATCACACTAACGTAGCTATCACTTTGTCCATATCGGTCTACACCGTAAAACCTCCATGATTTATTGCTACTTACCTAAAAAGATGCCCCAGATCCGGGTGTAGGGTCAATATAAAGCAAAACAAGGACCCATCAATGTAAATAAAACAAATAAAACAATGAAAGAAAGTAAATGTGATCTAACTCTAAGGTAACCCCTCTTTTAAGTCATCCCCAGTTTTGTAATACGGTGTGAGAACTGAATTGGTTTTTTTGTGTTTGATCGCAATTGTTGCGGATAGCAAGAGTCACCGCCGACTTTTATTTTATCCAATAAGGAAAGGGTGAAAATAACATGAAAGACCTTTGAGATATTTTCTTGAGTTGGGGGTAGATTATGAAAAGGGAAGGTGTTATAACCCTTTTCATCTATAGTTATCCATGGGCTCTTAGTTGCTTGCTAGATCACTTTTGAAATTGATTTGTCTGAAATGTGTTTGTGGTGGTTTTTGAAAGTATTTTTGAAAAGTGCCTTCATTTAGGAAAACTTTGTAATGATTCTCGTCTCTATAAGAATGCATACAAAAGGTTAAACTTTTTGAAAATATTTTATGTTTTTGAAAGTGTTTGGTGTGTTTGAAAAGATGTTTTTTTTTAAGATGGATTGTGAGCAAGAAACTAAGAACGTTCTACCTACTCAAAAGTCTTTAGTTCATTTCCACCTTCCTTTGATATTTCTATCTTGCCATTGATTGGAAAGAAGTCTTATCTTTGGATGTAAAGGGACGGGCGTGGGTCATTGTATAGTCATAACTAGTAATGTTGTGAGATATCTTAGAATTTCTCTTGATGGACTAAGATCATTTGAAGGCAACATTCGAAGCGTCATCGGGGGACTATGATCTTGTATTTAATAATTATTTTTGCTAAGATGTCTCACATGCATATTTTGACTATTTTCTCAAGGCAACAAGCAAAGTTAACCCTAGAGGTGCAAGTGTGCAAAGTGTTTGTTTTTCATGCTTGGTTTATCTTGAATTAGGGTTTTCTAAGTATTGATTTTATCTTTCCATACAAACTCTAATTACTAGCATTTATATGAAAGTGATAAATTGCAGAAAATAAATGTCTACGCTATTACATCATTTGGGGGATGGGGTGTACAAATTTACAAATGGGGATTGCAAGAATTTAAACCTAATTATCTATTACAACCATATTGAAACTTGGATAATGTACAAGAATGATATGAATATAATGTGCAAGGCATGAAGGAAAAGAAAATGAGTTTGTTTTTATTTAACTAAGAAATATATTTTTATCTAATTTACTTAAAGGAAATTTAATTAAACCAAAGAAAAATTAAGATTAAGTTAAAGAAAAGAAAATAAATAGGAAAATGTTTTTGGTCTTTTTCATTGTAAGAAGTAAAATAAAAATAAACTAAATGATTTAAATATATTTTTGGTGTTTTTGATTAATAAAAATAATTATGATAAAAGCAATAATAAAGTAAAGAAAATGGGATTAAGACATAACATTAACATCAGGGGGTTCTGAAAAATGGAAATATCAAGGCCCGACCAATGGAGGCCCAGGCGCGCTTCCTGCAAACAAATAAAAAAAGTGAGAAAATTTAGAAGAATGACAAAAGGTCTCGCTGGGGCTTGAACCCAGGACCTTCTACATGGTAAGGCTTTAGTGTGCACTGTTTGTACCACTGGGGTGGCTTGTTTCATCCGTTAGTTGTATAACTTGCACTAAATATAAATTGAACTCATTTCTGAAAATTTGAACATGGCTTCATCTTCTTCCTTTGCGTGTGCTGGGATGTATAACTCCATTGTTATGCTTCGAAAAGCTTCATTTCTCAGCCAAATCGAAAGAATGTAAACATCAAATCTGCCTAGAATTTGAATACGAATCTAACCACATGATTTTCAAAAGTTATGGGTCGAAGGTTAGCATGAATCTTGTTCAGTACTAAAACTGAAACCTAATTGATCAGAGAAGAAATTCTCAACGTGCAAACAAAGATAATCAAAACTATGGACATGGTCAGCTTCCTAGACATGATATCTACATGTTTTCTTTTATTTATATGTACTGAAAATGCTTATATCAAGATATCATAGTTCAGAAATATTAACTCTTGAAGTCCAATTCGAATGACCTGTGTATGACTTCCAGAAATGACTTGATGATGGATTAATCTTGCAGGGACCTTCCTTGAGCTAGTGGGATCACTACATTGCTTTAAAAGTCACTAAATCAAAAAGCTGGTATATGGAAGCTTGGAGTGAATAGAAAGGATGGTATATGGAAGTTGGGAGTGAATCGAAAGGCTGGTATATGAAAGTTGGGAATGAATCGAAAGGATCACTACCTTCCTTGAGAGGTTTTTTTCTGAGGGCTTTGGGAGTGTTCTAAGTCTGGTGTATGGAAGCTGGGAGTGAATCAAAAGGATCACTAATGCATGAAGGGATTGGAGATTTTTGTGTGTAAAGTCAGGATGTGTCAAGTTTTGTGCTTGTGTGCAGGTGTCGTACCCTAAATTTTCCCGCCTTAGTGCTATCGTCAAAGTTATTTTCGAACTTGGATTTTAAGGGGTAAAATTCCTTTGGTTTAATTGCATTAATATTTTGGGGTTTTTAATAAATATTCGCTTTCAAGTCTGTTTAAAAATATAATAATTATTTGTATTTTTTAAGTAGCAAATAATTTCTCGTCTTCATATACTTTCAATTGGCTTCTTATTTCAAACAAATAACATATCACAATTGGTAAGGAAAGATAGCTTGAAAGCATAAGGTCACGGATTCGAATCTCACTTGGTACATTTTTTATATTTCTTTGTTTATTGTTACTAATTTTATTTCCATTTATAAAAATTATTAAAAAAAATCATTTTTTAAATATTTAAATATTAAATTTCATATTTTCAATTAATGAATTTTTAAAAAATAGTTATTTTTATTATTTTCACTTTTTATTCTAAAAATAACCAAAAAATCTAAAATACAAAAAGATTTAAAAATATTTTGTTATCTTTTGTATTTTAGGTAGTAATATTTGTTTTAGGAAAGAATCAATGTAATTGGTTACAATAATAATAAATCCAAAAAATTGATTTCTTTTTGGGTTTTAATTATTTGGATTGATGATTTATTTTATTCTATTTTTGTTAATTTCATTTTAATTTCAAGTTACATTCAAATCTTCCCAAAAATCATGTTTCTTATTTAAATATTATTTTTGTTTCTCTATTTTAGGAAATTTTTAAAAATAATGTTTAATTTATTTTATGCATTTTTCGTCAAAAAGTGTCTAAAACTTCACTAAAAAAATCAAATATTTATCTATCAAATCCGGAATTCACATTACAAATAAAATATGGAATTATACAACAAATTGAATCAATTCACATCAATTAACAATAACACTAAATTCCTAATTGTCTATAATTCCTAAATCTGCGATAATCAAATTCTAACAGCAAATTATAAAAACCCTAAAAACTAAAAACTTATATATACTGAAGAGATTACAGTGAAGAGGGGGAATAAAAAAATACAGAGAAAAAAGCTTAATACATAGGGGATTTTATAGAAAAGAGAGAACAAAAGATTATTGGGGGGAAGAAAATACAGAGAGGGGATTTAGACGAAGGTACACAGAGGACTGAAGAACGAAGGTACCAGAGCTGTTGTTGAAGAAAGAGAAGAGCGGTTAGGGTTTCAACATCTGAAACCTAACCGCCGCTGATGCTATCAATCCGCCTCCGCTAGCACCATCTCCTTCAGAGTCACACGAGGGTAGAATTCAATCTCCTTGGCATCAATCATATTTTGAATCTTGTATTTCAGCGCCCAACAATCGTTAGTATCATGCCCGGGGCTATCAGAATGATAAACACATATTGCATCGGGATTATAGTTAAGAGAAGAAGTTTTGGGGTTTGGATGAGGTCCTATCAACGTAATCAGATTCATCTCTAACATGTGTTGCAATGCTTGAGACAGTGGCATATTGATTTTGGTAAACTGTCTCTTGGGCTCATCTTGCCTTTGCTGGTTTCCCCGTTGTGGTTGTCGTGTCGATGCAAGATTAGAGAACCAGACTGCCCCCACATACTGATCATGGTTACTCTTGTTATGACCCTTTTTGTCATACACATCATTTGACTCCTTCTTCCTAATGTATGTCTTCTTTTCAGTACTTGAAGATGTAACCACTTGGATCTTTCCGCTTTTAATTCCGTTTTTGGCTCGTTCCCCAGTTAGAATCATCTCGGTGAACCCAGCTGAGGAGCTTCTGATTACGTAATTAAAGAAAGGCCCTGTCAAAGTTCCCATAAAGATATCAATCAGCTCCTTGTTAGTTAAGGGTGGCTGCACCCTACCAGCCAGGTCTCTCTATTTTTTGGCGTATTCTTTAAAGCCCTCGTTGGAACCCATGGTCATATTTTGCAACTGCACACGAGTTGGTGCAAGGTCAACATTGTATTGGCACTGATTGTAAAAATCAATAGCCAGATCTTCCCAGGTGTGGATATTAGTCCCCTCAAGTTGATAGAACCACTCCAACTGTGTTCTAGACAAGCTTTCTTAGAAAAAGTAAACCCCCAACTTCTGATCAGTGGTGTGTGGCTGAATCTTGCGGACATAAGATTTCAGATGCATCTTAGGACAAGAGATCCAGTCATATTTGGAAAAGATAAAGATCTTGAATTTATGGGGAATGACTACTCCAGGGACCAAACCTAAGTCTCCAAAGTCTAGACTAGGTACTGCTTTGATTTCCACAGCCTTAAGTCGGTCTTCAAGATGTTTGTATTTTTCACCCGCCGATGGATACTGCTCCTCAGAATAGTCTTCATCCTCAGTATTTTGGTTATCCCCAACTCTATTGCTTCTAGCTACCTCTTCTTGATTGTCTCCTTCATCAGAAGAAATATCTTCTTTTTGAGCTAGTTGGGCAGGCCCCTTGAACCTTCTTCCTATGTTGAGGATGACAACCTTCTTCTTAGTCTTCTTCTTACTCTCTTTGGTGAAGAGTGCTTTCAGATCTTCCTACCCCTTGGCTATGTTCAAGAACATTTGTTGGAATTGGACATTCTGATCTTGGAGATCTTTAATTGTTTGCTCTAGAGCCATCTCTACTAAATTAAATAATAAGCAGATAAGAAACCTGTATGGGGAAAACCTGTTATGATGACATGCATGTTATGTGGATGCGATGTTTTCAAGGATCTCGTGGGGTAAAAATAAGAAAATGTTAGAAGTTGAACTTTGATCACAACATTGAGTGAAGAACTTCGTATTTTTGGATGTCCTTCCACGAGAATCAAGCTCACCATGTCAAGTGGGTCATAGCCCTTGACTCAAGTTATCGTGCTTTGGTCTTTGACAGCTTTGGTTAGAGGAAAATAATTCCTCTTTCCCATTGATGGACGTCTGGTTCATCATGACCTTGCATCATTGGCCCTTGAGATCCTTGAAACAGTTATTGAAAATGCCATGGTATGATGTCATGATATTTATGTACAAGTATATACACACAAATCAAACAAGTCCTTAGGTTTTAGGCTTGCATGGGGTTTCATTGGTAAGTACCCTCTTTGAAGTTTAGTTGGCTCAACCTGTCATATTAATAGTGATCGGGTTCTAAGGAGTCTCATATCACTGATTTTTCTTTTAGGCATTGTTTTAGCTCAAGCACTAAAGTATTGCGGCTAAAATATCCCAAAAGTCCAATCTCAATGAGTGTATTATCGAGTATTAGCCAATCTTCAGTCGGAGCCAAAGTCGGCTATCTCACTACTTTCTAATGGCTTAGGATGAGTCAATTAAAGGTTCTAAATGTCAGTTAGCGCTTAATGACACTATAAGGAAGCCTGATGTTATCCTTGATTGACTCAAGGAACATTAGTACAAGCCAGAGTATCACACTAACGTAGCTATCACTTTGTCCATATCGGTCTACACCGTACAACCTCCATGATTTATTGCTACTTACCTAAAAAGATGCCCCAGATCCGGGTGTAGGGTCAATATAAACCCAAACAAGGACCCATCAATGTAAAGAAAACAAATAAAACAATGAAAGAAAGTAAATGTGATCTAACTCTAAGGTAACCCCTCTTTTAAGTCATCCCCAGCAGAATCGCCAGTTCTGTAATACGGTGGGAGAACTGGCTTGGTTTTTTTGTGTTTGATCGCAATTGTTGCGGATAGCAAGAGTCACCGCCGACTTTTATTTTATCCAATAAGGAAAGGGTGAAAATAACATGAAAGACCTTTGAGATATTTTCTTGAGTTCGGGGGTAGATTATGAAAAGGGAAGGTGTTAGCACCCTTTTCATCTATAGTTATCCATGGGCTCTTAGTTGCTTGCTAGATCACTTTTGAAATTGATTTGTCTGAAATGTGTTTGTGGTGGTTTTTGAAAGTATTTTTGAAAAGCGCCTTCATTTAGGAAAACTTTGTAATGATTCTCGTCTCTATAAGAATGCATACAAAAGGTTGAACTTTTTGAAAATATTTTATGTTTTTGAAAGTGTTTGGTGTGTTTGAAAAGATGTTTTTTTTAAAGATGGATTGTGAGCAAGAAACTAAGAATGTTCTACCTACTCAAAAGTCTTTAGTTCATTTCAACCTTCCTTTGATATTTCTATCTTGCCATTGATTGGTAAGAAGTCTTATCTTTGGATGTAAAGGGACGGGCGTGGGTCATTGTATAGTCATAAATAGTAATTTGTGAGATATCTTAGAATTTCTCTTGATGGACTAAGATCATTTGAAGGCAACATTTGAAGCGTCATCGAGGGACTATGATCTTGTATTTTTTAATTATTTTTGCTAAGATGTCTCACATGCATATTATGACTATTTTCTCAAGGCAACAAGCAGAGTTAACCCTAGAGGTGCAAGTGTGCAAAGTGTTTGTTTTTCATGCTTGGTTTATCTTGAATTAGGGTTTTCTAAGTATTGATTTTATCTTTCCATACAAACTCTAATTACTAGCATTTATATGAAAGCGATAAATTGCAGAAAATAAATTTCTACGCTATTACATCATTTGGGGGATGGGGTGTACAAATTTACAAATGGGGATTGCAAGAATTTAAATCTAATTATCTATTACAACCATATTGAAACTTGGATAATATACAAGAATGATATGAATATAATGTACAAGGCATGAAGGAAAAGAAAATGAGTTTGTTTTGATTTTACTAAGAAAATTATTTTTACCTAATTAACTTAAAGGAAATTTAATTAAACCAAAGAAAAATTAAGATTAAGTTAAAGAAAATAAAATAAATAGGAAAATGTTTTTGGTCTTTTTCATTGTAAGAAGTTAAATAAAAATAAACTAAATGATTTAAATATATTTTTGGTGTTTTTGATTAATAAAAATAATTATGATAAAAACAATAATAAAGTAAAGAAAATGGGATTAAGACATAACATTAACATCAGGGGGTTCAGAAAAATGGAAATATCAAGGCCCGACCAATGGAGGCCCAGGCGCGCTTCCTGCAAACAAATAAAAAGTGAGAAAATTTGGAAGAATGACAAAAGGTCTCACTGGGGCTTGAACCCAGGACCTTCTACATGGTAAGGCTTTAGTGCGCGCTGTTTGTACCACTGGGGTGACCTGTTTCATCCGTTAGTTGTATAACTTGCACTAAATATAAAATGAACTCATTTCTGAAAATTTGAACATGGCTTCACCTTCTTCCTTTGCTTGTGCTGGGATGTATAACTCCATTGTTATGCTTCGAAAAGCTTCATTTCTCAGCCAAATCGAAAGAATGTAAACATCAAATCTGCCTAGAATTTGAATACGAATCTAACCACATGATTTTCAAAAGTTATGGGTCGAAGGTTAGCATGAATCTTGTTCAGTACTAAAACTGAAACCTAATTGATCAGAGAAGAAATTCTCAATGTGCAAACAAAGATAATCAAAACTATGGACATGGTCAGCTTCCTAGACATGATATCTACATGTTTTCTTTTATTTGTATGTACTGAAAATGCTTATATCAAGATATCATAGTTAAGAAATATTAACTCTTGAAGTGCAATTCGAATGACCTGTGTATGACTTCCAGAAATGACTTAATGATGGATTAATCTTGCAGGGACCTTCCTTGAGCTAGTGGGATCACTACTTTGCTTTAAAAGTCACTGAATCAAAAGGCTGGTATATGGAAGCTTGGAGTGAATCGAAAGGATGGTATATGGAAGTTGGGAGTGAATCGAAAGGCTGGTATATGAAAGTTGGGAATGAATCGAAAGGATCACTACCTTCCTTGAGAGGTTTTTTTCTGAGGGCTTTGGGAGTGTTCTAAGTCTGGTGTATGGAAGCTGGGAGTGAATCAAAAGGATCACTAATGCATGAAGGGATTGGAGATTTTTGTTTGCAAAGTCAGGATGTGTCAAGTTTTTGCTTGTGTGCAGGTGTCGTACCCTAAATTTTCCCGCCTTAGTGCTATCGTCAAAGTTATTTTCGAACTTGGATTTTAAGGGGTAAAATTCCTTTGGTTTAATTGCATTAATATTTTGGGGTTTTTAGTAAATATTCGCTTTCAAGTCTGTTTAAAAATATAATAATTATTTGTATTTTTAAAGTAGGAAATAATTTCTCGTCTTCATATACTTTCAATTGGCTTCTTATTTCAAACAAATAACATATCACAATTGGTAAGGAAAGATAGCTTGAAAGCATAAGGTCACGGGTTCGAATCTCACTTGGTACATTTTTTATATTTCTACGTTTATTGTTACTAATTTTATTTCCATTTATAAAAATCATTAAAAAAATCATTTTTTAAATATTTAAATATTAAATTTCATATTTTCAATTAATGAATTTTTAAAAAATAGTTATTTTTATTATTTTCTCTTTTTATTCTAAAAATAACCAAAAAAATCTAAAATACAAAAAGATTTAAAAAGATTTTGTTATCTTTTGTATTTTAGGTAGTAATATTTGTTTTAGGAGAGAATCAATGTAATTGGTTACAATAATTATAAATCTCAAAAATTGATTTCTTTTTGGGTTTTAATTATTTGGATTGATGATTTATTTTATTCTATTTTTGTTAATTTCATTTAAATTTCAAGTTACATTCAAATCTTCCCAAAAATCATGTTTCTTATTTAAATATTATTTTTGTTTCTCTATTTTAGGAAATTTTTAATAATAATGTTTAATTTATTTTATGCATTTTTCGTCAAAAAGTGTCTAAAAATTCACTAAAAAAATCAAATATTTATCTATCAAATCCGGAATTCACATTACAAATAAAATATGGAATTATACAACAAATTGAATCAATTCACATCAATTAACAATAACACTAAATTCCTAATTGTCTATAATTCCTAAATCTGCGATAATCAAATTCTAACAGCAAATTATAAAAACCCTAAAAACTAAAAACTTATATATACTGAAGAGATTACAGTGAAGAGGGGGAATAAAAAAATACAGAGAAAAAAGCTTAATACATAGGGGATTTTATAGAAAAGAGAGAACAAAATATTATTGGGGGGAAGAAAATACAGAGAGGGGATTTAGACGAAGGTATACAGAGGACTGAAGAACGAAGGTACCGGAGCTGTTGTTGAAGAAAGAGAAGAGCGGTTAGGGTTTCAACATCTGAAAACCTAACTGCCGCTAATGCTATCAATCCGCCGTTGCTAGCACCATCTCCTTCAGAGTCTCACGAGGGCAGAATTCAATCTCCTTGGCATCAATCATATTTTGAATCTTGTATTTCAGCGCCCAACAATCGTTAGTATCATGCCCGGGGCTATCGGAATGATAGACACATATTGCATCGGGATTATAGTTAAGAGAAGAAGTTTTGGGGTTTGGATGAGGTCCTATCAACGTAATCAGATTCATCCTTAACATGTGTTGCAATGCTTGAGACAGTGGCATATTGATTTTGGTAAACTGTCTCTTGGGCTCATCTTGCCTTCGCTGGTTTCCCCGTTGTGGTTGTCGTGTCGATGCAAAATTAGAGATTTGGACTGCCCCTACATACTGATCATGGTTACTCTTGTTAT
This sequence comes from Vicia faba, assembly GCA_948472305.1. Taxonomy (NCBI): domain Eukaryota; kingdom Viridiplantae; phylum Streptophyta; class Magnoliopsida; order Fabales; family Fabaceae; genus Vicia; species Vicia faba. Next base: position 967,425,311 of record OX451740.1, read on the forward strand.
GACCCTTTTTGTCATACACATCATTTGACTCTTTCTTCCTAATGTATGTCTTCTTTTCAGTACTTGAAGATGTAGCCACTTGGATCTTTCCGCTTTTAATTCCGTTTTTGGCTCGTTCCCCAGTTAGAATCTTCTCGGTGAACCCAGCTGAGGAGCTTCTGATTACGTGATTGAAGAAAGGCCCTTTCAAAGTTCCCATAAAGATATCAATCAGCTCCTTGTTAGTTAAGGGTGGCTGCACCCTACCAGCCAGGTCTCTCCATTTTTTGGCGTATTCTTTGAAGCCCTCGTTGGAACCCATGGTCATATTCTGCAACTGCACACGAGTGGGTGCAAGATCAACATTGTATTGGCACTGCTTGTAAAAAGCAATGCCAGATCTTCCCAGGTGTGGATATTAGTCCCCTCAAGTTGATAGAACCACTCCAACTGTGTTCTAGATAAGCTTTCTTAGAAAAAGTGAACCCGCAACTTCTGATCAGTGGTGTGTGGATGAATCTTGTGGACATAAGATCTCAGATGCATCTTAGGACAAGAGATCCCGTCATATTTGGAAAAGATAAAGATCTTGAATATATGGGGAATGACTACTCTAGGGACCAAACCTAAGTCTCCAAAGTCTAGACTAGGTACTGCTTTGATTTCAACAACCTTAAGTCGGTCTTCAAGATGTTTGTATTTTTCACCCGCCGATGGATACTGCTCCTCAGAATAGTCTTCGTCCTCAGTATTTTGGTTATCCCCAACTCTAGTGCTTCTAGCTTCCTCTTCTTGATTGTCTTCTTCATCAGAAGAAATATCTTCTTTTTGAGCTAGTTGGGCATGCCCCTTGAACCTTCTTCCTATATTGAGGATGACACCCTTCTTCTTAGTCTTCTTCTTACTCTCTTTGGTGAAGAGTGCTTTCAGATCTTCCTACCCCTTGGCTAAGTTCAAGAACATTTGTTGGAACTGGACATTCTGAGCTTGGAGATCTTTAATTGTTTGCTCTAGAGCCATCTCTACTGAATTAAACAGTAAGCAGATAAGAAACCTGTATGGGGAAAACCTGTTATGATGACATGCATGTTATGTGGATGCGATGTTTTCAAGGATCTTGTGGGGTAAAAATAAGAAAATGTTAGAAGTTGAACTTTGATCACAACATTGAGTGAAGAACTTTTTATTGTTGGATGTCCTTCCACGAGAATCAAGCTCACCATGTCAAGTGGGTCATAGCCCTTGACTCAAGTTATCGTGCTTTGGTCTTTGACAACTTTGGTTAGAGGAAAATAATTCCTCTTTCCCATTGATGGACGTCTGGTTCATCATGACCTTGCATCATTGGGCCTTGAGATCCTTGAAACGGTTATTGAAAATGCCATGGTATGATGTCATGATATTTATGTACAAGTATATACACACAAATCAAACAAGTCCTTAGGTTTTAGGCTTGCATGGGGTTTCATTGGTAAGTACCCTCTTTGAAGTTTAGTTGGCTCAACCTGTCATATTAATAGTGATCGGGTTCTAAGGAGTCTCATATAACGGATTTTTCTTTTAGGCATTGTTTTAGCTCAAGCACTAAAGTATTGCGGCTAAAATATCCCAAAAGTCCAATCTCAATGAGTGTAGTATCGAGTATCAGCCAATCTTCAGTCGGAGCCAAAGTCGGCCATCTCACTACTTTCTAATGGCTTAGGATGAGTCAATTAAAGGTTCTAAATGTCAGTTAGCGCTTAATACACTATAAGGAAGCCTAATGTTATCCTTGACTGACTCAAGGAACATTAGTACAAGCCAGAGTATCACACTAACGTAGCTATCACTTTGTCCATATCGGTCTACACCGTACAACCTCCATGATTTATTGCTACTTACCTAAAAAGATGCCCCAGATTCGGGTGTAGGGTCAATATAAACCCAAACAAGGACCCATCAATGTAAAGAAAACAAATAAAACAATGAAAGAAAGTAAATGTGATCTAACTCTAAGGTAACCCCTCTTTTAAGTCATCCCCGGCAGAATCGCCAGTTCTGTAATACGGTGGGAGAACTGACTTGGTTTTTTTGTGTTTGATCGCAATTATTGCGGATAGCAAGAGTCACCGCTGACTTTTATTTTATCCAATAAGGAAAGGGTGAAAATAACATGAAAGACCTTTGAGATATTTTCTTGAGTTCGGGGGTAGATTATGAAAAGGGAAGGTGTTAGCACCCTTTTCATCTATAGTTATCCATTGGCTCTTAGTTGCTTGCTAGATCACTTTTGAAATTGATTTGTCTGAAATGTGTTTGTGGTGGTTTTTGAAAGTATTTTTGAAAAGCGCCTTCATTTAGGAAAACTTAGTAATGATTCTCGTCTCTATAAGAATGCATACAAAAGGTTGATCTTTTTGAAAATATTTTATGTTTTTGAAAGTGTTTGGTGTGTTTGAAAAGATGTTTTGTTTTTAAGATGGATTGTGAGCAAGAAACTAAGAACGTTCTACCTACTCAAAAGTCTTTAGTTCATTTCCACCGTCCTTTGATATTGCTATCTTGCCATTGATTGGTAAGAAGTCTTATCTTTAGATGTAAAGGGACGGGCGTGGGTCATTGTATAGTCATAAATAGTAATGTTGTGAGATATCTTAGAATTTCTCTTGATGGAATAAGATCATTTGAAGGCAACATTCGAAGCGTCATCGAGGGACTATGATCTTGTATTTTTTAATTATTTTTGCTAAGATGTCTCACATGCATATTATGACTATTTTCTCAAGGCAACAAGCAGAGTTAACCCTAGAGGTGAAAGTGTGCAAAGTGTTTGTTTTTCATGCTTGGTTTATCTTGAATTAGGGTTTTCTAAGTATTGATTTTATCTTTCCATACAAACTCTAATTACTAGCATTTATATGAAAGCGATAAATTGCAGAAAATAAATTTCTACGCTATTACATCATTTGGGGGATGGGGTGTACAAATTTACAAATGGGGATTGCAAGAATTTAAACCTAATTATCTATTACAACCATATTGAAACTTGGAAAATGTACAAGAATGATATGAATATAATGTACAAGGCATGAAGGAAAAGAAAATGAGTTTGTTTTGATTTTACTAAGAAAATTATTTTTACCTAATTAACTTAAAGGAAATTTAATTAAACCAAAGAAAAATTAAGATTAAGTTAAAGAAAAGAAAATAAATAGGAAAATGTTTTTGGTCTTTTTCATTGTAAGAAGTTAAATAAAAATAAACTAAATGATTTAAATATATTTTTTGTGTTTTTGATTAATAAAAATAATTATGATAAAAGCAATAATAAAGTAAAGAAAATGGGATTAAGACATAACATTAACATCAGGGGGTTCAGAAAAATGGAAATATCAAGGCCCGACCAATGGAGGCCCAGGCGCGCTTCCTGCAAACAAATAAAAAGTGAGAAAATTTGGAAGAATGACAAAAGGTCTCGCTGGGGCTTGAACCCAGGACCTTCTACATGGTAAGGCTTTAGTGCGCGCTGTTTGTACCACTGGGGTGGCCTGTTTCATCTGTTAGTTGTATAACTTGGACTAAATATAAAATGAAATCATTTCTGAAAATTTGAACATGGCTTCATCTTCTTCCTTTGCGTGTGCTGGGATGTATAACTCCATTGTTATGCTTCGAAAAGCTTCATTTCTCAGCCAAATCGAAAGAATGTAAACATCAAATCTGCCTAGAATTTGAATACGAATCTAACCACATGATTTTCAAAAGTTATGGGTCGAAGGTTAGCATGAATCTTGTTCAGTACTAAAACTGAAACCTAATTGATCAGAGAAGAAATTCTCAATGTGCAAACAAAGATAATCAAAACTATGGACAAGGTCAGCTTCCTAGACATGATATCTACATGTTTTCTTTTATTTATATGTACTGAAAATGCTTATATCAAGATATCATAGTTAAGAAATATTAACTCTTGAAGTGCAATTCGAATGACCTGTGTATGACTTCCAGAAATGACTTGATGATGGATTAATCTTGCAGGGACCTTCCTTGAGCTAGTGGGATCACTACTTTGCTTTAAAAGTCACTGAATCAAAAGGCTGGTATATGGAAGCTTGGAGTGAATCGAAAGGATGGTATATGGAAGTTGGGAGTGAATCGAAAGGCTGGTATATGAAAGTTGGGAATGAATCGAAAGGATCACTACCTTCCTTGAGAGGTTTTTCTCTGAGGGCTTTGGGAGTGTTCTAAGTCTGGTGTATGGAAGCTGGGAGTGAATCAAAAGGATCACTAATGCATGAAGGGATTGGAGATTTTTGTGTGTAAAGTCAGGATGTGTCAAGTTTTGTGCTTGTGTGCAGGTGTCGTACCCTAAATTTTCCCGCCTTAGTGCTATCGTCAAAGTTATTTTCGAACTTGGATTTTAAGGGGTAAAATTCCTTTGGTTTAATTGCATTAATATTTTGGGATTTTTAATAAATATTCGCTTTCAAGTCTGTTTAAAAATATAATAATTATTTGTATTTTTAAAGTAGCAAATAATTTCTCGTCTTCATATACTTTCAATTGGCTTCTTATTTCAAACAAATAACATATCACAATTGGTAAGGAAAGATAGCTTGAAAGCATAAGGTCACGGGTTCGAATCTCACTTGGTACATTTTTTATATTTCTTTGTTTATTGTTACTAATTTTATTTCCATTTATAAAAATCATTAAAAAAAATCATTTTTTAAATATTTAAATATTAAATTTCATATTTTCAATTAATGAATTTTTAAAAAATAGTTATTTTTATTATTTTCACTTTTTATTCTAAAAATAACCAAAAAATCTAAAATACAATAATTATTTTGTTATCTTTTGTATTTTAGGTAGTAATATTTGTTTTAGGAGAGAATCAATATAATTGGTTACAATAATTATAAATCCAAAAAATTGATTTCTTTTTGGGTTTTAATTATTTAGATTGATGATTTATTTTATTCTATTTTTGTTAATTTCATTTTAATTTCAAGTTACATTCAAATCTTCCCAAAAATCATGTTTCTTATTTAAATATTATTTTTGTTTCTCTATTTTAGGAAATTTTTAATAATAATGTTTAATTTATTTTATGCATTTTTCGTCAAAAAGTGTCTAAAAATTCACTAAAAAAATCAAATATTTATCTATCAAATCCGGAATTCACATTACAAATAAAATATGGAATTATACAACAAATTGAATCAATTCACATCAATTAACAATAACACTAAATTCCTAATTGTCTATAATTCCTAAATCTGTGATAATCAAATTCTAACAGCAAATTATAAAAACCCTAAAAACTAAAAACTTATATATACTGAAGAGATTACAGTAAAGACGGGAAATAAATAAATACAGAGAAAAAAGCTTAATACATAGGGGATTTTATAGAAAAGAGAGAACAAAAGATTATTGTGGGGAAGAAAATACAGAGAGGGGATTTAGACGAAGGTATACAGAGGATTGAAGAACGAAGGTGTAGAGGTAGAAATGTGCAAGACTAAGCCATTGGATTGACTAGACTTTATGAAGAAGTGAAAAACACAAGAAGGGGGTTTAATTGTTGAAACTTGAAATCAAATGCAGACAACACGATATTTTTATCCTGGTTCGTTTGATCTCAAACTACTCCAGTCCACCCGTTAAGGTGATTTCGCCTCTCTCCAACGAGGTCTTAATCCACTTTATTCAACTGAATACAAAACTGCTTTAACAACTGCTAAAGCCTTCTTTAGTCTAAACCACAGACCGGTTTCTCAAGGAAATTCTTTCTTACAGATAAATGAACAATTATGTGTGTTGAATGTTTTCTGGAAAAACTATATATCACAACTGTGATAATACACAATATAAAGCTTATGTGAAACTAGATTTCTAGAACTATAAAGTAAGCAATTTGAGAGCTTTAGCAAACTGTATGAGTGAGGATGAAGATGATTGACGTTAGGCGTGTAGAGTATTGTAGAGCATTAGCAATTTCACTTCTCACTGATTTGTTTAAATACTACTTGGAAAAGATACGTTGATGCCAATAATTCCATTTCAATGCTCATTACGTTCTTTCCATTTTGAGAAGATCTTTGTCTTGGAATAATGCCGTTGGTAATTAATCTACCTTGAATGCAGTACCGTTGACACTTCAGAATGTTCTGCGTAATGAAGATCTGAGCGTTCTTGGCTTTGGCTTATCTTTGCGCTTCTGAGTGCTGATGACATAGTTAAGATCTTGATCAGAGTTAGAGTATGGTAAGCGCAGATTCTGTTCATCAGACTTCAGCGTAGCACATGTTTGATCTTCTGATGTAACACATCTTCTGATGCTGATGTTGATATTCTGATGTTTTGATGTTGATTCCATCAGAATTTCCTGTAAATACACAACATATTTTTAGGTAGCATCTATGTCATATATAAATCTCATAATTCATTTAATCTTGTATTTTTTTATCATCAAAACTCTAACTGAGGGTTGTAGAATCAAACTATCTTCTAACAATCTCCCCCTTTTTGATGATGACAAAAACTAGATTTTTTCAATTAAAATAAAATGATGAAAGTATCAGAGTTTAAGGATAAAGAGGAAACGGTATCAGAGATAATCAGATAAAGAATAAAAGATCAGAGCTAAGAAGGTAAGGAATAAAAAGTATCAGAGTAATGAAGAGAAAAAATCCCCCTGAGTCGATCATTTCCCTTTGATTCCTTGAGACCTTGAGTATCAGAACTTTATTGAACCTTTCTTTGAGCATCAGAATTTTCAGAATTTTGCTTCAGCAGAGTTCTTCAGATTCTTGTACCTGTAAGCTTTTCAGAGCAAAGAAATTCAAATATAATGTTAGAATGTTTGAGACTGTTGTCTCAGTAAACCGTTATTGAAAAATATCATTCTTTCTCCCCCTTTTTGTCAGCGATCAAAAAGCATATATAATCAGAGTTAAAAAGATCAGAGCAAAACATGTTTGTATTAAAACATAAGCAATGATAGTTTAGAATAAGTAGAAATATTACATACAAACATGTAAAGAAAACAAGGAAAACATAAGAAAAATCTAAGAAGAAGGAGGAAGTCGTGTGAACAGAACTTCCAACATGCTCTTGATTTGTTCACTGTTTTTGTTCTGCTTGGCTACCATGCTTGCTATAGAATCAATCTTGATATCCTGCTTGTCCATCCGTTCATTCATCAGCATATCTGATCTCTTCAAATCTTCCAGAGCCTGCCTGTCAAGAGAGGAAGCTTGAGGATCTTCCGATACAGGCTGCTTCTCAGAGCTTTCTGTAGCTTCTTCTGCTTGACCCAAGTCTTCATCTTGAATAACCTGTTCTTCTGCAGCTTGAACTGTAGATGTTGGACGCTTTTCAGACCAAGGTTCACTGTCCAGATGGAGAACTTCTTCCTTCAGCAGCTTTCTCAGAACTGGACCTTCCATTTCCTTCAGCAGTTTGTTGAAGTTCTGTTGAGCCTGTCCATAACTCTGGTCTTGCAACTTGAAGGTTTCAACGCAAACCCATCTTCTGAATTGAGTCCAGAGATGATCTGATACAGCAGGATCAACCACTTCCAGACTTGCTTGTTTTAAAGAATTGATCCACTTCTGCATATCTGATTCAAAGTTCAAAATGCTGGAACCAACATCTGGTTGTTTTGGTTTAGGGATGGCAGTTTTCTGGTTTATTGCAGCAAGGCGTTCAAGGATTGTTAGGTCAATGACTGTCTTGCTGTGGTTTTCGGTATTTTTCTTAGGTGAGGGAGTGAGAGAGTCAGAAATAACGATTGGACTATGTGGAGTATGTGGTGGAGTTGTTTCTGGTGAAGAGGGAAGTTTAGACATATTAACAGTTGTACCACAAGGGAATTGAATGGCCAAGGGTTGTGGTTTAGGGGACTCAAAGGTTTGAGCCTCAGATTTTTGAGTCTCAGGTTATGGAGATTGTGAATGTGGAGGAGATGGTGGATTACTTTCTGGTTGAGGAGAGGGAGGTTGTGGAATTTCTGGTTCTGGTATTGGAATTTCGGGTATTGGTGAAAGTGGAATGTCAGGTTGTGAAGAAATGGGAATTTCTGGTTATGTATTTGGATTATCTGTTTGGGAAGCGGAAGTATGTTGGTCTATATCAGACAGAACTTATGCAAGTTCTGGTTCTGGTATGGTTGCAGTGTTTGAATTTTGTGGTTTGGAGCGGGATCTTCTGAGGGTTAATGACTCAGAAGGGTCAAAGTCTTCAAAATCTTCAAAGGTTTGGGGTGTTGGGATATCAGATGGAATTGGAGTGGGAGTAGGAATAGACGAGGAACCAACAGTTGAATTTAAAACAAATACAAAAACAGGATTACCTCTTTTCTTTGGAGTCTGTTATGATGATCCTTCTGGAGCAGCTTTTCTCTTCTTAGTCTTCTTCAGAACAACCTCTGGTGCCTTCTGCTGAAGATCTTGAATGTTGAGATTAGGAGCTGTACCATCAGCTTTACAAGCGTCCAAGTATCTCAGAATGATCTGAGGCTTGGAGTAAATCTCTGAGAACATGGGGAAGTCGTCCAGAGGGACTCTTCTGCTGGAGATGTCAGCAAAAGGAGTGATGCTGGGCTCCTTCTTAATGTTCTATATCAGCTTCATCTTCTTTAGATTCTTGGCATTCAGCTGCTTGCCAACTGAAGGTTCTAGGGTGCTGATCTCTTGTACCTCTGTCAAGTGTTCAATCAGCCTATTCTCAGTCAAAATATCTGATATCAATCTGCCCAAGGGTATCCAATCCCTTTTAGTGCGTTCATCTTCTCTTGTCTCCTTGATGCTTGTTCTCAGATGGTTGAACAGAAGATGAGCTAGATTAATCTTTACCTTCTGAGAAATAAAATAGATCAGAAACTGCTGATCTATGTTTATGTAATCAGGAGAGCTTGTAGGCTTCCTGTGATTGAAACAACCCAGAATAATCTTTGCCCAAATTTTGTGCTTATCTTTCAGATCCTTTATCTTGCTGGAGGGAAGCCCCAGCATGAAAATTTCCCTTGCTACAACAGCAACATCTGAGCACCTTTCAGCCATGTCTATACAGCGAATACCACCACCACTGTATCCAATCAGTTTTCCAATCAGGTCTTTAGTAATCACTATCTTCTTCCCCATGATGTAAGAAGTGACTTGGTGATTTGAGGAAGAGGCGTGAATCCAGAATTCCTTAACCAAGATAGGGAAAGTTGGACCCACCAACCTGTCAAAATACCTTTCCCATCCTTGAGCTTGAATCTCTTCTGATAAATCAAAACCATTTTCCTTCAAACTGTTGAAATCCACTATAATCTCTGACAGAACTTCAAGGTTCTTGACCGGAGTGAGAAGAGTTCTGAGAGGAACCTCATATTGCTCAGCTGATGCATCTTGCTGGGAACCTGAAGAGAGATTGCTGCTAGAAGCCATGTTCACACGAGTTCTTGAGAACGAAAGTAAGGGTAAAAGTTGTGAATGTGTGTTAATGGTGTTTAAATAGATTTTGAAAAAGTTTTTGAAAACATAAACGCTTAAGAGAGAGAAATAAATCATGATTAATAGCATTAATTGATTGCTGATTTTAGGGGATTTCAGAAAGATACTTAAACGGTTACCAGTGACATGTGTCTCAATGCAACCAATCAGCGCTTTTCCTTTTCAGAAGTGTGAACGCGTGTTCAGCCTCAGGAAACAGCTGATGACTGGATGACACTTGTTTGCTTTGAGTGAACATCACTTCTATCCTTGAACTAAAGAGCTCAGAGCTTCATGGATAGATCTGATACAATCTACATTTCTAAAATCTCTGAAAGAAGATTGATCAGTAGTTCACAGAGTAATAAACATAATTCTGAAGGTTAATATATAAAATTAAAACAGTTTTATTCTTGACAGAGCTTCATGCTGAGATAATTCAGAATGAAGTTGAACCTATCTTCAGAAAGTGGTTTTGTAAAGATATCCGCCCATTGATGGTCTGTATCAATAAATTTTAAGTTTAAGATTCCTTTCTGAATATAGTCCCTAATAAAATGATGTTTTATTTCTATATGCTTAGCCCTAGAATGCAAAATTGGATTTCTACTTAAGCAAATGGCATAAGTATTATCACAGAGTATAGGAATGTTACTCTCATAAATCTGGAAGTCCTCAAGTTGACTTTTCATCTAGAGCATTTGTGTGCTGCATCCAGCTGCTGCTATGTATTCAGCTTCTGCTGTTGATAGAGCAATGGTGGATTGTCTTTTGCTGGACCACGAGATCAGATTTTCTCCCAGAAACTGGCAGCTTCCAGAAGTGCTTTTGCGTTCAACTCTGTCTCCAGCAAAGTCAGCGTCACAGTAACCTACTAAGCTGTAATCACTAGATTTTCTATAAAACAGACCCAGATTAGTAGTACCTTTCAGATACTTGAAAATTCGCTTAATAGCTGTTAAGTTAGATTCTCTAGGATCTGATTGGAATCTAGCACAAATGCATACACTGAATAAAATATCAGGCCTTGAGGCTGTAAGATAAAGAAGAGAACCAATCATACCTCTGTAGACCTTCTGTTCTACCTTTTTGCTTACCTCTTCTCTTTCCAGAATGCACGTGGGATGCATTGGAATCTTTGATGGCTTACATTCTGAGAGATCAAATTTCTTCAGAAGTTCTCTGACATATTTTCTCTGATGAATGTAAGTTCCTTCTGGGGTTTGATTGATCTGAATTCCCAGAAAGAATTTTAGTTCTCCCATTAGGCTCATCTCAAATTCTTCCTGCATACACTTAGCAAATTTTCTTCCCAGAGAAGGATTAGTAGATCCAAATATTATATCATCAACATAAATCTGGCAGACTAGAATGTCATTCTTAACTGTCTTACAGAATAAGGTTGTGTCCACCTTCCATCTGGTGAATTCCTTTTCTAACAGGAAGTTACTTAGTCTTTCATACCAAGCTCTGGGAGCTTGTTTCAGACCATACAGTGACTTCTTCAGTTTGAAAACATATTCTGGATTTTTTGAACTTTCAAAACCAGGGGGTTGGTGCACAATATACCTCTTCTTCTATATAGCCATTTAAGAATGCACTCTTGACATCCATCTGATACAGAGTGATGCCTTTATTAACAGCAAAAGAAATTAAAAGTCTGATAGATTCTGACCTGGCGACTGGAGCAAAGGTTTCTGTATAGTTTATCCCCTCTTGCTGACTATAACCTTGTGCTACCAATCGTGCCTTGTTTCTGATGACTTCACCTTGTTCATTCAGCTTGTTTCTGAACACCCATTTTGTTCCAATGACGTTGAATCCTTTTGGTTTAGGAACTAAATCCCACACGTCATTTCTTGTGAATTGATTCAGCTCCTCTTGCATTGCTAGAATCCAGTCATTGTCCAGAAGTGCTTCATCAATTGAAGATGGTTCAATCAAAGAAACAAGTCCCGTGAGGGATTCTTCAGAGTTTCTGAAGCTGGCTCTTGTTCTGATTGGATCTTCCTTTCTTCCTAAGACAGTTTCTTCTGGGTGATCCATGCTGCTTCTGGATGGTCTTTTCTGAGGTTGATCAACAGAAGATGCTGGATTGCTTGCAGTGCCTCTTTCTGATGTTGAGGGAGTGTCTATGTTAAGAGCTTCTGATGACTTGTCTTCAGTGCCTGTGAATTCAACTTCCATACCTGCAAATACTTCATTCTGCTTTGACTTTTGAGAGTCAAGCTTATCATCAAAACGAACATTGATTGATTCTTCCATAATACACTTATGTGCTTTAGAGTCAAACTTGTTCAAATAATTTTTAGTATTCAAAATAAAGCAAGTACATCCAAATGGATGAAAATATGAAATGTTGGGCTTTCTGTTCTTCCACAATTCATATGGAGTCTTTTCCAGAATAGGTCTTATGGAGATTCTATTCTGAATGTAGCACGCTGTGTTTATTGCCTCTTCCCAGAAGATCTTAGCAACGTTAGTCTCGTTGATCATGGTCCTGGCCATTTCTTGCAATGTTCTGTTCTTTCGTTCTACAACTCCATTTTGCTGGGGATTTCTAGGACAAGACAAATCATGCAGAATGCCTTTGTCATTAAAAAATGATTCAAAATATTTGTTTTCAAACTCTCCACCATGATCACTTCTGACTTTGAAGATTCTAAGATCCTTTTCATTCTGAACTTGGTTACAGAAGGTAACAAACACAGAGTGTGACTCGTCCTTGTGTCTTAAGAACTTTACCCATGTCCATCTGCTATAGTCATCTACGATTACTAACCCATACTTCTTGCCACTGACTGAAGCAATTTTAACTGGTCCAAATAAGTCAATGTGCAGAAGTTCTAATGGCTTAGAGGTGGAAACAACGTTTTTAGATTTAAAAGCAGGTTTTGCAAACTTGCCTTTCTGACATGCTTCACACAGAGCATCTGAATTGAACTTCAGATTAGGAAGTCCTCTGACCAGATTGAGTTTGTTAATCTAAGATATTCTTCTCATACTAACATGCCCCAATCTTCTGTACCAGATCCATTGCTCGTTGTTAAAAGACAGAAGATACTTCACATTTTGACTTTTCAGTTCAGAAAGTTTGATTTTGTAAATGTTGTTTCTCCTCTTTCCATTAAACAGGATAGTCCCATCTTTCTGACTAACATCTTTACATGAATTTTGATTAAAGATTATATCATAACCGTTATCACTTAATTGACTTATGGATAACAGGTTATGCATTAATCCATCTACTAATAAGACATTATTGATAGAGGGAAGATTTCCATTACCTACTGTTCCAGAGCCAATGATCTTTCCCCTCTGATTGCCTCCAAAGCCCACATGTCCTCCAGGCTTAAGTTCCAGGCTTTGGAACATATGCCTTCTTCCCGTCATGTGTCGTGAGCAGCCAGAGTCCAGGTACCATGACTGGTGTTTCTGCTTTGCTGCTAAAGATATCTGCAACATGTATTATTTTATCCTTAGGTACCCATATTTTCTTGGGTCCTGATTTGTTAGTTTTACCAAATCTCTGGTTGAATTTTGGTTTGACAGAATAATTGCTACTAGTATATTTGATGTCGTGTGTGTGCCCATATACAAAGTGTGAATTAAGAGGAGTTCGTTTAATAACTAAAACCATGGCATTCTTTGGTGTAGGTACCTTACCTTGGTATCCTATTCCCTTTCTGCCATTTCTGCTAACTCCATAGATCATTGAAGCCATTTTGCTTCTATCTATGCTTTTAGCAAGAAACTTCTGAAAGCTGTGATCATACTCCTTGATGATCTCATCATCACTACTGGGAGTTTCAGGAATTGTTTCCTTCTGAGAGTTTTGTAAAAGGTTTTCTAATTTTGAAACTTTATTTTTCAACTCAGAATTTTCCAATTTGAGACTCTCAGTTTTATCAGAGTCAGAAGCAAGATCCCTTTTCAGGTTTCTGAATTTGACTCTGGTCTACTGATATCGTTCCAGAATCTCATTAAGGCTTTCAGGTAGTTCAGCCTTAGTAAAATTAATAGAAAAGTCAGGAAATACCTCTTCTATGTCTGATTCAGAAGCTTCACTGTCTTCTGATATGTTTGCCATGAGAGCTATGTTTGCTCTCTCATCATCTGATTCTGAGTCAGCTTCAGATGTGTCAGAGTCATCCCATGTGGCCATGAGACTTTTCTTCTTTTCTTTGCCAAACTTTCTTCTGTGCTTTTCCTTCTGAAGCTTTGGGCAGTCACTCTTGTAGTGTCCTTGCTCGTTGCATTCATAGCAGATGATGTCCTTGTTGTTTGGCTTTCTGCTTCCTGAAGAGCCTTCAGATCTTCTGTGTCCAGAGGAGGATTCTGACCTTCTGTATCTGGAGGAGGATTCATTCTGGTTCTCAGATCTTCTGGGATTCCTGAACTTCCTTTGCCTCGGCTTCCACAGTTGGTTCACCCTTCTGGAAAGGAGAGACAGTTCATCTTCTTCTGATGAGGACCCATCATAGGTTTCTTCAACAGCCTGCAAAACCTTAGAGTCAGATTTTCTGTTAGATTTTAGAGCTAAAGGCTTACCTTGCTTTTGAGGTTCATCAGCTTCCAGCTCTATCTCGTGACTTCTGAGGGAGCTGACAAGTTCCTCCAGAGAGATTGTATTGAGATCCTTAGCTAGCTTCAGCGTTGTGACCATTGGCCTCCACTATTTTGGCAAGCTTCTGATGATCTTCTTGACATGATCAGCAGTAGAATACCCTTTGTCTAGAACTTTGAGACCATCAATCAGAATCTGAAATCTTGAGAACATTGTTTCAATAGATTCCCTTTCTTCCATCTTGAATGCCTCATACTTCTGGATGAGCGCAAGAGCTTTAGTTTCCTTAACTTGAAGGTTGCCTTCATGCGTCATTCTGAGAGAATCAAACATGTTCTTAGCAGTGTCTCTGTTTGATATTTTTTCATATTTAGAGTAAGAGATAGCACTGAGAAGAATATTTCTGGCCTTGTGATGGTTTTTGAAATCACGCTTCTGTTGATCAGACATTGCTTTCCTGTCAATCTTCTGACCATTTGCATTCAATGGGTGCGTGTATCCATCTGTCACCATATCCCACAGATCAACATCATGGGCTAGAAAGAACCTTTCAATTATGTCTTTCCAGTAATCAAATTTCTCTCCATCAAAGACTGGAGGTTTGCCACTGAATCTGTCTCTTTCTTCGTTGTTGTCATTGTTGATGTTGTGATGTGTTCCTGCCATAGTGTTTTTCAACGCTGGATCTTGTACTGACATGGTTAAGTGTTATGAAGTCAGAACCAGGCGCTCTGATGCCAATTGAAGAAGTGAAAAACACAAGAAGGGGGGTTGAATTGTTGAAACTTGAAATCAAATGCAGACAACACGATATTTTTATCCTGGTTCGTTTGATCTCAAACTACTCCAGTCCACCCATCAAGGTGATTTCGCCTCTCTCCAACGAGGTCTTAATCCACTATATTCAACCGAATACAAAACTGCTTTAACAACTGCTAAAGCCTTCTTGAGTCTAAACCACAGACCGGTTTCTCAAGGAAATTCATTCTTACAGATAAATGAACAATTATGTGTGTTGAATGTTTTCTGGAAAAACTATATATCACAACTGTGATAATACACAATATAAAGCTTATGTGAAACTAGATTTCTAGAACTATAGAGTAAGCAATTTGAGAGCTTTAGCAAACTGTATGAGTGAGGATGAAGATGATTGACGTTAGGCGTGTAGAGTATTATAGAGCATTAGCAATTTCACTTCTCACTGATTTGTTTAAATACTACTTGGAAAAGATACGTTGATGTCAATAATTCCATTTCAATGCTCATTACGTTCTTTCCATTTTGAGAAGATCTTTGTCTTGGAATAATGCCGTTGGTAATTAATCTGCCTTGAATGCAGTACCGTTGACACTTCAGAATGTTCTGCGTAATGAAGATTTGAGTGTTCTTGGCTTTTGCTTATCTTGGCGCTTCTGAGTGCTGATGACATAGTTAAGATCTTGACTAGAGTCAGAGTATGGTAAGCGCAGATTCTGTTCATCATACTTCAGCGTAGCACGTGTTTGATCTTCTGATTTGACACATCTTCTGATGCTGATGTTGATATTCTGATGTTCTGATGCTGATTCCATCAGAATTTCCTGTAAATACACAACATATTTTTAGGTAGCATCTATGTCATATATAAATCTCATAATTCATTTAATCTTGTATTTTGTTATCATCCAAACTCTAACTGAGGGTTGTAGAATCAAACTATGTTCTAACACTTTATACAAATCAAAATAAAAATCGCCATCGCGCTTTATTGTTTCCAAAGGAATGGGAAAAGAGCGAATAACCCAAAAAGAGGGGGAAAGATTCAAGGTAAGGGTGTTGGTTATGCAAAGGGAAGGTATTAGCACCCTAAACATCTACGGTACTCCGCAGGAACCTCTTTGAAAAAATTTGTATATTTTGGCTATAAAAATGTGTTGTATATAAAATGGATGGTGGAGGTGAGAAAAGAAATATTTTTATGATTTTTGGACCCGCCGCGGTTGAGAA
The DNA here is from genome assembly GCA_948472305.1 of Vicia faba. Classification (NCBI taxonomy): domain Eukaryota; kingdom Viridiplantae; phylum Streptophyta; class Magnoliopsida; order Fabales; family Fabaceae; genus Vicia; species Vicia faba. Next base: position 967,441,313 of record OX451740.1, read on the forward strand.
CCTTTAGTGCCTACGTACCACCTTTTGTGCAATAGGGGATCAGGGTACACGTAGTTCCTCTTTTAAAAATTTGAAACACAAGTGTGTTGGTTGATTTTATGAGATAAGACATCATCGCAATTGTCCGTGTGAAAAAACATACTTACTACCCACAATCATGAGAAAGGAGAATTTGAATCATCTCAAAGTGGAGGATATGGCTTGGATTTTAAAATCAACAATGCCTCACTCAACACCCAAGTGGAAAATATCTCACTTCACTATATATTATAGAAGTATAGTTGTTTGCATCACTACAAGGATTGACAAGAGTCTAATCTTTTGAGAAAAGTTTAAAGATAAAAGCCAAAGTGGCAAAATGGTTTGAAATGAGATTGATTGACTTTAGTCTTCTCACAAAAAAAAAGGTCAAGGTATTATTAAATTGATTGAAATTTATTTATGAAAATGTTTCGAAGATGCATGGACCTAAGTCCAAGTTTATTTTGAAAATGTTTCAAGTTTCAAAACAAGAAGAGTTTTTTTTTAAGGAGGGAGAAGATTTTTGAAATTAAAGAAGATGGGAGGAGAAGAAGAGGCTATCCTAAAACATAAGGTAAAAGCTAGGGATAAGAACCATCTAACCAACAAGAAGCCAATACTTGACATTATGAGTCAATGTAGAATTCTCATTCTTTGGATTGAAACCAAGCAAGCAAAGATACTAGACCTCTTGAGAGAACCAAACTTCAAGTGTTTTAAGTCTTCGCAAAAATTGGGCAGAGTAACGGTTGTATACGGGTGAATTCCATATTACAAACAAATATCGTAATCTCAATAACCTGCACACAAAACAAACAAACAACCCAATGTCTTGAGGTAAACCTCAAGAACTCCAGACAAAATATCAAATAAAGTCACAAAGTCTCCAAGATAGGCCAAGGTCTCTAATCCTAAGTCCAAGAAGTCCATCACTCCATAATGCAAAGGATAGTAACCATGTAGTCCAAGTATCATTAATGATTTTTTATGGTTCATGTTGATTATTAGGTGTCTTTAAAAAGAAAGAAAAGCTCAAGTGAGCAAAAATAAAAATTGCATAAAAGTAAATGCTCAAGTGAGCAAAAATGAAAATAACATGAAATGTAAAATGCTAAAAGTAAATGGTACATAAAGCATAAAAGTAAAAGCATAAAGTAAAGTTAATTGTTAATAATTAGTGGTTATTTGGATGACTATCTTGAAACTTGCATTTGGAACTCATTAGAGGATTGGTAGAACCAAAGCCTCTACACAACAAGTTGCATTTGCTTTTTGTCAAGTATATCATCCATTTTGGAATTCTCACAAGGCAATATGTAATGATCAACGATGTTTAAGTGATCCGCGTTGACCAAAGGTGTTGTAGATCCATCAGAGGATTTGTAGAACCAAAGCCTCTACACAATGAATCTCAAGGTTATTGGATCAAAGAGATCAAATTAACATACTTGGGCTTGCAATCATAAGTTTGGGACACGAATGATCATTTATTCGAATCGGGACAAAATTTAGCGCTATGTTAAGCAATCGTAAGTGGACTTATGTAGAAGTCGCACCTATTTTGAGGCCGCTCAATAGCAATCTATGTACTTCATGTTTGGATAAATTATATAGAGATCACCATCCCTTAACATGTAGCACAATTAAAAAAGAAAGGGATAAGATGAAGAGGGAGGGGAATGATAAGCTAATTTGGATCACCATTTCAAAATTCTTTCATCTTTAAATTCAACCACTCCTCTAGATGGATTAAAGCACTAAACATATCATTAATCCAAAGCACCAAAAATGAATTAAATAATTCACTCTTAGGTAGATTTGAATTAATGAACATTTATCCAACTTCATCTACATCACAAAGTCCATTGAGTTTAAAGACAAATTGGATATTTAAAATTGCAATCCAAACCAACAATCAAAAGGAGTGAGTAGAAAAAGCATTTTGGATCAAAGTTGCCCCAAAACAAGGCAAAAAATACATTATGTTCAGGTGTAAATCGATTTACACTGCTATGTAAATCAATTTACACAGTATAATTTTCAAAAAAATTATGCAAAATTGTGTTGTGTAAATCGCTTTACACTATTATGTAAATCGATTGCACACAGAAGCAGTAGCAAAAACAACATTTTAAAAGGGCAATTGCTTGTTCAAACTTTCCATCAAACACCTTATGATCATGGATCCACTTGAGCACGAAAATTCCATCAAATTATGAGAAAATAACACCATTGGAATCACAAAATAATGCTCAAAGAATCAATCCCAAAGATCACTAAGAGATTACATTGTGAAAGATGAATTATCCAAACTTACCAAAGGTAGATCTAGAGAATTATCAAAACAACTTCAAGAATTTGCTTCAATTCAACCACAAGAATCAATTGACCAAGCTTGGATGTAGAGAATTGATGGAGAAAAAGTGTTTGGATGAAGGTTTAGCTCAAAGATTAGTAAGCTTCAATGCAAAGCTTACTAACTTTTTGAAAATGGAGCTTTGAGTGAATTTGGTAGATGGAGAGAATTGAGAAATTTTTTAGCAAGGTGGATTTGGCTATCAAAAGCTTGAAATTTGAATGAAATGAGAGCTCTATTTATAGAGTTTTAGGATTGGGATTAGTGGTAATTTGGTAATTGATTCTTGGAGCCAAAATTTGAATTAATGATAACTCTTTCAAAAATTAGAGCCAAAATTTGAATTAATGATAATTCTTTTTAAAAATGAAAGATTGGCACTAAAATTTGAATTAATGATACATCTTTCAAAAGTGAAGGAAAATTGGAGCCAAAATTTGACAAGTTTAAAATGCTGATTTTTTTTCATATTTTCACGTTGTGCAATCGATTGCACTATAGTGCAAATCGATTTGCACAGTGTGTTTTTTCAAAAATGGCGCAAAATGCACTATGTTCAATCGATTGCACTCTAAGAGCAATCGATTGCATCAGTGAAAAAAATGAAAATTTTTAGTTCTTTTTCTTTGCAAATAGAGGTTTTAGGAAAATAATACCAGAAATCCTTATTTGTCAGATGCTTCGACTTGGTACCTACAAAACAAAAAATATACAAAGACAAAGACAAATATTTTTTTTGTATTTTGATTAGGAGTTAGTCAACAACACATATACAAAATACACAACCAAGGTGCTTGGAGATTCCTCAAGAGCAAACTTAAAGATAGGAAAAAAGAGGAAGAACCAACCCTAATGTGATCTTGTTATGATCGAGTTGATATGATATGATAGAGGAATCTTAGGGGCAAAAATTGGGGTACAACAGAAGGTACCGGAGCTGTTGTTGAAGAAAGAGAAGAGTGGTTAGGGTTTCAACATCTGAAAACCTAACCGCCGCTGATGCTATCAATCCGTCGCCGCTAGCACCATCTCCTTCAGAGTTTGCGAGTAAGAAGAAAATGAAAGATCTCATCCACATGATTCTGATCAGACGCCCATCTGGCCAAGTCTCACGCAATAACGCATGCACCCTCCCACAAATAATCAGGCTGACCCCTTCAAACTCGTTTGAGGCTTAAGCCTGTTTCCTTTTCACACCCCCTGGTAATTATTAATTATTTTCTACATTTTTTATATAATTAATATATTTTAATTTGATTTTCTTACTATTATTATATTATATTATTATCTTCTTTTATAATAATAATTATTTTATTATTATTATTATTAGTTATAATTATTATTATTATTGATAGTAATTTTATTTATAGTATTATTATTTATTATTATATATTATTTAATATCACATATAAACTATTTTATTTAAAAACTCATGAACATTATTTTATATATTTTGCATTAAAATTTTTAATCATGCATTAATCAAGAATTTTTGCAATTAATACGATAAAAAAACACGTAACAAACAATAAACTATTTTTCACAATCAACTAAGCTAATCAATTGTTTTTTGCAAAAGGGTTCAAACAAATTTTGACTTACTGCGCATTTAGTCAAAATATCCACAATCACTATTCCTGATCAAAGTGCGAGGTGATTCAAAATATGTTTGCAAGCCCTAAGAAACACCAACCCCATACGAACTACAAATTGGGACTCTGATTCCTCATAAGAGGATACGTAGGCATACGATCAAAAATCATATCGAGTTCCCCTATAAAAATATTTAAACCCTTTCGCCTAATTAAAATTTTAAACCCTATTTTACCCGAACCTAAACCTAAAACCTAGTATCCTTGTGAACAAGGTAGATGAAAGGTGCCTAACACCTTCCTTTCGTCTACTGAAGTCCGAAACCTAGAATCTCTGTCTTCGAATTAGGGTTTCCTATTAGATGTCCTTCCCTAGGATAAAAACTGATAGTGGCGACTCTTGATTTAAAAACCAGTCGCAACAGATGGTGACTCTGTCGAGGACTCTCCTTAACCCTAGGTTTTAGGTCTCTTTTGTGTTTTTATTTTTATTTATTTATTTGCATTAATTTATTTATTGCATTTTTTATTTCTTGTCTATTAGCTTATGGGGTACATCATCCCTGCGAATTTTTGTGACAACTTCGCCTAGGGTCGGTGAACTTCCAAAAAAGGAATATTTATCGAAAGATATCCTCTTGACGAGTAGGACTTTGGAAGGTCACCCATGACTCTTTATAACAGCCTTAACATAAAATCTCATGACAAGACCTTTCACGACTTTGAGACGAAAGTTTCGGTCCGTAAAGAGGCTCCACCTAAGGGAGGCCCTTGTGCCTTTTCCCTCTGGTGTTATTCATGATACCTTTAAGGAAACCACCTTTTTGGATGGTAGACTAATTGTAGGTCAAAATTAAGGAGCCTACCTTCTAAGGGTACTTATCACAAAAACCCGTCACTGGACCATACATCCCTACCTTATAAGGGTAATTATTACAAAAATCCTGTCACTGAACCCTACACCTATGCATTCATACATTTCATATATTCGTCATATATTTAATATATTCGTTGCCCGTTTCTTTTTATTTGTCTTATTTACAAGGGGTACAAAAATGGATACCGAAGGAAACAACTTGTCCGCATCAACACACCAAACATGTCTAAAATCAAGGCCACAAAAGGGAAATAATGTGCTAAAGACTTTCTCAAGCTTTCTCAAGAAAAGGTGGATGGTTTCAAGAGCAGATATCTGCAGGCGCACCTAGAAGACTTATTACCCTTTGCTTGATTTCACACAAATAAAGTTTTGGTTTAAGATTGTAATATTTTTCAATATATGAATTATGTTACCTTCAATAACGACATTTTGTTCCCTATCTCATTGGCGTATCTATTTTTAAGCTGGCCACCAAATAAAAAATAAGTGAAAGACAAATACATACTCGAGTTAATAAGACATTCAAAACAAGTAACCATTTCATATTCATACATATTCATTCGCATGCATGCATTCATAAACACCTGCATATCATATCAAAACTCATTTTTTGAAAAAAAAATCTCTTCAGTTAAGCCATGGATATAAGAAGATCACCACCTCCTTGGCCTCCATATCAAGTAAAGGCCTATCAATAAAGAACCATGGAACAGATCAAGGAAAACCAGGCTGCATTCAAGGAAGATCTAGACCAAGTCAAAGGTGATGTGAGTTCGATGAAAGGAGATCTGATTCAAGTTCTCCTAGCCTTAAATAACTTCATTGACAAACAAGACCAGATTCCTAGGGTAGCTTTCGAAGAAGTAATTCAAACGATTGGTGCATCAAGCGGACACTAACTAAGAAAAGAGCCAGAAGCAGGACCCCTCAATCCAAAAAGGCCTGTTTCAGACCCCCCAAAGAGACAAGAGGGAGAAATTAATGTCGTAGCCTCACAAGAAAGTATACCACGACCATTAGTGATCCCACAAGGACATCGACAAGGCAGAAGGCCACCAAGAAAATATGATCCGTTCCCTATGCCACCTATCCAGTTATTGCAACAGCTGGTTAAGGCATCCTTGGTGGAAATCAAGGCTCTAGCTCCTCCAGTCGGGCCACTCCCACGAAGATACAATGCCGACGCCAGATGCGAATACCATGCTAACTCTCCGGGGAACACTGTAGCGGTAGAAATGTTCAAGACTACGCCATTGGATTGACTAGACTTTGTACAAATCAAAATAAAAATTGCCACCACGCTTTATTGTTTCCAATGGAATGGGAAAAGAGCGAATAACCCAAAAAAAGGGGGAAAGATTCAAGGTAAGGGGGTTGGTTATGCAAAGGGAAGATATTAACACCCTAAACATCTACGGTACTCCACAGGAACCTCTTTGTAAAAATCTGTATATTTTGGATATAAAAACAATGTTATATATAAAATGTATGGTGGAGGTGAGGAAAGAAATATGTTTTTATGATTTTTGCACCCACCGCGGTTGCGAACCTTTAGTGTCTACGTACCACCTTTCGTGCAATAGGGGATCAGGGTACACGTAGTTCCTCTTTTAAAAAGTTTGAAACACAAGTGTGTTGGTTGATTTTAAAAGATAAGACATCATCGTCATTGTCCATGTGGAAAACATACTTACTACCCACAATTATGAGAAAGGAGAATTGGCATCATCTCAAAGTGGAGGATATGGCTTGGATTTTAAAATCAAAAATGCCTCACTCAACACCCAAGTGGAAAATATCTCTCTTCACTACATATTGTAGAAGTATAGTTGTTTACATCACTACAAGGATTGATAAAGGTCTAACCTTTTGAGAAAAAAGTTTAAAGCTAAAAGCCAAAGTTGCAAAATGGTTTGAAATGAGATTGGTTGACTTTTAGTCTTCTCACAAAAAAGTGTCAAAGTATTTATTAAATTGATTGAAATTTATTTATGAAAAGATTTTTGAAAATGCATGGGTATAAGCCCAAGTTTATTATGAAAGTGGTTCAAGTTTTTAAAAAAAACAAGAAGGGTTTTCAAAAGGAGGGAGAAGATCTTAAAATTAAAGAAGATGGGAGGAGAAGAAGAGGTTATCCTAAAACATAAGGTAAAAGCTAAGGATAAGGACCATCTAACCAACAAGAAGCCAAAGCTTGACATTATGAGCCAAGACAAAATTCCCATTCTTTGGATTGAAACCAAGAAAGCAAGGATACTAAACCTCTTCAAATATATTAAGTCTTCACAAAAATTGGGCAGAGTAACGGCTGTATACGAGTGAATTCCAGATTACAAACGGAGGTTGTAATCACAAAAACCTGCACACAAAAAACAAACAAGCAACCCAATGTCTTGAGGTAAACCTCAAGAGCTCCAGACAAAATAATCAGATAAGATCACAAGGTATCCAAGATAGGCCAAGGTTTCTAATCCTAAGTCCAAGAAAAGTCCACTGCTCCATCATGCTAAGGATAATAACAAAATAGTCCAAGTGCCATTAAGAGTTTTTTAGGGTTTAAGTTGGTTATTAAGTATCTTAGAAAAAGGAAAAAGAAAAGCTCAAGTGAGCAAAGTAAAAATGACAAGAAAATAAATGCTCAAATGAGCAAAGATGAAAATGGCATGAAATGTAAAATGCTAAATAAATAGTGCATAAAGCATAAAAGAATAAAAACATAAAATAAAACAAGTCAATAATTAGTGGCTAGTTGGATGATCATCTTGAAACTTGCATTTGGAACTCATTAGAGGATTGGTAGAACCCAAGCCTCCACACAACAAGTTGCATTTGCTTTTTGTCAAGTATATCATCCATTTAGAATTCTCACAAGTACCATTTAATGAACAACGATGTTTAAGTGATCTGCATTGACCAAAGGTGTTGTAGATCCATTAGAGGATTGGTAGAACCAAAGCCTCCATACAATGAATCTCAAGGTTAATGGATCAAAGAGATCAAGTGAACATACTTGGGCTTGCAATCATAAGTTTGGGCCACGAATGATCATTTATTCGAATCGGGACAAAATTTAGCGTTATGTTAAGTAATCGTAAGTGGACTTATATAGAAGTCGCACCTATTTTGAGGCCGGTCAATAGCAATCTATGCACCATTTATTTTGAGACATGATATAGAGATCATGCTCCAACAACATTTAGTGCAAGGGGAAAGCGATGAGATGAAGGGGAATTAGGGTAAAAATATAAACCACATTTGAATTAATATTTAATCAAACTATTATTAAAATCATTCATCCATTTTTTGTGGAGTCAAACTCAACACCATGGATCCAATGATGTTAATAAAGCCATGATCAAAAAATCAACCCAAGACAGCTAGAAAATAATCACAAAATAATACCACATTTAATATATATATTAAAGGGTTTAAAAAATGTTTTAAAAAAATAGGAAATAATGAGGAAAATACCAATTATATTCAAATTAATCAAGAAATGAAAAATAAGACCATAGAAAAATCAGAAAAGGGGCCAAGTAATTTTACAAAATTTTTGGGAATTCTTTAAAAGTCAGAAACTATTTTTAAAAATTAAAATAAATGGGCAAAACAAACAAAAATAGTAAAAAATAGTAAAGTCAGAAACAAAAATAAAATAAGATCACCAATATTTGTCACAATATCATTGAATCATTCCATAATTTTTTCAGATTTAAAAATGTGTAAAAGTATTTTTAAACATTTTTAAACAAATCAAGTAAGTGTAAAATTCTTTAAAAAAATACCAAAACACAAAATTAAATTGTGAAAAAATAAAAATTAATAAGAGAATAATCAAACATATTTTTGATAATTTTTTGAGATTTTTTGGACTAAAAATGAATTTTCTATGATTTTTTGAAATTTAAAATAATTAAAATATAAAAATCAGAAAAAGAAAATAAAAGAAAAAGATGTGGACCATTGGATGAGAGTCAAAACACGTTAGTAATCAAATCCAAAGGATCTGGCGCGCTGTGCATATCATGGTCTTTAGTGAATAAAGCACTGAATCAAATGTTAAATCAGAAATTCAAAAAATACAAATGACACGCTTTCATTGGTCAAAAGGTGACACGTTGGTCATCTTCAACCTCCAGACTCACGAATTGCAGGTCTCTCAAACTGTAAAATCAGAAGCTCAGACCTATGCCATTCGCTTCGTCTCTTCAAGACGAAGACAACCACACCTTCGCGCCCAATTTATATAAACTATAACTCAATCAATTTAGAAACAAAGTTTTGAAAGAGAGTTTGAAAATTCATGGTCAAAACGTGCTTCCAGATGAAAGTGAATGTTACGACTAGAACCAGGGCAATGAGAGCAACCCAATGATACCAAAGTTTTGAAGAATTTATGAAGGAATATACCTATTGAAATTGAGTTGCAGAGCACTGAAACTGGACTTCTATGGAGCAATGTAGGGCACGATTCTTGAATGTAATTATATGGTTAGGTTCAGGGAAGATCAAGGAAGGTGAATTGATGGAAAAAATGGATTGAAAAATGCTTGAGAATAGGATTCGAAGTAGCTGAATTCTGAGTTGTGAAACAAGTTTGGCAGGGTGATTCTGGCTATCTAAGCTTGGGAAATTGAATGGGGGATGACCCTCTATTTATAGGGAATCAAATGGAAAGCTCAAGCATGTGGAATGATGCAAATTGGAGGGAAAACGTGTGAACCTGATACACGAGCAAAGTGTGATCTGATTTGCATCAAAACTCATCAAATCCTTGCGTTTCAAGGCTCTAATCCACTTTGGAAACTTGGTTAAACATGTTTAGATCACAAACGCGTGTTAATTTGATGTTTAAAGGCCGAAACATGTATTTCAAATTCTGACTTATGGTGAAACTTCAGTTCCAAGTTACCAAGTTCAATCCAATGGAATTTCCACCTCATGGGGTCTTAGGGCTAAATTCTTGATGCTTTGGAAAGATGAGGTAACAAGATTTGCAATGGAAAAATAATTGAATAAAATGGATGCTTGAGATGAAAGTTACATGGAGTCAAAGTTGAAGAAAAAGAGTTGACTTTCCATACTTAGAAATATTTCAAATTCTTATTTAAAAATGACCTATAATCTCTGGCATCCAAACATGGCCTTGCACTTAGAAGTTGCTCTAGATAAAAAAATATGGAATGAAATAGACCTCTTTAATGACATTTTAAAATTTGAACCACTCAAAATATCCAAAAATTGAGCAAGTTATGACTTGTTGAAGTTGGCCAAAAATCATGGAATGACCTATGATCTTTTGCATTCTCAAGGCAACTTCCATCCATTTTCTCACTTTGCACATAAAAGAAGGCATGAATTACACATCTTTAGGATCATCATGAAAAAGGAATGGGCCCAAGGTGATAAAAATTGACCAAGTTATGACCATTTGAAGTCACATATGGAAAATTGGGGATTCATCTGGGTGACTTGTAATCTTTCTTCTTCATTAAGTTCCTTCCACATGAAAAATCCTTGGAACTTTTGAAGTGATTTGTTGGTAACTCTTTGAAGAGAAGAATGCTTTTGGAATCACTCAAAAATATCAAAAAATGAGAAAGATATGCCCCTCTGAAGTCCAAAACCCTAGCTTCTAGATCAAGAGAAAGCTTCGTGGAACTTTGCCAAGTTTGAACAAACTTTTTGTGCCCATATTCTTCCTTTGTGAATATAATTTGTTGAGGATGGGGATGAGGACTCACGGCCACCAAAAATACTTCCATATCAATTTCAAAACAACTTCATTGGTGAGGTTTGAACCTCTCAAGCATTGACTAGGGCATGGAAATAAACTCATGAACCCATGATACAAATTGCTAATCCTCATTGCCTTTACCTACATTATCAACAAGTAAGACAAACATATATTGTATTTGTTAATTTAGAGAGAAAATCAAAGCAAAATATCCATGTTCACCAAAGAAAACAAATCAAGGTGCTTGGTAATTCCTCAAAGAGCAAAGCTAAAGATAAGGAGAAGAACCAAAAGCCCTAATGTCATTTTGTGGTGATTGAAACAATGTGGTATGATGAAGGGATCTTAGGGGCAAAAATTGGGTTACAATAGCTGCCCTTATTTAAGTTTCTTCTATCTGGAGATACGAAGGTTAAAAATCTTCATGTCGACGTGATCGAAGATACTTAAATATAAAACAAACCATATTTTTGGCCCTAAGATGTCATACAAACATTTATGCATATGAATGCATATGAATGGAACAAAAAGACGCAAAGTAGTATTGGGGATGCAACATGAAATGTAGAAACAAAAGAGAAATCCCCCCAGGAAAATAAATCACTGGTAAACCACAAGAAAAGATTTAGAGAGGAGGATAACAAGCATTGACGTTCACTGCCGATGTACTACCAATGTTCACTGGAGGTGGGAAGAGAAAATATATCATATCACCGTCGTTCACTGATGATGAACTATCAACGTTCACTGAAGATAGAAAGAGAAAATATTACCGCCGTTCATTGACGATGAACTATCAATGTTCACTGAAGATAGAAAAAAGAAAATAAACACTGACGTTCACTGCCGATGTACTACCAACGTTCACTGAAGATAAAAAAAAAAGAAAATATATCAAGTTTCCCAAGATTCTGGTGTTTTGCCAAGAACGGGTAATGCGTGATCTATCTCAAATAAAGATACTTCCACTTATTGTCAAGGGGAATTGCAAAGAGAGATGACTTTATGGGAATAGCAATATGACTTCCCAGGGACATGCCACGATATCCCTGCTAAGGAGATAAAGTCTTCCTGTGCAAAATAAGTGCACGAACCAAAACTCAAAGTTTTCAGAGATCCATAAATCCAATTCAGAAATAAACTGGAGCAAGACGGCCAGTGTAGATACATCCTTTGAGAAATAAACTCAAGAGGGACAAACAAAATCAACTAAGCAAAGAGCGTTGCAGGAAAGGTCAGAACACAATGCTAATGAACGATGTTTTTTAGTTATGCATGATGTATGTATTAATGTTATCGTGCATATGCTGGTAAAAGGATACGTAATCAGTACAAACAAACAAAACCACCTCAGGTACTAACGGCACTGGGCTAAACTTCAACCAGAAAGATCAATCCAAGAAAGCTAAAAGCAACTGCGGAAACCAAACCCATCGCCTGTGTTAACTTTACTGAGGAGAAACATAATTCAGATGTAGCCAAATCAAACAAATATCGGGATAGAACATCCCTCTTCCGGTTTCATCAGAGAAAACAGTTTTTCTAAAAAGCAACATGCATACTGGAGATTTGCGTGACCAGCCTCAAATAAAGCAGACTGACGCCGATACAACTGAACTTTACTGGGGAATTCAAGCCTAACTCCCCGAAGAAAACTTTCATCGCGAATGCCCATTCCAAACAAGAGATGCCCTAGGATAACCTTCCTGGGAAATCAAGAAGTCAATACTTTCATCATATGAGGGAAAACTTGCTGGGGAAACTGGGACGGAGGCTTCTGACCATGCAAACCCAAAAAGCGAACCAAGACCTGACTGGGGATAATGGGATCACAAACCAATACTGCACCTTGTACCCACTAGTATTGTCTTTAACTATCTGAGAAACACACAAAGATTGCGCACACCAGCAAAATGACCTGAGAAAACTTTCATGAAGGGAGTAAATCTTATTAAAACAACTGGAGTTTGTTCATTCTTGGGACCACCATTCTTGTTGTCATTGTTTCATCACAAATCCCAAAGTAAATTGAATTGGTAAAGATCTCTTTTCTTTTTGAAAAGTTAATTTTGCTTTTTAATCCTTTTGCTTTAACAGTTATTATCAGAAATAAATGATGTCTTTGCAAGCTAAATAAAAATAAGAACACAAAAAGTTGGGCAAAAGCTCGAATTTCATTAATAGAATGGTAGTCTGAGAATGGCGAGACTCCATGGATGATTACAAAGTTTGGGAAATGGTAATACATAATGGAAAAGATACATTGAGATACAATGACCACTATTCCCCCTAACAACTTTTGAAGTCCTGAGAAGCAGCTTTTGTTGAAGTATGGTGAGGATCCGAGAAGATTGTTGCTTCAACGATCAAGTCTTATCTGACGTAGTTACTTGCCAAGAAAAATCCCTAACTTTTGCCTAAGATGCCCTTGCGGGTTTTCAACTTAGCGGGAAATTTATTCTGTTTATGTCTCTAATTTTTTCCTAGACCTCCCTTTCGGGTTTTCAGCCTACCGAGACGCTCTTTTTTGCCTAAGCCGCCCTTTTGGGTTTTCAACTTAGCAAGTTGTTCTTTTATTTCTTTTGGCGAAGTATTTCTTGACTGCGTCAACATTCATGGAACGTGGGAACTCCTCGCCATCCATAGTTTCAAGAATTAATGCATCACCAGAGAAGGCTTTCTTGACAACATACGGGCCTTCAAAATTAGGAGTCCACTTTCCCCTAGAATCAGCGTTGAAAGACATGATCTTCCTGAGCACGAGGTTGCCTTCTCTGAATTCATGAGGTTTGAACTTTTTATCAAATGCTTTCTTCATTCTCTTCTGATATAACTGCCCATGACACAAAGTTGTCATTCTCTTTTCTTCAATCAAATTCAATTGGTCAAACCTGTTCTGAACCCATTCAACCTCTGTCAATTTGGCTTCCATTAACACACACAACGAGGGAATCTCTACCTCGATAGGGAGTACAGCTTCCATTCCATAAAATAGAGAAAACGGGGTTGCTCCTATTGAAGTGCGAACAGATGTTCGATATCCATGCAGAGCAAAAAAAGCATTTCATGCCAATCCTTATAAGTAACAACCATTTTCTGGATAATTCTCTTGATATTCTTATTAGCAGCTTCAACAGCCCCATTCATCTTAGGCCTGTATGGAGATGAATTGTGATGGACAATCTTGAATTCTTTGCACAGTTCTGTCATCATCTTGTTGTTCAAATTCGAGCCATTATCAGTGATGATTCTGCTTGGCACACCATACCGACATATAAGGTTATTCTTAATGAAGCGCACAACCACCTGCTTAGTAACATTGGCTTATGAAGCAGCCTCAACCCACTTGGTGAAGTAATCAATTGCTACTAAGATAAAACGATGCCCATTTGAAGCTTTGGGTTATATCATCCCAATCATGTCAATACCCCACATAGAGAAAGGCCATGGGGAGGAATTCACATTTAGAAGTGTCAGAGGTACATGGATCTTATCTGCGTAAATCTGGCATTTATGGCACTTCTTTGCAAATTTGTAATAATCAGATTCCATCATCAACCAATAATAACCTGCCCTTAGCATCCTTTTAGCCATTGAATGTCCATTAGCATGAGTTCCAAATGAACCTTCATGGATCTCCTGCATCAATATGTCTGCTTCGTGTCTATCCACGCATCTGAGCAAGACCATGTCAAAATTCCTCTTGTATAACACATTTTCGCTGAGGAAGAAACTGCCTGCCAACCTTCTCAGTGTCTTTCTATCTTTCTTAGATGCACCAAATGGGTATTCCTGAGTTTGAAGAAAATGCTTGATGTCATAGTACCAAGGTTTTTCATCTACTACCTCCTCTATCGCAAACACATGAGCGGGCTTATCGAGCCGTCGAACTGTAATTCGGGGTATATCATTCCAAGCATTTACTTGGTACATGGAAGCCAGAGTTTCCAGAGTGTCTGCCATTTGATTTTCATCCCTAGGAATGTGATGGAATTCCACTTTATTGAAGAAGGGTAGCAATCTTCTAGCATAATCTTTGTAAGGGATCAAGCCAGGGTGATGAGTGTCCCATTCCCCTTTAATATGATTTATTACCAATGTTGAATCGCCATACACATCTAGAATTTTAATTCGGAGATCAATAGCTTCTTCAAGACCCATGATGCAAGCCTCATATTCTGCCATATTATTAGTGCAACCAAATGTTAACCTTACAGTAAAAGGAATGTGCGATCCATGAGGAGTAACAATCACAACACCAATTCCTTTACCATAAGCATTCACAGCTCCATCAAATATCATATTCCAATGAGATTCAGGGTCACGGCCTTCCTCGGGCAATGGTTCATCACAATCTTTCACTTTCAGGAACATCACATCCTCATCGGGGAATTCATATTCTGCAGACTGATGATCTTCCACCGGCTGGTGAGCAAGGTAATCTTCCAACACACTACTTTTGATGGCCTTTTGAGTGCGGTACTCGATATCATATTCAGACAACAACATCTACCAACGGCAATTCTCCCAATAAGAGAAGGCTTTTAAAAAATATACTTGATTGGATCCATTTTAGAGATCAACCAAGTGGTATGATTCAACATATACTTCCGCAAACGCTTTGCCGCCCAGGCCAAAACACAACATGTTTTTTCTAGCATGGAATACCGCGACTCACAATCAGTGAACTTTTTGCTGAGATAATAAATGGCGAACTCTTTCTTTCTCGTTTCATCGTGTTGTCCCAGAATACAACCCATGGATTTATCCAACACTGTTAAATACATAATCACCGGTCTTCCTTCTACCGGAGGGAGCAAGATAGGAGGTTCAAGTAGATATTCTTTAATACTTTCAAATGCCCTTTGGCAGTCATCCATCCACACACAACCTTGATCTTTCTTTAACAACTTAAAGATCGGTTCACACGTTGCGGTCATGTAGGAAATAAATCTGGAGATATAATTCAAATGCCCGAGGAAACCCCTGACTTGATTTTCAGTTCTTGGTGCTGGCATTTCTTGAATTGCTTTGACTTTGTCAGGGTCAACTTCAATTCCTTTCTAGCTAACAATAAAACCCAACAATTTTCCGGATCTAACTCCGAAGGTGCCTTTATTTGGATTTAAGCGGAGACGATACTTCCTCAAATGCTAAAACAACTTCAACAAATCTTCTATATGCCCTTCTTCAGTTTGGGATTTGGAAATCATATCATCAACATATATTTCGATTTCTTTGTGCATCAGATCATGGAATAGGGTTATCATAGCCCTCTGGTACGTTGCACCAGCGTTCTTCAACCCGAAGGGAATCACTCTGTAACAGAATGTTCTCCAGGGTGTGATAAACGTTGTTTTTTCCATGTCCTCTGGAGCCATTCTTATTTGATTATACCCAGAAAATCCGTCCATGAACGAGAATACCTTGAATTTTTCTGTGCTATCCACTAACATGTCAATGTGAGGCAATGGAAAATCATCTTTTGGACTAGCTTTATTTAGATCTCTGTAATCTACGCACATGCGGACTTTTCCGTCTTTTTTCCATACTGGGACAATATTGGCAATCCATTGAGGATACACTGACGTCACAAGAAAACCAGCATTAATCTTCTTTAGGACCTCCTCTTTGATTTTTACTGCCATATTCGGGTGGGTTCTTCTCAACTTTTGTTTAACTGGCGGACACTCTGGCTTCAATGGCAAACGATGCTCGACAATGTCTGTATCTAGACCAGGCATATCTTGATAAGACCAAGCAAAAATATCCACATATTCTTTCAACATCTCAATCAACCCGCTCTTTACATCAGGATGCAACGATGCTCCAATCTTGACTTCCTTCAGATCTTCCTCTGAACCCAAATTAACCACTTCTAAAGGCTCTTTATATGGCTGAATGGTATTTTCCTCGTGCTCAAGCAACCGTGAGACCTCTTTTGGAATCTCACCATAATCTTCTTCTTCAGCCCCAAACACAGGACATTCAAAGTTGGGAGAGGGTGCAGGGTCATTGTATTCAACGGGTTTTTTAATTAATCTACACATATGATTTATGATTGCTTTTAGAAACTGACACACATATAACAAGTGATCATGCAAATTAATTTTCAGTTTTTTATTTATTTTGAAAGTTTTTTTTTTATTATTACCATTTCCCAAGAAAAAGGCAGAAAACAAAAGACATAATTTGGAAGCAAAGACAACTTTTATTAATGATCTTAACAGTTATAGCAAACAGATAAGCCCTACAACATCGATACTTCCACCTTGGGCAGAGTGGAAGTTTTTCAAAAGAAAGAAACAAATTAACAAAACAAATTACTTTGAAACATGTATGCAAGAAGGAACATCAATGGTGACCCAGTTTTGAACTCGGACTCCATGCGTCACATAAATCGGTGCTTCCTGCTCTGCTTCATCCTCTTCAACAACATTAATTCCAGAACCAATCGGATGGAGGTAGCCTCTGCTGCGGAAAACATCATGATAACTGTTCACAGAATACTTTAACTTCAGACTTTCGCCTTTGCCATTCCTCGAAGAGAAAACCAAACCAGTTCTGTTTTTGTTCACCGGTGGATCCACAAGTCGTCCCTAAACTTCATTGTGACCATTGCGAACAACCTGATGCACGTCCTTCAGCAAAACCATAAAATTCTCATTCTTCCTTATGTTGTCAATGGACATGACTTGGAATTGGGTTCCAACAGCAGCCTCATCTGCTTCTACAATAATGAAAGAGGATAGATGGGATATCAACAACGCTTGCTCCCCATTTATGATCACTACCTTCCCTTCACACACAAATTTTAGCTTCTGATGCAGAGTTGAAGTGACAGCCCCTGCTTCGTGTATCTATGTCCGTCCTAGCAAACATCTATACGCGGGAATAATGTCCATTACCTGGAAAGTTATCAAGAACAAGTGTGGTCCTATATGGATGGTCAAGTCCACTTCACCGATGACAAATTTCCTCGACCCATCAAAAGCCTTCACAATAATGCCACTCGGGCGCATAGGTGTTCCCTGATACTTTAACTTCATGAGAGTACTTCTCGGTATAACATTCAACGCGGATCTGTTATCAATTAGCACATTGGACAGCAAATCATTCTTGCAGTTCATAAATATGTGGAGGGCCAGGTTATGATTCCTCCCTTCATCTTGTAACTCATCATCGCAGAAACTCAAGTTGTTACATGACGTAATGTTTCCAATTACGCTGCTGAATTAATCTAATGGCATGTCATTTTCTACAAAAGCTTGATCTAGTACTCTCATCAGTGATTCTCTATGAGCGGAGGAATTCATCAATAAAGCTAGGATGGATATCTTTGAAGGAGTCTGCATTAGCTGGTCCACAATTTTGTAGTCGCTCATCTTAATTATTTTCAAGATATCATCCACTTCTTTCTCCAATCTAGCTCGTCTAGTCTCTCCTACAATCTTCTTAGGCTCATCGTTCTCAGCAATTTTCTTTCCAGCAACAACATCTTTTCGAATAACTAGCGCAAACACACGACCACTACGGGTCACCCTGCTATTATCAGCTATATTTCCAACATCTGGCATTGGCTGGATGGGAACTTCCACCCCATCTTCCAAGATTGTAGCGTTGTATTTGTAAGGCACAGCCTTATTTGATTTATAGGGAACAGGTCCTGGCAGACTAATTACCAATGGGGTAACAGCTGGTTTGCTATGGTACTCCACCTCAAGGTGAGCGGGTGCACCAAAACAAGGTACAATGACATTTACACCTTCCTCGACACAATCAGCCTTCAAAAGTCCATTTACGGTAAACAAATCTTCTTCTGAAGAAAAATACTCATCCGCGGAGGCATATTCTTCCTCTAACTCTTCTCCCATCAAACAAACTTCAACCATATCGATCTCATGATAATCATCTCTCTGACCTGTGATCTTGATAGTTCCATTGTCTAACAACAATTGAACACCCTCTCTCACAATAGAACATCCTCGTGGGTCTCGACAGCAAACTATGCAAGAGCCATATTGGTGTTCCACCTGACCAGTAGTACGGCAGAAAGTAGCATGTAACTGTACGAGATCTTCATTCAAATGCTTCACATCAAAAATTATGAATTCACCAGGACATCCAGAAACCATATTCACTTCCTCTTCATACTCTTCCCTAGGCTTGATTATATGGACTAAACCTTCATCGATCATCTCCTGTAAATCAGCCTTTATCTTCTCACAACCCTGTATATTCCTACTGCAAACAACACAATCAGCGTGGTCATGCATATAATAACTGAATTCACAGAGGTTTGCGTGCATTTTTACCAAATCCCCTCTAACTAGATTAATGTCAAAAATCTGGAAGTCACCTGGACAACCAACCACCATATTTAGAGAACTCACTCCCTCGTGTTTGGGCAGAGGATTGTCTTTCATATTAGGTCCCACGTCTTTGAAAGACAGAATTCCAGACTTCACTAACTTTTGCACTTCAGTCTTCAAAGGATAACAATTCTCAATGCTATGCCCTAGTGCTCCCTGATGAAAGGCACACGTCTGGTCCGCTTTGTAATACCAAGGCAATGGTTATGGTACTACTTGAGGTGGTCGTGTCTAGACCAACTTCTTTTGAATCAATGCTGGTAGTAGCTCTGCATAGCTCATGGGAATAGGGTCATAGTTCTCCCTTCTATGATTATTCCCTTGGTTCCCCTGTTGGGACGGTCTTTTATAAACAACGGTAGTCGGAGCGACACTTATTACATGAGTCACTGAAGCAACTTGTTGGTGATGCTGATAATTCCTTCTAGGAGCGTTTACCCTCCTCTCTTGTATAACAACATTGGTATCCCCTTCTTTCTTCTTTGTAAACCCATAAGCTGGCTTCTTCACACTTCCGGATCCTTCTCCCTTTGTCAAACGGCCTTCTCTTACTGCCTCTTCTAGGCGGACGCCCATTCCTGCCATCTCTGTAAAATCACTTAGGGCACTTGCTACCATTCTTTCGTAGCAGAAAGCACTTAGCGTCTTCAGAAAAATCTTAGTCATTTCCTTCTCCTCCATAGGAGGAATCACTTGTGCAGCCACTTCGCGCCATCTCTGCGTGTACTCTTTGAACGATTCTCTGTCTTTTTGAACCATGGCCCTAAGATGGTCATGGTCAAGCGCCATGTCCACATTGTACTTGTATTGTTTGATAAATGCTTCTCCCAAATAATTAAAAGTATGGATGTTGGCGCTGTCTAAACTCATGTACCATTTTCATCGCTGCACCGGTCAGACTATCCTGGAAAAAGTGAATCAGCAGACGCTGATCATCAGTGTGGGTAGACATTCTCCTTACATACATCACCAAGTGAGCACGAGGGCAAGTGTTGCCCTTGTACTTATCAAACTCTGGGACCTTGAACTTAGCAGGAACTTTAACATTCGGGACCAAACATAACTCATCAACATTCTGCCCAAATAACTCTTTTCCCCTAAGAGCCTTTATCTCTCTTTGCATTCTATCAAACTGCTCTTGGAAATCATCCATTATGTCATAAAGACCCAAGTCTTCGCTCAGCGGAGGGAATGGACGACACACATCTTCATTAACAAAGGGAACCAGATTCACCGAAGGAGGTGCAACAAGGACAACATGCACCATAGGGGGTGCTGGAGTAACAACATTTGGAACCACTGGAGCATCTTGGGGGCCCAAATTGAAACTTTCAGGTGCAAAATTATCTGGAATTCCCCACGGATAACCCTGGGGCATGCGATTTTGAACAACAGTCAGAGTAATGGATATAGGAACAGTAGGAACTTCAACATTTTCCCTTGTTGGTTGAGGTTGAACACTCGGTGGCTGATTCTGAGCAACCACCAGAGCTTCCATCAGAGTAGTCAAATTGGCCAAGCCTTCCTTCAAAGCAGAAACTTTTTCGCGCAACTCGCGATTCTCCTGTTCTAAGTTGTCCATCTTCCTTTTTGAAATTAGCCCGAGTGTTGTAGTGATGAGTCAGTTTGCTGAATGAAGTAAAGAAGCTGGGTAAGGCACCTGGATATGCATAATAAATGCAAGAAATATGTGCAATATGATGCATGATATGCAATGTACATGATTATTTTTACTTTATCTTTTAATATTTCAAGGGATTTAACATTTATAGACATATTGCAAACATCAGAATAATAACGCATTTGAAATACTGAAAAAAATTTATTATAATAACTTCAAAATGGATTACAAGTTTCAATGATCCCTAGTACAAGATGAAAATACAATCTAAAAATCCTGAGAGAAAGAAACTGATAGAGATCAATCTGTACGTTGGCGCTTCCTTGTGAGCTTGGCAATCTGAGCCCTCAACCTCTGGTTTTCTTCCACATGCCTGATGGCAACCTCCTTCCAATCATCTGAATCAGGAAGTGAACAAATAGCATCCTGTTTTAGGCTTAGGAGAAAATAAATCACCTTGCCTCTCCATAAAATCTACTACTCGACTCTCAAGGATCTCAATCAAATCATCTTTCTCCTTCAAGTCTTCTCTATAGGAACTCTCTAAAGTCTGGAACTTGTTCTTCCAAGCATCCCTTTCCTGTTGCATCCTAACCAAATCAAGATGCAGCTCTTCTAGATCATCTAATAAGGGGGAGTGGTCTTCACAAATAGGTCAGGCATGGGTGTCTCCCGAGTATACGACATCTTCAACTGAATGACTCTCGATTGGACCCACTGAAGATATGGCTCCAAAGAAACAACGCCCCTAGGTCCCAAATCCTTCCTACTCTTATTATGAATGTGACGTCAGGCCTTCGTGATCTTCTCCCTAGCTTCCCTGTGGTCTTATCCTTTCTTCAGAAAGAAACTACTCAAATGAATATTGTTCGGCTTATCTCTCATCGGATAACTAAGTTGCCGCCACACAAGAACAGGGTTATAGTTAATTCCTTCCTTTGTACCAAGAAGAGGTACATTGGGGAAACTACCACAACTGTCAATAATCTCCACATCCTCATAAGCTCGATGATACCAATAAATATCCGAGTGAGTAAGTGCCATGATCTTAGGAGCCCAACGAGGTTCCTTCTTGACATCCCAAAATGCATCAGACTGGGGCATATGAGAGATGAACCATTGGTACAACAAAGGTGTGCAACAGATAATCATTCCCCCATGATAAGAAATCCGAAGATGAACATAGTAATAAGCATCACCCAACAATGTAGGAACGGGGTTTCCAATCATGAAAATCCTGATGACATTAATGTCGATAAACTTGTCCACATTAGGAAATAAGAATAATCCATAGGCAAGTAAAGCAAAGATGGCCTCAAAAGCAACCGTACTCTTCATTCTGGCAAAGTAACGAGCTTTCTCCAATAAGGACTGAGCTGGTAATCCTCTAATCCCTCCTTTGGTAGTCATATAGGCTTCCACCTCAGACTTCCCCAGATGCATTAAAGCAGCAATCTCATGTGGTTTTGGCTCACCCTCCAAACCAGTAAAAGGAACACGATCAGTAACGGGTAAATCCAATAGATAGGAATACTCCTCCAGTGTAGGCATCAACTGATAAATGGGAAAAGTAAAGCAGTGATAAACCGGATCATAGAACTGGACCAAAGTAGAGAGAATACCCTCCTTCATCTTCAGCTTCATGAGAGGAATAACGGATCCATACTTCTTCCGAAAGTATGCAGGACACTCAATCTCTGGAATTAGACTGACCAACTCATCTATCTTGGGATCCTTGAAACTGTATTTCTCGGTCTTTCTTTTTCCAGAATCCATGGTCAAAAGTACCCGAGATTTTCACAAATAGTCAACCTTTAAATCCCTTGAAATATTGTTTTCTTCAAAAGATACTTATGAGTGCTTGGATGCATGATGTTGCAATTACACACAAGATCACACATATAGGGTTCATAGGTTCAACGTCACGAGCATGAGGTCGAAGGTACTACCCATAAGGTGTTGGTATAAAAAGTTATCACCTTCCGAACAAGGTTCTAGAGGTTCCCAGAGTCTACATCCTTCCTTCGGATATTACCAACTTCCCGGTTAACTCGGTAGTTAGTAATATTCTCAAGAAAGACTCGTCCGAGCATAGTATCGCGTGACAACCATTTCCAGATTACTCCGCCATAGCTTCCGCACTACACCTAAAAGGCTAAGATGGGTTTGGTATTCTACGGTTCTCAGTTTCAGCAGGCTCCCAGGTCGAAAGCAGTACGTTTTCCGATTACTCGGTAAACGACACTATAGTCAAAGGGGCCTCCACTGAGTGGGGGATCTCATGCCTCCTCTTTTGGGATTACTCCCTCAAATTTAACATGACTATACCTCCCGTCCTATCTTAAAGTTTTCCCAAGTCCGGGTATAGGACTTATGAGTAATCACCAAGCATCCTGAAAACCAGGAAAATCTAGACAAACATATATACAAAAGATAACACATAAACAAAAAAAGCACATATACAAATACAAACAAAGATAGGCTTAACCCACTTAGGGATGGACCAGCAAGAGGTCAATCTTTCTCCAGTGAAGTCGCCATTTTTCTGTAGCGGTAGAAATGTTCAAGACTAATCCATTGGATTGACTAGACTTTGTACAAATCAAAATAAAAATCGCCACCGCGATTTATTATTTCCAAAAGGAATGGGAAAAGAGCGAATAACCCAAAAAAAATGGGGAAAGATTCAAGGTAAGGGGGTTGGTTATGCAAAGGGAAGGTATTAGCACCCTAAACATCTACGGTACTCCGCAAGAACCTCTTTGTAAAAATCTGTATACTTTGGCTATAAAAATGGTGTTATATATAAAATGGATGGTGGAGGTGAGGAAAGAAATATATTTTTATGATTTTTGCACCCGCCGCGGTTGCGAACCTTTAGTGCCTACGTACCACGTTTCGTGCAATAGGGGATCAGGGTACACGTAGTTCCTCTTTTAAAAAGTTTGAAACACAAGTGTGTTGGTTGATTTTAAGAGATAAGACATCATCGTCATTGTCTGTGTGGAAAACATACTTACTACCCACAATTATGAGAAAGGAGAATTTGCATCATCTCAAAGTGGAGGATATGGCTTGGATTTTAAAATAAAAAATGCCTCACTCAACACCCAAGTGGAAAATATCTCTCTTCACTACATATTGTAGAAGTATAGTTGTTTGCATCAGTACAAGGATTGGCAAAGGTCTAACCTTTTGAGAAAAAAGTTTAAAGGTAAAAGCCAAAGTGGCAAAATGGTTTGAAATGAGATTGGTTGATTTTTAGTCTTCTCACAAAAAAGTGTCAAAGTATTTATTAAATTGATTGAAATTTATTAATGAAAATATTTTTGAAAATGCATGGGTATAAGCCCAAGTTTATTATGAAAGTGGTTCAAGTTTTAAAAAAAAAACAAGAATGGTTTTCAAAAGGAGGGAGAAGATCTTGAAATTAAAGAAGATGGGAGGAGAAGAAGAGGCTATCCTAAAACATAAGGTAAAAGCTAACGATAAGGACCATCTAACCAACAAGAAGCCAAAGCTTGACATTATGAGCCAAGACAAAATTCCCATTCTTTGGATTGAAACCAAGCAAGCAAGGATACTAAACCTCTTAAAATATTTTAAGTCTTCACAAAAATTACGCAGAGTAACGGCTGTATACGGGTGAATTCCAGATTACAAACGGAGGATGTAATCACAAAAACCTGCACACAAAAAACAAACAAGCAACCCAATGTCTTGAGGTAAACCTCAAGGGCTCCAGACAAAATAATTAGATAAGATCACAAGGTATCCAAGATAGGCCAAGGTTTCTAATCCTAAGTCCAAGAAAAGTCCACTGCTCCATCATGCTAAGGATAATAACCAAATAGTCCAAGTGCCATTAAGATTTTTTTTAGGGTTTAAGTTTGTTATTAAGTATCTTAGAAAAAGGAAAAAGAAAAGCTCAAGTGAGAAAAGTAAAAATGACAAGAAAATAAATGCTCAAATGAGCAAAGATGAAAATGGCATGAAATGTAAAATGCTAAATAAATAGTGCATAAAGCGTAAAAGAATAAAAGCATAAAATAAAACAAGTCAATAATTAGTGGTTAGTTGGATGATCATCTTAAAACTTGCATTTGGAACTCATTAGAGGATTGGTAGAACCAAAGCCTCCACACAACAAGTTGCATTTGCTTTTTGTCAAGTATATCATCCATTTGGAATTCTCACAAGTACCATTTAATGATCAACGATGTTTAAGTGATCCGCGTTGACCAAAGGTGTTGTAGATCCATTAGAGGATTGGTAGAACCAAAGCCTCCACACAATGAATCTCAAGGTTATTGGATCAAAGAGATCAAACGAACATACTTGGGCTTGCAATCATAAGTTTGGGCCACGAATGATCATTTATTCGAATCGGGACAAAATTTAGCGTTATGTTAAGCAATCGTAAGTGGACTTATATAGAAGTCGCACCTATTTTGAGGCCAGTCAATAGCAATCTATGCACCATTTGTTTTGAGACATGATATAGAGATCATGCTCCAACAACATTTAATGCAAGGTGATAGGGATGAGATGAAGGGGAATTAGGGTAAAAAGATAAACCACATTTGAATTAATATTTAATCAAACTATTATTAAAATCATTCATCCATTTTTTGTGGAGTCAAACTCAACACCATGGATCCAATGATGTTAATAAAACCATGATAAAAAAATTAACACAAGACAGCCAGAAAATAATCACAAAATAATATCACATTTAATATATATATATATATATATATATATATATATATATATATATATATATATATATATATATATATATATATATATATATATATATATATATATATATATATATATATATATATATATATATATATATATATATATATATATATATATATATATATATATATATATATATATATATATATATTAAAGGGTTTAAAAAATGTTTAAAAAAAAAAAGGAAATCATGAGGAAAATACCAATTATATTCAAATTAATCAAGAAATTAAAAATAAGACCATATCAAATCAGAAAAGGGGCCAAGTAATTTTACAAATTTTTTGGGAATTTTTACAAGTCGGAAACTATTTTTAAAAATTAAAATAAATGGGCAAAACAAACAAAAATAGTAAAAAATAGTAAATTCAGAAACAAAAATAAAATAAGGTCACCTATATTTGTCACAATATCATTGGATCATTCCATAATTTTTTCAGAATTTAAAAATGTGTAAAAGTATTTTTAAACATTTTAAACAAATCAAATAAGTTTAAAATTCTTAAAAAATTCCAAAACACAAAATTAAATTGTGAAAAAATGAAAATCAGAAAGAGAATAATCAAAAATATTTTTCATAATTTTTTCAGATTTTTTGGACTAAAAATGAATTTTCTATGATTTTTTGAAATTTAAAACAATTAAAATATAAAAATCAGAAAAAGAAAATAAAAGAAAAAGATGTGGACCATTGGATGAGAGTCAAAACGCGTTAGTAATCAAATCCAAAGGATCTGGCGCCCTGTGCATATCATGGTCTTTACTGAATAAAGCACTAAATCAAATGTTAAATCAGAAATTCAAAAAATACAAATGGCACGCTTTTATTGGTTAGAGGGTGACACATTGGTCATCTTCAACCTCCAGCCTCACGAATTGAAGGTCTCTCAAACTGTAAAATCAGAAGCTCAGACCTATGCCATTCGCTTCGTCTCTTCAAGACGAAGACAACCACACCTTCGCGCCCAATTTATATAAACTGTAACTCAAGCAATTTGGAAAGAAAGTTTTGAAAGGGGATTTGAAAATTCATGGTCAAAACGTGCTTCCAGATGAAAGTGAATCTTACGACTAGAACCAGGGCAATGATACCAAAGTTTTGAAGAATTGATGAAGGAATCTACCTATTGAAGTTGAGTTGCAGAGCTCTGAAACTGGACTTCTATGGAGCAATGTAGGGCACGATTCTTGAATGTAATTATATGGTTAGGTTCAGGGAAGATCAAGGAAGGTGAATTGATGGAAAAAATGGATTGAAAAAGTCTTGAGAATAGGATTCAAAGTAGCTGAATTCTTAGTTGTGAAGCAAGTTTGGTAAGGTGATCCTGGCTATCTAAGCTTGGAAAATTGAATGGGGGATGACCCTCTATTTATAGGGAATCAAATGGAATGCTCAAGCGTGTGGAATGATGCAAATTGGAGGGAAATCGTGTGAACCTGATACACGAGCAAAGTGTGATCTGATTTGCATCAAAACTCATCAAGTCCTTGTGTTTCAAGGCTCTAATCCACTTTGTCAACTTGGTTAAACATGTTTAGATCACAAACGCATGCTAATTTGATATTTAAAGGCCAAATCATGGATTTCAAATTCTGACTTATGGTGAAACTTCAATTCCAAGTTACCAAGTTCAATCCAATGGCATTTCCACCTCAGGGGGTCTTAGGGAAAAATTCTTGATGCTTTGGAAAGATGAGGTAACAAGATTTGCAATGGAAAAAGAATTGAATGAAATGGATGCTTGAGCTGAAAGTTACATGGAGTCAAAGTTTAAGAAAAAGAGTTGACTTTCCATACTTAGAAATATTTCAAATTCTTATTTAAAAATGACATATAATCTCTTGCATCCAAACATGGCCTTGCACTTAGAATTTGCTCTTGATCAAAAAATATGGAATGAAATAGACCTCTTGAATGACATTTTGAAATTTGAACCACTCAAAATATCCAAAAATTGAGCAACTTATGACTTGTTGAAGTTGGCCAAAAATCATGAAATGACCTATGATCTTTTGCATTCTCAAGGCAACTTCCATCCATTTTCTCACTTTGTACATAAAAGAAGGCATGAATTACACATCTTTAGGATCATCATGAAAAAATAATGGCCCCAAGGTGATAAAAATTGACCAAGTTATGACCATTTGAAGTCACATATGGAAAATTGGGGATTCATCTGGGTGACTTGTAATCTTTCTTCTTCATTAAGTTCCTTCCACATGAAAACTCCTTGGAACTTTTGAAGTGATTTGTTGGTAACTCTTTGAAGAGAAGAATGTTTTTGGAATCACTCAAAAATATCAAAAGATGAGCAAGATATTCCCATGTGAAGTCCAAAACCATTGCTTCTAGATCAAGAGAAAGCTTGGTGGAACTTTGCCAAGTTTGAACAAACTTTTTGTGCCCATATTCTTCCTTTGTGAATAGAATTTTTTGAGGATGGGGATGAGGACTCATGGCCACCAAAACTACTTCCATATAAATTTCAAAACAACTTCATTGGTGAGGTTTGAACCTCTCAAGCTTTGACTAGGGCATGGAAATAAACTCATGAACCCATGATACAACTTGCTAATCCTCATTGCCTTTACCTACATTATTAACAAGTAAGACAAACCAATATTGTATTTGTTAATTTAGAGAGAAAATCAAAGCAAAATATCCATGTTCACCAAATAAAACAAATCAAGGTGCTTGGTAATTCCTCAAAGAGAAAAGGTAAAGATGAGGAGAAGAACCAAAAGCCCTAATGTGATTTTGTGGTGATTGAAACAATGTGGTATGATGAAGGGATCTTAGGGGGAAAATTGGGGTACAACACACACCATAGAACAATGTTGGGCATTTAAACATAAGGTACAAGACTTGTTAGAATCTCAAGGCATCACTTTTGAGGGACCTAACATCAAATCAAACCATACGCCTCCACACGGTGGACCAACAGCAAAGGAAATTGAAGTAGTCGCCGACTGTGGAGCAACCAGACAAGCAAAAGCCCCAATAAGCTTGTTGAAGGAATATCTCCGGGAGTGTGGATTCCTATTGGAGCATAATGAAGCCTTCGAGAAAACTCCACTAAAGCTAGTGGACCAGGGGATAGTCCAGTTCAGACAATACCCTGAAGAGAAATACGTAGATACTATAAGGGATAAAGCATGGGTCTCTCCAATCCATGAAACCTTTGTTAACAAGGGAATAGAGAAGGGCGAACATGTGGCAAAGATATCCAACAAAGTCAATACCAAAAGGGGCCAATGACTTCATTCAAGAATGTACCCCAGGAGAAGAACTCAAAAGATGGATGGCCGTGGAGATTCCTGAGATCTTTTTTCTTTCCTGAGTAATTTTTCTTGTTTTTCGGAAGAACCTATGTCAAGCCCAGGGCATAGGGGTTTCTTGTAAGGGTTCTCCCGTTTCGTTTCAGACAATATTTGTAATTAATAAAATTTATATTTTGTTTTCAATTAAGATCCTTGTTTTTCTCTTGCATTTATTCTATAAATTTAAAAATGGAAATACTTTCTCTGCATATGCATTTTCAAATTTCATATACTAAATCTGCACCAAAACATGATAAGTGTGCAAATTCATGCCTAGAACCACCGATAATGTTACTGTTGCGACCCGATATAATTTTGATGCTCCCATCAACCAAGTCAAAGAGGAAAGTGATGAAGATCTTGAACTCTCTGAGAAAGTGGCGAGGGAAATAGAGCAAAAGGCCGACAACGTACAACCGTATCAAGAGGCTATTAAGGTCGTTAATCTAGGTACAAAGGAAGAAATCAAGCTAAGGGGCAATGTTAAAGCGGAGACACAAAGAAGCTGATCAAATTATTGCACATATTTGCTTGTTCCTACAGAAATAGGTCAATGTTAGATACAGACATGATGGTGGACAAATCAACTCTTCAAAGAAGGTTGTTCTCCAGTTAGGCAAAAATAAGCGACTACGAAATACCAGGACCTGACGAAAAACCCGATCCAGTGGCACGTTGGACATTCACGTTCGACGGGGCTTCGAATACACTAGGGCACGATATAGGGGCAGTTTCGGCTTCCCCAAAGAGGGCTCACGAGCCATATACCAAGTCAACGGAGAATGGGATACTAAACATCCAAAACAGATTCCATATCGGGATCATGTTTTGAAAACTGACTGCGGAATTCGCAAAGATCACTTTCAGTCACATACCATGAAAATGAAATCAAATGACAGATGCCCTGACAACTATATCGTCTATGTTCAAAGTAACTTGGTCAAACCACGAACAACTCATCACAAAAAGACACAATCAAGAGCCCACACTTAGTCTTGCTATCAAAGAAGGACCAGATGACAAGCCTTGGTTTTAGGACATCCAAAAAATGCCTCCAGCATCAACAAACAAACTCTACGGAAATTAGCCTCATAATTCTTCCAAAGTAACTGTGTACTGCACAAGGTGAACCACGACATGGTCTAGTACTAAAGAAGATTCTGCTACCTCGCCTCGATTCAAATGGTAAATGGACACCCAACTACGAAGGTCCATACGTAGTCAAAACAACATTCTCTGGTGGAGGTCTTATCCCCACAACAATGGATGGGGAAGAACTACCGCATCCGACAAGTTCAGACGCAGTAAAAAATACTATGTATAAGAATCTCGCTAAGCTCGAACCTCAAACGGGCGACTTAGGCAAAAAGGAGCGTCCCGGTGGATCGAAAACCCTAAAGGGCAATCCAGGAAAAAATTAGGGGCATATAAACAAAAAAATCATCTTGGTGGATTGAAAACCTGAAAGGGAAATCCAGGCAAAAGTTAGGGATTTTATACAAAGAAATAAAGAACAAAAAGACTGCGATCTAAGAACTGCGACTACGAACCACGAAGGGAGAGATAGATCTGAATCATACAACTTAGAAGCAAAGGAGATAAGATCATTAAAAGGATATTGGGGAACAACAGTATCAATTATCATTTTACTGCCATTTAAAGTTTTAAAACCATATGTAATTATCTCTTTCTAGGAATTGCATCTTGTATTCTCTCCTATTCAGAGGCATATCAATAAAACATTTGCTTTCTTTGCATCTTTCAAATTGCGTTTTTTATTTTCTTAGACTTGTTTTCAAAATAATACTATCATTACTTGTGAATATTGTCTTGAAATAATTTCGGGGGATTAACAAATTAAAAGCATTTGAAAAAACCTCGAAAAAGCATTTTGGGTTAGAAAAACATCAAAAGAAAATCCAGGTCTACATCCACACACATGTCTACTCCCCCGTCTACAATACAAAGTCTATACATATGTCCATGTCTACGCCTGCACTTACAACACAAAAATCTATGCATATCTACTCCTACGTCTACGCGTCCGTACACGAAGTCTACTTCCATATGCATGTCAGCACTTATGCCCACACTTGCAACACAAAGTTTACGTCCGCACATGCGTCCACGCACATGTGTACTCCTGAAAATTCTATACACATGTCCACGTCTACGCTTGTGCTTACAACATAAAAGTCTACACATATGCCAATACCTACGTCTACGCTTACGCCTGCGCTTACAACATTCGAATCTATGCATATGTCAATACATACGTCTACGCTTACGCTTGTGCTTACAACATAAAAGGCTACACATATGCCAATACATACGTCTACGCCTGCGCTTACAACATACAAATCTACGCATATGCCATTACCTACGTCTACGTCTACGTCTACACCTGCGCTCACAATACAAAATCAATGTTCAAAATTTTGCTAACGCTTTTTCACCGCATTCAAATCGAATTTAACAAAGCTACGATGACAAACATACAATGAAAGGGGATTGGTAACTCTAAGTCAATGGTTTAAAGGAGAGAATTCCAGAACTAGTCTTCATAACATTTCAAGGCATACGCATATCTTACACATATTTCATACATACATTTTGCATAGTGATCAGTGCATTTTGATGCACATCCTTTCATGATTGTACTAATGCATTTATTTAGTTTATTGTGTTTATTTTTATGTTTTAGTATGTTTTGCTAATTTATTTTATTTTTGCATTTAATTAATTTTCGTATTTTATTTTCAGCAACTGCAGCTTTCGCGGAAAAATTCATAAATAATTCTACAAAAATCGGATCGAGGTGTTTGACCATGCGTTGGAAAGCTAAGAAAATGGTCTACAACTTTCTAGTTTTAGACAGAAGCTGATTAGAAGTGCAGAAAGGCTGAAAAAATTGTTGAAGTTGCAGCTTTAGACTTTTAAGTTTTGGAGTAGTAGTTTTGGGCTTGGGTTATGTTTTCAACCCAGTTGGTTTGTAAACCGAATGGATTGTTCCTCTTTAACCAGGGGGAAGCCACATAACAGTGTATGGATCATGTTTTTAATGTAGACAAAGGGAGAAAACAATTTTGTACGAATGGGAATGGAGAACTAATCCGTTAGAGTTGATCTGCTGTAACTTGGTTTCCAAAACTTGAGGTTAATATAATTTACAATTCAATTTCTATTCATATCATTTTTTCCTTTTATATTCGTTTGCTTAATTCGAATTATCTTAGAGTAATCTTATTAGTTCGATTGAATTATGTTTCCCAATTATAATTGCGTAATATCGTATGCTTAATTCGTTATTCCGTTTGTTGATTAACCGTTTGCTTAATTCGGTGAAAAGGGAACATAATTCTTATTTTTTTTCATTCTCTCTTGTTGGATGAAATCGTGATTGAATTTGAATAGGAATCTGCTTAGGGAAGTTAAATTGTATTAATCGATGATAGTAGGAACCCGAAACAGTAGATTGACTTATTTCATAATCACTTATTTTAAGCGCTTATTTTCTATTTTTTTTATAAATCGTCCTTAAAACCAAACCCCCCCAATTCGATTTCTGTTGTTTAATAAAATCAAGAATCCTTGTGAGAATGATATCCGAGTTATAGTAGTCGTTAAATACTACAGTTTTGAAAAATACTCGTTTTGATCCGCGCGCGACAGCGGATCACATAACATACATACACTATACATTTTTGCATACAATACACATATATTCAGGGTTCCATATCAATGTCAAACATCATACATTTTGCATACATCCAAACATCTCAATATCAGACATCATACACATGTATCATGCAGCAATGAGTTTCCTTATTCCACGACACAAACCATCGCCTAAGACTTCATGCAGTGATGTTTGAAAACCAAACTTAGCTTATCACCTCAGACATCACACAGCGATTTGCGAACCTAACCCATTGCCTCAGACTTCATGCATAAATGTGTTTCCTTATTCCACTACACAGACCATCACCTAAGACTTCATACAGTGATGCTCGAAAAATACAAAACCCATCCTATCGCATCAGACTTCACGCAGCGATTTGCGAACCAAGCCCATTTCCTCAGACTTCATGAAGCAATGTGTTTCTTTATTCAACAAAACATATCATCGCCTCAGACTTCATGCAGCGATGCTCGAAAAATACAAAACCCAGCCTATTGCCTCAGACTTCACGCAACGATTTGCGAACCTAACCTATTGCCTCAGACTTCATACAACAATGCGTTTCCTTATTCCACGACACAAACCATCGCCTAAGACTTCATGCAGCAATGCTCGAAAACAAATTTAGCTTATCGCCTCAGACTTCACGTTTCGATTTGCGAATCAAACCGATTGCCTCATACTTCATGCAACAATGTGTTTCTTCATTCTGCAAAACAGACCATCGCCTCAGACTTCATGCAGTGATTCTCAAAAATACAAAATTTAGCTCATCGCCTCAGACTTCACGCAATGATTCGCAAACCTAACCCATTGCCTCAGACTTCATGCAACAATGTGTTTCTTTATTCCAAGCTCCAGACCATCGCCTCGGACTTCATGTTGCGATGCTCGAAAACCAAAATCTAGCTTATCGCCTCAGACTTCACGCAGTGATTTGCGAACCTAAGCTCATTTCCTAAAAACTTCATACAATAATGTATTTCTTTATTTCGTGACACTGATCATCGCCTCAGACTTCACGCAGCGATTTGCGAACCTAAGCTCATTTCCTAAAAACTTCATACAACAATGTATTTCTTTATTTCGTGACACTGATCATTGCCTCAGACTTCACGCAGCGATGCTCGAAAAATAAAAAAATCTAGCCAATCGCCTCAGACGTCATGCAGCGATTCGCGAACATAACCCATTGCCTCAGTCTTCAAGCAGCCATGCATCGTCAATTATCATTGTATTCATCCTCAAAATGGATGAATAATATAAAGCAAAACCAAGACATATAAAATTGATCTTGCGCTCTCAAAACCATCTGCCTCTTTATCAAACCCTGGTAAGTGATACATCATCAACTTTTCCTACTTCCTCAAAACTTGGAAGGGTATGCTATATCAGCGTGACCTTATGTTCTTCGGACAAATTTTGGGGTATTCCAAGTATTCAATAAACTCCCAATCAAAATACGCAAGACTCGTGTATTCTCACGCTATTCGATTGGAAGATAATTGAATAGGGACAACTGTCGTACCCCAAATATTCCCGCCTTAGTGCTACCGTCAAAGTTATTTTCGAACTTGGGTTTTACAGGGTAAAATTCCTTTGGTTTAATTGCATTAATATTTTGCGGTTTTTAATAAATATTCGCTTACAAGTCTGTTTAAAAATATAATAATTATTTGTATTTTTAAAATAGCAAATAATTGCTCGTCTTCATATACTTTCAATTGGCTTCTTATTTCAAACAAATAACATAGCACAATTGGTTAGGAAACATAGCTTGAAAGCATAAGGTCACGGGTTCGAATCTCACCTGGTACATTTCTTATATTTCTTTGTTTTTTGTTACTAATTTTATTACCATTTATAAAAATTATTAAAAAAAATCATTTTTAAATATTTAAATATTAAATATTCTATTTGGATTGATGATTTATTTTATTCTATTTTTGTTAATTTCATTTCAATTTCAAGTTACATTCTATTCTTCCCAAAAATCAAGTTTTTTATTATTTAAATATCATTTTTGTTTTTCTATTTTAGACAATTTTTAATAATAATGTTTAATTTATTTTATGCATTTTTCGTCAAAAACTG
Organism: Vicia faba; assembly: GCA_948472305.1. Lineage (NCBI taxonomy): Eukaryota > Viridiplantae > Streptophyta > Magnoliopsida > Fabales > Fabaceae > Vicia > Vicia faba. Next base: position 967,475,756 of record OX451740.1, read on the forward strand.
TCTAAAAATTCACTAAAAAAAATCAAATCTCTATCGATCAAATCCGGAATTCACATTACAAATCAAATATACAAAAAATTGAATCAATTCACATCAATTAACAATAACACTAAATCCCTAATTGTCTCTAATTCCTAAATCTGCGATAATCAAATTCTAACAGCAAATTCTAAAAACCCTAAAAACTAAAAACTTATATATACTGAAGAGATTACAATGAAGAGGGAGAATAAAAAAATACAGAGAAAAAATCTTAATACAGAGGGGATTATACAGAAAAGAGAGAATAAAAGATTATAGGGGGAAGAAAATACAGAGAGGGGATTCAGACGAAGGTATATAGAGGACTGAAGAACGAAGGTACCCGAGCTGTTGTTGAAGAAAGAGAAGAGCGGTTAGGGTTTCAACATCTGAAACCCTAACCGCCACTGACGATATCAAGTCGCCGCCGCTAGCACCATCTCCTTCAGAGTCAACGAGTAAGAAGAAAAGGAAAGATCTCATCCACATGATTCTGATCAGACGACCATCTTGCCAAGTATCACGTGATAACGTATGCACCCTCCCACACATAATCAGGCTGACCCCTTTAAACACGTTTGGGACTTAATCCTGTTTCCTTTTCACACCCCCTGGTAATTATTAATTATTTTCTACATTTTTATATAATTATTATATTTTAATTCTATTTTCTTACTATTATTATTATATTATATTATTATCTTCTTTTATAATAATAATTTTATTATTATTATTAGTTATAATTATTATTATTATTGATAGTAATTTTATTTATAGTATTATTATTAATTATTATATATTATTTAATATCACATATAAACTATTTGATTTAAAAACTCATGAACATTATTTTATATATTTTGCATTAAAATTTTTAATCATGCATTAATCAAGAATTTTTGCAATTAGTACGATAAAAAAACACGCAACAAACAATAAACTATTTTTCGCAATCAACTAAGCTAATCAACTGTTTTTTGAAAAAGGGTTCAAACAGATTTTGACTTACCGCGCATTTAGTCAAAATCTCTGCAATCACTATTCCCGACCAAAGTGCGAGGTGATTCAAAATATGTTTGTAACCCCTAAAAAACACCAACCCCATACGAACTACGAATTGCGACTCTGATTCCTCATAAGAGGATACGTAGGCATATGATCAAAAATCGTATCGAGTTCCCCTATAAAAATATTTAAACCCTTTTCCCTAATTAAAATTTAAAACCCTATTTTACCCGAACCTAAACCTAAAACCTAGTATCCTTGTGAACAAGGTAGATGAAAGGTGCCTAACACCTTCCTTTCGTCTAATGAAGTCCAAAACCTAGAATCTCTGTCTGCGAATTAGGGTTTCCTATTAGATGCCCTTCCTTAGGATAAAAACTGATAGTGGCGACTCTTGATTTAAAAACCAATCGCAACAACATGTTCTTATTTTTTTGAGAGTTTGGGAGTGTTTGAGGATTTTTCAACACAACAAGAATCTAGCCCTTTAGCTTGCAAATGGCCTATCTATTTATAGAGAAAAGCTTTGGGAAGTTGGAGTAACCATATTTGTAAGATAACAAATTATGGTTTGGTTCAAATGTAAATGCCAAGTTATGTTAAGTTTTCCATGATCCCAAGATGAAGTACCAAAGTTGTTGGTAAAAGGGGCTACTTTCCATGATCAGAAGTAAGCAAGGTATGGGCTCAAGACAAGTTTTGTACCAATAAGCTTACTTTATGGAAAGATCTTTTGTACAATGGCTTAATAACTTGGGTAAGAGCTTAATTCGTTGTGTAAATAATTAATTATGGAGTGAAACACAAGCATTGAGGCCTGCAAAGCAAGATCCTTTAGTATGGCCTATGGATTTGATATTTTTCTTTACTATGATCGAATAATCCATCCCTTTGTTTGGATCACATAGATCCACCACTTTCGACCAGACTCATCAACAGATAAAACAATATTTGTTTCCACCAATTGTGTGTTCTTCGAATGGACCACTTAAAACCTTCGACCAAACAAAACAATATTTGTTTCCACCAATTGTGTGTTCTTTAAATGGAACACTTACAACCTTCAACCAAACAAAACAATATTTGTTTCCACCAATTGTGTGTTCTTTGAATGGACCACTTACAACCTTCGACCAAACTCATCAATAGAGAAAACAATATTTGTTTCCACCAATTATGTGTTCTTCGAATGGACCACTTACACCCTTCGACCAAACTCATCAACAGACAAAACAGTATTTCTTTCCACCAATTGTATGTCCTTCGAATGGACCACATTCATCTGAATGTACCATTTTGAGTATGCAAGATGATCTTATTGGCATAGTCAAAACGAAAGAATTTTTAGATTCCTTTCCTACTAGACAAACTTCACAAAGTTTTTCAGGCATCTCAAGACTTGGAAAACCAAAGCTTGAGTAATCAGTTGATTGAGTGGTCAAAAATTCAAATGTCAAAACTTCAAATGCCATAACCAACTAAACTTGTGGATCTAAGCAGGTTGCTTGAAGGAAGACAATGCCTAATGGAAGCTTGTGGATTGAAGCAAGCACGAAGATAGACTTATAATTATAGTGTCGAAACTATGTGTGTTGAAGGGTTTAGTATGTGGATCGAAGCTGGTTGAGAGGTGGATCGAAGCAAGCATGAAGGAAGCCATTGCCCAGTCGAAGCTTGTGGATTGAAGTAGGCATGAAGGAAACAATTTCCTTGTGGATCGAAGCAAGCATGAAGGAAGTCTTTGCTTTGTGGATCGAAGCAAGCATGAAGGAAGCCATTGCCTTGTGGTCGAAGAAAGCATGAAGGAAGTCATTTCTTTGTGGATCAAAGAAGACATGAAGATAGCCAATGCCCAGTTGAAGCTCGTGGATCGAAGCAGGTTTCTCGAAGATAGCCATTTCCCAATCGAAGTTTATGAATCAATGCAAGCTTGCTCTTCTTCGATTTGTCAAAAATATGCCAACCACTCCTTTCGATCAGTCATTTGGTTCGAACAGCCTGAACCAAATTTTGAATTCGAACTGTTATCTGCAACCACTCCTTTCAATCTGCTTTTCCCTTTCGACAGTTTCTTCTTCCTCCTTTCGAGGGTTCATAAGTTCCATCTTCATCTGATTCTTGAGAGCCCAATATGATCCATGGAAATTATATGGGGCATTAAAAGTCCAATTGTACTTGTCCAAACCCAAACCTTAATTTGAGCCATCAGTGTTGAGGAACTATCTTGAGCTGATCAAACCTTGTGCAATCTTGACGCAATAGAGATCTTGTGAGAAAATTATTGATAAATGAGATGGAAAATTTTAGGGTACAACAATGTGGATATCTTTGCTTGGACTTATCAAGATATGCCTAGTTTGGATACTAATATTGTGGAACATCATTTTCCGCTAAATCCAGAATGTCCACCAATCAAGCAGAAGTTGCGAAGAACTCACCCTGATATGGAAATGAAAATTATAGAAGAAGTTTTAAAGCAGAGTGATGCCGGTTTTCTTGTGACATCAGTGTACCCTCAGTGGATTGCTAATATTTTCTAGTACCAAAGAAAGACGGAAAATTTTGCATGTGCGTTGATTATAGAGATTTAAACAAAGCTAGTCCAAAAGATGAATCTCCATTGCCACATATTGATATGTTGGTTGACAGTACAAAAAAATTCAAAGTATTTTCGTTCATGGATGGAGTTTCCGGATACAATCAAATCAAAATGGCTCATGAGGACATGGAAAAAACAACATTTATTACACCCTGGGGAACATTCTATTACAGAGTGATGCCCTTCGGGTTGAAGAACGTTGGTGCAACATACCAGAGGGATATGACAACCCTATTCCATGATCTTACGTAAAAGGAAATTGAGGTATATGTTGATGATATGATCGCCAAATCTCAGACTGAAGAAGGGCATATAGAAGATTTGTTGAAATTGTTTCGGTGTTTAAGGAAGTATCGTCTCCACTTGAATCCAAATCAGTGCACCTTTGGTGTTTGTTCAGGAAAATTGTTAGGTTTCATTGTCAGCCAAAAAGGAATTGAAGCTGATCCTGATAAAGTTAAGGCAATTCAAGAAATGCCTGCACCAAGAACTAAAAAGAAAGTTAGAGGCTTCTTTGGACGTTTGAATTACATTTCCAGATTTATTTCCCATATGACTGCAACATGTGAGCCAATATTTAAGTTGTTAAAGAAAGATCAAGGTTATGTATGGACAAATGATTGCTAAAGAGCATTTGAAAGCATTAAAGAATGTCTTCTTGAACCTCCTATATTGCTCCCCCCGTTGAAGGAAGACCATTGATTATGTATCTGACTGTGCTAGATAATTCTATGGACTATATTTTGGGACAGCAAGATGAAGCGGGAAGAAAAGAATATGCAATTTATTATCTCACAAATTTTTTACTGACTGTGAGTCACGATATTCTATGCTGGAAAAACATGTTGTGCTTTGGCCTGGGCGACAAAGCGATTGTGGCAATATATGTTGAATCATACCACTTGGTTGATTTCCAAAATGGATCCAATTAAGTATATTTTTTAAAATCCTTCCCTTACCGAAAGAATTGCCCGTTGGAATTATCTTGCTCACCAACTAGTCGATGATTATCAGTTTGTTAAATATGATTTCCCTGATGAGGATGTGATGTATTTGAAAGTAAAATATTGTGATGAACCTTTACTTGAGAAAGGTCCTGATCCTGAATCCCGGCAGGGTATGGTGTTTGATGGAGCTGTAAATTCTTATGGGAAAGGAATTGGTGTTGTGATTATCATTCCCCATGTATCACACATCCCTTTTACTGCAAGGTTGGCATTTGATTGCACCAATAATATGGCAGAGTATGAAGCTTGTAAGAGTCTATATATCTCAAAATCAAAATTCTGGATGTATATGGTGATTCAGCTTTGGTAATAAATCAGATCAAAGGAGAATGAGTTACTCGTCACATTGGCTTGATTCCCTACAAAGACTATGCTAGAAAGTTATTACCTTTCCTTAATCAAGTTGAATTCCATCATATTGCTAGAGATGAGAATCAGATGGCAGATGCTTTAGCCACTTTGGCTACTATGTACAAAGTAAATGCTTGGAACGATGTACCTCTTATCATAGTTCTACGTTTAGATAGGCCAGCTCATGTGTTTAGAACAGAGGGAATGTCAGACGAAAAACCTTGGTATTATGATATCAAGCATTTTCTCCAGACTCGGGAATACCCAGTTGGTGAATCGAGCAAAGATAGAAAGACATTGAAAAGGTTGGCAGGTAGCTTTTTCCTTAATGAAGATGTGTTATACAAAATGAATTATGACATAGTCTTGCTCAGATGCGTGGATAGACACGAAGAAGACATGTTGATGCATGAGATCAATGAAGGTTCCCTTGGTACCCATGCCAGTGGACATTCAATGGAAAAGAAGATACTTAGGGAAGATTACTATTGGCTGACAATGGAATTTGACTATTACAAATTTGCAAAGGAGTGCCATAAATTCCATATTTATGCTAATAAAATTTATGTGCTTCCGACTCTTCTCAATGTTATTTCTTCCTCGTGGCCTTTCTCTATGTGGGGTATTGACATGATTGGAATGATTGAACCCAAGGCGTCGAATGGACATCATTTCATCTTGGTGGCAATAGACTAATTCACTAAATGGGTGGAAGCAACTTCCTATGTTAATGTCACTAAACAAGTGGTAGTACGCTTTATCAAGAACAATCTTATATGTTAGTATGGTGTTCCAAGCAGGATTGTCATTGACGATGGATCAAATCTGAATAACAAGATGATGACAGAACTTTGTGAAGAATTCAAGATTGTCCATCACAATTCATCTCCTTACAGGCCCAAGATGAATGGGGTTGTTGAAGCTTTTAACAAAAACATTAAGAAGATCATCTAGAAGATGGTTGTTACCTATAAGGATTGGCATGATATGCTTCCTTTTTCGTTTCATGGGTATCACACATTTGTTCGCACTTTAAAAGGGGAAACCTCGTTCTCTCTTGTATATGGTATGGAAGATGTACTCCCCATTGAGGTTGAGATTTCTTCTTTACATGTAATAATGGAAACCAAATTTTCAGAGGCTGAATGGGTCCAAAATAGGTTTGACCAGTTGAACTTGATTGAAGAAAAGAGAATGACGACTTTGTGTCACGGTCAATTATATCAGAAAAGAATGAAAAAAGCTTTTGATAAGAAAGTCAAACCTCGTGAATTTAGAGAAGGCGACCCCGTGTTCAGAAAGATCATGTCTTTTAACACTAATTCCAGGGGCAAGTGGACTCCCAATTATGAAGGCCCATATGTTATCAAGAAAGCCTTCTCTGGCGGCGCATTAGTTCTTGAAACTATGGATGGCGAGGAATTCCCACGTCCCATGAATGCTGATGCAGTCAAGAAATACTTTGCCTAAGAAAATAAAAGAACAATTCGCTAAGTTGAAAACCCGAAAGGGCAGCTTAGGCAAAAAAGAGCATCTTGGTAGGCCGAAAACCCGAAAGGGTGGTCTAGGAAAAAGTTAGAGACATAAACAGAATAAATCTTTCCATTAGGCTGAAAACCCACAATGGAAACCTAGGCAAAAGTTAGGGATTTCTTGGCAAGTAACTGCGTTAGATAATACATAATTATTGAAGCAAAAATCTTCTCAGATTCTCATTATAATTCGACTAAAGCCCGTGTTCCGGAGTTCAAAGTTGTTAGGGAGAGTAGTGGTCATTATATTTCAATATGTCTTTCCCATGTACTTACCATTTTCCAAACTTTGTAATCATCCATGGAGTCACGCCATTTGCGGAATACCATTCTATTAATAAAGTTTGAGCCTTTATCCTATTCTTCGTGATTCTGTTTTTATTCTGTTTACAAAAATTTCATTTATTATTGATAGTAATTTTTAAAACAGAAAGATTTAATAGTAAAAACATGTTTTTGAAAAGAATTTGCAAATCACTTTTTACTTCTATTTTTGTGATTCAAGTGGAACAAAAATATGATTCCGAGGACGGACTAACCTCAGAATTCTGAAGGAATTCCTTAAGATGTATCTTAAGATTACTCTTTCTGAAACACACATGATCCATCTGTGTTCTAGAGATTTGAATATCATTTATAACTCAGATCTTATTCAGGTTGATTATTTGATTTTAGGATTGTATGGTTTGAAACCTCTGTCCCAAGTTCCCCAATGAGGTTTTCACTTGTCTAAAGGAAGCTCTTTCCCTCTTCATGTATTGAACCCCAAATGAAGCCGATAAGATGCATCTCTCTGAAAGTTGTTACACCCGTGAAGCTTCATATATTTTCCCTAGACAAGTTTATGAAACCTTCATTTTGATATAGAAGAATGTATTTGAGCACCTCTCATCATTTGTGGTGATTGGACTCCCTAATAAAATCAGCACGAGATCCCTAGTTAAAGTCTCGATGATGTGGTTTTCAATTTCCTTAGTGAAGTAATTATTATAATCTTCGGTAGAAGTCTAGATGCTATATTGGTTTATTGCTATCGGATTTGTGCTTTGATTATTCTTCAAGCCATATTACTTCCCAATGAATTTAAGCCGCGAACCAGGACTCTGTTTCCTCAGTCAGTGCTTACTCTCTTATGGAATCTTCATCCTGGAAGTAATATAGTTGAGTGTTAACTTTATCCAAGTTGGTTTTGTCTTGTTATTTCCAATGTTGTTTATCTGTTGTGTTAACATGTACATGATAATATTCATATATTCATACATTCTTACATACATCATACATAGCTGAATTTAAAATTCATTGTCATTTGCATTCATTAATATTTTTTTAGCATATTACCCTATTTGCAGAGTTATGTTACCCTCTCTCCAATAGATTGTCAACCTTAAGAAGAAATGTATATCCTTTCAATTTCCCCACTAAGTTACCCCTTGTGGAAGAATTTTGTTTTAGCCTTCCTATTCAGATCATTATCTGGATGGAATATAGTCCCCTTTTAAGTTTATTTTCTCATTAGGTGTTGTCTTGATTAACTATTTCGCTCCCGTTTATTTCTAGTTTGAATCTGTAGTCCCCTTTTGAGTTTATTTCTCATTAGGTGCTGTCTTGATTAACTATTTTGCTCCGGTTTATTTCTGGTTTAAATCTGTAGTTCCCAACAATATTATTATTTTGATTTTTGTAACCTTTGAGCCATGGGTTGAGAATGTCCATTTATTTTACATGAGAGGACTTTACCTCCTCAGTAGGAACATTATGGCATTTCCCCAGAGAAGCCAAGGTTCATTTCCCCAACAACATTATTGCATCTCCTTCTCATAACAGCAAGTGGCGGTCTCTTTATTTGAGCAAATTGTTCTTTCTCAGTTAGCCTATTAAAACCAGAGATTTGTTACTCTAATGAATGGTAGTCTCGTCATTATGGGAGATAGATCTTTGTTGTGATTTGTTACTCCGATGAATGGTAGTCTCGTCATTATGGGAGATAGTTCGTTGTTGAGATTTGTTACTCCGATGAATGGTAGTCTCGTCATTATGGGAGATAGTTTGTTGTTGAGATTTGTTACTCTGATAAATGGTAGTATCGTCATTATGGGAGATATTTCATTGTTGAGATTTGTTACTCTAAAGAATGGTAGTCTCGTCATTATGGGAGATAGTTCATTGTTGATATTTGTTACTCCGATGAATGGTAGTCTCATCATTATGGGAGATAGTTCATTGTTAAGATTTGTTACTCTGATGAACGGTAGTCTCGTCATTATGGGAGATAGTTTGTTGTTTATATTTGTTACTCCGAGGAATGGTAGTCTCGTCATTATGGGAGATAGTTCGTTGTTGAGATTTTTTACTCCGATGAATGGTAGTCTCATCATTATGGGAGATAGTTCATAGTTGAGATTTGTTACTCCGATTAATGGTAGTCTCGTCATTATAGGAGATAGTTTGTTGTTGAGATTTATTACTCCAATGATGGTAGTCTCGTCATTATGGGAGATAGTTTGTTGTTAAGATTTGTTACTCCGATGAATGGTAGTCTCGTCATTATGGGAGATAGTTCGTTGTTAAGATTTGTTACTCTGATGAATGGTAGTCTCAATTATGGGAGATAGTTTGTCGTTGAGATTTATTACTCTGATAAATGGTAGTTTCGTCATTATGGGAGATATTTCATTGTTGAGATTGGTTACTCCGATGATTGGTAGTCTCGTCATTATGGGAAACAATTCATTATTTAGATTTGTTACTCCGATGAATGGTAGTCTCGTCATTATGAGAGATAGTTCGTTGTTGAGATTTGTTACTCCGATGAATGGTAATCTCGTCATTATGGGAGATAGTTCGTTGTTGAGATTTGTTACTCCGATAAACGGTAGTATCGTCATTATGGGAGATATTTCGTTGTTGAGATTTATTACTCTGATGAATGGTAGTCTCGTCATTATGGAAGATATTTCATTATTGAGATTTGTTACTCAATGAATGGTAGTCTCATCATTATAGGAGATAGTTCATTGTTGAGATTTGTTACTCTGATGAATGATAGTCTTATCATTATGGGAGATAGTTCATTGTTTATATTTGTTACTCCGGGGAATGGTAGTCTCATCATTATGGGAGATATTTCATTGTTGAGATTTTTTACTCTGATGAATGGTAGTCTCGTCATTTTGGGAGATAGTTCATCGTTGAGATTTATTACTCCGATGAATGGTAGTCTCGTCATTATGAGAGATAGTTCGTTGTTGAGATTTGTTACTCCGATGAATGGTAGTCTCATCATTATGGGAGATAGTTTGTTGTTGAGATTTGTTACTTCGATGAATGGTAGTCTCGTTGTTATGGGAGATAGTTCGCTGTTGAGATTTGTTACTCCGATGAATGGTAGTGTCGTCATTATGGGAGATAGTTCGTTGTTGAGATTTGTTACTCTGCTGAATGGTAGTCTCGCCATTATGGGAGATAGTTTGTCGTTGAGATTCACTTTGCTCAAAAAAATTATTCGTTTGTTTCCAGTAATAAGTACTGATGCTAATCATTTGTTACCAGCCCTAATGGTGGTATTTACCGGTATTATCTTACCCTTTCTTTTTGCATCCTTCAGGGTGCTAATCTCCTATTCCCTGTGAGTCGACGTTACTTTTTTTTTCTATCCCATTTAGGGATGGATAGTTTGCAGTTATCTATCGATCTTTGTCATCCATTACTTTTTCCTCAGTATTTGAGTTAATGAGGCTTTATGTCCTCCTTGGACTTTACCCCAGTAGAGTTAAACCTTTTGTTCCCCAGCAATTTATTTTCCTTGTTGGACTTTCTTTTGATCTTTTATTTTATTTCCCACATCCCCAGTGGTGTTCCATGTCACCTTTGGAATTGTTTGTATGCATGCATAGTCATAAGCATTTCATGGCATCTTAGGGGAAAAAATAGGGCTTATTTTATATTTAAGTATCTTCAATCTCGTCGAAACGAAGATTTTAATCTTCGTATCTCTTGATAGAAGACACTTAAATAAGGGCAGATATTATACCCCAATTTTCCCCTCTAAGATCCCTCCATCATCTCATACCAACCCGATCATATCAACATCACACACTAGGGTTTGGTTCTTCTCCCTATCTTTAGGTTTGCTCATAAGGGATCACTAGGCACTTTGATTTGTATATTATGATCATATATGTCTTGGGTTGATTTAATTTTAACTAACAAATGTAATGAATGTTTTCTCTATAAATGATGGTACTATAGGTGAGGGCACAACACGTTTTATCAGGTTGATTCATAGGTTCATGAGTTTATGTCCATGCCTTCTTCAACAAAGCTTCATTGAGATTTAACTTTGATCACTGATTGTGCTTTAAAGTAATGTCATAGCAAGGTATACTATGATTCATCATGCTTAAATTTGACAATGGAAGTCAAAAGATGCAAGAATTGATTCAAGAAGTTTGACCTAATTGAACAAGTTCTTGATTCCTTGATCACAAGTGCATAAATACCTCAATTATCAACACCTGGAAGTGTTTATTTTTGCTATAGGTTCTTAATATCATCCAAAACAACTTCTCTTCACATAGAAAAAGTATTTGTATAAGAAAGATTGTCAAAATTGAAAGGGGTTTCCAAGTTATTTTGATGCTCTAGGAGTTAGGGTTTTGGACTTGTAAGGGCTATATCTTGTTCATATTTTGAGATTTTTGAGTGATTCCAAAGATATGCTTCTCTTTAAATGGTTATCAACAAATAACTTCAAAATTTCAAGCAAATGTTGTGTGAAAGATCACTAATGATTGAGAAAGATTAAAAATCCTCTAGATAGGCCATCAAGTCCCCTAATGTGACTTCAAATGCTCATAACTTGATCAATTTTTGTCTTCTTGAGCCCATTATTTTTGCACAACAATCTTTGGGATGTCTAATATAACTTTGTTTTTATGAGCAAGACATGAACATGCTTATCAAAAGGTTAAAAATTGGAAAAGATTATAGGTCTTTTGTGAATTTCCCCAAATTTGTTCATCATTTTCCAAAGATCATAACTCTTTTATTTGTTATGCTTTTTGAGTGATCTCAATTCCACACTTACATTCAAGAGGTATACTTCATGTCATGTTAAAATATCAAAAGCAAAATTTGAGTGGAAGGTCATGTTTAAATGAAAAATATTACAAGACACTTTTAATGCCAAACTTATAAATTTTTCTAAGTGTAGAAAATCCGTGTGTTTTTTCTGATTTCAAAGAGACACAACTTTTGATCCAAGACACCAAATTCAACTATTCTTTTCACATTGCAAAGCTTGAGTTAAGATCTATCCAATGCTTCAAAAACCACATCATATAGTGCCCTACATTTTTGGCACCACGACTGTAAAGTTAACTTCCTGAAAAGGATTATAAGTTTAAAGTCAGATTTAGTTTGGATTGGTTTGAACTCTAAACACAAAGTTCTCACATCTTTTTGCTTCTAATCAAGTTTAGAAACTTTCCAAAAGCAATTAGCACCTTGAAACACAAGTTTTGACTGAGTTTTGATGCCAAAAAAGTTAAACATTGCTCATGTTTCAGATTCACACGAATTCACTCATTTATCCTCCCATTCACACACTTGATCATTGCCTCATACTATCCTATAAATAAGATACATATTCCACCTATTCCCATAAGCTTTTGATAGCCAATTGACCCATGCTATGATCTCATTTGAACTCTTAAAGTTTGAATTCGTTTTTCATTTCCACCCTTCAAATTACCAAAAACTCTTTTCAGTTAGCTTCATTGGACTACTCTGAAGCTAACCATACTCTTACCTTCAAGAATCATTACCTGAATCAAGCTCCATAAGTCCAGTTTCAGAGCTTCATCTTTGAGTTCGAACATGTAGTTTTCTCCATAAATTCACATCAATTTTGTTGCTAGAATGTAGCACTTGGTTTCCTGATGCTCGTGGTATCCTTTATTTTCAACTGTAATTAAGTTTGATACGTATGTTTTTAAATCCCTTCTTAAAAAATCTCTTTTGGTTTTTTCCAAATCGATCACGCTATGGCAAATATAAATTTGGCGCGAGGGTACCATTGGAACCGTCTTGAAGAGACGAAGCGAATGACACCGGTCTCGAGCTCTAATTTTCCATTTCATGAACTGGTAAATCGCGCGGAAGGAGGTTGAAGTTGGCCTACGTGTCTGTCTTCAACCAATAATAAGCTGCCACGCATTTTTTTAAATTTGTTTAAATAATGGATCACATGTGTTATTTTCTGAAGACCAAGATACGCACGACGCGTCTGATCCATTGGATTATCTTACTAAAGTGTTTTGACAATGATCAGATGGTTCACATATTTTTGAGTTTATTTTTATTTCTGATTTTTTATATTTAATTGTTTTAAACTTCAAAAATTCATAAAAAATTCATTTTGACTCAAAAATTCTGAAAAAATTCCTAAATTTTTTTTGATTTTTCTCTCTCTGATTTTTATTTTTTAAAAATTTTATTTTGTGATTTGATATTTTTTTAAATAATTTTTCACTTTAATTAACTTGTTTTAATTGATTAAAAATACTTTCCTTAATTTTTAAATTCTGGAAAAATTATTGAAAGATCCAATGATCTATTGACAAATATTGGTGACTTCATTTTAATTTTATTTATGATTTTGCTACTTCTTTACTATTTTTTGGTTTATTTTTCATGTTTCTTTAAATTTTAAAAATTGTTTCTGACTTTAAAAAATTTCCAAAAAATTTGTCAACACTTATCAACTTATATTTGACTTCTAACTTTTTTTTTTGAGATTTTTATTTGGTGTTTTAATATACTTTGTGTATTTTACCAATTATTTCCCTTTTATTAACCATTTAAATTTTGTTTTATTAAATATTACTTTATCATTTTTGTTTGGATGTTATTTTGGGTATAAGTTCTTCAACCTAATTGGATCTTGGGTGTTGATGGGTTGAAAAAACAAATCCACCAAAATGGATTAATGATGTTGATGATATTTGAAACTCTAATTTCATCTAATATATTCCACCCCTCTTCATCTTATCCCCTTCTTACATGTGCTACATGTTGTTAGAGAATGATCTACATATCATTTCTCCAAACATATAGTACATAGATTGCTATTGACCAACCTCAAAATAGGTGTGCCTTCTATATAAGCCCAATTACGATTGCTTAACATAGCGCTAAAATTTGTCCCGATTCGAGAAATGAACATTTGTGGCCCAAACATATGTTTGCAAGCCCAAGTATGTTAATTTGAAACCTCAGATCCAATAACCTTAAGGTTCATTATTAGGAGGCTTTGGTCGCATCAATCCTCTAATGAATCTTCATAAACTTTGGTCTAAGTGAATCACTTAAACATAGTTGATCATATGTTGTCGCTTTGAGAACTTAAAATGAATGATATACTTGACAAAAAACAAATGGAACTTATTGTTGAAAAGCTTTGATTTTATCAATCTTCTAATAAGTTTTCAAATGCAAGTTTCAAGATGCTAATTCAACTAACCTTTAATTTCTAATTCTTTAACAATTAACTTTTACTTTGTGCTTTTATGTTATGCTTTTATTTTTTATGCCTTTACTTTTATGCACCATTTATTTTAGCATTTACATTTCATTCTATTTTCATCTTTGCTCAATTAAGCATTTATCTCTATGTCGTTTTTTTATTTTTGCTCACTTGAGCCTTTCATTTTGTTTTTTTTAAGATACTTAATAACCAACTTGAACAATAAAAGAATTTATTATTACTTGGACTATTTTGTTACTATCCTTGGCATTATAGAGTTATGGATCTCTTGGACTTAGGATTATAAGCCTTGACTACCCTTGGGACCTTGTGAATCTGTTGTTATTTTGGTTGGAGTTCTTGGGGTTTACCCTAAGATATTGGGTTGATTTTCTTTGTGTACAGGTTATTCTAATTATATGCTTTGTCTATGATTGGGAATTCCTCTGTGTACAGTCATTACTCTGCCCAATTTTTGTGAAGACTTAATTCATCTGAAGCTTGGTATTCTTAAAGAGGTTTAGTATCTCTTGTTGCTTGGTTTTAATCTAAAGGATGGAAATTCTACATTGACTCTTTATGTCAAGCGTTGACTTCTTATTGGTTAGACGGTTCTTTTCTCTAGCTTTTACCTTATGCTTTAGGATATTCCTTTCATCTCCTCCCATCTTCTTTAATTTCAAAAACCTTCTCCCTACTTTTCAAAACTCTTCTTGTTTTCTAACTTGAACCGCTTTCATAATAAACTTGGACTTAGGTCCATACATTTTTCAAAAACATTTTCTTAATCAAACTTTAACCAACTTAATCATACTTTGACATTTTTGTGAGAAGACTAAAAGTCAATCAATCTCATTCAAACTATTTTTGCCACTTTGGCTTTTTACTTCAAAATTTTCTCAAAAGATCAAACTCTTGTCAATCCTTGTAGTGATGCGAGCTATTATACTTCTACGATATATAGTGAAGTAAGATATTTTACACTTGGGTTTTGAGTGAGGCTTTGTTGATTTTAAAATCCAAGCTATATCCTCCACTTTGAGATGACGCAAATTCTCCTTTCTCATAATTGTGGGTAGTAAGTCTGTTTTTCACTCGGAGATGATGATGACGTCTCGTCTCTTAATCAACACACATGTGTTTTAAATTTTCTAAAGATGAGCTACGAGTACCCTGATCCCCTATTGCATGGAAGGCGGTACATAGGCACTAAAGGTTCATAACCACGACGGGTGCAATCTTAAAAAAAAATACTTCTTTTCTCATCTCCACCATCTATTTTGTATATAACATTTATAGCCAAGATACACAAATTTTCAAAGAGGTTCTTGTAGAGTATCGTAGATGTTTATGGTGCTAATATCTTCCCTTTGCATTACCAACCCACGTACCTAGATTCTATCCCCATGTTTTTTGGGTTATTCTCTCTTTTCCCATTCATATGGAAATAATAAAGCGCGGTGGTGATTTTTATTTGATATGTGTGAGCCAAGTCAATCCAATCGCTTTGTATCAACATTTCTACCGCTACATAAGTTACTTATTTTCAAGAAGCATTCCTCTAACCAGAAGTGGATTCACCTCTTCAATATACCCTTCGTTGACGTCTAAACTTGCTTTGTTTGTGCTTCCAGATATGACTTATTCTTCTGAATATCAGAGAGAGTTCATTATCATATGAATCTTCTCCAGATTCTTCCTTAGCTTGATAAGCCTTGGTTTTCCTAGAAGTAGACTTTAGATCAACTGTTTTTACCTTCTTCTAAGGTTCATCTTGTTCCAGCTCTATTTCAAGACTTCTTAAAGAGCTAATCAACTCCTCAAGAGAGGTGTTGTTCAGATCCTTTGAAAATTTTGAAGCAGTTACCATCGGTATCCATTTTACACGCAGACTTCTGATAATCTTTTTAACATGATCTATGGTGAAGTAGCCTTTATTCAGAACCTTAAGTCTTGCCACAAGAGTCTGAAATCTTGAAAACATCGTTTCCACAGATTCTTCGTCTTCCATCTTGTAGGCTTCATATTTTTGATTAAGTTCAGAGCCTTTGTTTCTTTTACTTGTGCGTTGCTTTCATGTGTCATCTGAAGAGAATCAAAGATAGAATTTGCAGTCTGTGATACGGTGGGAGAACTGACTTGAAGGTTTTGCGTTTTATCGCAAATGTTGCGGTTAGCAAGAGTCGCCACCGACGTTTCTTTTCTCCAAAAGGAAAGGTGAAAAAGCACAGGAAAGACCTTTGAGATTATTTCTTGAGTTCGGGGGGTAGATTATGAAAAGGGAATGTATTAGCACCCTTTTAATCCATGGTTATCCATGGGCTCTTAGTTACTTGCTAGATCACTTTCTTTTGTTTGAAATTGTGCTTTGTGTGGTTTTTTTGAAAGTATTTTGTAAAGAGGCCATTGTTTAGGCAATCTTTGTAATGATTCTCGTTCGTAAGAATGTATACAAAGATGTTGATCTTTTGAAAATGTTTTCAAGTTTTGTAAGATGTTTTGAAAGTGTAAGTGTTTGTTTTTGAAAATATCAAGGATGTTTGTCTTGAAATGGAGCAAGTAATTAGGAGAAATCTACCTACTCAAAAGTCTTTCTTGTTCATTTTCTTTTCCTTTGACATTGTTATCTTACCATTGATTTGGTAAGCAACCCTATCTTTGGATGTAAATGGGACGGACGTGGGTCATCGTATAACCATGATTAGCAATGTTGCAAGGTATCTTAGCATTCTTTTTGAGGGACTAAGATCATTTGTAAGGCAACTTAGATAGCGTCATCGAGGGACTATGATCTTGTATTTGCTTGTTTCTACTAAGATACCGTACATGTGTAATATGGCCATTTTGTATAAGGCAACCAAGTGGAATAACCCTAGGGGTGCTTGTGTGCAAGTGTATTGATTTCATGCTTGTTTTTGTCTTTAATTAGGGTTTTCTAAGTATTGGTTTTAGTCTTTCCATACAAACCCTAATTACTAGCATGTTATATAAAAGCGATAAATTGCGAAATTTAAAGTTACTACGTTATTACAACATTTGTGGGGAGGGGGTATACAAATTCAATGGGGATTTGCAAGAATATAAACCTAGTTAATCTATTACAACCAAATTTAATGGGTATTAATGTACAAGGAATTAAAATGAATAATGTACAAAAATAAACAAGTATGTAATAATGTGAAGGTGAAGAAAAATGAGTATTTGTTTGATTTTTTAGAGAAAAGGATTTTTGTCTTAATATAATTAAATTAAAGAAAAATAATTAATAAAAAAGGAATTTGTTTAATGAATGATTTTGAATAAAACCCTATTTCTATTAATCAAGATATAATAAGTTTAAAAAGGTATTTTTTAGTATATACTTTTTATGTCTTGAAAATATTTATAACATTATAAAATATTTTTAGTCTTTTTATTATATAAAAAATAATGTATTTAAATTAATATGAAAGGAAATAAAATATAATCTAATTTTATTTATATTTACAAGATAATAAGTAAAAAATAAATAAATTATAATTAATGAAAATATTTTTTGTGAGAAAAATAAAATAAAATAAGTCAAAATATAAATCTATCATTTTTGTATTTTATGATTTTTTTTAGTATTTAGAAAATATATTTAAGAAAAATAAAAATGAAAATAAAAAAAAGAAAATAAATAAATTTGGGCCAGGGGTGTCAATGGGAAATAGGTAGGTCAACTATCAAAAATAAAAAAATAAATAAGCCAGACCCAAAGAGGCCCAGCGCCCTGAAAACAAAAAAAGTCAGAATTTGTAAAACATGTAAAAATGCAAAAGGGTACCACTGGGGCTCGAACCAAGGTCCCATAGGTTACAGGCGCGCGCTTCTACCCCTAGGGTGGCTATACATCCTTTAATACAAATAAAACAATAAATATGTAAGGCAAAACGCGCCCTGAAGACTTCATCTTCAACCTCCAGCCAGACCAACTGTAACTTGCTCATTTCTCATCATAAATGAAAACTGTAAACATGAAACTTGTAGCAAATTTTCTCACGATTCCAGAAATGTAAAGTATTAAAACTATAGATCAAAGATAAGCAAATATTTTAATAGCCCTAATCTAAACCCTAAAAATTTCAGAAGTTTTAGTTTCAAAATTCTCTAAGCTCAAGCAAAATTAATGGAAACTATGGACATGGTTAGCTTCAGTGCAATGATATCTACATGTTTTGTTCACAAATAAACTATTGATGATGCCTGTATGAAGAGTTCCAAGATGAGAAAACTTACCTCAAAACTGGAAATCGTGTTTAGAGTTTGAGCTTGTTTCAAGCAGTGGTGATGATCAGGTTAGCTTCCTTGAGGTCCTAGGAAGCTAATGTAATGGTTTGCTTTAGTTGAGAGTGGCTGAAATGACTTGGAGAAGTCAATGTTCAATGCTTTGTTTCTGGTTATGAAGGATATGGTAAATGGTGTTACCGTAATGAAACAGGGATAGGGATAGGTTACACTTGATGTAAGGAAGCTTTAGAAACTAAAAGGCCAAGAAACGCACGAGGGAAATGTGAGTTTGAAGTCCAAAGTCAGAAACTGTGCAATAATGGAGTTTTTGGGAAATTTTTGATTTGAGAGAGTTTTTGGTGTATTCCAGGGTGTTCAAGCTCGTCCTCTAGCTAAAAAATAGTGACTCTATTTATAAGCAACAAGTTTGGAGACCTCTTGTTGATCAGAATTCAAAATCACAAGTTTATGCATAACATGTGATTTTTGAGAAATTCAAGTTTCCATGCCTTATACTTGGTTCATATAGTTTTTAACCACTTTAAACACAATACTTTTGACTTTGTGGATGGAGTGTAATCAAGGAAAACAAGTTGGGAGCTCAAGAAGCTGACTTTGTGCATAAAGCTTGCTTTACAAGAATGAATATGTTACTTCCTCCCTAAAATGGCAAATTGATTTGGACAAAGCTTGAAACACTTGGATAAGGGAATAATAAGTTGTGTAAACCATTAATTATGGAGTGAAAAACAAGTTTGAGGCCTGAAAAGTGAGGATTATGCAGCATGGCTATGGATTTGGTTCACGTGTCCATCAAAAATGACTTGTAATTCAAGTGACAAAACCCTAACTTCATCTCTTCGATTCTCCCTCCTCAAGAATGATATCAAGGAGTTCTTGGACATTTTTGAAAGCTTTCAATTTGCTCTACAACCCATATTTGAATTGCTTTTGAAGATTACCCTTGGAACCATATGAAAAAGTGCCATGAAGTTAGGTCAAAATCCTTACCAAATTAGGCAAAATTTCACTAAGTGTTTAGTTTCATGACCACATGTTATAAATTTATAACTTGAGATCCAAGAATTTTTGGAAGGAGTTGTGTAAAGAAAAGTTGTATATTTTATGGAGATCTACAAATTTCATGTTGTAAGTTTCTCTTGAATCATCTTGCATCATGGTGAAAATTTTGTTCAAAGTTATGAAAAAACATGAAATTTCCAACACTTAGAAATATTTCTAAGTTTAGAAATTTTGACTTTTCAAAATGAAATCTTGAATTTTTGATTTCTTGATGAATAAGTTTCATATTTTGACATGTTTTTATGAATTATGATCTTTGGCACTTGAATTTGACTAAAAAGTCAAAGTTTGACTTTTCAGTATACAATTGATTTTTGATCAGTTGACTGCAAATTTCATCTGTCAATCCAATGGACTTGAAATGTTTTGAACCATGTCATTAGGTTAAAATGATGCAATTGGACTCTTGATATCATGCCTTAAACCAATTGACCATTTGCTAGGTCAAAAATCATAAATTGCCCTTTCCTAGTCAAAACCCTAATTTTGACCATTTAGCCCTTTTGGAGATTTGATCAAATTTCTTGAGGAATTATGGTCCAAAATTGATCAAATGATACATATGAGTCTAAAATGTTGATGTGAACCAAAAACTATGAAGTTTGACTGTAAATTGGCCATGGTTAATTTTTCCCCCAATACAGTTGATTTTTAGGTCAACTGCTCAATTGACTGATCAAAAATGTGATCCAAGGCTTGAAACTTGACATGAGTAAACTAGGGGGTCCATAATGATCCATTAAAATAATATGAGGCATAGAAGGTCCAAAAATCCTTGTGAAAACTCAAACCCTAATTTTGGTCATCAGTGCTTAAGGAGGTGTCTTGAGCTGATCAAACCTTAATGCAGTCTTGAGTCGAGGAGATCTTGTGATCAAATTCTTGATAAGTGAGAATGAAAATTTTGGGGTAAAACAGTTTCCCCTATTCAATCTTCTTAAACCCGAAGAGTTAGATTGGCTAGTTTTTCCATTCATGACTCGAAGGTGGAAGATGATTGGACACTAGAGTGCCCAGAAATTTGCACTCAGTGATGTGATGGTAGAGGGAATGGGCTTAAAGATTCCATTTGTATAAATGATAGAAAGTTGTTGGATATGGGCTTGTAGATGCCATCCAAAGTGATTGCTGAATCATATTTGTAAGCTGAAACTGAATGAGCATCAAAATGGCATTCATATCTGGAGCATATATGTACTGTATCTGGAAGTTGATTTTGAATGAGTATTAGAATGACGTCCGTGTCTGGAGCATATATGTACTATATCTGGAAGTTGAGAACTGAATGAGTATCAGAATGGAATCCGTGTCTAGAGCATATCTGAACTGTATCTGAGAAGTTGAATCTAAATGAGTATTAGAATGGCATCCGTGTCTAGAGCATATCTGAACTGTATTTGAAAAGTTAAATCTAAATGAGTATCAGAATGGCATCCGTGTCTGGAGCGTATCTGAACTGTATCTGAAAACTGAATTTGAATGAGTATCAGAATGACATCCGTGTCTGGAGCGTATCTGTACTGTATCTAAAAGTTGAATCTGAATGACTACCAAGATGGCATCCGTGTCTGGAGCGTATCTGAACTTTATCTAAAAGCTGAATCTTAATGAGTATCAGGATGGCATCCGTGTCTGGAGCATATCTGTACTGTATCTGAAGGCTCTGAACATTGTTAATGGTAGTTGTTGGTTAATCTTATCCTGAAAAAGGTAAAATGTTAGCTAATATGTAATGTTATGTTGTATGAGATGCATAGTATAATGCATTCGCGTTATCAATGTTATGATATATGGATGTGATGTATGTGTATGTGAGCTAGTTTACTGAACTGCTGTTGGATTGGGGAAAATAAATCCTTGACTGCTGCTTAGGATATGGAGTATAAGTCTTCATGTTATGAAGTCTAAGTGTTGATGAATTTATGCTTGGAGAAATAAACTCTGTTGTAAGGGAAATGCCGTGTACTGCTTGAAAAATCCTGCCTGGGGAATTCGGAGGAATTTGACGACCTCTACTGGGGATTGATAACTGAAAGCTCTGTTCCATTGGGGATTGAACTGCACTATGATGGTTTATGTAAATAGAATAGAGAGATTTCCCTACCTCTTAAAGCCATCAATGATTGTTTTTTATTTTGTTTATTTATAAACAGTAATCATGTTCAAATGCATATGTTCAAAAATGAATCATTGGACATTTTTGTAAACAAAACACAAGAGTAAAGAAAAACAGATAGTTTTGCACTTTAAAAGGGATATCTTTGTATTGACTTTGAGAAAGTATTTTTGTACAATGGGACAAACATTCTAGTAAGAGAATGCAGTCGTAAAAATGTCAATTTTGATACAAAGAAAAGATAGCTATGTGGAATAATCCTATGGGGTTCCCATTCTGCTATAGCCTTCGTATCTCTTAGAATCTTATCTATTTGTTGCCTCATCTAAAGATGATTGAATTGATCAGAACCTCTGAGTTTTCCAGTTGAAGCCAAAGGTTGTCCGTAAGGTGATCCAACAGGACATAGTCATACGCTTTAATTCCCTATCTTTTGCCTGTACCACCCTTTCGGGTTTTCAGTCCACCGGGAAACCCTTTTTTGCCCAAGCCGCCCTTTCAGGTTTTCAACTTGCCAGGTGTACTTTTTTTTTTTATCCCTAATTTTTGCCCGAACCTTTTTGTTCCTCCAGGATGCCCTTGTTTTGCCTAGGTGTGTCAACCTAGCGAGTCTCTTATGTGTAGTATCTTTTGACTATGTCTTTGTTCGCATGGTGCGGCAGGTCGTTGCCATCCATGGTGGCCAAGATAATTGCTCCACTACAGAATATGTTTTTGATTACAAATAGTCCTTCATATGTAGGAGTCGATTTTCCCCTGGGATCACCTTGCGGTAGTATGATACGTTTGATCACCAGATCTCCAACTTGATATACTTGGCGTCTGACCTTTTTGTTGAAATCCTTGATCATTCATTTTTGATACATTTGACCAGGGAAGCCAGCAGTGAGCCTTTTCTCATCAATCAAGTTTATTTGATCAAGTCGAGTCTGGATCCAATCGTCTTCATTTAGCCCTGTGTCCTCCATAATTCTTTGAGAGGGGATCTGGACCTCAATAGGCAAGACAACCTCCATGTCGTATACTAGAGAATATGGTGTTGCCCCAGTTGATGTGCGAGTTGTGGTACGATATCCGTGGAGATCGAATGGTAGAATCTCATGCCAGTCTTTGTATGTGACCTGTAGCAGTAGAAATGTTCAAGACTAAGCCATTGGGTTGACTAGACTTTATACAAATCAAAATAAAAATCTCCACCGCGCTTTATTGTTTCCAAAGGAATGGGAAAAGAGCGAATAACCCAAAAGAGGGGGAAAGATTCAAGGTAAGGGGGGTTGGTTATGCAAAGGGAAGGTATTAGCACCCTAAACATCTACGGTACTCTGCAGGAACCTCTTTGTAAAAATCTGTATATTTTGGCTATATAAAAAAATGTGTTGTATATAAAATGGATGGTGGAGGTGAGAAAAGAAATATATTTTTTATGATTTTTGCACCCGCCGCGGTTGCGAACCTTTAGTGGCTACGTACCACCTATCGTGCAATAGGGGATCAGGGTACACGTAGTTCCTCTTTTAAAATTTTGAAACACAAGTGTGTTGGTTGATTTTAAGAGATAAGACATCATCGTCATTGTCCGTGTGGAAAACATACTTACTACCCACAATCATGAGAAAGGAGAATTTGCATCATCTCAAAGTGGAGGATATGGCTTGGATTTTAAAATCAACAACGCCTCAGTCAACACCCAAGTGGAAAATATCTCTCTTCACTACATATTGTAGAAGTATAGTTGTTTGCATCACTACAAGGATTGACAAAAGTCTAATCTTTTTGGGAAAAGTTTTAAAGATAAAAGCCAAAGTGGCAAAATGGTTTGAAATGAGATTGGTTGACTTTTAGTCTTCTTACAAAAAGGTCAAGGTATTATTAAATTGATTGGAGTTTATTTATGAAAATATTTTGAAAATGCATGGACATAAGTCTAAGTTTATTATGAAAGCGATTCAAGTTTAGAAACAAGAAAGGTTTTCAAAAGGAGGGAGAAGATTTTTGAAATTAAAGAAGATGGGAGGAGAAGAAGAGACTATCCTAAAGCATAAGGTAAAAGCTAAGGATAAGAACCATCTAACCAACAAGAACCCAAAACTTGAAATTATGAGCCAAGATAGAATTCCCATTATTTGGATTGAAACCAAGCAAGAAAAGATACTATACCTCTTCAAGTGTATTAAGTCTTCATAAAAATTAGGCAGAGTAACGGCTGTATATGGGTGAATTCCAGATTACAGACAAACAATGTAATCACAAAACCTGCACACAAAAACAAACAAGCAACCCAATGTCTTGAGGTAAACCTCAAGAGCTCCAGACAAAAGAATCAGATAAGATCACAAGGTATCCAAGATAGGCTAAGGTTTCTAATCCTAAGTCCAAGAAAAGCCCACTGCTCCATCATGCCAAGGATAGTAACCAAATAGTCCAAGTGCCATTAATATTTTTTTAGGGTTTAAGTTGGTTATTAAGTATTTTGAGAAAGAAAGCTCAAGTGAGAAAAGTAAAAATGGCAAGAAAATAAAGGCTCAAATGAGCAAAGAGGAAAAAGGCATGAAATATAAAATGCTAAAAAATAAATAGTACATAAAGCATAAAAAGAATAAAGCATAAAATAAACAAGTCAATAATTAGTGGTTAGTTGGATGACCATCTTGAAACTTGCATTTGGAACTCATTAGAGGATTGGTAGAATCAAAGCCTCCACACAACAAGTTGCATTTTCTTTTTGTCAAGTATATCATCCATTTGAAATTCTCATAAGTACCATTTAATGATCAACGATGTTTAAGTGATCCGCGTTGACCAAAAGTGTTGTAGATCCATTAGAGGATTGGTAGAACCAAAGCCTCCACACAATAAATCTCAAGGTTATTGGATCAAAGAGATCAAGTTAACATACTTGGGCTTGCAATCATAAGTTTGGGCCACGAATGATTGTTTATTCGAATCAAGACAAAATTTAGCGCTATGTTAAGCAATCGTAAGTGGACTTATATAGAAGTCGTACCTATTTTGAGGCCGGTCAATATCAATCTATGCACCATTTTCTTTGATACATGATATAGAGATCATGCTCCAACAACACTTAGTGCAATGAGAAGGGGATGAGATGAAGAGGAATTAGGGTAAAAACCATATTTGAATTAATATTTAATCAAACTATTATTAAAATTATTCATCCATCTTTTGTGGAGTTAAACTCAACACAATGGATCCAATGATGTTAATAAAGCCATGACCAAAAAAATCAACCCAAGACAGCCAGAAAATAAACACAAAATAATAATATAATTAATATATACATTAAAGGGTTTAAAAATGTAAAAAAAGGAAAATAATGAGGAAAATATCAATAATATTCAAATTAATCAAGAAATAAAAAATAAGACCAAGGAAAATTCAGAAAAGGGGCCAAGTAATTTCATGAAATTTTTGGGAATTTTTAAAAGTCAGAAACTATTTTTAAAAATTAAAATAAATGGGTAAAATAAACAAAAATGGTAAAAAAATAGTAAAATCAGAAACAAAAATAAAATAAGGTCACCAATATTTGTCTCAATATCATTGGATCATTCCATAATTTTTTCAGAATTTAAAAATGTGTAAAAGTATTTTTAAACATTTTAAACAAATCAAATAAATGTAAAATTCATAAAATATACCAAAACACAAAACTAATTTGTGAAAAAATAAGAATCAGAAAGAGAATAATCAAAAATATTTTTTATAATTTTTTCAGATTTTTTGGACTTAAAATGAATTTTCTATGATTTTTTGAAATTTAAAACAATTAAAATATAAAAATCAGAAAAAGAAAATAAAAGAAAAATATGTGGACCATTGGATGAGAGCCAAAACACATTAGTAATCAAATCCAAAGGATCTGGCGCGTTGTGCATATCATGGTCTTTACTAAATAAAGCACTGAATCAAATGTAAAATCAGAAATTCAAAAAATACAAATGGCACGCTTTCATTGGTTAGAAGGTGACACGTTGGTCATCTTCAACCTCCAGCCCTCACGAATTGCAGGTCTCTCAAACTATAAAATCAGAAGCTCACACCTATGCCATTCGCTTCGTCTCTTCAAGATGAAAGCAACCATACCCTCGCGCCATATTTATATAAACTGTAACTCAAGCAATTTGGAAAGAAAGTTTTGAAAGGAGATTTGAAAATTCATGGTCAAAACGTTCTTCCAGATAAAAGTAAGTGTTGCGACTAGAACCAGGCCAATGAGAGCAACACAATGATACCAAAGTTTTGAAGAATTGATGAAGGAATCTACCTATTGAAGTTGAGTTGCAGAGCTCTGAAACTGGACTTCTATGGAGCAATGTAGGGCACTATTCTTGAGTGTAATTGTATGGTTAGGTTCAGGGAAGATCAAGGAAGGTGAATTGATGGAAAAATGGATTGAAAAAGGTTGGAGAATAGGATTCGAAGTAGCTGAATTCTGAGTTGTGAAGCAAGTTTGGCAGAGTGATTCTGGCTATCTAAGCTTGGGAAATTGAATGGGGGATGACCCTCTATTTATGGGGAATCAAATGGAATGCTCAAGCGTGTGGAATGATGCAAATTGAAGGGAAATCGTGTGAACCTTATACACGAGCAAAGTGTGATCTGATTTGCATCAAAACTCATCAAATCCTTGCATTTCAAGGCTCTAATCCACTTTGGCAACTTCGTTAAACATGTTTAGATCACAAACGCGTGCTAATTGGATGTTTAAAGGCCAAAACATGGATTTCAAATTCTGACTTATGGAGAAACTTCAGTTCCAAGTTACCAAGTTCAACCCAATGGCATTTCCACCTCAAGGAGTCTTAGGGCAAAATTCTTGATGCTTTAGAAAATGAGGTAACAAGATTTGCAATGGAAAAAGAATGGAATCAAATGGGTGTTTGAGCTGAAAGTTACATGGAGTCAAAGTTGAATAAAAAGAGTTGATTATCCATACCTAGAAATATTTCAAATTCTTCTTAAAAAATGACCTATAATATCTTGCATCCAAACATGGCCTTTCACTTAGAATTTGCTCTTGATCAAAAAAGATGGAATAAAGTAGACCTCTTGAATGACATTTTGCAATTTTAACCACTCCAAATATCCAAAAATTGAGCAAGTTATGACTTGTTGAAGTTGGCCAAAAATCATGAAATGACCTATAATCTTTTACATTCTTAAGGCAACTTCCATCCATTTTCTTACTTTGCACATAAAAGAAGGCATGAATTAAACATCCTTAGGATCATCATGGAAAAATAATGGGCTCAAGGTTATAAAAATTGACCAAGTTATGACCATTTGAAATCACATATGGAAAATTAGGGATTCATCTGGATGACTTGTAATCTTTCTTCTTCACCAAGTTCTTTCCACATGAAAACTCCTTGGAACTTTTGAAGTGATTTATTGGTAACTCATGGAAGAGAAGAATGTTTTTGGAACTACTCAAAAATACCACAAGATGAGCAAGATATGCCCCTTTGAAGTCCAAAACCCTAGCTTCTAGATTAAGAGAAAGCCTGGTGGAACGTTGCCAAGTTTGAACAAATTTTTTGTGCCAATATTATTCCTTTGTAATAGAATGTGTTGAGGATGATGATGAGGACCTATGGCCACCAAAACCAATTTCATACCAACTTCAAAACAACTTCAATGGTGAGGTTTGAATCTCTTAAGCTTTGACTAGGGCATGGAAATAAACTTATGAACCCATGATACAACATGCTAATCCTCACTGCCTTTACCTACATTATCAACAAGTGAGACAAACCAACATTACATTTTGTTAATTAGAGAGAAAAATCAAAGTACAACATCTATGATCACAAAAGAAAACAAATCAAGGTGCTTGGTAACTCCTCAAAGAGCAAAGCTAAAGATAGGGAGAAGAAACAAAATCCCTAATGTGATTTTGTGGTGATTGAAACAATATGGTATGATGAAGGGATCTTAGGGGCAAAAATTGGGGTACAACATGACCGTCATTTTTTGTATGATCTTTTTAATGTTCTTATTTGCGGCTTCGACAACACCATTCATCTTTGGCCGGTAAGGGGAAGAATTGTGATGTTGGATCTTGAATTGCTCGCACAAAGCGGTGATCATAGTATTGTTCAATTTTGTACCATTGTCTGTAATGATCCTCTCTGGGATACCGTATCGGCAGACAATATTTTTCTTGATGAACCGGGCGACAACATTCTTGGTGACGAAAGCGAAGGAGGCTGCCTCAACCCACTAGGTAAAATAGTCAATGGCCACTAGGATGAAGCAGTGTCCATTGGAGGTTGTTGGATTGATTTCCCCAATCATATCAATCCCCCAATTAGAAAAGGGCCAAGAACCGTCAAAACATTCAGAGAAACTAGAGGTACGTGCACCTTATCAACGTAGATCTGACACTTATGGCAGGTTCGAGAGTGTTGATAGCAATCTGCTTCCATGGTTGACCAGTAATAGCATGCCCGTAGGATTTTCTTTGCCATCGTATGTCCACTGGAATGGGTGCCAAAAGTGCCTTCATGTAACTCAGCCATGATCCTTTCAGCTTCAACCTTGTCTACGCACCGAAGTAACACAGAGTCATGGTTGCGTTTGTAAAGGATGCCATTACTAAGGAATAATTTAGAAGAGAGTATCCTTAATAACTTCTTATCATTAATTGAAGCTCCTTCTGGATATTCTTGAGTTTCGAGATACCTCTTAACTTCGTGAAACCAAGGCTGGTCCACTACTTCTTCAGTATTAATCTCGTGACAGTGTGTTGGTTCAGCCATTCGTTCAATGGTGATCTAGGGAGCCTCGTTATCCCATTTAAGTTTAAACATAGATGACATTGTGGCTAGTGTGTCTGCTAGCTGATTTTATTCCCGTGGGAAATGCTCGAAGGTAATCTTTTCAAAATATGGGAGCAATGTGAAAACATGTTCTTTGTAAGGGATAAGGTTAGGGTGTTTGGTGTCCTATTACCCTTTGATTTGGCTGATGACCAAAGCTGAATCTCTGAATCCATTCAAGGATTTGATCCCCAAGTCTATGGAAGCTTCGAGACCAAAGATGCACGCTTCTTATTCCGCCATGTTATTTGTATAGTTGAAGAAGAGTCTTTCCGTAAATGGAGTATGACATCCTTCAGGAGATATGAGTACAACACCAATACCATTTCCGAGCGCATTATATGCCCCATCAAAAACCAGGGTCCATCAGGATCCTTGTTCAGGTCTGTCAAATGGCCTGAGTTCTTCACAGTTGTTTACCCTCATGATGTCTACATCCGGGAATTCGAACTTCATGGACTGGTAGTCTTCCACAGCTTGGTGAGCAAGGTGATCAGCTAGTACACTTACCTTTATTGCCTTTTGGGTAGTATATTGTATGTCATATTCCGTCAGGATCATCTGCTATCTCGTTATTCTCCTAGAGAGAGAAGGTTTCTCAAAGATGTATTTTATTGGATCCATTTTAGATATCAACAAAGTAGTATGAGTCAGCATATATTGTCTTAGCCAGCGAGAAGCACATGCCAAAGCGCAACAAGTTTTCTCGAGCAGTGAATATCTTTTTTCACAGTCGGTAAACTTTTTGCTCAGGTAATAAATAACGTGCTCTTTTCGGCTACACTCGTCATGCTGCCCCAACACACACCCCATTGAATTTTCTTAAACAATCAGATACATGATCAATGGTCTTCCCTCGACTGGTGGAATCAACACAGGAGGCTCTTGCAGGTTCTCTTTGATCTTGTCAAAAGCAGTTTGGCACTCATCATTCCACTTGACTACCTGATCTTTCTTCAGTAGTTTGAAGATTGGTTCATAAGTAGCTGTCAGGTGAGAAATGAATCTGGCAATGTAGTTCAAACATCCCAAGAATCCTCTGAATTCCTTTTCAGTACGAGGAGCGGGCATCTCTTGTATCACTTTCACCTTGGCAGGATCTACTTCAATACCTTTATTGCTGACGATAAAACCTAAGAGCTTACCAGACCTCACCCCAAATGTGCATTTATTTGGGTTCAACCTCAGCTTGTACTTCTTTAATCTCTTAAACAGTTTCTGTAAATGATCAAGATGCTCTTCTTCTGTTTGAGATCTAGCTATCATGTCATCCATATAGACCTATATTTTTTGATGTATCATGTCGTGAAATAGAGCTACCATGGCACGCTGATAGGTTGCCCCCGCATTCTTCAGTCCGAATGGCATCACCTTGTAGAAGAATGTGCCCCATTGTGTGACAAAGGTTATCTTCTCCATGTCCTCAGACGCCATTTTGATTTGGTTGTAGCCTGAGAAACCGTCCATGAAGGAAAACACCTTGTGTTATGCCGCATTGTCAACTAGGATGTCAATGTGGGGGAGTGGGAAATCATCCTTAGGGATTGCCCTATTTAAATCTCTATAGTCCACGCACATTCGTACCTTGCCGTCATTTTTGGGCACAGGAACAACATTGGAAACCCATTTCTGATAAGAGGTGACGGCCAAGAATCCAGTGTTTAATTGTTTCATGACTTCTGATTTAATCTTCTCTGACATATCTGGTCGCATTCGATAGACCTTTTGTTTTACTAGTGGGTAAATCTCTTTTGTAGGTAGACGATGTACCACAATATCTGTATCAAGTCCTGACATGTCTTCATATGACCAGGCAAAGACCTCAAAATACTCGTGTAGCAACTGAATCAGACGTTTCTTGACACTGGGTTCCCGATTGGCACCCACCTTGACTTCGCTTTTGTCTTCTTCGGTACCTAGATTGATGGTGCCCACCGGTTCCTCGTGGGGCTGAATGGTTCTTTCTTCTTGTTGCAGTAACCTGGAGAGTTCCCCTGGTAGTTCACAATATTCCTCACCTTCGTCTTCGGCTAGGTAGATTAGATTTTCAGAGTCACAGAAAGCCATAGCAGAATCGTTACCCATGGGATCCCGAGTGGATGTAGACCTGCATTGTGAGTGTGAGTGTGTGTAAGAGTATAGCTATCTTTGAAAGCAATGAAAATGTAAAAAAAAAATAATGAGCACAAAGTTTGTATGCAAAAGCGTCGATGATTCATTGATGTCATATAGAAATGAGATAATAACCCTTACAAATGGACCATTGTGCCTCGGGTAAGACACAAGGTTTTAAGAGTCTGAATTGTTTTAATATTACAGATCCAACAAAATGTAAAGACAAATCACTATGGGATAAAAGTGATAGGGACAAAGTCTCAAGCCTCCCAGTTGTTGAGCCCTCCACTGATAGTTGGGAAAATTCAATCCTTCAGGTTGTAGTTGTCTTCATCATCTTCCACCGCATTGACTTCGTGGTTACTGATCTTCAAGGGTGGTCCTCCAACATGAGCACGGCGTACAACCTTCTGGGAACCTGAAGTGAAACCTAGGCCAAACTTGTCGGACTTGTATGGGATATCTGGGTGTTGACCCCAAATAGTGCACCCACCTTCTTTTATCACTGCCTTGGAATCCTTTAAAGATGACACCCTAAGTGGAGGCCTTGTGATCTTAGGAACTTGAGACATAGCCTTAGTTACTGCCACATCTTGCGGGACTTTTTCAAAGTGCTGGAATGGAGTTTCAATAAATTCACCATCTAACTCCACATATCTGAAGGAAATGAGATGGCTGATCATATACTCCTCTTCTCCATGAACGGTGATAATCTTCCCTTGAATTGGATACTTCATCATTTGGTGAAACATAGAGGTAACAGCACCAGCATTGTAGATCCACGGTCTGCCTAGCAAGCAGGAATACGAAGGGCGGATATCCATTACATAAAAAGTTGATTCAAATGTTTGGGTTCCAACCTTTATGGGGATATCCACTTCCTCATGCACCATCCTTTTTGAGCCGTCAAAGGGCCTTACTACTATGTTGTTTGGCTTCAATGTCAATCCCTTGTAGTCAAGCCTATCAAGAGCCTTTTTAGGAAATACATTCAGAGATGAGCCAGTGTCCACCAAAACATGAGCCAAGGTTGTGCCCCTACATTCAAATGATACATGCAATGCCTCATTATGCTTCCTTCCTCTTGGCGTGAAATCAACATTTGAAAAACCTAGACCATTATCTGTAGTCAAGCTAGCTCCGCAGTCTTGGAACTGATCGGCAGATGTTTCTTGGGGTACATGGGCAGTTTTCAGGAATTTTACCAAGGCTTTTGCATGCGACTCAGAACAAAGTAGTAAAGCCAGCATGGAAATTTTGGATGGAGTTTGCTCCAGTTGCTTGACTACATTGTAGTCGCTTCTTTTTATGATCTTTAGAATTTCCTCCATCTCTTTCCGCGAGGTCTCAGGGATAGCTAATGATTGTGCATTCGTCCGGACAGGCTCAACCAGAATACTTTTACCTTGAGTCTCGATGAACTCGGCAGTAGGAATGTGAATATGAGTAATAGCAGGGAATGTAACAACTTTTTCAGTTGGAGTATTTGCAGAGATGATTGTAGGACTGGTAAGAGCCTTTGGAGGAGCAACGACAACAAGAATGGTTACGGGTCCAGAAACTGCTTTTGGGGGAGCAATTTCTGGAGAGAATATCCTTCCGCTTCGGGTAATCTTGCTAGTCCCTGCAATATTACTGATATCAGAATCATCTTTCTCAGAACTTGAATCTTCAGCAGCTGGCCAATCTTGCTTGATACCGTGGTAGTAAATATCCTCTCCATAATTCCACAGTACGGTTTTGTCTGATAAATACGTGATTGGTCCAGGCATTGTAATTATTAAAGGAGCTACTTTTGAAAGTGATGTAATTCTAACGGGTCTTTTGGTGGAGACCCTGGAAGAATTTTCGGAAATGGTCACGATGGAAACATCATTATATGAAACAGGTGGAACAAAAGTCTTTTCGAACAAAATCTCCTTGTTATCTATTAGGCACTAAACGCCTGCTTTCAACAAAGGGCAGCTGGTTGGTGAGGAAAAACAGAAATGACAGCTTTCATCACAGCCTGGGAAAACACTAGCATTTAATAAGTTCTTTTTTATAGTCAGGAGTGGGGTCATAAGTTCATCAACTGAAGTAACAAACATATCTTCCTCAATGGCGTTGGTATTATGGCCGTGCTTGGGCATAGGGGCAGAAATGATATTGGGCTTTTCTGGCGCATTGAATTCAATCTCTTTGGCTTCAAGGAGGTCTTATACTTTTTTCTTTAGAGCCCAACAATTCTTAGTGTCATGGTCGGGACTCTCAGAATGGTATGTGCAGTGGGCATTAGGATGATAGTGAGGAGATGTTGAGTTAGGATTCTTTGGAGCTTCTTTCAAAGTAACTAGGTTGGATCTTAACAGATGTGGCAGTACTTGAGACAATGTCATGTTAATTCTGGTGAACTGTCAGACTGGTCTTTCCATTCTTGGCTGATTGTTTCTTTGCTGATCAGGCACATGTTTAGGAATCATAACAGCCCCCACCATTGGATGGTGTTCAACCCTATCTTGATTTCTATAAGGATAAACAACAACCACTTCTTTCTTTCTGATAAACAGCTTCCTTACAGCAGCAGATGATGCATCTTTTTTAATCTTTCCACTTTTTATCCCGACTTCTACACTCTCTCCGGTCAATATCAGTTCAGTAAAACCTGCCGATGAACTCCCAATTAGGTGATTGAAGAAGGGACCAGACAAGGTGCCCAAAAACATGTCTACTAATTCTCTTTCAGATAGGGGAGGTTGAACTCTTCCGGTCAAATCTCACCATTTTTTTGCATAGTCCTTGAAGTCTTCACTTGAAACCATGGCCATACTCTGGAGCTGAGTACGGGTAGGCACAAGATCAGCGTTGTATTGGTATTGTTTGTAAAAGGCTGCAGCAAGATCTTCCCAGTTATGAACATTGGCTCTTTCTAACTGATAAAACCAATCAAGTTGAGTTCTAGACAGACTGTCTTAGAAGTAGTGTACCCATAAATCTTTGTCAACGGTATGGGGCTGGATTTTCCTCACATAGGACTGGAGATGCATTTTAGGGCATGAAACTCTGTCATATTTGGCGAACACAGGTGCTTTGAATTTTGGAGGAATGACAATTCCCGATACTAAGCCCAACTCCTCAAAGTCCAAACCAGGCACTTTTTGGATTTCCATTGCACTCAAACGTTCTTCTATATGCTTATACTTGTCATCAGTTGGAGGGTATTGTTTTCAAAATAATCTTCTTCTTCCTCTTCTGAATCAGACTGAACAACTATTTCCTTGCCCTTACCATCTTGATTGTCTTTCTCGTCGGATGTCGTTGCAAAGTCTAAGGCCCTTCTTGTCTGCCCTCAAAATCTTCTTCCCATGTTTAGAATTTTGGTTATCTTCTCCGTCTTCTTTTTCTTCTCCTCAACCAGCAAAGTCTTCAACTCTTCTTGTCCTTTGGCCAAAGTTAAGAACAATTGTTGAAACTGTACATTCTGAGCTTGGAGGTCCTTCACCGTTTGCTCGAGATCCATCTTACTGAAATAAACAGTAGAGAGATGAGGAGACTTGTTGCAATAAACCTGCTTATGTTATGATGAATGATAAATGCGTATGCAATGATTTCAAGGTTTTTAAGATTCAAATTCGTTTTAGACAAAAAGGAAACACACGTTATATTAATAAATTAAGGATTGAGTACATCAATGCCTCCTTGGGCAAAACAAATACAAGAAACTCTAAGATATAAAGGTAGTACGCATCCTCTTTGGTGTAATGTAGGCATTCAGAGTCTGCTCCTTATGAAGTAGCCTAATGAGTTCCAAAACTTTCTTCTCGCTTGCGTAGAATTGGGCTTCGAAAGTATCTCGCTCCCCCTTGAGTTGTATTCAATCTCTTTGTAGGTTTTCAAGATAGGTGGGCATGACAGGATGTAGGATAGTGTATGGAATGTATCCTTCTATGACAGGCTCAATGATTACCGGGAGAATGGAGGGATAAGCCATCATAAGACTCTAAGCACGAGTTCGTACCCATTTGAGGTAAGGCTCAAGAGGGATGGAATTTTTATGCCCCAAAGTCTTGCTATCTACCTTGTTCAACATCCTCCAAGCTCGGATAAATCTATGTCGAAGACCTTGATCGTTGTTGTCGTAGTCAAATACCAAACCTTGAATCAGTATCTCGTGTGGGCCATCCCTTTAGGCGTAACGAAACTATCTTAAAGCTAAGCAGGGGTTGTAGGTGATACCTCCCCTAATGCCAAGTAAAGGGACATTAGTAAATTCTCCATAACAGTCGACAATAGTAACATTCTCTATGGATCAGGAGCACCAATGAAAGTCTGAATGTTTGAGCGCCATCAACCTTTGTGACCACCTTGAACCTTGCTTATTCTTTAATACATATTGGGGAAGATGTGACATAAACCATCTTGCCAAGAGAGGAGTGCAACACATAAGGACACCTCATTTCCTCATTGTGCGAGTGTGAAAAGAGTGTAGGATGTCTCCTAGCAATGTAGGCACCGGGTTGCGGGATATGAAGATTTTGACGGCGTTCACATCTATGAGTTGGTTAGGATTTGGAAACAAAACCATCCCATAGATAAGGAGAGCCACAATTTCCTCAAAGGCTTTCAAATCCAAGGAATTCCAACAACTTTGGGACTTCTCAAACAAGAACTTTGCTAGGAAGCCATTGACACCACTCCTTGTTTCCCAATGAGTTTTGATATCAGATGAGTGCAAGTGCAAAGCTTGATCAATCTCTTCTAGATTTGGGTCTCTTTCCGTACCTTTGAAAGGTAGTTGATTGAGAATGGGAATCCTCAATAGTCGGGAGAATTCTTCCAAAGTAGGCACAAGCTGATAGTCGGGGAATGTGAAGCAATAGTGTACAGGATCAAAGAACTGAAAGAGCACCTTCATCATGTCCTCATCTATGTTGGAGGTGACCAAGTTGAGTAGGCGACTATGTCTCTCGGTGAATGGAGAGTTTTCAGGAATCCTTGAAGCTAGCACCTTAAGTTGTGGAGGGATCCTTACAAGGTTGACTTAAATAGTTTTCCTGCGAAGAGAATCCATATCCTACAAAACAAGAACAAAGATGAATCCCAAAATCCTTGAAATGGTTAGTGAATGTGTATTATGTTATGATGTTCATGATGTTATGTACAAGTATGTATATACAAACAAAACAAACAAGTTTCCTAGGTTTAGGCTTGCAGGGAGTTTTATAGGTAAGTACCCTCTTGAAGTTTAGTTGACTCAACCTGTCCTAGTAATAGTAACTGGGTTCTAAGGAGCTCAATATCACTGGTTTGTTTCCTTGGTCATTTTTTTAGCACAAGCCTCTTTAATGGCGACCAAAATATCCCAAGAAACCAAACCTCAATGAGAGTAGTATCGAGTATCTGCCAACTTTGGACTGCACCAAAGTCGGTCATCTCACTACATCCTAAAGGGCAAGTTGGTCAAGTAAAGGTTCTAAAAGTTCATTAGTGCTTCATGACATCACTCAGCGGCCCCGTATTCTCCTTGACTACTCAAGGGCTACCGGTACCCACAAATATGTGACACTAACGTAGCTATTGCTTAGACCATGTCATTATACCCCACACAGTTTCCATAATGTATTGCTACTTACCTATAAGGTATCCCAAATCTGGGTAGAGGATTCAAACCCAAACAAAGAACCATAATGTAAAGCATACAAGTCAAGCAATGAAATCAAGTAAATGTGATCTAACCCTAAGGTAACCCCACTTTAAGAATCTTCCCCAGCAGAGTCGCGAGTTCTGTGATACGGTGGGATAACTGACTTGAAGGTTTTGCGTTTTATCATAAATGTTACGGTTAGCAAGAGTCGCCACCAACTTTTCTTTTATCCAAAATGAAAGGTGAAAAAGCACAGGAAAGACCTTTGAGATTATTTCTTGAGTTCGGGGGGTAGATTATGAAAAGGGGAGGTATTAGCACCCTTTTCATCCATGGTTATCCATGGGCTCTTAATTACTTTCTAGTTCACTTGATTTTGTTTGAAATTGAGCTTTGTGTGGTTTTTATGAAAGTATTTTGTAAAGAAGCCATTGTTTAGGCAATCTTTGTAATGATTCTCGTTCGTAATAATGTATACAAAGATGTTGATCTTTTGAAAATGTTTTTATGTTTTGTAAGATGTTTTGAAAGTGTAAGTGTTTGTTTTTGAAAATATCAAGGATGTTTGTATTGAAATGGAGCAAGTAATTAGGAGAAATCTACCTACTCAAAAGTCTTTCTTGTTCATTTTCTTTTCCTTTGACATTGTTGTCTTACCATTGATTTGTTAAGCAACCCTATATTTGGATTTAAACGGGATGGGCGTGGGTCATCGTATAACCATGATTAGCAATGTTGCAAGGTATCTTAGCATTCTTTTTGAATGATTAAGATCATTTTTAAGGCAACTTAGATAGGGTAATTGAGGGACTATGATCTTGTATTTGCTTGTTTTGGCTAAGATACCCTACATGCATAATATGGCCATTTTGTAAAAGGAAACCAAGTGGAATAACCCTAGGGGTGCTTGTGTAAAAGTGTATTGTTTTCATGCTTGTTTTTGTCTTGAATTAGGGTTTTTTAAGTACTGGTTTTAGTCTTTCCATACAAACCCTAATTACTAGCATGTTATATAAAAGCGATAAATTGCGAAATTTAAAGTTACTACGCTATTACAACATTTATGGGGAGGGAGGGGGTATACAAATTCAATGGGGATTTGCAAGAATATAAACCTAGTTAATCCATTACAACCAAATTGAATGGGTATTAATGTATAAGGAATTAAAATAAATAATGTACAAAAATGAACAAGTATGCAATAATGTGAAGGTGAAGAAAAATGTGTATTTGTTTGATTTTTTAGAGAAAAGGATTTTTGTCTTAATATAATTAAATTAAAGAAAAATAATTAATAAAAAGGAATTTGTTTAATGGATGATTTTGAATAAAACTCTAGTTCTATTAATCAAAAGAAAATAAGTTTAAAAAGGTATTTTTTAGTATATACTTTTTATGTCTTGAAAATATTTATAACATTATAAAATATTTTTAGTCTTTTTATTATATCAAAAATAATGTATTTAAATTAATATGAAAGAAAATAACAAATAATCTAATTTTATTTTTATTTACAAGATAATAAGTAAAAAATAAATAAAGTATAATTAATGAAAAAAAATTGTGAGAAAAATAAAATAAAATAAGTTAAAATATAAATCTATCATTTTTGTATTTTATGATTTTTTTATTATTTAGAAAATATATTTAAGAAAAATAAAAATGAAAATAAAAAAAGAAAATAAATAAATTTGGGCCAAGGGTGTCAATGGGAAATAGGGAAGTCAACTAGCAAAAATAAAAAAAATAAGCCAGGCCCAAGGAGGCCCAGCGGTCTGCAAACAAAAAAAGTCAAAATTTGTAAAACATCTAAAAATGCAAAAGGGTACCACTGGGGCTCGAACCCAGGTCCCATAGGTTACAGGCGCGTGCTTCTACCACTGGAGTGGCTATACATCCATTAATACAAATAAAACAATAAATATGTAAGGAAAACGCGCCCTGAAGACTTCATCTTCAACCTCCAGCAAGACCAATTGTAACTTGCTCATTTCTCATCAAAAATGAAAACTGTAAACATGAAACTTGTAGCAAATTTTCTCATGATTCTAGAAATGTAAAGTATTAAAAATATAGATTAAAGATAAGCATGGATTTTACTGGCCCTAATCGGAACCCTAAAAATTTCAGAAGTTTTAGTTTCAAAATTCTCTAAGCTCAAGAAAAATTAATGGAAACTATGGACATGGTTAGCTTCAAGGCAATGATATCTACATGTTTTGTTCACAAATAAACTATTGATGATGCCTGTATGAAGAGTTCCAAGTTGAGAAAACTTACCTCAAAACTGGAAATCGTGTTTGGAGTTTGAGCTTGTTTCAAGCAGTGGTGATGATCAAGTTAGCTTCCTTGAGGTCCTAGGAAGCTAATGCAATGGTTTGCTTGAGTTGAGAGTGGCTAAAATGACTTGGAGAAGTCAATGTTCACTGCTCTATTTCTGGTTATGGAGGATATGGTAAATGGTGTTACAATAATGAAACAGGGACAGGGATAGGTTACACTTGATGTAAGGAAGCTTTAGAAACTAAAAGGCCAATAAACGCACGAGGGAAATGTAAGTTTGAAGTCCAAGGTCAGAAACTGTGCAACATTGGAGTTTTTGGGAAATTTTTTATTTGAGAGAACTTTGGTGTATTTCAGGGTGTTCAAGCTCGTCCTCTAGCTCACAAATAGTGACTCTATTTATAAGCAACAAGTTTGGAGACCTCTTGTTGATCAGAATTCGAAATCACAAGTTTATGCATAACATGTGATTTTTGAGAAATTCAAGTTTCCATGCCTTGTACTTGGTTCATGGAGTTGTTAACCACTTTAAACAAAACACTTCTGACTTTGTGGATCGAGTGTAATCAAGGAAAACAAGTTGGGAGCTCAAGAAGCAGACTTTGTGCATAAAGCTTGCTTTACAAGAATGGATATGTTACTTTCTCCCTAAAATGGTAAATTGATTTGGACAAAGCTTGAAACACTTGGATAAGGGCATAATTAGTTGTGTAAACCATTAATTATGGAGTGAAAAACAATTTTGAGGCCTGCAAAGTGAGGATTATGCAGCATGGCTATGTATTTGGTTCATATGTTCATCAAAAATGACTTGTAATTCAAGTGACAAAACCCTAACTTCATCTCTCTGATTCTCCCTCCTCAAGAATGATCTCAATGAGTTCTAGGACATTTTGGAAAGCTTGCAATGTGCTCTACAACCCATCTTTGAATTTCTTTTGAAGATTACCCTTTGAACCATATGAAAAAGTGCCATGAAGTTAGGTCAAAATCCTGACCAAATTAGGGAAAAATTTCACTAAGTGTTTAGTGTCATGAGCACATGTTCATAAATTTATAACTTGAGATCCAAGCATTTTTGGAAGGAGTTGTATAAAGAAAAGTTGCAGATTTCATGGAGATCTACAAATTTCATGTTGGAAGTTTCTCTTGAATAGTCTTGCATCATGGTGAAAATTTTGTTCAAATTTATGTCTGGAGCATATATGTACTGTATCTGGAAGTTGAGAACTGAATGAGTATTAGAATGGCATCTGTGTCTGGAGCATATCTGAACTGTATCTGAGAAGTTGAATCTAAATTAGTATCAGAATGGCATCCGTGTCTGGAGCGTATCTGAACTGTATCAGAAAAGTTAAATCTGAATGAGTATTAGAATGGCATCCGTGTCTGGAGCGTATCTGAACTGTATTTGAAAGCTGAATTTGAATGAGTATCAGCATGACATCCGTGTCTAGAGCGTATCTGTACTATATATGAAATTTTAATCTGAATGAGTATCAGGATGGCATCCGTGTCTGGAGCGTATCTGTACTATATCTGAAATTTTAATCTGAATGAGTATCAGGACGGCATCCGTGTCTGGAGCGTATTTGAACTGTATCTGAAAGATGAATCTGAATGAGTATCAGGATGGCATCCGTGTCTGTAGCGTATCTGTACTGTATCTGAAGACTTTGAACATTGTTAATGGTAGCTGTTGATTAATCTTATCCTGAAAAAGGTAAAATGTTAGCTAATATGTAATGTTATGTTGTATGAGATGCATAGTATAATGCATTCGTGTTATCAATGTTTATGATATATGGATGCGATGTATGCGTATGTGAGCTAGTTCGCTGCACTGTTGTTAGATTGTGGAAAATAAATCCCTGACTGTTGCTGAGGATATGGAGTATAAGTCTTCATGTTGTGAAGTCTAAGTGTTGATGAATTTCTGCTTGGTGAAATAAACTCTGTTGTAAGGGAAATGCCGTGTACTGCTTGAAAAACCCTGCCTGGGGAATTCAGAGGAACTTGACGACCTCTACTGGGGATTGATAATTGAAAGCTCTGCTCCATTGGGGATTGAACTGCACACTGCGGGGGTTTATGGAAATAGCATAGAGAGATTTACCTACCTCTTAAAGCCATCAGTGATTGTATTTTTATTTTGTTTATTTATAAACAGTAATCAAGTTCAAATGCATATGTTCAAAAATGAATCATTGGACGTTTTTGTAAACAAAACACAAGAGTAAAGAAAAACAGATAGTGTTGCACTTTCAAAGGGATATCCTTGTAGTGACTTTGAGTAAGTATTTGTGTACAATGAGACAAACATTCTAGTAAGAGAATGCCGTCGTAAAAATGTCAATTTTGATACAATGAAAAGATAGCTATGTGCATTAATCCCATGGGGTTCCCATTCTACTATAGCCTTCGTATCTCTGAGCATCTTATCTATTTGTTGCCTCGTCTGAAGATGATTGAATTTATCAGAACCTATGAGTTTTCCAGTTGAAGCCAAAGGTTGTCCGTAAGGTGATCCAATGGGACATAGTCATACGCTTTAATTCCCTAACTTTTGCCTGTACCGCCCTTTCGGGTTTTCAGTCCACCGGGAAACCCTTTTTTGCCCAAGTCCCCCTTTTGGGTTTTCAACTTGCCGGGTGTACAATTTTTTTTTGTTTTATCCCTAATTTTTCCCGAACCTTTTTGGTCTGCCGGGATGCCCTTGTTTTGCCTATGTGTGTCAACCTAGCGAGTCTCTTATGCGTAGTATCTTTTGACTATGTCTGCGTTCACAGGGTGCGGAAGGTCGTTGCCATCCATGGTGGTCAAAATCATTGCTCCACCAGAGAATATGTTTTTGATTACAAATAGTCCTTCGTATGTAGGAGTCCATTTCCCCCTGGGATCACCTTGCGGCAGTATGATACGTTTGATCACCAGATCTCCAACTTGATATACTTAGCGTCTGAACTTTTTGTTGAAAGCCTTGATCATATGTTTTTTATACATTTGACCATGGCAGACAGCAGTGAGCCTTTTCCCATCAATCAAGTTAAGTTGATCAAGTCGAGTCTGGATCCAATCGTCTTCATTCAGCCCTGCGTCCTTCATAATTCTTAGAGAGGGGATCTGAACCTCAATAGGCAAGACAACCTCCATGCCGTATACCAAAGAATATGGTGTTGCCCCGGTTGATGTGCGAGTTGTGGTACGATATCCATGGAGAGCGAATGGTAGCATCTCGTGCCAGTCTTTGTATGTGACCGTCATTTTTTGTGTGATCTTTTTAATGTTCTTATTCGTGGCTTCGACAACACCATTCATCTTTGG
The DNA here is from genome assembly GCA_948472305.1 of Vicia faba. NCBI lineage: Eukaryota > Viridiplantae > Streptophyta > Magnoliopsida > Fabales > Fabaceae > Vicia > Vicia faba. Next base: position 967,517,433 of record OX451740.1, read on the forward strand.
TCGGTAAGGGGAAGAATTGTGATGTTGGGTCTTGAGTTGCTCGCACAAAGCGGTGATCATAGTATTGTTCAAGTTTGTACCATTGTCTGTAATGATCCTCTCCGGGATACAGTATCGGCAGAAGAGATTTTTCTTGATGAACCGGTAAAAAACATTCTTGGTGACGGAAGCGAAGGAGGTTGCCTCAACCCACTTGGTAAAATAGTCAATGGCCACTAGGATGAAGTGGTGTCCATTGGAGGTTGTTGTCTTGATTTCCCCAATCATATCAATCCCCAACATAACAAAGGGCCAAGGAACCATTAAAACATTCAGAGGAACTAGAGGTACATGCACCTTATTACCGTAGATATGACACTTATGGCAGGTTCGAGAGTGTTGATAGCAATCTACTTCCATGGTAGACCAGTAATAGCCTGCCCGTAGGATTTTCTTTGCCATCATATGTCCACTGCAATGGGTGCCAAAAGTGCCTTCATGTAACTCAACCATGATCCTTTCAGCTTCAACCTTGTCTACTCACCGAAGTAACACAAAGTCATGGTTGCGTTTGTAAAGGATGTCATTACTAAGGAAGAATATAGCAGAGAGTCTCCTTAAGAACTTCTTATCATTGACTGAAGCTTCTTCTGGATATTCTTGAGTTTCGAGATACCTCTTGACTTCGTGAAACCAAGGATGGTCCACTACTTCTTCGGTATTAATCTCGTGACAGTGTGCTGGTCCATCCATTCGTTCAATGGTGATCTGGGGAGCCTCATTATCCCATTTAAGTTTAAACATAGATGACATTGTGGCTAGTGCGTCTGCTAGCTGATTTTCTTCCCGCGGGAAATGCTCGAAGGTAATCTTTTCAAAATGTGGGAGCAATGTCAAAACATGTTCTTTGTAAGGGATAAGGTTAGGGTGTTTGGTGTCCCATTCCCCTTTGATCTGGATGATGACCAAAGCTGAATCTCCGAATACATTCAAGAATTTGATCCCCAAGTCTATGGCAGCTTCAAGACCAAAGATGCACGCTTCGTATTCCGCCATGTTATTTGTACAGTTGAAACAGAGTCTTGCTGAAAAGGAGTATGACATCCTTTAGGAGATATGAGTACAACACCAATACCATTGCCGAGCACGTTATATGCCCCATTAAAAACCAGGGTCCATCGGGATCCTTGTTCAGGTCCATCATATGGCCTGAGTTCTTCACAATTGTTTACCATCATGATGACTTCATCCGGGAATTTGAACTTCATGGACTGGTAGTCTTCCACAGCTTGGTGATTAAGGTTATCAGCTAGTACACTACACTTTATTGCCTTCTGGGTAGTATACTGTATGTCATATTCCGTCAGGATCATCTGCCATCTCGCTATTCTCCCAGAGAGAGCAGGTTTCTCAAAGATGTATTTTATTGGATCCATTTTAGATATCAACAAAGTAGTATGAGTCAGCATATACTATCTTATCCAGCGAGAAGCCCATGCCAGAGTGCAGCAAGTTTTCTCGAGAAGTGAATATCTTGTTTCACAGTCGGTAAACTTTTTGCTCAGGTAATAAATGGTGTGCTCTTTTCGGCCAGACTCGTCATGCTGCCCCAGTACACACCCCCATTGAATTTTCTAAAACAGTGAGATACATAATCAATGGTCTTCCCTCGAATGGTGGCATCAACACAGGAGGCTCTTGCAGGTACTCTTTGATCTTGTCAAAATCAGTTTGGCACTCATCATTCCACTTGACTACCTGATCTTTCTTCAGTAGTTTGAAGATTGGTTCATAAGTAGCTGTCAGGTGAGAAATGAATCTGGAAATATAGTTCAAACTTCCCAAGAATCCTCTGACTTCCTTTTCAGTACGAGGAGCAGGAATCTCTTGTATCACTTTCACCTGGGTAGGATCTACTTCAATACCTTTATTGCTGACAAAAAAACCTAAGAGCTTACCAGACCTCACCCCAAATGTGCATTTATTTGGGTTCAACCTCAGCTTGTACTTCTTTAATCTCTCAAACAGTTTCTGTAAATGATCAAGATGCTCTTCTTCTGTTTGAGATCTAGATATCATGTCGTCCATATAGACCTCTATTTTATGATGTATCATGTTGTGAAATAGAGCTACCATGGCACGCTGATAGGTTACCCCATCATTCTTCAGTCCGAATGGCATCACCTTGTAGCAGAATATGCGCCATTGTGTGACAAAGGTTGTCTTATCTATGTCCTCAGGCGCCATTTTGATTTGGTTGTAGCCTGAGAAACCGTCCATGAAGGAAAACACCTTGTGTTGTGCCGTATTGTCAACTAGGATGTCAATGTGGGGGAGTGGGAAATCATCCTTAGGGCTTGCCCTATTTAAATCTCTATAGTCCATGCACATTCGCACCTTTCCGTCCTTTTTGGGCATGGGAACAACATTGGCAACCCATTGCGGATAAGAGGTGACGGCCAAGAATCCATCATTGAATTGTTTCATGACTTCTGCTTTAATCTTCTCTAACTTATCTGGTCGCATTCGACGGACCTTTTGTTTTACTAGTGGGCAATCCTCTTATGTAGGTAGACGATGTACCACAATATCTGCATCAAGGCCTGGCATGTCTTCATACCACCAGGCAAAGACCTCAACATACTCGTGTAGCAACTGAATCAGACGTTCCTTGACACTGGGTTCCAGATTGGCACCCACCTTGACTTCTCTTTTGTCTTCTTCGGTACCTAGATTGATGGTATCCACCGGTTCCTCGTGGGGCTGAATGGTTCTCTCTTCTTGTTGCAGTAACCTGGCGAGTTCCCCTGGTACTTCACAATCTTCCTCACCTTCGTCTTCGACGTGGTAGATTATATTTTCAGAGTCACAGAAAGCCATAGCAGAATCGTTACCCATGGGATCCCGAGTGGATGTAGACCTGCATTGTGAGTGTGAGCGTGTGTAAGAGTATAACTATCTTTGAAAGCAATGAAAATGTAAAAAGAAAAATAACGAGCACAAAGTTTGTATGCAAAAACGTCCATGATTAATTGATGTCATGTGGAAATGAGATAATAACCCTTACAAATGGACCATTGTGCCTCGGGTAAGACACAAGGTTTTAAAAGTCTGAATTATTTTAATATTACAGATCCAACAAAATGTAAAGACAAATTACTGTGGGATAAAAGTGATCGGGACAAAGTCTCTAGCCTCCCAATTGCTGAGCCCTCCACTGACAATTGGGAAAATCTAATCCTCTAGGTTGTAGCTGTCTTCATCATCTTCCACCGTATTGACTTCACGGTTGCTGATCTTCAAGGGTGGTCCTCCGGCACGAGCACGGCGTACAACCTTCCGGGAGCCTGAAGTGAAATCTAGGCCAAACTTGTCGGACTTGTATGGGATATCTGGGATTTGACCTCAAATAGTGCACCAACCTTCTTCTATCACTGCCTTTGCATCCTTTAAAGATGACATCCTAAGTGGAGGCCTTATGATATTAGGAACTTGAGACATTTCCTTGGTTACTGCCACATCTTGCGGGACTTCTTCAAAGTGCTGAAGTGGAGTTTCTATAAATTCACCATCTAACTCCACATATCTTAAGGAATTGAGATGGATGATCATATACTCCTGTTGCACCCCAAAGTTTACCCTCTTGATTTATGCTTATGTTTCATCATGAACATCATAGTGCATTGCATTCATACATTGTGGTAGGATCAAAGTACTTTGGTTATCAAGTCTTCCTCAAGCTCTGAAGGTTGATTGCATTGACAAGTTGCCCAAAAATATCTTACCATCTAGATTTCTAAATCTTTCAGGCACAAAAGCTATTACATGTCTCAAGATGCTTCATCCATCTTTTTGGATCATTAGAGGATTGAGGTTTGTGTTTGACTACAAGGGGAATCACTCTTTGGATGCACCAGTCAAATTAGGGTTGTGCATGATAAAGGCTATTGGCTAAGGCACAAGTCTTGATTTTGGAAACAACAACATTTCTTTGACATTTGAAAGGTCTTTGTACAAGGAATTGGTCAAGATGCCCAGAGGATTTGAAGTTTTGAAGATGATTCATCAGTCTTCTAATGTGTGACAAAAATTAGGGTTTGGGATTTCATCAAGATTTCTTGATAATTTTGAAGTAAAACTTTGCACATGGCCTTTATATGTTTGGAAGATCATATCTTCGAAGTTTTGATCATCAATTTTGAAAAGAAGTGGATCAATTGAGTCAGAGGGGCAAAATGGTCATTTTGGTCAAAATCAGTCAAAGTCAAGATTGACCAAGTGAATTTTTGTCCAACCATCATTTCAAGGATGTACTTTTCATATTTAAGTTCCATTTTGGTCATTGGATTAAAGAGATTGAAGTTTGGATTGAAACTTGTTCTTGAAGAAACCCTAAAAGTTTCTAATTTTGGAAAATGAAGACTTAATTTCAAAAATTCATATTTAATCATCTTTGATCACAAAAATGCAAATGTAATGTGCTTGGAAAGATAAGAGAATTCTATTTCACCTCCTTTTGGTCTCATGTCCAAATTGGCAAGGAATCAAGAGTTATGGCCTTTTGAAGTTACAAAATTATAGGTCAGTTTTCAAAATTAGTGAATTTCAAGCCAAATTTTGGGAACCTTAATGGATTAATTTTCAAAAACTATAAACTAAGGGTTTGTAGATATTTTCAAGACCTTTCCAAATTGTGTTCATTTGTGCCAAAATTCAAAAGTATGAGTAAGTTATGAGTTTTGGAAATTTGAGGCATTTCATTGAAATTTGGCAAATGTGCAAAATGGCCTTTTCTTGCAAACTCAAGTTTTAGCCCTTCTTATTACTTGTAATCAAGCCCATTGGTGATTTGTTACATGCTGAGGCCCATCATACTCACTATTTCGTGCCTCATATTGTATTGCACATGTTGGAATCAAAAAATGCAAAACTTGCTCAAAATGGCCACACCAACACTCTCTCATTTCAAGTAATCGTGGGCTGGCATGTTGAGCATGCATTTTCTGACTTCATTTGGCTCACAAAAAGCATAAAAGGAAGAAGAATGCACAACCAAAAGGCATGATTCACTATGCACCCTATTTTTGGCCAAAATTCCCAATCCTGCCCTTCAACGGATTTAAGGACAAACTTCCACTTCTAACCTTCTCTACAAGCTCTATATAAGTGAAAGAAAGCAAAGAGAGAGGGAGAGAACGCGCCATTTGCAAGAATTCCAGATCTAAAATTTTCTTCCATCTTCTGCAACTTGATTCGATTCTCTCAATTCCTTGGTGTATTCTTCAAAATTTTTGTGGATTCTGATTCAGCAAAGCAAGTAGATCAAGCTAGCACCATTAGATTGCAACTGGAGTGAAGGAGACAGTAGATCCGTTTTTTCTCAAAGGTATGAAATCTCAACTTTGAATTCTGATATCTAGCCATGTCACGTGTGATTTAAGTTCATGATCATGTTGTTTGAAGTCTATGGAATGATTCTGAAGCTTTATAGCGTTTAATTTGATGAATTATGCATGTTTGGATGTTCTGAAACTAGCGACTCAGAAGTTTTTTGTTCATGTTCATAACTTGATTGTGGATAATGTGGTTGATGATTTCATTTGATTCGAATTGCTATGGATTCCTTGCCATGCTAGCTTTAATTTGCCTTTGATTTCATGAAAAATGATGCAAAATTGAGCATGTTATGTTGATCTGAAAGTGAGCCCTAATCCTGAGATATGCACGCGTTTTTGATCCATCCGGAGGTTGAAGATGATGTGGTGGCACATCATGATTGGTCCGTTTGAAATTTTTGGATTATTTGAATTTTTGTTTTATAATTTTATTTCCATGATTTTATTTCTTGCTCAAAAATGATTGGAAAATTCTGAAAAAATTGTCATAAATTCAAAATAATATTCCTGACTTTGTGTACTTTTTTGATAATTTTTTGAAAATATTTTGATTGGTTTAAAAATTGTTAGGTTTAATTAATTAATTGATCAAAGATATTTTTATTTTAATAGTTCCTTTGACCTAAAAAATCCACAAAAATTATTTGAGACTCCCAAAATAATGTGAAAATTGATTTTCACTTTAGTTCACCAGTTTTCTTATTTTTTGTTTTAAATTTAATTTCAAAGGTTATTTGTAATATTTGTTTGTTTTTTTATTTTTAATACTTCTATTAATTCAAAAATTCCAAAAAAATCATGTAATTTTGTTTTTAATCATAGAACCTGATCATATTTTTGTTTTGCTTTTTTTGTGATTTTTGGTTATGTTTTGCATTTTGCTTTTTTAATATTTTTGTTTTGCATTTTCCTTTTATCCAAAAAAATCACAAAAATTCAGGGATGTATGTTTTTAGTCCTAATATTTGAATATAATTTTGTTAATTACCTAATTATTTGAATATTAATTTCTTTCTTGTCTTTTCTGAATTAAAAAAAATATGAAAAAATGTATTTTATGACATTTAGGGTTTCTTGATATTTTGCATGACCTTGATTTGATTTGTTTGAGTTTTAACCCTATTTAATTAATATTTGGATTTAAAAGTCAAAATTTAGGGTTTTGTTGTTTATGGTACAAGTTTCATGTTCAAAACCCCTATGCCCTGGATTTTCTATAGGATTCAAGTCTTGTTTAGGGTTCATAAATGTATTGGGAATTTGAAAATATTTTTCTTGAATTACTTGACTTGGTTTGGCATTTTTCCACAAATAATTTTGAAAACTTGTCTAGTTTGGTAGTTTTGCCAACTAGTCTTGAATTTTGAACTTCATTTGGCCTCTTCCTCAAACATTCATGAACTTAGGGCTTGCATTCTGACTTTTATACACTTCCAAGATGTTAAGGATCTTTTGGTTTGAATTATGGATCCTTGTTTCTATTTTTGGTGTAATTTTTAAGTGAAGGTACCCAATTATGTTTGCATGTTTTGTTGCAATTTGGTTGATGGCCAATTGACTTGAGTGAGGCCTATAATTGGGAACCTAATGATCATGTTGGTTCTGACTTGTCAATAATAGCTCAAACCATTTCACTTGTAAGCCTCATGTTTGAATATTTTGAACCATCTAGTGCATTATGTAGGTTTTATTTCCTATTGTGTTCATGAAGTTGTGTTTTAATTAGCCATGCATGATTAAGATATGTTTGCTACTGACCTCCATGGTTCTTATTCATATTATTCCCAAGCTCTTATGATCCTTGATTTACACTCAATTGTCAATTCAACATGGTGATAGGAAAGAGCAACATTCCTTTGATTCTTTTGACATAATTTGTGCATATGCTTGTCTCCTCTTGCTTATGATGTCTAATATTTGGTAATTGCCACCATAATTATTATCACTTATTCATCTTTTGAAATACTAACTTGGTTGTTGAATGTGCGAGGTGCTCTGAGAAAGTTGCCACTTTTGGCTTGAGGCTTTTGTGTTCCACTTTATTTGTGGAACACAGTTTATTATATTGGCATTATTCTTGTGCTTCGCATGCTTGATGGTTTATGCAGGATACATATATCTATGATTGCGAATGCCATGCATCGCCCATGGGATTTATTCATATCTAATAATTTGCTTACATCTTGATGGTGCGATTGCTGACTCAATTTGTCTACTGATGCCAGCTTGCTTGAAGTTTCTCTGGGTTTCTTTTATTCTTGCTTGACTGCTACAGATAGTTATCTGTTTGGTATTATATCACATCCTTTCTCCCACCTTCATTCTGCATAAATCTCTGACTGCATGATGGGACATCTGTTGCTGTTATATGTCAGGAGGCCCTCTCGTTTTTTGTCTGATTTTTATGTGTTGCGTTTGTTTGTTGATTGACGAGTCACTCAATTTAGACATTGAGATCACGACTTCGCTCTCATTGCATGTTCCCTATAGGTTGTTTATTGCTTTTCATCTTTAATTGTTGATCGATGAGTCACTCAATTTAGAAATTGAGATCATGACTTCGCTCTCATTGCATGTTCCCTATAGGATGTTTATTGCTTTTCTTCTTTAATTGTTGATCGATGAGTCACTCAATTTAGACATTGAGATCACGACTTCGATCTCATTGCATGTTCCCTATAGGATAGTTTTGTTAAGCTCCCTTTGGCATGTTGATTAAGATAGGAATCCATGTATGCTAACATAGGATAGGATTTTCCTTTATCCTCAACCTTAGGGTCAACCATTGTATGATAACACTAGGGATAGTACTAGGTTAGTTTTCCTTAGTTGTTTTCCCTTTCTTTGCATCTCGCATCTTAAAACAAAAACCTGTTTTCTTGGCAAATCATAAGAACACCTCTAATGAACTCAAATTCTTCTTCAGAATAAAAGATACAAACCAATTCTATTAGTTTGTGTGCCTCTTGGCTTTGCTTTTAAACCTGTTTTATTGATGTTTCGCCATCTTTGCCATGATATCTTATTATCTTGAAGCCGATGTTTCGCCATTGCACATGTTTGTTATCCTACTTTGATTCTCAATATCATTGTTAGGTGTGATGTTTTGTCATCCGTTTTATTGATGTTTCGCCATCTTTGCCATGATATCTTGTTAGTTTCAGCTGGCGATTTCACTGGGGACAGGTTGACCTTTTGCTGGTCCATCCCAGAGTCGATCCTAGCTCTTGTTTGTTTTCTTTTTGGGTGTTTATTTTTACTGCTCTGCATATTTATCTGTTTGCATTGCATCCTATGTGTGCTTTACTTTCTGCATACTGAATTTGGCTGGACTGTTCGGTTTCTGGATTTTCTTGGTGGGTGGGTTGTTCCATGAGGTAAAAAGCATCATACCCAGGCTATGAGTGAACTCCATAGGAACTAGGAATATAGTGGCCATGGCAGCTATGAGGAGGATGCTTTGTAGACCTGACCATGAGACCCATGACTTCGGAGGTAGTTTGGATAGGTGTTATCGTATGATGATACCGACATTCGAGCTCTTGTACTCTGATTTGGCCTTTAACCTTACCTTGACCTAGACTACACCCGTGAGAGGGGCGGGAAAACTTTTCTTACAGGTACAAGTATTGTTGGTGACTTTGTGTTGCGAAGGTGACTCAGGTTCCCATGATAATTTTGAAGATTCGGGATTCTCTTTTGATCAAAAGTGGAGTTGTTCTGTAATAGTCTAGCCGTGATCCAGTGTGAAACTTTGGTCCTGTCATGCTGCATCATAGCATATTTATTTCTATAAAAAAAGATGTATACAAAATAACTAGCATGCACATGTCATTCTCCAGGGACATTCAAGAGTCTTCTTTCCATCAGAAATGGCTGGTCTCCCTCTAGTTGAGTTGGATTCAGTTTGCGTTAAAGAGCTCACCAGGCACACTTTCTCTTATCAGATTCCTCCTATTGATGTGTCTGAATTGAAGAGGTTGAGTTCTTATTTGAAGGGTGATGTTCTGAGTAATTTCAACAAAAATTATGGCAACTTGCTACTGGTCCTTAACACTCCAGTTGACCCAATGGCTTTGATCACTCTCTTCCAGTTCTATGACAAGGAATTACAGTGTTTTACTTTTCAAGACTATCAACTGGTTCCCACGCTAGAAGAGTACGCGTACCTACTTGATATCAAGTTGTCTGATGAAGTTCCTTTTGTCCAAGTGTCGGAGAAGCCAAAGTTCGAAGTGGTTGCTGAAATTCTTCGTTTAAGTTTGAAAGAGGTGAAAGACAATTGGAAGTTCAGTGAGGATACTACAGGGTTTTATTTGGATTTCTTAGTGAAGAAAGCTGAATACTGTGCAGAGAAGGGTGATTGGGGTAACTTCAGTTCTCTGTTTGCTCTTATGATATACGGGATCGTCCTCTTCCCTCACAAGAGAAATTTTATGGATTTGGCGGCTATTTGTGTTTTTAGAAACAAGAACCCAATACCGACACTCTTGGCAGATACTCTTTATACCATTCATTCCAGGCACGGAAAAGGTGGTAATGTAGGTTTATGTCATTCGATGTTGTATCAATGGCTTAAGTTGCACCTACCAGTAAGTGGTCCTTTTGTGGATACCAGGCATTCTCTCTGATGGTCATCAAGGCTTGTCAACCTCACTTCATTCGACATCCGGTGGAATTATGACATGGGGGAAGTACAAAGTATTATCACTAGCTGCAGAGATTTCCCTAATGTTCCCCTCATAGGAACTAAGGGGTGTATTAACTATAATCATGTGCTTTCTTATCGTCAATTTGGATATGCAATGGATGGACCGCAAAAGGCCGAGGAGGTGTCTGAATCAGTGTATTTTGCTAGAGGAAATGATCATGTGATGTTGAAAAGAGTGGCAAGTGCTTGGAAAGGAATTCACAAGAAGGATAGAACTACTTTGGGCAAGAAGGTTCTTGTTGCTAGAGTTCCTTACTTGGAGTATGTTAAAGCTAGGGTTAAGATCCTGCGGTTATCATTTTCAAGGTCGGCTCCTCTATATGAGAAACCTCCTGCTGTTCCAAGTAACACGGTACCTACCGAGATGTTCACCCAGGTTCATATTGAGAACATTCAGCTTCATGCAAAAGACTGTGAGGCGGGGATGAAACATTATTGGGCAGATCAAGAAAGGGCCGACTTAGCTTGCAAACTCAAAGAAGCTCAAGGGGAAACTTCTGGTGCAACCGGTTTTAGGAAGAGATCTCATGCCAAAATGGAAGAGGAATTGAGTAAGACTCAGCAAGAGTGTCGGAAGCTTCAGGTATCAAAAAATAACTACAGGAAGAAGATTCAAAACATAGAGAAACAGCTCAAAGACAAAGATGCTCAGCTTAAGAAGGAAGAAGCCCAGAGGCGTGTCACAGAAGATCGGTCCCAAGAAAGTAAAAGAGTCGCATCTCAACTTTTAAAGGAGAAAGCCATACTTGAAGATTACTGTCAACATCTTGAAGCATGTCTAGTTCCAGAGATTTAGTTCTATTATTTGCTTTTGATGTATTTGGTCACCCCCAGAATTGTTGGAAGGGGCCAATTGATTGTTGTTTTTATTCAGTTCTTTTTACTTTTTATTAAGACATGTATTTAGTTGTTTATCATTTTTATCTTAATTGTCTGAAGTCACTTAGACATCGTTCCTTTTGTTTATAAATAATTGAGGTGTTCGTCCTATTATCTTTTCTCTTTTGATTGTAAGGTTGCACGCCGTGACTGATGAACAAAAGGACTCTTGGATACTTGGAAATGACAAACATATCATGCACATCATGCATTTCATAACATTACAGGTTATCTCAAGACGGTTTTCTTATTATGCTACTTTTCTTATTCAGAATTCAAGACGACTACTCATCGATATTCCACCAGAAATAATTTTCCAAGACAAATGGAACAGGTTCAAGCTGAAGTCGCTGAAATGAGGGCCCAGATGGCTACTCAGATGACTCAGTTCATGGAGGTCATCACCAACGTGAATCACCGACAGGAAGAGCTAGATGCTATTGTCAACAACCAGCGCCGCCATCTAGGGGATGGTGGAAATCAAGGGATCTATCAGGACATCTCTGTAGGATTAGGGGTTGTACACGATCAGGCTGCTAGAAATTTTCACGGGATGCCGGGAAACCCTTTTGTGTGCAACGTAGGGAAGTTTCCTCCGTCTCCTGGACCTCGTCTTGTGGGGAACAGAAGAGTTAATCAGGTTGGTGTAAGGAATTATCAGGATCAGGATTTTGACTTTGACCAGGATGAAGATCAGTTTTCTGTTCGGCGTTCAGAGCCAGGGGTACAGATTAAGGATATGAAATATCATTTGTTGGAAGAGCGTCTGAAGGTTGTGGAAGGGCAAGGAGTCCTTGGTATGGATGCTAATGATCTTGGGTTGGTGTCTGGGATGAAAGTTCCTCCGAAGTTCAAACCTCCTACTTTTGAAAAGTACAACGGAACATCGTGTCCTATTACTCATGCAACTGCTTATTTCTGGAAGATGTCGGTGCATACCGAGGATCAATGGCTTTTGATTCACTTTTTCCAGGATAGCCTATCTGGGGCATCCCTGGAATGGTACATGAAGCTAGAGAAAACTTATATTCACTGCTGGAATGATCTTGCTCGGGCTTTTGTCAAACATTATCAGTACAATATGGATATGGCGCCTAATCGCACTCAGTTACAAAATATGTCGCAAGGACCGAAAGAATCTTTCAAGGAATATGCTCAGAAGTGGCGTGAGTTGGCTGCGAGGGTTCAACCTCCACTCATGGAGAGAGAGCTCATTGATATGTTTATGAGTACCCTGCAAGGGCCATTATATGAGCACATGATAGGAAGTACTTCGGCAGGATTTGCAGACTTGGTTATGGCTGGTGAAAGAATTGAAGTGGGTTTGAAATTGGGAAAGATTCAGATCGGAGGTTCTAGTAGCTCATCAGGGGGAAGTAAGAAACCATTCAACAATTACCCTAAGAAAAGGGAAGGCGACGCGAGCACGGTTTACTCCCATAGGGGAAGAAGAGAGGATCGTCAGCACCAACAAATCAATGTTGTTTCTATTCCTATTAATGCTCCTGCGCAGCAAAGACCGAATACTGTACCTCAACAACAAAGACAGCAAGATTCTACCTATTAGTATAATAATCAACAGCAGAGACAGCCCAGAAAATTTGATCCATTACCGATAACTCTTACTGAAGTACTCCACCACTTGCTTGATTTGAAGTTGATCAGTTTGAGAAATATGCCACCACCACCCGCAAGGCTCCCTGTCAAATATGATGCTAATGTGAGATGCAAATTCCATTCAGGCGGGGTTGGTCATTCCACTGACAATTATTTTGCATTGAAGTGCAAAGTACAAGACTTGTTGGATTCTAAGGCGATTGAGTTTACCCCGGTAGTTGGTCCGAATGTTACTCGGAACCCAATGCCTAGGCATGGAGGGGGCGTTGTCAACATGATTGATGATAATGGTGAAATGTTGAATTTAATCATGGATGTGGAACAAGTAACTACTCCGTTGAGCTTTGTTAAGAGGTATTTGCTCGACAATTCTATTTTCCCAGGTTGTACTTCAGAGTGTGCCCAGTGTAGAAGGCAACCGAAGGGCTGTGATGATTTGAAAGTAGGTATCCAGTTGTTGATGAAGGAAGGCTCCCTGCAGTTTGATAGAAAACCGAGCTACCACAATGTTACCGAAGAAGATGTTGTTGTAATATCTATTCCTTACACCCCTGCGCGTATTCCTGCCCCATCAAGGGCACCCCCTCTGTTGATTACGGTACCTGGTCCCGTGCCGTATACCAGTGAGAAGGCTGTCCCGTGGCATTACGGTGCCGATGTTTATTACCACGGGGTAAAGCAGGAGGTTAATGCTCGTTTGTCAAAGGAAGAACGTGCTAAAGGTGATAAGGAGGAAGTCCATAACTTTTTTGGTGTGGGTCGAATGACTAGAAGTGGGAGAGTATTCGGTCCTTCCAATGTGCAAGATGCGGCAGATGCTTCTGCAAGGGAAAAAGGAAAACAATGGGTAACAATTGGTAATCCAAGGTTTACGCCAGCCAATGTGACTCAACCGATTCCAATACCAGAAGCTTCTTCAGTTCCCGATGAGGTTGAAGAGTTAATGCGAATTATCAGGAAGAGTGATTATAGAATAATTGATCATTTGAGCCATACTCCTTCTAAGATGTCTATCTTGTCTCTGTTGATTTATTCAGAACCTCACATAAAGGCTTTGATGAAGTTGTTGAAGAATGTGTTCGTGCCACATGAGATAACAGTCAATCAGTTTGAATCCAGAGGGACCAGACCATAACAAAGAGTTTCATATTTCAATGGAGTGCAGGGGAACTACTTTATCCCGGGTCTTGGTGGACACTGGATCGTCTTTAAATGTACTGCCCAAGTTAGCATTGATGAAGATTGATTATTCTGGACTGGAGTTACGCCCTAATGATTTGATGGTGAAGGCGTTTGACGGGTATCAAAGGTCAGTGTTTGGGGAGGTGGAGTTACCAATTAAGGTCGGTCCTCGCACTTTCACGGCCACGTTTTTGTGATGGATATACAGCCAGCGTACTGTTGCTTGTTGGGGAGGCCGTGGATTCATAGAGCAAGAGCAGTCACTTCTACTCTTCATCAGAAACTCAAGTATCCTACGGAGGGAAAGGTGATAATCGTGTGCGGCGAGGAAGAGTACATCGTAAGTCATTTGACATCATTCCGCTATGTTAAAGTTGAAGGCGAGATTCATGAGACTCCATTTCAGGCGTTTGAGACAGTTCATGCTGTCAATGTTCCTTATCTAGAGCAGAAAAAGAAACTGGAAACTGTTATGTCTTCTCCCAAAGATGCAAAAGCTGTAGTGGAAGGTGGTAACCCTGAAGGTTGGGGTCAGGTGCTAGATGTTACTCTGAAGTTTGATAAATTTGGTCTCGGTTTTAGCCTAGGTTAGCAGAGTGTAACTCCTAGAGAATCTAGTTTATCTACTCCTGTGAAGTTTTCCCGCCCTTGTGCTACTCAAGAAGGGCACGTTAATGCAGTCGGCGATGATGGAGTTGATGGTTACAATATTAAAGATTAGATTCATCCAAGTATTCCAGTCCAGATGCTCAACAATTGGACTTCTGTGGATGTTATCCAAGTTTCAAGCGCAGAAGGTAATTTTATTATTTCTCTTATTAACATATCATAATTCCTACGCTCTGCCCAAGGCGTAGTGGATCATTTGTGTAGGGCCACCATGTTTATTTCGCAAGTTTATCATGAAATAAGGGACGTTTTTGCATTCAAAATTTTGCTTCTTTTTCTTTTTTTTAATTTTTTTTAAATGGCAATGTTTCTCTTTTCACACATTGTCACTAAAAAACGCAAAAATGACATTCATGCATATGCACTTCCACTACCGATTCTATCGATAACGACTCTGCTATGGCTCATTATGACTTTGATACCCCTATTTATCAAGATGAAGAAGAAGCATATGAGGATTGTGATCTCCTTAAGGAATTAGCAAGATTTTTAAAACAAGAGGAGAAGGTTATCCAGCCGAATCAGGTTTCGATTGAGGTAGTGAATATTGGTACGAAAGAGGTAAGAAGAGAAGTCAAGATAGGGGCCGATCTCGAAGAAATTGTAAAATCCAGGTTGATTGAGCTACTCTGTGAGTATTCGGATATCTTCGCATGGTATTATGAGGATATGCCTGGGTTGGATACATACATAGTGGTGCATCGACTACCGCTCAAAGAAGGTTGTTCTCCTGTCAAGCAAAAGCTCCGAAGAACTCATCCTGAGATGTCCAAGAAGATCAAGGAGGAGGTCCAGAAGAAGTTAGACACGAATTTCCTAAAGGTTGTCAATTATTATCCATGGATTGCAAATGTTGTGTCTGTGCCCAAGAAAGATGGTAAAGTCAGGATGTGCATGGATTATAGGGACTTGAACAGGGCCAGCCCCAATGACGATTTCCCTCTCCCGCATATTGATGTGTTGGTCGATAATACCGCTCATTCTAAGGTGTTCTCCTTCATGGATGGATTTTCGGGTTACAATCAAATTAAGATGGCTCCAGAGAATATGGAGAAGACAACATTCATCACGCCTTGGGGAACTTTTTGCTATAAAGTGATGTCGTTCGGATTGAAGAATGCTGGGGAAACATATCAGCGCGCCATGGTCACTCTCTTTCATGATTTGATTCACAAAGAGATTGAGGTATATGTAGACGATATGATTTCCAAGTCTGACACAGAAGAGGAACATCTTGTTCATCTGAAAAAATTATTCGAGAGGCTGAGGCAGTTCTTTCTAAGGTTGAATCCGAATAAGTGCACCTTCGGGGTGAGATCCGGCAAGCTGTTGGGTTTTATTGTAAGTGAAAAGGGTATTGAGGTGGACCCGGATAAGGTCAAAGCGATACAGGAAATGCCTGATCCAAGGACAGAGAAGGAAGTACGTGGTTTCTTGGGGAGATTAAACTATATTTCCAAATTTATTTCTCATCTCACAGCCACATGTGAACCTATGTTCAAGTTGTTAAAGAAAAATCAGACAGTGAAATGGAATGAGGATTGTCAGAAGGCCTTTGACAAAATAAAGGAGTATTTACAGGAACCTCCGATACTCATGCCTCCAGTGGAAGGAATGCCACTAATCATGTATCTAACTGTGTTGGAGAGCTCAATGGGTTGTGTCCTAGGTCAGCATGACGGAACAGGGAAGAAGGAACAAGCTATTTACTACTTCAGTAAGAAGTTTATGGAACGCGAGTCAACATACTCATTGTTGGAAAAGACTTGTTGTGTGCTTGCCTGGGCCGCCAAACGTCCGAGGCAATACATGTTAACTCACACCACCTACTTGATATCCAAAATGGATCCAATCAAGTACATTTTTGAGAAGCCAGCTCTTACAGGAAGGGTAGCCTGTTGGTAGATGATACTCACTGAATATGATATCCAATACACTAGTCAAAAAGCAATTAAGGATAGTGTACTGGCCGACCATCTTGCTCATCAGCCTTTGGACGATTATGAACCAATGAAGTTTGATTTTCCGGATGAGGAAATTGTGTATATTCGGGATTGTAATATGCCAGACCCAGACGAAGGACCCGAGTTAGGATCACGTTGGACGCTTGTTTTTGATGGTGCTCTAATGCCATGGGAAACGGCATCGGAGCCATTATCACTTCTCCTGAGGGATACCATATTCCTTTCACGGCTCGTATCTGTTTTAATTGCACTAACAACATGGCCAAATATGAAGCTTGCATTTATGGTATTGAAGCGGCGATCGACCTGCGCATCAAATTTTTGAAAGTTTACAGGGATTCCAATCTTGTTATTAGTCAGATTAATGGAGATTGGGAGACTCGCCATCAGAACCTAATTCCCTATCGTGAGCATGTTATGAAGCTGATTTCGTACTTCGAAGAGATCACGTTTGAGCACATTCTCAGAGAAGAAAACAATCTAGCTGATGCACTGGCAACTTTGTCCTCCATGTTCAAGGTTAAGTGGGCTAATGAGGCACCTTCCATTACTATCAGAAGTTTAAATCAGCTTTTTGCTTTGAGGCCTGCCTGGAACCAGATGGTAATCCCTGGTTTTATGACGTTAAGCGATATCTTGAAACACAAGAGTACCCGGAAGGGGAATCCATCACAGATAATAAGTTCTTGAGAAGATTTTCAGCCAAGTTCTTTCTCAGTGGTGGTGTGTTGTACAGAAGGCATCATGATGGTCTACTGCTCAGACGTGTTGACAAGAAAGAAGCAGCTAGGATTATTGAAGAGATACATGAAGGTGACTTTGGGACCCATTCCAACGGGCACACTATGGCTAAAAAGATTTTGCGAGCAGGTTATTATTAGTTCACCATGGAGACTGACTGCTACAATCATGCACGGGTTTTCCATAAATGTCAAGTCTATGCTGACAAGGTGCATGTGCCGCCAGTACCTTTGGATGTCTTGACTTCCCCTTGGCCGTTTGCGATGTGGGGAATTGATATGATGGGCAAGATTGAATCGACTGCGTCCAACGGGCACCGTTTCATTCTGGTTGCCATCGATTACTTTACGAAATGGGTCAAAGCTGCATCCTATGCCAATGTCACCAAGCAGGTGGTAACTCGGTTCATTAAGCACAATATTATTTGTCGCTACGGGGTGCCTGAAAAGATCATTACCGATAATGGGTCTAACTTGAACAACAAAGGAGCTTTGTGAGTCCTTCAAAATAAAGCATCATAACTCTTCCCCATATAGACCAAAGATGAATGGCACTGTAGAAGAGGCCAATAAAAATATCAAGAAAATTATGTATAAGATGGTGGTAACCTATAAAGATTGGCATGAGATGCTGCCTTTTGCTTTGAATGGTTATCGCACCACTATGCGTACTTCGGTTGGGGCAACCCTATTTTCATTGGTTTACGGCATGGAAGCAGTACTGCCGGTAGAAGTCGAGATTCCTTCTCTTAGGGTCATGAGAGATGTTGAGCTGGATGAAAACGAATGGGTATAGAATCGGCTGGATCAGCTGGAACTTATTGACAAAAAGAGATTAACGGTTGTATGTCATGGTCAAGTATATCAGCAAAGGATGAGGAAAGATTTTGATAAGAGGGTATGACCTCAGTGTTACAAGCCAGGTGACCTTGTGCTCAAGAGGATAATTCTTCCCCAGTGAGATTCCAGGGGCAAGTAGGTTCCAACTTATGAAGGTCATTTCGTGGTCAGAAAAGTTTTCTCTTGTGGAGCGATGATGCTCACGTCTAAGGATGGAGAGTACTTCCCTCTCCCTGTGAATGCTGACATAGTTAAAAAATACTTTGCATAAAAAAATAATAAGAGCCCGCTAAACTGAAAACCCGAAAGGGCGGTTTAGGAAAAAAGAGGGTGTCCTGGTGAATCGAAAACCCGAAAGGGCGATTCAGGCAAAAGTTAGGGACTTAAAGAAAATGACTATGCTCAGCATGAGATTCTTTGTTTCTTTCCTTCGTTCCGCTCCTGGCATAAGCTCGAAGCTAATCCAAGAATGTCTTGTCTGAAGGCAGGAAGATGAGAGTCATCAGAGTCATAGCAGAGTCGGGACTCGATGGATATTCACATTCACATTGCCATTTGTAAACACTTGTTTGTTTTTCAATTTCTTGCTTCCCAGTGTAAATTCCTTTTTCACAGGCAGATTTCTCAAAATCAATAAAATATCTTCTTTCAAGTATACGAATGCTTTTCTTTTCTTTTTTTGTTTTGTTTGCAAAAACGTCCAATATTCTGATAAGCATGTGCATATAAACTTCGTGGACCTTACACAGATATGGTAATCTAAATCATAGTTGGCTGATCGCTTGAAATGCAGATAACAAACGCAACCACCGCTGCGTAAGGGGCATGTTTGGTTCTATGTTTGATGAATCTCTCCTTCACTCTGTTGGCGTTTGCCTTGCCATTTTGTTTCACAGCTCCGGGCTGTTGGTAAAAATCATGGGTCAGGATAATATCATGGTTACGGCAAGTCGGTGGGACCAGTGAACCTGGTTGGAGATACTTCTTCCCCATAATGGCTTTTATTACGTTTCTTTGTCGTGATTTCATGTGTCATCTTGATTGATTGTTTTAAGCATTATCTGCATATAGGATTTTGTTTATAGCTGAATGTCAGTCTTGATGCGCTGAATGTTTTTGCCTAAAAAACATTTTTTTCCATACAAAATCACTCTTTAATTGTTCTCCGGCCATTTTGATACCAACTGTGTCAATTCTTTCGCATGACCAAGAATTTGGAGGAGGAAGTTTAGCTAAAAAACAATGACTGTAGTGGTATGCTTTTGAGTAGAACCCTGTTGACGATGTACATGAATTGTTTCAATCCCCAAACACCAGAGATATAATGGAGTTAGACCCTCGTTAACCCCTCTGAGCCTTCGAAGTAGGAGTTTCCTTTTTCCAAAAAAAAAACTTTTTTTACTAGGGGCAGGGTAGATGTTTCGTTGATTTGACCAAGCATCCGAATTTCAGAAGGAATGACCCATTTGAGGATCACCACATTTTATATTTCATATCATGAGATCAGGAAAATTTCTAAACCACGATGTTTGTTTCCTCACAAAATCCTGAGGTCGAGATCGAATCGATACAGTAATGGCTATCCCTCGCTGACCAAGGAATGAGGCATTTATTTTCTTCAAAAAAAAGAGAAAGAAAGAAAAAGCTCAAAGACCTAAAGTCACGTGGACTTGTTCAAAGTGGGAAACAAGAATAAGAAAGAAACAAAAAGCCCCGCTAAGTCGAAACTTGAAAACAAGTCGCTTAGGCAAAAGTTAGGGCATCCCGCTGGACTCCCAAAAATGGAAATTCAAGAGATTTTGTCCAGGAAAAGTTAGGGAAAAGAAAGTTAAGGCAAAAAAAAAAGAATGAAAAATATTCAATAAAATTTTCATCAAAGGAAGAACAATAATGTCAAAAAAAACCAAAGCAACAAAAGTCAAGTGACAATCACGTTGGAGAATTTCTCGTGATCACCCAACCATTATAAATCCTTTTGAAAGGTGAATGCATGTGAAAAGACAACTGAATTTAGGACAGGAGAATATCACGAAGGGGGCGGGCACCAAATAATTTGAGCCTTGAAATTTTATTTTTCCAAAAGAACCTTGAACCAGGCCACGTTACAACCTTTAAAAGTCCTAACTTAAACGGGGGATTAACTCGAAAGCATACTACAACAGGATAACATTTCCTAAACTCCCCAAATATGTGTTGCATAGCCGTGTTGGTATCTTATCACCCGCGTTTTGAGTCGTTTTCAAAAAGGGGAAGAAAAGTTTTTAAAACGTTTTTGAACTCTAGCCAGTGATTCATTCACAACAGAGATGCGACACTTTGTTAAGTTCTTCAAGGTTTAAATAATTATCGCATCAGGTCTATCATTCTCAATAAACATCTTTCTGTATGCAAAACAATTGTTTGACATTAAAAGAGTTTACACGTTGAACGCCCGTAAAGAGCTTAATGATGGTCAAGAAGGGAATGTTCGGCTCTCTTCTGTTTTGACGGAGCCCATGTTTGTGCAGGACTCTGTTGATCCCCTGTGAAGTTTCGTTTCCCCTGTGAAGTTTCGTTTCCCCAGTGAAGTTTCCTTTCCTCGGTGAAGTTTCATTTCAGCAGCAAGGTTTTGTTACTCCAGGAATCTTCTTTCAAAAGCTTCATGCTAAGACTTCAAGTTTGGATATGTTACACATCCCCAGTGGAGTCGTTAAGTAGGAACCCGCATTCTGAAGAAGTTTCAACTCCCCAACGAATTTTCCAACAGGGATCCCCCGCTTTGACCTCTCGGTGCCCAGCCGATATGTTGATCGGGGCATCCTTTTGTTTAGGATCTTCTCTTATTCCCCAGTAAGGTTTTGATACCGTGTGACTATCTGCAGGATTCGTCCTTTGGTTGCATTCCAAGAGAATATCTCTCCAGCGAGATAATCTTCAATAGAGTTCTATCTCTCCAGTGAAATCCCACCTCTTCAGCAGAGTTTTGTTCCCCCAACAAAAGTTTTTCGTCCTTTTCCGGAAGTTGCAGTGTCGACCTGATCTTCCCCGAGAATTCGCAATTTATTTTTACATCTCCTCTCTTTGTTTATGGCCTGTTTCTGCTGGTCGCTCGTTTGTTCCCCCACGAAGTTCCATCTCTTCGAGTTTCCCTCTCCAGTGGTCCCCCGTATTTTCTCCTCTCCTTTGGATTTTGCAATTTATTTTTGCAAGTCATGTCAGATGTTGACCCCTTGGTTGTTGGCTTCTCAATTGGCCATTCCCTAGTGAGACTTTTAAACATGCATCATTACATTGCATCTACCAAAACGCATAACATTTTCATTGTATGGAGCATTGCGCTATAAAAAAAATTCAAACGTGCATCGGAACATAAGTTATTATTATTTCCATCATCCCTAGTGATTTGCTAATACTTCGGATTTAATCCCCAGCGAGGTCTTCGTCCTCATAATCTCAGTTTTCTCCCTATAACAATATCCTTTTGACGTCAGTCATTTGTTTGTTTGAGTGTCTACTTTAGACTATAGCTTAGTTTCTCCCTGACGCGGTCTTCTCGGGTTTAGTCTTTACTACCCTCTTTGGTTCATTCCAATATCTATTGGTGCATCTTTTTGAATACCAGTTTCGCCCTGATATTCGTTTTTTGCAGGTTTTTAGGTGTACGCCCTAATCTTATCGCTTTGGGTCGAGTTTCGCCTCGTCGCCTGTGCATGAAATCCAGTTTCGTCCTGGTACTCATCTAGTTTAGTGTTGTCTAACTAGTTGGTGAGTCGAGTGTCGTCTCTTTTTTTTTGCTTTCCTACCCTGGACTCTTTGACGGTGTTCATTTATCGAGTGCAGTGCTCGTGATGCGTCCTTAGTTTGAAACCAGTCTCCTTTGTTCCTTGGATTCTCCTATCAGTTTTCGTCACTGTTTATCCATTGATCTGAGACCAGCAGGTGCTCTGAGAAACATGCACTCTCATCACTTCGCTTTGGGTCGAGTTTCGCCTCGTTACCCGTGCGTGAAATCCAGTTTCGTCCTGGTACTCATCTAGTTTAGTTTCGTCTAACTGGTCTTTGAGTCGGGTTTCGTCTCGCTTTTGTTCCTCATTTCTGAGATTCTTTCAGTTCCTTCATACTGTCTATCTTAGTTGAGTTTAGCAAGTGCTCCTAGAATAACGTACTCTAGCCACTTTTGCTTTGGGTCGAGCTCGAGTTTCGTCTCCTCACCCGCGTACTTTTCCTGTTACAGAGCTTAGTCTCGTCTATACTCTATTGGTTAAGTTTTGTCTCACCCCTTCCTTTTGAAGCCCAGTTTTGCCCTGGCCCGTTTGTCTGGAAGTTTAGTTGCACCTATCCTTCTCTTGTTTTCGTTTTGTCTCAACCTGCATTGCAGTTTCATTCTGACGCATGTTTTGGGAGTTTTCTGTTTCTGTTTCTTTCAAGAGTGTAAATTTTCGGGTTCTTTCGTATTCAAACATCGTCAACTCTGAACGCTCGAAAGTTATCACTTTTCTCACTTATCATGTTGAAGATATTTGAATAGGGGCAGCTATTGCACCCTAAAATTTACCCTCTTTATTTAGGCTTATGTTTCATCATGAACATCATAGTGCATTGCATTCATACATTGTGGTAGGATCAAAGTACTTTGATTATCAAGTCTTCCTCAAGCTCTGAAGGTTGATTGCATTGACAAGTTGCCCAAAAATATCTTACCATCTAAATTTCTGAATCTTTCAGGCACAAAAGCTATTACATGTCTCAAGATCCTTCATCCATCTTTCACCTCCTTTTGGTCTCATGTCCAAATTGGCAAGGAATCAAGAGTTATGGCCTTCTGAAGTTACAAAATTATAGGTTATTTTTCATTGAAATTTGGCAAATGTGCAAAATGGCATTTCTTGCAAACTCAAGTTTTAGCCCTTCTTCTTACTTCTAATCAAGACCCTTGGTGATTTGTGACTTGCTGAGCCCCATTATATACTCACTATTTCGTGCCCCATATGGTATTGCACATGTTGGAATCAAAAAATGCAAAACTTGTTCAAAATGGCCAATTCACCAACACTCTCTCATTTCAAGTAATCGTGGGCTGGCATGTTGAGCATGCATTTTCTGACTTCATTTGGCTCACAAAAATCATAAAAGGCATAAGAATGCACGAGCAAAAGGCATGATTCACTATGCACCCCATTTTTGGCCAAAATTCCCAATCCTGTCCTCCAACGGATTTAAGGACAAACTTCCACTTCTAACCTTCTCTACAAGATCTATATAAGTGAAATCAAGCAAAGAGAGAGGGAGAGAACGTGCCATTTTCAAGAACTCTAGATCTGAAATTTTCTTCCATCTTCTACAACTTGATTCGATTCTCTCAATTCCTTGGTGTTTTCTTCAAAAATTTTGTGGATTCTGCTTCAACAAAGCAAGTAGATCAAGCTAGCACCATTAGATTGCAACTAGAGTGAAGGAGACATTAGATCCGTTTTTTCTCAAAGGTATGAAATATCAACTTTGAATTCTGATTTCTAGCCATGCCTCGTGTGATTTAAGTTCATGATCATGTTGTTTGAAGTCTATGGAATGATTTTGAAGCTTTATAGCGTTTAATTTGATGAATTATGCATGTTTGGATGTTCTGAAACTAGCGACTCAGAAGGTTTATGTTCATGTTCATGACTTGATTGTGGATAATGTGGTTGATGATTTCATTTGATTCGAATTGCTATGGATTCCTTACGATGCTAGCTTTAATTTGCCTTTGATTTCATGAAAAATGATGCAAAATTGAGCATGTTATGTTGATATGAAAGTGAGCCCTAATCCTAAGATATGCGCGCGTTTTTGATCCATCCGGAGGTTGAAGATGATGTGGTGGCACATCATGATTGGTCCGTTTGAAATTTTTGGATTATTTGAATTTTTGTTTTATAATTTGATTTCCATGATTTTATTTCTTGCTCAAAAATGATTGGAAAATTCTGAAAAAATTGTCATAAATTCAAAATAATATTCCTGACTTTGTGTACTTTTTTGATAATTTTTTGAAAATATTTTGATTGGTTTAAAAATTGTTAGTTTTAATTAATTAATTGATCAAAGTTATTTTTATTTTAATAGTTCCTTTGACCTAAAAAATCCACAAAAATTATTTGAGACTACTAAAATAATGTGAAAATTGATTCTGACTTTAGTTCACCATTTTTCTTATTTTTTGATTAAAATTTAATTTCAAAGGTTATTTGTAATATTTGTTTATTTTTTTTTTATTTTTAATACTTCTATTAATTCAAAAATTCCAAAAAAAATCATGTAATTTTGTTTTTAATCATAGAACCTGATAATATTTTTGTTTTCCATTTTTTGTGATTTTTGGTTATGTTTTGCATTTTCCTGCCCTTAAATAATAATTTCATTATTAATGGTTTGTTTTTTTTGTTTTTAATATTTTCCTTTTATCCAAAAAAATCACAAAAATTCAGGGATGTATGTTTTTAGTCCTAATATTTGAATATAATTTTGGTTGGCCATTATTCTGACTTTTTGATGTAAATATCATTTTGATATGTGGATATTTGTTAATTACCTAATTATTTGAATACTAATTTCTTTCTTGTCTTTTCCTAATTCAAAAAAATATGAAAAAAATGTATTTTCTGACATTTATGGTTTCTTGATATTTTTCATGACCTTGGTTTGATTTGTTTGAGTTTTAACCCTATTTAATTAATATTTGGGTTTAAAAGTCAAAATCTAGGGTTTTGTTGCTTATGGTACAAGTTTCATGTTCAAAACCCCTATGCCCTGGATTTTCTATAGGATTCAAGTCTTGTTTAGGGTTCATAACTGTATTGGGAATTTGAAAAATATTTTTCTTGAATTACTTGACTTTGTTTGGAATTTTTCCACAAATAATTTTGAAAACTTGTCTAGTTTGGTAGTTTTGCCAACTAGTCTTGAATTTTGAACTTCATTTGGCCTCTTCCTCAAACATTCATGAACTTAGGGCTTGCATTATGACTAAACTTCCAAGATGTTAAGATTATTTTGGTTTGAATTATGGATCCTTGTTTCTATTTTTGGTGTAATTTTGAAGTGAAGGTACCCAATTATGTTTGCATGTTTGGTTGCAATTTGGTTGATGGCCAATGAACTTGAGTGAGGCCTATAATTAGGAACCTAATGATCATGTTGGTTCTGAATTGTCAATAATAGCTCAAACCATTTCACTTGTAAGCCTCATGTTTGAATATTTTGAACCATCTAGTGCATTATGTAGGTTTCATTTCTTATTGTGTTCATGAAGTTGTGTTTGAATTAGCCATGCATGATTAAGATATGTTTGCTACTGACCTCCATGGTTCTTATTCATATTATTCACAAGCTCTTATGATCCTTGATTGACACTCAATTGTCAATTCAACATGGTGATAGGAAAGAACAACATTCCTTTGATTCTTTTGACATAATCTATGCATATGATTGTCTCCTCTTGCTTATGATGTCTAATATTTGGTAATTGCCACCATGATTATTCTCACTTATTCATCTTTTGGAATACTAACTTGGTTGTTGAATGTGCAAGGTGCTCTGAGAAAGTTGCCACTTTTGGCTTGAGGCTTTTGTGTTCCACTTTATTTGTGGAACACAGTTTATTATATTGGCATTATTCTTGTGCTTGGCATGCTTGATGGTTTATACAGGATACATATATCTATGATTACGAATGCCATGCATCGCCCATGGGATTTATTCATATCTGATAATTTGCTTACATCTTGATGGTGCAATTACTGACTCAATTTGTCTACTGATGCCAACTTGCTTGAAGTTTCTCTGGGTTTCTTTTATTCTTGCTTGACTGCTACAAATAGTTATCTGTTTGGTATTATATCACATCCTTTCTCCCATCTTCATTCTGCATAAATCATTGACTGCATGATGGGACCTCTGTTGCTGATATATGTCAGGAGGCCCTCTGGTTTTTTGTCTGATTTTTATGTGTTGCGTTTGTTTGTTGATCGATGAGTCACTCAATTTAGACATTGAGATCACGACTTCGCTCTCATTGCATGTTCCCTATAGGATGTTTATTTCTTTTCATCTTTAATTGTTGATTCATGAGTCACTCAATTTAGAAATTGAGATCACGACTTCGCTCTCATTGCATGTTCCCTATAGGATGTTTATTGCTTTTCTTCTTTAATTGTTGATCGATGAGTCACTCAATTTAGACATTGAGATCACGACTTCGCTCTCATTGCATGTTCCCTATAGGATAGTTTTGTTAAGCTCCCTTTGGCATGTTGATTAATATAGGAATCCATGTATGCTAACATAGGATAGGATTTTCCTTTATCCTCAACCTTAGGGTCAACCATTGTATGATAACACTAGGGATAGTACTAGGTTAGTTTTCCTTAGTTTTTTTCCCCTTCTTTGCATCTTGCATCTTAAAACAAAATATTGTTTTCTTGGTAAATCATAAGAACACCTCTAATGAACTCAAATTCTTCTTCAGAATAAAAGATACAAACCAATTCTATTAGTTTGTGTGCCTCTTGGCTTTGCTTTTAAACATGTTTTATTGATGTTTCACCATCTTTGCCATGATATCTTGTTATCTTGAAGCCGATGTTTCGTCATCGCACATGTTTGTTATCCTACTTTGATTCTCAATATCATTGTTAGGTGTGATGTTTTGTCATCCGTTTTATTGATGTTTCACCATCTTTTCCATGATATCTTGTTATCTTGAAACCGATGTTTCACCATCGCACATGTTTGTTATCCTACTTTGATTCTCAATATCATTGTTAGGTGTGATGTTTTGTCATCTGTTTTATTGATGTCTCGCCATCTTTGCCATGACTTTGTTATCTTTTAGCCGATGTTTCGTCATCGCACATTTGTTTGAAGCCGATGTTTCGCCATCTCACATGTTTGATTATCTAACTTTGATTCTCAATGTCAATGTTATGTGTGCTATTTTACCATTTGATGTTTTGCCATCCTTGACATGTTACTATGTTATTATTTAGTCCATGTTTGTTCACCTCATTTGTTTGATTGTTTTACTTTATGTTTTACCATCTTGACTATCTTTGTTTGTCTTAATTAAAAAACACAAATCAACCAAAACACGTAAGCCGAACTACGACTGCTCTGATTCCTTAAAAGGGATACGTAGGCATTGGGGTAGGGCCCAATCGAGCACATCTTTTTTATTTTCTCTACATTGTTTTCCTCTTCCTTTTTCATGCATTCCCTTTTCAGTTCTAAACCATAGACATAAGATTTGACCACACCCATTAGATTAGACAACAAGAGTGGATACCGTAGAGTACTATGGGCGTGTGGGGTGATAATACCTTCCCCTCACGTAACTGACTCCCTTACCCGATCTCTCAGTCGAAAGACCGTGATTTCTCCCTTTCCAGGTTTTCTCGATGTTTGCCTTTCCCTCCATATGGGATAAAAGACGTTCGACGGTGACTTCATTGTTTGATGATTTTCAGCTGGTAGTTTCAACTCCTCTTCTCCATGAACGGTGATAATCTTCCCTTGAATTGGACACTTCAGCATTTGGTGCAACATAGAATTAACATCGCCAGCATTGTGGATCCACGGTCTTCCTAGCAAGCAGGAATACGAAGGGCGAATATCCATTACATAAAAGTTGAGTTAAATGTTTGGGTTCCAACCTTTATGGGGATATCCACTTCCCCATGCACCATCCTTTTTGAGCCGTCAAAGGCCCTTACTACTATGTTGCTTGGATTTAATGTCAATCCCTCACAGTCAAGCCTATCAAGAGCCTTTTTAGGCAATACATTCAGATATGAGCCAGTGTCCACCAAAACATGAGCCAAGGTTATGCCCCCACATTCAACTGAAACATGCAATGCCTCATTATGCTTCCTTCCTCTTGGCGTTAAATCAGCATCCGAAAAACCTAGATCATTATCTGCAGTCAAGCTGTCTACATAGTCTTGGAACTGATCAGGAGATGTTTCTTGGGGTACATGGGAAGTTTTCAGGAATTTTACCAAGGCTTTTTGCATGCGCCTCAGAACATAGTAGTAAAGCTAACATGGAAATTTTGGATGGAGTTTTCCCCAGTTGCTCGACTACATTGTAGTCGCTTCTTTTTATGATCTTTAGAATTTCCTCCATCTCTTTCCGGGAGGTCTCAGGGATAGCCAATGATTGTGCCTTCGTCTGGACAGGCTCAATCAGAATACTTTTACCTTGAGTCTCGGTGAACTCGGCAGTAGGAATGTCAATAGGAGTGATAGCAGGGATTGTAACAGCTTTGTCAGTTGGAGTATTAGCAGAGATGATTTTAGGACTGGGAATAGCCTTTGGAGGAGCAACAACAACAAGAATGATTACGGGTCCAGAAACTGCTTTTGGGAGAGAAATTTCTGGAGAGAATATCCTTCCGCTTCGGGTAATCTTGCTAGTCCCTACAATATTACTGATATCAGAATCATCCTTCTCAAAACTTGAATCTTCAGCAGCTGGCCAATCTTGCTTGATATCGTGGTAGTAAATATCCCCTCCATAATTCCACAGTACAATTTTGTTTGACAAATACGGAATCGGTCCAGGCATTGTAATTATTAAAGGAGCTACTTTTGAAACTGATGTAATTCTAATGGGTCTTTTGGTGGAGACCATGGAAGAATTGTCGGAAATGGTCACGATGGAAACATCATTATATGAAACAGGTGGAACAAAAGTCTTTTCAAACAAAATCTCCTTGTTATCTATTAGGAACTGAACGCCTGCTTTTAACAAAGGGCAACTGGTTGGTAAGGACAAACATAAATGACAGCTTTCATCACAGCCTAGGAAAACACTGGAATTCAATAATTTCTTTTTTATAGTCAGGAGTGGGGTCATAAGTTCATCAACTGAAGTAACAAACATATCTTCCTCAATAGCTTTGGTATTATGGTTGTGCTTGGGCATAGGGGCAGAAATGACATTGGGCTTTTCTGGCGCACAAATTCAATCTCTTTGGTTTCAAGGAGGTCTTGTACTTTGTTCTTTAGAGCACAACAATTGTTAGTGTCATGGCCGGGACTCTCAGAATGGTATGCGCAGCGGGCATTAGGATGATAGTGAGGAGATGTTGTGTTAGGAATCTTTGGAGCTTATTTCAAAGTCACTAGGTTGGATCTTAATAGATGTGGCAATACTTGAGACAATGTCATGTTAATTCTGGTGAACTGTCTGACTGGTCTTTCCATTCTTGGCTGATTTTTTCTTTGCTGATTAGGCACATGTTTAGGAATCATAACAGCCCCCACCATTGGACGGCGTTCAGCCCTATCTTGATTTCTTTGAGGATAAACAACAACCACTTCTTTCTTTCCAATAAACGGCTTCCTTACAGCAGCAGAGGATGCATCTTTTTGAATCTTTCCACTTTTTATCATGGCTTCTACCCTCTCTTCGGTCAATATCAGTTCAGTAAAACCTGCCGATGAACTCCCAATTAGGTGATTGAAGAAGGGGCCAGACAAGGTGCTCAAAAACATGTCTACTAATTATCTTTCAGATAGGGGAAGTTGAACTCTTCCGACCAAATCTCTCCATTTTTTCACATAGTCCTTGAAGCCTTCACTTGAAACCATGGCCATACTCTGGAGCTGAGTACGGGTAGGCGCGAGATCAGCGTTCTATTGGTATTGTTTGTAAAAGGCTACAACAAGATCTTCCTAGTTATGAACATTGGCTCTTTCTAACTTATAAAACCAATCAAGTTGAGTTCCAAACAGACTGTCTTGGAAGAAGTGTACCCATAAATATTTGTCAGCGGTATGGGGCTGGATTTTCCTCACATAGGATCGGAGATGCATTTTAGGGCATGAAACTCCGTCAAATTTGACGAACACAGGTGCTTTGAATTTTGGAGGAATGACAATTCCGGATACTAAGCCCAACTCCTCAAAGTCCAAACCAGGCACTTTTTTCATTGCACTCAAACGTTCTTCTAGATGCTTATACTTGTCATCAGCTGGAGGGTATTGTTCTTCAGAATAGTCTTCTTCTTCCTCTTCCTCTTCTGAATCAGACTGAGAAACTATTTCCTTTCCCTTACCATCTTGATTGTCTTTATCGCCGGATGTCATTGCAAAGTCTAAGGCCCTTCTTGTCTGCCCTTTGAATCTTCTTCCCATGTTCAGAATTTCAGTTATCTTCTTCGTCTTCTTTTTCTTCTCCTCAACCAGCAAGGTCTTCAACTCTTCTTGTCCTTTGGCCAGAGTTAAGAACAATTGTTGAAACTGTACATTCTGAGCTTGGAGGCCCTTCACCATTTTCTCAAGATCCATCTTACTTAAATAAACAGTAGAGAGATTAGGAGACTTGTTGCAAGAAACCTGCTTATGTTATGATGAATGATAAATGCGTATGCAATGATTTCAAGGTT
Source organism: Vicia faba (assembly GCA_948472305.1). Classification (NCBI taxonomy): domain Eukaryota; kingdom Viridiplantae; phylum Streptophyta; class Magnoliopsida; order Fabales; family Fabaceae; genus Vicia; species Vicia faba. The sequence goes on from OX451740.1 coordinate 967,547,816, forward strand.
TTTAAGATTCAAATTCGTTTTAGACAAAAAGGAAACACACGTTATATTAATAAATTAAAGCTTGAGTACATCAATGCCTCCTTGGGAAAAACAAATACAATAAACTTTAAGATAGAAAGGTAGTACGCATCCTCTTTGGTGCAATGTAGGCATTCAGAGTCTGCTCCTCATGAAGTAGCCTAGTGAGTTCCAAAACCTTCTTCTCGCTTGCGTAGATTGGGCTTCGAAAGTATCTCTCTCCCCCTTGAGTTGTATCTAATCTCTTTGTAGGTTTTCAAGAGAGGTGGGAATGTCAGGATGTAGGATAGTGTATGGAACATCTCCTTCCATGACAGGCTCAATGATTACTAGGAGAATGGAGGGATAAGGCATCATAAGACTCTGAGCACGAGTTCGTACCCATTTGAGGTAAGGCTCAAGAGGGATGGAATTTTTATGCACCAAAGTCTTGCTATCTACCTTGTTCAACATCCTCCAAGCTCGGATAAATCTCTGGCGAAGACCTTGATCGTCGTTGTCGTAGTCAAATACCAAACCTTGAATCAGCATCTCGTGTGGGCCATCCCTTCGGGTGTAACGAAACTATCTTAAGGCTAAGAAGGGGTTGTAGGTGATACCTCCCCTAATGCCAAGTAAAGGGACATTAGGAAATTCTCCACAACGGTCGACAATAGTAACATTCTCTATGGATCGGGAGCACCAATGAATGTCTGAATGTTTGAGTGCCATCAACCTTTATGACCACCTTGAACCTTTCTCATTTTTTAATACAGAATGGGGAAGATGTTAAATAAACCATCTTGCCAATATAGGAGTGAAACACATAAGGACACCTCATTTCCTCATTGTGCGAGTGTGAAAAGAGTGTAGGATGTCTCCTAGCAATGTAGGCACCGGGTTGCGGGATATGAATATTTTGACGGTGTTCACATCTATGAGTTGGTCAAAATTTGGAAACAAAACCATCCCATAGATGAGGAGAGCCACAATTTCCTCAAAGGCTTGCAAATCCAAGGAATTCCAATAGCTTTGGGCTTTCTCAAACAAGAACTTTTCTAGGAAGCCCTTGACACCACTCCTTGTTTCCCAATGAGTTGTGATATCAGATGAGTGCAAGTGCAGAGCTTGAGCAATCTCTTTTGGCTTTGGGTCTCTTTTTGTACCGTTGAAAGGTAGTTGATTGAGAATGGGAATCCTCAAGAGTCGGGAGAATTCTTCTAAAGTAGGCACAAGTTGATAGTCAGGGAATGTGAAGCAATGGTGTAAAGGATCAAAGAACTGAAAGAGCACCTTCATCATGTCCTCATCTGTGTTAGAGGTGACCAAGTTGAGTAGGCGACCATGTCCCTCGGTGAATGGAGAGTTTTCAGGAATCCTTGAAGCTAGCTCCTTAAGTTGTTGAGGGATCCTTACAAGGTTGACTTGAATAGTTTTCCTGCGAAGAGAATCCATATCCTACAAAACAAGAACAAAGATGAATCCCAAAATCCTTGAAATGGTTAGTGAATGTGTATGATGTTATGATGTTCATGATGTTATGTACAAGTATGTATATACAAACAAAATAAACAAGTTTTCTAGGTTTAAGCTTGCAGGGAGTTTTATAGGTAAGTACCCTCTTGAAGTTTAGTTGGCTCAACCTGTCCTAGTAATAATAACTGGGTTCTAAAGAGCTCAATATCACTGGTTTGTTTCCTCGGTCATTGTTTCAGCACAAGCCTCTTTAATGGCGACCGAAATATCCCAAGAAACAAAAACTCAATGAGAGTAGTATCGAGTATCTTCTAACTTCGGACTGCACCAAAGCCGGTCATCTCACTATATCCTAAAGGCCAAGTTGGTCAAGTAAAGGTTCTAAAAGTTCATTAGTTCTTCATGACATCACTCAGCGGCCCTGTATTCTCCTTAACTACTCAAGGGCTACCGGTACCCACAAATATGTCACACTAATGTAGCTATTGCTTAGACCATGTCGGTATACTCCACACAGTTTCCACAATGTATTGCTACTTACCTATAAGGTATCCCAAATCTGGGTAGAGGATTCAAACCCAAACAAAGAACCATAATGTAAAGCATACAAGTCAAGCAATGAAATCAAGTAAATGTGATCTAACCCTAAGGTAACCCCACTTTAAGAATCTTCCCCAACAAAGTCGCCAGTTCTATGATACGGTGGGAGAACTGACTTGAAGGTTTTGCGTTTTATCGCAAATGTTGCGGTTAGCAAGAGTCGCCACCAACTTTTCTTTTATCCAAAAGGAAAGGTGAAAAAGCACAGGAAATACCTCTGAGATTATTTCTTGAGTTCGGGGGGTAGATTATGAAAAGGGAAGGTATTAACACCCTTTTCATCCATGGTTATCCATGGGCTCTTAGTTACTTGCTAGATCACTTGCTTTTGTTTGAAATTGTGCTTTGTGTGGTTTTTTTTAAAGTATTTTGTAAAGAGGCCATTGTTTAGGCAATCTTTGTAATAATTCTCGTTCGTAATAATGTATACAAAGATGTTGATCTTTTGAAAGTGTTTTTAAGTTTTGTAAGATGTTTTGAAAGTGTAAGTGTTTGTTTTTGAAAATAGCAAGGATGTTTGTCTTGAAATGAAGCAAGTAATTAGGAGCAATCTACCTACTCAAAAGTCTTTCTTGTTCATTTTCTTTTCCTTTGACATTGTTGTCTTACCATTGATTTGGTAAGCAACCATATCTTTGGATGTAAATGAGACGGGCGTGGTTCATCGTATAACCATGATTAGCAATGTTGCAAGGTATCTTAGCATTCTTTTTTAGGGACCAAGATCATTTGTAAGGCAACTTAGATAGCATCATTGAGGTACTATGATCTTGTATTTTCTTATTTTGGCTAAGATACCTTACATGCGTAATATGGCCATTTTGTATAAGGAAACCAAGTGGAATAACCCTAGGGGTGCTTGTGTAAAAGTGTATTATTTTCATGCTTGTTTTTGTCTTGAATTAGGGTTTTATAAGTATTGGTTTTAGTCTTTCCATACAAACCCTAATTACTAGCATGTTATATAAAAGCGATAAATTGTGAAATTTAAAGTTACTACGCTATTACAACATTTGTGGGGAGGGGGGGGGGGGGTATACAAATTCAATGGGGATTTATAAGAATATAAACCTAGTTAATCTATTACAACCAAATTGAATGGGTATTAATGTACAAGGAATTCAAATAAATAATGTACAAAAATGAACAAGTATGCAATAATGTGAAGCTAAAGAAAAATGAGTATTTGTTTGATTTTTTAGAGAAAAGGATGTTTGTCTTAATATAATTAAATTAGAGAAAAATAATTAATAAAAAGGAATTTGTTTAATGAATGAATAAAACCCTAGTTCTATTAATCAAAAGAAAATAAGTTTAAAAAGGTATTTTTTAGTATATACTTTTTATGTCTTGAAAATATTTATAACATTATAAATTATGTTTAGTCTTTTTATTATATAAAAAATAATGTATTTAAATTAATATGAAAGAAAATAACAAATAATCTAATTTTATTTATATTTACAAGATAATAAGTAAAAAATAAATAAAGTATAATTAATGAAATTTTTTTTTGTGAGAAAAATAAAATAAAATAAGTCAAAATATAAATCTATCATTTTTGTATTTTATGATTTTTTTTAGTATTTAGAAAATATATTTAAGAAAAATAAAAATGAAAATTAAAAAAAGAAAATAAATAAATTTAGCCCAGGGGTGTCAATGGGAAATAGGGAGGTCAACTAGCAAAAATAAAAAAATAAGCCAGGCCCAAAGAGGCCCAGCGCTCTATAAACAAAAAAGTCAGAATTTGTAAAACATGTAAAAATGCAAAAGGGTACCACTGGGGCTCGAACCCAGGTCCCATAGGTTACAGGCGCGTGCTTCTACCACTGGGGTGGCTATACATCCGTTAATATAAATAAAACAATAAATATGTAAGGAAAAACGCACCCTGAAGACTTCATCTTCAACCTCCAGCCAGACCAACTCTAACTTGTTTATTTCTCATCAAAAATTAAAACTGTAAACATGAAACTTGTAGCAAATTTTCTCACGATTCCAGAAATGTAAAGTATTAAAACTATAGATCAAAGATAAGCATGAATTTTAATGGCCCTAGTCGGAACCCTAAAAATTTTAGAAGTTTTAGTTTCAAAATTCTCTAAGCTCAAGCAAAATTAATGGAAACTATGGACATGGTTAACTTTAAGGCAATGATATCTACATGTTTTGTTCACAAATAAACTATTGATGATGCTTGTATGAAGAGTTCCAAGTTGAGAAAACGTACCTCAAAACTGGAAATCGTGTTTGGAGTTTGAGCTTGTTTCAAGCAGTGGTGATGATCATGTTAGCTTCCTTGAGGTCCTAGGAAGCTAATGCAATGGTTTGCTTGAGTTGAGAGTGGCTGAAATGACTTGGAGAAGTCAATGTTCAATGCTCTATTTTTGGTTATGGAGGATATGGTAAATGGTGTTACAATAATGAAACAGGGACAGGGATATGTTATACTTGATGTAAGGAAGCTTTAGAAACTAAAAAGCCAAGAAACGCACGAGGGAAATATGAGTTTGAAGTCCAAGGTCAAAAACTGTGCAACAATGGAGTTTTTGGGAAATTTATGATTTGAGAGAGTTTTGGTGTATTTCAGGGTGTTCAAGCTCGTCCTCTAGCTCACAAATAGTGACTCTATTTATAAGCAACAAGTTTGGAGACCTCTTGTTGATCAGAATTCAAAATCACAAGTTTATGTGTAATATGTGATTTTAGAGAAATTCAAGTTTCCATGCCTTGTACTTGGTTCATAGAGTTGTTAACCACTTTAAACACAATACTTATGACTTTATGGATAGAGTGTAATCAAGGAAAACAAGTTGGGAGCTCAAGAAGCTGACTTTATGCATAAAGCTTGCTTTACAAGAATGGATATGTTACTTTCTCCCTAAAATGGCAAATTGATTTGGACAAAGCTTGAAACACATGGATAAAGGCATAATCAGTTGTGTAAACCATTAATTATGGAGTGAAAAACAATTTTGAGGCCTGTAAAGTTAGGATTATGCAGCATGGCTATGGATTTGGTTCATATGTTCATAAAAAATGACTTGTAATTCAAGTGACAAAACCCTAACTTCATCTCTCCGATTCTCCCTCCTCAAGAATGATCTCAAGGAGTTCTTAGACATTTTGGAAAGCTTGCAATATTCTCTACAACCCATCTTTGAATTTATTTTGAGGATTACCCTTGGAACCATATGAAAAAGTGCCATGAAGTTAGGTCAAAATCCTGATCAAATTAGGGCAAAATTTCACTAAGTGTTTAGTTTCATGACCACATGTTGATAAATTTATAATTTGAGATCCAAGCATTTTTAGAAGGAGTTGTGTAAAGAAAAGTTGTAGATTTCATGTTGGAAGTTTCTCTTTAATCATCTTGCATCATGGTGAAAATTTTGTTCAAAGTTATGAAAAAACATGAAATTTCCAACACTTAGAAAAATTTCTAAGTTTAGAAATTTTGACTTTTCAAAATGAAATATTGACTTTTTGATTTCTTGATGAATAAGTTTCATATTTTGACATGTTTTGATGAATTATGATCTTTTCCACTTGAATTTGACTAAAAAGTCAAAGTATGACTTTTCAGTATACAGTTGACTTTTGATCAGTTGACTGCAAAATTCATCTGTCAATCCAATGGACTTGCAATGTTTTGAACCATGTAATTAGGTCAAAATGATTCAATTGGACTATTGTGATCATGCCTTAAACCAATTGACCATTTGCCAGGTCAAAAATTAGAAATTTCCCTTTCCTAGTCAAAACCCTAATTTTGACCATTTTGCCCTTTTAGAGATTTGGTCAAATTTCGTGAGGAATTATGGTCCAAACTTGATCAAATGATACATATGAGTCTAAAGTGTTGATGTGGACCAAAAATTATTAATTTTGACTGTAAATTGGCCATGGTTGACTTTTTCCCTAATACAACTGATTTTTAGGTCAACTGCTCAATTGACTGATCAAAAATGTGATCCAAGGCTTGAAACTTGACATGAGTAAACTAGGGGGTCCATAATGATCCATTAAAATCATATGGGGCATAGAAGGTCCAAAAATCCTTGTGCAAACTCAAACCTTAATTTTGGTCATCAGTGTTTAAGGAGGTGTCTTGAGCTGATCAAACCCTAATGCAGTCTTGAGTAGAGGAGATCTTGTGACCAAATTCTTGATAAGTGAGAGGGAAAATTTTGGGGTACAACACAGTCTCTCTATATGTGATTTTCTCATATTCGTTATATGAAATATCACTTAGAAGAATGGTTCTTTCTTTGTAGTGATTTATGCATACTTTTTTTCGTGCTTCCGTCATTGCACTTCTTGCAATCTCATGACCTTTATTGTCTACTGGGTAAGTGTAGCCATCAACTACCAAGTCCCATAGATTCAAGTCATATGCCATAAAATAACTTTCTAATTTATCCTTTCAATAGTCAAATTTATCTCCATCAAACATAAGAGGTTTTGAACTATAGTGATCTCTATCATTATCCCTATTATCAATAATAGAAGTAGATGTAGCCATTGTTTTTTCACACACACTGGATATGTACTGGACACTGTTAAGTGTTGATCAAAATTCAAACTTTTTATCTCCTCAGAATCGGAGCTCTGATGCCAATTGAAGGTGTGAAAAACACAAGAAAGAGGGGGTTTTAATTGGGTTTTAAAAACAAAAACTTTTCTATCAAAATATTCACCTTTAAGTTAAAATCCTTTTAATCTTCACTCTTGATAATAACAATAAGTAAGTACAGGAAGTAAAGAACAATGTATGTTTATACTAGTTCACTTGAAAATTATGAAGCTAATCTAGCTTACCTACCAAGGTGATTTCGCCTCACTCAATCGAGGACTTAATTCACTATAACCAAACTAATTACGATTTGCACAAGCTACCCGCAAGTGACTAACAACTTCTAAGACTTGCAAGTCAAAGACTTCTTAAGGATACAAACCTACCTGGTCCCTTAAGGAATATCAAACAATAATCAACCTGATTATTACAATGTACAGGATACTCACAAGTGACTAACAACCTCTAAAACTCGCAATTCCTAGACTTCTTAAGAATATAGACCTACCCGGTCCCTTAATGAAAATCAAACAACCGTTTGAATACAAGTTTTGTTTACAAGAATATTGCTTCTACACAAGCTGAATATGTAAACTATTTTAAGAACAGTGACTCAAGAACATGAAAGCTATAATAGCGTTTGTACGTATATATTTCATGAATTGACAGCTTTCTCTCTTAGTCTTCAAGCCTTTATATAGCCAATAAAATAATATATCCATTGAGGGTTACTCTTGGGATTTCCAGAAACATTGGCAGCTTGAACAGTAATGTGGGGGACAAGATCGTGCAACGCGTTCATCCTTTCATGGTAGTGGAATGAAACATTTATTTTACCATGTACTATTTGTACCATGTTAACGTTATCTTCTTTACTTATGAACTTCAGAGGCTTCTGCGAGCATGGGTTTAGAAGCGAGAACATAACACGAGGTCATCAGAACATTAAGTCTTCAAAGTCTTCAAAACTGCGTCTTCAGAATCTTCAACACTTGGTTGTGAGAACCTTTTCTTGGAACCTTGGGTCTTTAGAACTTCAAGTCCTTAGAATATTTAGAACCACTGTCCTTAGAGTCTTCAACACTTTGTCTTTAAAACTCTTATCTTTATAACCTTAGGCCTTTAGAAACTTGAGTCTTTAGCATCTGGACTTGAGTAGAAACTTCTGTCTTCAGATCTTCAGATCTTCAGATCTTTTGAATGGTTTACTTCGAACCTGTTGTCTTCTGAAACACGAGTCTTCATCATCTGGACTTAAGTAGAAACTTATGTCTTCAGATCTTTTGACTGGTTTCTTTAGACAAATATCATAGCTTACACTTCAGAGCCTTCTGGAGTGTCTGGCTACTACTCAACAGAACTTGTGTAGCATAAAAGCAGAACTAATTCTCCTCTAATTTCTTGGCCATGCTATCCATCATAAGCAGAACCTGTTTGTTATGTACTCAACAATAAAAAACATTAGAGTATCAAAATTGTTCATATAAACATACTCATTTGTTATCATCAAAACTCAGAGATGATATTACAGAACCAAATCTTGTTCTTACAGTTATTTCCTGTTTGTTGGGTATTTGGCGATCTTTGCAAGGAAAATTCCTACACCAGGACTAAGTTACACTTAAGATTAGGATGGCGGTATAATAAAAAGTTACAAGACTGGAGTAATCCTGACATAATTATCATATGCTAAACAAGACAGTTGTTAAATCATTATTACTTTCAACCTAAGAGACCGAGAAGTTGAGGATTATAGAACCCTTAACTCATCTTGTCCTTTAGGATGTAGTGTAGTGACAATTCAAAAGTAGTTTTGAATTAGTCATTACACAATACTACACTCAAACATATTTTTCTGGAGAATATTATTGGTACTCGCAAGTAGTTATGTAAATCAGTAATATCCGAGAGAGGAATCACGACTTTGAGAAATTTTAGAACCTTGTTCTATAGGTGATTAAACCCCTAGTACATACCTTATGGTTGGTTTTACCCATGACTCCATGCTCGTGACGTTGAGCCTTTGAAACTTGCTTGTAGTTGTTGCATAACCATACATTCATGCATTCATGAAACTCTTTTTCACTTGGTTTTCAAGGAGTGTAAAGGTCTTTCTTTGTAAACATTGATCGTAACTTTAAGAGTCTATCAAATTTATTGACTGCAAGTGCACAATCTAATCACATAGTTTTAAAAGATATCAAACCCACAGGGACTGATGATCAAACTAATGCTATCAAATTTTACTATGTAAATCTAATGCTAATGATTAATCTTGGGTTTTGAGGAGAACGGGAAATGAATTCAAATTCTAATAAAAATAATCAATGACGGGACACCGGTATGTAACTCATCAAACTTTGGGGATTCGATGAATCGATGGCGTAGTTTTAAATGTGAAAATATTTTTCAGTAGAAAATAATGACTTAAAAGACCTTATCTCACACTCTTGTGTTATTGGCTCTGACTATACTCATAAACCAAAATGCTTTGCTCTCGTTGTCTCATTTGAATTTAAAATTACTTTTTGAAAACCAATAAAATCTAATTAATCCTAAAGTGCTCTCGCCGTGTTTAAAATTAATGTCTAGTTTCTACTATCCGATTAAAATCTCAAACTCTCACTTTATTTATTATAACCTTTGTTTGCTTTTTACTCTCGTACAAAGTTGTTTTAGTTAGAACTAGAAACTAGACCAGAAAAATAGTTTTTAAATATTTATGCCAATAGATTTCTGAACCCCTTCCGTTGGAATAATTTTACATATCGGTATCTAATTACTTAGTCAGACATGATCCTACACACTAACATGCAAGTACAATTAATAAACATTAAACAAAACACTATTTCAGAAAACATAACAATGTTGGAATGAAATTAAAACGATAATTAAAACTAAAACTGCAAGTGAAATAAAACCTGGAATAAAATTAACTCTGATTAAAATTCTGGAAAAATACTTCGTGTACAATGCTTGAACAAAATCCCAATAATGCCGGCAGGATTGAAATACTTTATTGCAGGAATTGAAAACATAAAATGAATTCTAAATCAAAGGTTGAAATAGTCCCCCGATGTGGAAGATCTATCACTATTTGTGGTGAATTTAAATTCCTAAAAATAAATCTAAGAACAATCTCTAGTTGCAGAGAAAATTTACGTGCCCACCACTATAATCGTCTTATCTCTTTTATAGTGAGAACTCCCTTGCATTTAGGATGATTATGTTGAACGAAGAAGACAGAAGTGGAGGGATTTCTAGAGGATAAAAAGAAGGTGAGTAGTTGGAGAAAAGTGTGGATATGACGCTTCGTGGTGGGGGCCACAAAAGTAGGTGGCAGGCACCACTTAAGGGAAGTGGTGGGCGCCACCATGCGTGATAGGGGCCACACTAGGTGTGGTGGGCGCCACTTCTCTGTAAGATGGACCTGAGCTTTGAAATTTTTTCTTTGTTGCTAATGCTTCACCCCTTGTTGCTCTTTACCACCTTTCTTGAATTTATTTATTTTCTTCTTTATTTACTTGAATCTTCAACTTGCTTGATACACCTGAAATAGGACAACAATACCGGCATAACAAGGCAAAAATAAGGGGAAAAAGCTAAAAATTCATGCAAGTCAAGTCAAATATACGATATAGTTTCGCGTTATCAAATTCCCCCATACTTGAACCTTTGCTTGTCCTCAAGCAAATAATCAACGTGGTATTTACACTAAACAGGAGTCTAAAACAAAAACACGACAAGACTCGAATCATACGTGGTTGTGAGGCTTTTGTTAGAAGGATAAGTACTAAATATCAACACCAAGGGTACCATAGCAACATGAAATCATATAATGCAATCAAAAACTCCATCCTTATGCAAAACAATTCGAATCATTCTATTATAACTCGACCTATTTCTTTTGTTTCATTTTATCCACTTTCATTCAGGTGCAATCCCATTAATCCCTTTACTTGTACACGCATATAGTAGGGTAACCAGTTAGTGATTCTGATCATTTGTTTCAGGGTTCTGGTATATAATTTTGGTAACCCCTTTTATTAACCAATCGCAGTTGCGGGGGATCGGACCGTAGTCCGCCCTACCAAGTTTAGCACCGGATACCTCTGAACCAAATGACAACGTGTTGCTTTATTATATTTCTGTAGGTTCCACAACCGTTGGACTAAGTGACCGGGTGAGGGTCACCTAACTTAATAGGTTCATTCCCCATTTTAAACTTATTATGGAAAATAATTTTTAGAATTTTTTGGATCATTCAGTTATACTCATCGACTCCCTACGTAATTTATGCTTAAGATGGTGCTAATTGCTAATATAAACTACTCTGGGATAATTTAACTCAAACTTAATGTCTCGACATGATAGGTATTCAAATTGATCTTGCATACTTAGGGGGTATAGGGTGTCAAAACGGTACCGATTTTATTAAACTTTTCCCAAGTCTTCCAAACATAGCCTAAAGTGCAAAATAACCTATATACTCTTAGAGTGTCGTGTCATGCATCAGACCAAAATAATTTTATTTGTTATGGCTCAAGAATTTGGGAAAATTATATTTATAGCAGAAACTACGCAAAAAGACTCGATAACACATAAATTGGACTTAATTAATGCTAAAATAAAGGAAATAAACATAATAATAAAATCCACCTAGCAAACAATAAATAAAAGCGATAAAGTACCTCCCCCACACTTAAATCGAACTTTGTCCCCAATGTTTCGAAATAAGGTGAAAAAGGACGAGAAAACCTGAAATGAGGCTAATGCATGCCTCCACTACCTCATGGCTGGTCAGAAAAATATTTTCTTCGGCGACGACTCCTGGTGCGGAAGGGACGATTATAGAGCTGAAGCTACTAAATTTGGGCATCTAGTGCAGTGTTGGAATCTTGCAGCTGGCGGAGGGAGTCAACCATTTGCGCTTGATTTTCTTGTACCCGAGTGAAAGAGCTTATTGTATGATCCTAATACGTATGCATGAACTCGATCATTTCTTGTTGTTGCTCATACATAGCTGTGAATAACCCATCATGCTCTTCCTCGCGCTCTCTTTGTTCTCTCATCATATCTTTGGTGAAATAACATGCGTCAGAAGAGGTACCTGCATAAAAGTTAGAAGAGCCAGGTGTAGTGTGTGCATGTGTAACATTGGCCTGAGAGGGAGGTGGTTGGGTATTCATTAGAGATCCTCTCTCTTGTTAGTCGTACTCGCCAACATTTTCCCCTCTAGCAGTTGCATTCTGAAGAATATGCGCAGGGACTGAGTTTGTCACATGGTCATCAATATAGGAAAAGTTTCTCTGATTGTGCACATCTGTGCGGCCTGGGTTTGGGAGAATGAAATCTGGTAAAACATGATTATTGATCATTAATTAGAAATCACCGCCTTGTCATGGTTTGACTAATTTCATGCTCTTAACCATATTAATATCTATTGCACGCAATAGGAGTGGCGTCATGATAGAAAATATTTCTGCGAGTCCTAGGACTCGAGCTATGGAGGTTATTAATCCGCCAAAGACTATTGCTCCCTTTTTCGCAGTGACTAATGCAAGAATGTGAGATATCATGAACGAGACAGTATTAACCTTTTCGGGCATAAAAGTGGAGAACAGGTAGAAAAATTCTTTTACATTCACTTTGTTAGAATTTTCCCAACCAAAAATAGTGCATGCCAAGAGTTGGCGGAAATATCTTATGGTTGGGCTTTGTTGCCTTCAAGGCTATGTGTTACTGTACCTATTATGGCTCTCCAGGATGTTTGAAAAACATTCTTCCATCTCTCAGTATAAGGAACCTCACATACCACTTTATTTCCGTGAGGAAACTGTAGCAAATTCGTAAGTTGGTCAAAAGTATATGCATACTCCACATTAAACATGCGAAGCTTAACGGTTCCACATGACCAGTCAGTGCCAGGAGTTGGTTCAAAAATCAGAGAACTAAGGAATTCAAGGGTTATTTGGACATAGACAGGATCCTTAAAAGATAAAAAGTAATTTAAACTTAACGTATCGAGCATAAGGTTGACACTATCTAAAATCCCTAGAGTTGTTAGACAAGGTTCATCAGTATATCTTGTTGGTTCAATGTCTCTGTTGCTTAGAGCCCTATAGAGTTGTTTCTGCATTTCATCATGTATACCCTCTCTGAATATTATTTTGTATCCTTGCCTTTGTGCCATGATAATAATTCAAAGAGTAAAAATTTGAGTAGTGGTAAGAAAAGGATATTGAGAAATGAACATTAGAATGGAGAATTTGGTGTGAAGTTATAAATAATGAGTGATACTTATTATGGTAGTTGAAAGGGGTTGAACGAAATAATGGTAAATAAATGAGTGTTGGTGGTGATAAGTGTAGAACATTATTATGGTCAAAGGAAAAACTAAAGGTGTACATATAGGAATTTGGAGGGGTGTACATGGATGAAATGCAAAAATATAAAGGCTAGCAGGCGTACAAGGGATGGCGGGGGCCACATGGCATGGGTGGCAGGCGCACAGAGTTGTTGCATGCATTCATAATGTGGCGGGGGCCACTTGGAATAGTGTGGCGGACATGCGAGGGATGTGGCATGTGAGAGGGGGGCCACAAAAAGAAGTGTGGCGGGTGCCATATTGGGAGGTGGTCGGCGCCACTTGAATAAATGAAGGGTGGTAGGTGCCACATGCATGAGTGGTAGGCGCCACATGCACTTCATTTTCTTGTGGTCCCCAGAAATTTCATGTGATCTCATTTGCATGTATTATTATTGGATCACACTTTTGAGCATAGAATTTAATTGGATCACTATAGTTATTGACTAATATAATAGAATTAATAAAAACATAAACAATAAGTAGTGCATATTAGAAATAAAGTAGAATAGACTAACATAAAAACAAAATTAAATATTGAATGATGAGATAATGGAGATAATTACTGATTTTCTTGATGAAATAACAACAGTAATAATAGGAAAAGTGTCAAAGAAAATTTCCTAATTAGAAAACAGAGAAATCCTAAAATTAATTAGAAAGAAGGGAAATCCTAAAATTAATGTCAGTCATTCTCCCACACTTAAAACATACAATGTCCTCACTGTCTTAAATGTCAGAGTCAGAAATGCAGTATTATCTAGAAGCATTAGCCACTATTATGGCCACCGATATGTGGAGCAGAAGAACAAATATGCTGATGAATGTGATCCATTTTCTCCGTCACAACGTCCATAAGACCATGAAAATTTATGCGCAAAGAGCTCAACTCGCCTCTAATGTTAGCAATATCTGTCTATAAAGCAGTGATTGCAGTAGTGTGATCAACCGAAGGCAGTGCAATGGCTGAGTGTCATACCCCAATTTTTGACCTAAGATCCTATCTTCATTTGCATTGTTTTATATATACATCAAGGTCACGAAATATGCTCGGTTTCGAACGTTTCACCTTTGAGCTTTGACTGTGCAGAGATTATCGAGTGTTGTGAGCATTTTATTTTATATATGACTAACCACTAAACAAGCATGGAGTGTATGTTCTATTTTTTGATTTCATGTGCAGGAAATAGGTCTGAAAGAAGAGAATCAGACGTCACGCCTCAATTAGGGTTTCGAGTCTCAGAACAGAGATGCAGTCGATCGTTGATTCTCAAATATTGGCTCATCAAAAGAACTTTCAGAGAATCGTGTGTTTATTTCCATGCTATGTCTAACAGATGGCCTCAAGTGTCTCTGAAATTCTTCAGAAAGAAACAGTCAAAGTTTTACCGCCATTGGTTCACGTGTGTTCCGCATTACCTTGAAATACAAGAAAAATCAAGCTATGCAAGTCAATTCCGACCACTTTGACCAAAAGTTATCTGCAAGTTTTCTCATGACCTGGGGCGAATTTTGTTAAAATGGGATGATTAAATTCAAGACCGTTCTGGAAGAATTTAGTCGGAATACTTGGAATTTTTTATTTGAATTCAAGTGTTAATAGAAGATACCAAGAGATCTCATTCAAGAATAATCATTCACATAATTAGATATTTATTCAATATTATTTTGTGTGATTATTTTGGTGGGTTTACATTATGACCATTTGAATTCACATGAAGCATTTATTCAAGAAGATGTTGGAAAAAGAAATTCGGTTCAATTAATCATTCATTACAATGTTAAATACATGATGGTTACTATTTTATTACAAGATCAATTCATGAATATATTTGGATCTCTAATTTAAAATGCAAGATTGAAGTCTTAGGCTTGCATCATTCAACAATTTATTCAAATGTCAACCAATTATTTTCAAAGTTCTAATGGAAGACTTTGAATTTCATCAAGGCATATAAAGATTCTAAATTTCAATTGAAGATTCAAAGTTGTTCACGATATTACAAAAGAATTGAAGGAATTATATTGGAGATCATATCCCATATGTGTTACAAATTTATTTGAGTTATTATTACAAAGTTACAAAGAAGATACAAGTTTGTACAAAATATATTTCCAACACTAAAAAATTCATCCCAACAAAGTTGCTAATGCAGTCCATTTTGCAACCCATTTTCCAGCCCAATTTTGTTCTATTTTGCTGCTAAGAAAGGCAGCAAACTAACCCAGAAATGAAGAGCATAGCAGTCCAAAGAAAATATGTTGTAAAATGCTACAAACAGTCTGAAAAACAGCAATATACAGCAGCCTTAAATGTTGCCAAAATCTGCTGTAAACTGCTATACAGTCTACTCCAACCTGCATCAAAATAGCCACAAAATTGCATCAAAATGGTTAAAAGAAATTGTGTGAAAAAAGCATGAAAACAGCTTGCCAAAATAGTTCAAATATCTACTGTTTTCCCCCCTAAAACCCCACACATTTCACTATAAATAAAGGCCTTCATCAACAGAAAGAAAAAGAAAATTTTGTTTAAGAATCACACTAAGAATCAGAAGAAAAACTCAAGGAGGAAAAATAGAAAGAAGAAAAAGTTTTGTTCAAAAATCACAACAAAGGATCAGAGCTAAAGAGCCTTGAGCATCATCAAGAGAGGGAGAACTTAATGAAGCTCCATCAGAGAGACTCCGATAGGTATTTCTCTTCCCATTATTTTTGCATAATTTTCTCATATAGAATCTGCTATACCTATTTGCATAGTAACATCACTTCCATGATTTGAATCTTCTCTTTGCACCATTTTCTTTATGCCATGAATGTTTTATTTATCATAATCCTTGAGGTATTCTGGAGTTGCTGCATTTTGTTGATGTTTAACCTGTTAAATCAGAATTTAATTCTTAAGATTAAGTTGCAACCTGTTAGAAAAAACATAGGACATACGTTATATACATATATGTTACAACCTATTAACATACCCAGAAAACTAGAGGCTATGTTTTAAAGATGCCTAACCTATTAACAAATTTTCTCTAAAAAATTTCTCAAACTCTGTTAAACCAAAACTCTGACTTGTTAACCTATTAACAAAACCAAACCTGCATCAGAACTCAACAATAGTACATTAAAAATTACTAAAAATAAGAGATAGAATTGTACCATCCAAATGTTGTCCAATTTCTCACTTCCTTATTACCATCCACAATACATATTGTTGTACCCCAAAATTTTCCCTCCCATTTTTTACTCAAAACATACTCCTAGAGGTTCTCAATTGCTCAAGTTGACTAAGGATTGACCAGACAAATCCTCCTCCTAAGACAATGAGCCTCAAACTATGGTTTCACTCCTCATCAAGATGTTTGAGTTCCAAGGGTCCTAAATGGTTTCCATTTCCCTAATATGACCTTAAGGTCATCCATGTCAAGTTTCATGCCTTGCACAAGAAGTTTGCTCAGTCAACTGCTCAGATGCCTGAAAATCAATTGTATTAGGTCAAAAGTCAATTGTGGCCCACATACAGTAAAACTTCAAGATTTTTGGTCAACATCAAAATTTTAAAGTAATATCCATCATTTTATCAAGGGTTGATCATGATTTCTCAAGGAATGCCCCAAATTCATCAAAACTCAAAAATTGCTAAATTAGGGTTTCTATAGGAAAAGTCAACCAAACTTTGACCACGAATAACTTTCTCATACTTTATAAGATATTTATCATCCAAGGCTCATTTTGAAGAAAATCCATTTCCCTACAACTCATCTTCAGCCCTCAAGTTCAAAAAATGCACTCATGAAAAGATATAAATTCAGACATTATAGGTCATTTCAAAAAGTCAACAAAAACACCTTTTGGGTCAAAGCTTCTTACATGAACATGGAAGAACCAATTGAGATGAAACCAAAAGGGTTGTTTAGAGGACATCCTAATCTTTCTAAAAAGTCTAAGAACACCCTCTTAGGGGCAAAATTGTGAGAGATATGCATTGTCAAAGTTGGCCATTTTTGGAAATTTGCACAAAGTCAACAATGCCCAAAATTGCATTTTTTTTCCACATGGGCCCGTCTTTTCAACATTAAATCTAAGTCCTAGCATGGTCCACGACCTATGGGACCCTCCATGCCTTTTTATATTTGTTTATTTAATTTATTTTGATTTTTTAATCATTTAAAAATCAAATAAATTCAAATAAATTCAAATTAAATCAAATTAAGGGAATGAGATTTGTTTTGCATTGAATTATAGATCCCAAATGCTGTCAATGGATAAAACAAATCGTGCAAGCTCCAAAACAAGAGGAAATCTCCAATTTTGGAAAGATTTGAATCAAACTTCAAGACCATTACATCTTTGGATTTTTGCTAATTCTGTTGACCTAATCTGATTCACTACTTATAACAAAGCATTGTGAACCCTAAAGAAGGAAATTCTTGCGCAACCTGCCTCCCTAAGAGCAAGAACAAAGTTCAACTTTTTGTGAAAAAAGTGCAGATCGGATCTTTCTCCATAGGCCGTTTCAAGCCATTCCAAGGATCAAATCATATTCCTGAACACTCACTGAAGTTGTTGCAAGCATTCATACGACCTGAAACATCAAGAATCGTGTTCTCTCACATCCACGGTTTGTGTTCTTTTCCAAAACTCGGTCACAATGATTTACCCATCATGAATCTTTTTTGATCATATATCCATGCTTGCTATGATATTTGCAATGTTTTTGATTGGTTTAATTGAAGTTTAAGCGCAGGAATAGCTTCTTGCCATGGCTAGGGTTCCTAAGCTCGAATTTGGGGTTTCCTTCTCTAGGGAAAATTGGCCCAGATTATGAGTACCATAGCACTCAGGGGGGTTATTTCCCATTGATACATGGATTTAGATAGAACTTATGTTGCTTGTATTGCATGTTTGACGTTTACAGGTTAGTAGCTACGCACAAGAACCATCATTATAGTCTATAGTGACGAGTTCGTCCGTAGGTAAAAGCTCTTTCTAAAACAACATTCCCTGGGGAAGAAGATGAGGGCGTGGCAGCACACCATTGGCTTGTTTAAAATTCACGTGTTTTTACTGGGAATAATGCTTTGTTTCACTTATGTTTTATTTGTTGGTTATGTTAACGAATGAGTCCTCCAACGCAGATTGTTAAGGAATGGAAGTGTAAAGCAAATGTCCTGGGTTCGATCCCAAGCGTCTGCTTTTGGTATTTTTCTTGATATTTCCTTGCAGATCCAACGCATCTCCTAGCCAAGTGTCTACCGTGCTTCCTCAACATCTCATCCACTAGATCCATCATCAGTCCAGATCTAGCACACCACAGGCGTAGCACATGGTGAACCCTCCAAAGGCTAATGACACTAGATCAGGTGTAGCCTTGGGCCAACTATTATGGGCCTGGAAAATTCAACCATGCACCTCCCAGAATTACTTTCACACCAGGCCCATATTATTTCTTTTTTTTTTTAATTTCTTTTTAATTATTGGTTTTTAATTATTTTACAAAATCATTGTTATCTTTAATTAAATAAAAAATATCATAAAAACACAAAAAATAGAATTAGGTTTTTTATATAAAATATTTAATGGCATTAATTAATTAGATTAATTTAAATTCCTTTTTTATAATTAAAATTAGTTAGAAATTAGGTTAGTTTGCAAAAATTAATTATTTTCTCTCAAAAAAATCCAAAAAAATATTTTTCTTTATTCACCAATTAAATATCTTTGAATTTAATTTTAATTCCATATTTAATTTCATCGCGCATATTTCTTTCATTATTTTTCCAATTAATGTAATTGCTCCGAGTTTGTAATAGTTTAACTTAGGTTTATTGCTATTTTCATTTACTATTTTTTCCCCGGTTTTTGATTATGTAATGCCCCTCCCCAAGGCCTTGTAATAGCTAGGTTTAAATTTCTCGCATTCTATCTTCCGTCATTATAAACTGTTAGATAATTGATAATAGGATTGTATGCAAAAGATAAATCCATAATTTAAAACAGTAGAAAACCCAAACTGTGCAAAGATAAATAACTTAAAAAACAAACACTTACACATGGTCACTCCTAGGGTTTGCCCCAATTCGGTTGCCTTTGGTAAACGGTCATGAAGTATAGGGAGTTTTAGTGGTTTCCCTCTAGTCCCAAAAGATAAAATATGACCCATTTGAATGTTGCCTCGGAAAGATCTTTAGGACTCTAGGGTAATTACTAAAGTTTCCTAACCATTGCTTTAGTGATCGTACTCCTCCCTCTCGATTGTCCCTTAAACTCCAACGATGGAGCTACCTACTCCTTAATAGTAGGATGGTGTTGTCTAAAGGAAATAAGAAAATGAACATCCTTTTTTGAGTAGGTAGAAACTTTTAGGTACTTGCTCAAAATAAAAAAAAATTACACATACAAGTTCAAACAAGCTTTTCAAAACAAAGTTTTCAAAAACATTTTATCACACCCTTGAGGACTGATACAAGGGTTACAATAAAGTGAAACGCCGCACTAAGGCAATTTAAAAACTTTTTTCAAACACACAAACACACAAAAGCAATTTAAGAATGATCAAGTATCTAAGAGCCCGTGGAAAACCACGGATAGAAAGGGTGCTTACACCTTTCCTTTCTATAATCTACAACGCGTACTCAAAAACATCTCGAAAAAGGTTTTTTCTGTTCTTTTTCTTTTTCCTTTTTTGGATGAAATAAAATTCGGTCGCGACTCTTTCTTAATGTACATTTGCGAATAAAAAATGCAAAACTAGTAGTAACAAAAACAGTCGGTTCTGCCACCATATCACAGAACTGGCGACTCTGCTGGGAAAAAATAAAAAGTGGGGTTTACCTTAGGATTTAGGTCATTCTTAATTACTTATTTGGCTTTTCTTGTTTGATTTACTTTTAAGGGTATCTGTTTGGGTTGTTTAGATCCTAAACCCGATCAGGGAATTCCTTTTAGGTAAGTAGCAATAAACTGTGAGGGGGTTGTGCGGGGTATACCAATATGGTTAAAACAGTAGCTACGTTAATGCGATACTTTGGTGTGTACCGGTAGCCCTTAAGTAATCAAGGAGAATACAGGGCCGCTGTGTGGTATCATAAAGCGTCAACTGACCTTAGCACCTTAATTGACCAACTTGGCATTTAGGACGTAGTGAGATAGTCGTCTTTGGTGTAAACCTAAAGTCGGTTGATACTCGATGCTACATTCATTGAGGTTTTACTCTTGTGTTTTGTTTGGTGGCAAGTCAATTTTCTATCGGTATGAAATTTTGGGGAAAGATCGGTGATATTGAGATCCCTTAGAACCCAGTTATTATATTTAGGATAGGTTGAACCAATCCAACTTCAAGAGGGTATACCTAAAAACCCATGCAAGCCTTAAACCTAAGGTCTCTCTGTGACTTGCTTGTGTTTGCTATATCTGCTATATCTTAGCATAATCATGACATCATAGCATAGCATATCATACTAACCATTTCAAGGATTCTTAAGGTTTATTTTTTGTCTTATTTTGTAGGACATGACCCTTGCCCGCAGATTCACTATCCAAGTCAGTCTAAGAAAGGTACCTCCTCAGCTTAAGGAATTGGTATCAAGGGTTCCTGAAAGCTCTTTCTTCACTGAAAGACATGGTCGAATTCTCAAATTGGTCACCTCAAATCCTGATGAAGAAATGTTAAAAGTACTCTTTCAGTTCTTTGACCCACTACATCACTACTTCACTTTTCCGGATTACCAGTTAGTGCCTACCATGGAGGAGTTTTCTCTATTACTTGGGGTGACTATCCTTAACAAGGTACCTTTCAATGGCATGGAAAGAGACCCTAAACCTGAAGATATTGCTAAAGCTTTACCCTTACAATGGTCTGACGTAGTAGCAAATTGGGAAACCAGGAGAGGTGTCAAGGGTTTTTTGGCTAAGTTCTTGTTTGAGAAAGCTCATCATTTTTGGGACACCCTGGACTTACAAGCTTTTGAAAAGGTGTTAGCCCTTATCATCTATCGGTTGGTACTGTTTCCTAACCCGGAACAGCTCATAAACGTGATTGCGGTTAAGGTTTTCTTGTCATGTAATCCGGTACCTACTCTGCTTGGAGATATCCTACATTCTATGCATACTCGCACTGTAAAGGAAGAGGGACCCTTCTGTGTTACACTCCTCTTTTGGCTAGGTGGTTTATTTCGCACCTACCCCGATCCATCTTGAAGAATGAACATGGTTTGAGATGGTCTCATAGGGTGATGACTCTTACACATTTAGGTATTCATTGGTGTCCTCGATCCTCAGAGAATGTTACCATCATTGATCAATGTGGAGAATTCCCTAATGACCCTCTCTTAGGCATAAGAGGAGGAATTACTTATAATCCTTGTTTGGAACTGCGACAATTTGGATATACGAGAAGGGATGGTCCTCATGATACACTTATCCAAGGAATCATCTTGGATTACGAGATTGATGCTCATGGTTATCGTAAAAGGTTCATGCGAGCTTGGGGAATGGTACATAGAGTTGATAGCAAGACACTGGGGCACAAGAATTCCATCCCTTTTAAGCCTTATCTCGAATGGGTACGAGCTCGTTCTCAAAGTCTTATGATGCTTACCCCGCTGTCCTACCAATGATTGTGGAACCGGTTCCTAAAGGAGACACTTCTTATCTTGTTCTCCATCCTGACATGCCAACTGATCATGAGGAGTTACAAAAATCCTGGGTTCAACTTAAGGAGGAACGAGATACATTAAGCTCAATTCTAGGCCAGCGAGAAGAAATTCCTGGAACTCACTAGGCTACTTCATGAAGAGAGGAATATAAACGCCTATGTTGCACCAAAGAGGATGCACGCATGGGAAACCTAATTTTCTTTTTGCTTTAATTTTTGTTTTGTTTGACTGTAAGCCTAAAGGGAAACCTTTGTAATAATTCAAACTTATTAATACAATTAACGTGTGTTTCTTTTGGTTAAGCAAATTTGAGCCTTTAAGAATCCTTTAAATCATTGCATACGCATATCATCCATGATATTGCATAAACATGTCACATAACAGGTTTCTCATCTTCTTCGCTGTTTATTTCAGCAATAATGGCTTCTGAATAAAGTATCAAGGATATCCAGGCACAAAATGCCCAATTTCAGCAAATGTCTGTAGCTTTGGCTAAAGGGAAGGAAGATCTGAAAGCCCTTATTCTGAAAGAGAAAAAGAAAAAGACAAAGAAGACTGTTGGTGTCCTGAATCTAGGCAAAAGATTTAAGGGACCGTTGAAGCAACTGGTTGATCTGACCTCCTCATCCAAAGAAGGGGGAGAATCAAGAGGGAGATATAAGGGAGGAGGACCCTGGCCCTGAGGTTTCTGATAATGACATTAATTACAATAATGAACAGTATCCTCCCACTGAGGATAGATAAAAACAGTTAGAGGATCGTCTGAAGACAATGGAGATCCAAAGGGTACCGGGGCTGGATTTTAAAGAGTTAGGTTTAGTATTTGGGGTTGTCATCCCATCGAAGTACAAGGCTCCGTTATTTGCAAAGTATGATGGGGTGTCTTGTCCCAAGCTTCATCTCTGTTCTTATGTGAGGAAGATTCAGCCTCACACTGCTTATAGGAACTTGTGGGTCCATTTCTTTCAGGACAGTTTGTCCGGAACTCAGCTAAATGGTTCTATCAACTGGACGGAACTAATGTTCACAACTGGGAAGATCTGACTGCTGCTTTTTATAAGCAGTATCAATATAACGCTGACCTTGCTCCTACCCGTACTCAACTCTAGAGTATGTATATGGGTGCAAGAGAAGGTTCCAAGGACTATGCGCAGAAGTGGAGAGATTTGGCAGGGAGAGTCCAACCTCCTTTGTCTGATAGGGAATTGGTGGACATGTTTCTTGGTACGCTATCTGGTCCGTTATTCAATCACTTGATTGGTAGTTCCTCAACTGGTTTTACTGAGCTAATATTGATTGGAGAAAGGGTATAAGCTGGGATCTGAAGTGGCAAGATCAAAAAGACACCTCTTCAAGTACAATGAAGAAGCCATTCATGGGGAAGAATCAGGTCAATGCTATCTATAACCCAAGAGGTCAGAGCAGAACCGAGCACCGTACAATGGTAGGGGCTGTGGTGATACCTAGGCCTGTGGCTACTCAACAACGAAACACTCAACCAAGGTTAGAAAGACCTCCAAGGAAGTTCACTCGGATCAATATGACGTTGTCTGAGGTTTTACCCCATCTGTTAAAATCTAACTTGGAAATCTTAAAAGAGGCTCCCAAGAATCCCAACACCACATCTCCTTGTTACAATCCAAACGCTCGGTGTGCTTACCATTCTGAAAGTTCAGGCCACAATACAAACGACTGTTGGGCTCTGAGGAATAAGATACAGGATCTGATCGAAGCATAGGAGATTGAGTTTGATTCTCCTGAGAAGCCTAATGTCATAACTGCTCCCATGCCCAAGCACAACCGTGGTGTTAATACCATTGATACTGATCTATTTGTTACCTCTGTTGATGAAGTTTCCACTCCTCTCAGGACTGTCAAGAAGAATTTCTTGCTAGCCGGTTTATTTTCGGGATATGGTGAAGATGGCCACATGTGTCTATCTCTGCCTTCTGGTTGTTATTTGTTGAAATTAGTAGTTCAACGCCTTATTGATAACAAGGAGATTTTGTTCGAAAAGACTCCAATTCTGACTGTCCTACATAAATATGTTGCTATCATAACGATTTCCGCCAATCCTTCCAAGGTCTCCTCTAAAATACCTGTTAGGATTACACCTGCTCCAAGAATTGCTCCATTAATAATCACTTTTCCTGGCCCTGTACCGTACTCTTCAGACAAAGTTGTTCCTTAGAATTATGGTGCTGACGTTTACTACCATGGCGTCAAGCAGGATTTGAAGATTTAAGAGGATGATCCCGATATCAGTAACATTGTCGGGACCAGCAAAATTACTCGAAGTGGAAGGGTTTTATCTCCTTAGATCTCCCCGAAGACTGTTGCTAATCCCGTTGTTATTCCATCTATTGTTCCTGCTAGTACTTCTGCTACTACTCCTATCCTTACTCCAGTTGTTACCCTTGCCGACGATTCATCTAGGACTCGGGGAAAAGAAGTTGTAGGTGAGCCTACCCGGACGGAGGCACCTAGAAAAGTTGTTTTGGAATCCTCTAAACAAGAAATGGAGGAAATTTTAAAAATAATCAAGAAGAGCGACTACAATGTGGTCGAACAGTTGGGGCAGAGCCCTTCGAAGATATCAATGTTATCTCTGCTATTGTGTTCTGAGGCCCATGCAAAGGCTTTGATTGCATTTCTCAAGACTGCTCATGTGCCGCAAGAAAACTCCGCTGATCAATTCAAAGACTGTGTGGCCAGTTTGACTGCTGACAATGGGTTGGGTTTTTCAGATTCCAATTTGACACCAAAGGGTAGAAAGCATAATGACGCTCTGCATGTCTCGATCGAATGTAGGGGCACTACCATGGCCCATGTGCTAGTGGACACTGGATCGTCACTAAATGTTCTGCCCAATAAGGCTCTTGATCGGCTAGATTGTGAAGGTTTGACCTTAAAGCCCAGTAACATTGTGGTGGGGGCTTTTGATGGTTCAAAAAGAATGGAGCACGAAGAGGTGGACATCCCTGTCAAAGTGGGTTCCCAGACATTTGAATCCACCTTCTACGTAATGGACATCAGGCCATCATACTCTTGTTTGTTGGGTCATCCTTGGATCCATGAAGCTGGAGCCGTTACTTCTACGCTGCACCAAATGCCGAAGTATCCAGTGAAGGGGAAGATTGTCACTGTGCATGGTGAAGAAGATTTCATGGTAAGCCACCTGAACTCTTTCAGGTATGTGGAGATGGACGAGCAATTCATAGAGATCCCTTGTCAAAATTTTGAAGAGGTTCCCCAGATTATGGCATCAACTGAAGTTATCACCAGTGCGCCGAAGATCACCAAACCTCCTTTGAAGATGGCTTCTCTCAAGGACGCCAGAGAAGTAGTTGAAGAAGGTGGGTGTACCACTTGGGGAAAACTCCCTGATTTTCCTTATAAAACTGACAAATATGGTTTGGGCTTTACTTCAGGAGCTCAAAGGGCTGTTCGACGTGCTCGGGCTAGAGGACCTCCCCTACGAATCAACAATCGTGGGGTCAATGCTATAGAGGACAATGATAAGGATTCTGATATTGACAGCTGGATCTACCCTACTACCAACGGTTGACCTAGTAACTGGACGACCAAAGATTTTGTGCCGATTTCTTTTGATCAACAGTAATTGTCTTACTTGTTTTTTGAATTTGTAATAAACAATATAAACTCTATGGCCTTGTGTCTTACCCGAGGCACAATGGTTTATTTGTGAGGGTTATTATATGTCATTTTCATATGTCATCAATAAAACATTGGACATTCTTGCATACAATTTTTGTGCTCTCTATTATTCTTTTCTATTTTTCACTTTATCAATACAGCTATGCTCTTGCACACACTAACATATTAAATTGAAGATCCATATCCACTTTGTTTCCCATTGATAACAGTTCTGCTATCGCCAGTTATAACTTCGAAAATTCGATCAATAAAGTCGAGGACGAAGGTGAGGAAGATTGTGAGGTACTTGGAGAACTTGTTAGAATGTTACAGCAGGAAGAGAGGGCTATACATCCTCATGAAGATCCAGTTGAGACGATAAACTTGGGCATGGAAGTAGATAGAAAATAAGTTAAGATTAACGCAAATCTGGAGATTAATGTCAAACAACGGTTGATACAGATGTTGCGCGACTATGTTGAGATCTTCGCCTGGTCATATGAAGACATGCCTAGTTTAGACATTGATATTGTGGTACATTGTATGACGAATAAAGAAGATTATCCTCCGGTTAAGCAAAAGGTTCGTCGTATGCGCCCTGAGATTTAAGAGAAGATCAAAGCAAAGGTTATGAAACAGTTTAACACTAGATTCCTAGCTGTCACCTCCTATCCGCAGTGGGTTGCTAATGTCATTCAGGTACCTAAGAAAGAAGGTAAGGTACGAATGTGTGTGGACTACAGAGACCTGAACAAGGCAAGCCCCAAGGATGACTTCCCACTTCCCCACATTGATGTTCTTGTTGGCAACACCGCACAACACAAGATCTTTTCCTTCATGGATAGTTTATCTGGCTACAACCAGATCAACATGGCTCCCAAAGACATGAAGAAGACAACCATCGTCACACAATGGGGCACTTTCTGTTACAAGGTGATGCCTTTTGGGTTGAAGAATGTTGGAGCAACTTATTAGCAAGCCATGGCAGCTTTGTTCCATGATATGATTCACCATTAGATAGAGGTTTATGTTAATGACATGATAGCCAGGTCTCAAACTGAGGACGAACACCTTGATCATCTACAAAAGTTGTTTGACAGGTTGAAGACGTACAAGTTGAGACTAAATCCAAACAAGTGCACCTTCGGGGTAAGGTCTGGTAAACTTATGGGGTTCATCGTCAGTGACAAAGGTATTAAGGTAGACCCTGCAAAGGTAAAGGCCATACAAGAGATGTCGGCTCCCCGTACCGAGAAGGAAGTTAGAGGTTTCTTGGGACGCCTAAATTATATCACCAGGTTCATTTCACATCTGACTGCTACTTGTGAGCGAATCTTCAAGCTCCTGAAGAAAGATCAAGTAGCAAAATGGAATGATGAATTCCAGTCCGCTTTCAAAAGAATCAAGGAATACCTTCAAGAACCACCAATTTTGATGCCTCTGATTGAAGGAAGACCCTTGATATTGTACTTAACGGTGCTAGACAATTCAATGCGGTGTGTGATGGGGAAGCATGACGAGTATGGTCGAAAAGAGCATGCAATATACTATTTTAGCAAAAAGTTTATCAACTGTGAAATACGATACTCACTACTCGAAAAACTTGTTGTGCTTTGGCATGGGCTGCTCGCTGACTAAGACAGTATATGTTGACCCACACTACTTTGTTGATATCCAAGATGGATCCAATCAAGTACATCTTCGAGAAGCCCGCGCTCTCCAGAAGAATAGCAAGATGGAAGATGATCTTAACCGAATATGATATCAAATATACAACCCAGAAAGAAATTAAGGGAAGTGTATTAGCTGATCATTTGACTCATCAGGCCATGGATGACTACCAATCCATGAATTTTGAGTTCCCGGACGAGAATATTATGCTAGTAACCGACTATGAAGAACCTGGACCGGATGAAGGACCTGAAGAAGGATCCCGATAGACTATGGTTTTTGACGGATCTTTGAACGCACTCGGTAATGGCATTGGTGTTGTAATCATATCCCCCAAGGGCTGCAATACTCATTTAACTGCCTGACTATGCTTCAAATGTACTAACAACACGACGGAGTATGAAGTAGGCATCATGGGACTCAAAGCGGCTATCGACCTGAGGATCAATTTCTTAAACCTTTTCAGGGATTCAGCCTTGGTGATAAGTCAGATCAGAGGAGAGTGGGATACGAAGCATCCGAATCTCATGCCGTACAAAGAGCACATGCTGACATTGCTCCCACACTTTGAGGAGGTAACCTTTGAACATTTCCCATGAGAGGAGAATCAGTTAGTGGACGCGCTAGCTACCATGTCTTCTATGTTCAAGGTTAGGTGGGACAACGAAGCTCCCCGAATCACCATTGAGAAGTTGGATGAACCAGCGTATTGCTGTGAAATTGATATTGAAGAGGTAGCAGACAAACCTTGGTTTCACGAAGTAAAAAGGTATCTCGAGGCTCAAGAGTACCTTGATGGGGCATATGTCAATGATAAGAAGTTTCTCAGAAGGTTCGCCGTAAAATTCTTCCTCAGTAATGGAATCCTCTACAAGCGCAACCACAACTCTACATTACTACGGTGTGTAGACAAGAGCGAAGCAGAGAGGATTATGGCGGATTGACATGAAGGTACCTTTGGTACTCATTCAAGTGGACATACCATGGCAAAGAAGATCCTACAGACAGGATACCATTGGTCCACTATGGAAGCAGACTGTTATCAGCACTCTCGAACTTGTCATAAATGCCAAATCTACACTGATAAGGTGCATGTACCTCTGGTTTCTTTGAATGTATTAACGGCTCCTTGGCCCTGTGCAATATGGGGTATCGACATGATCAGAGAGATTAGACCTACCGCTTCCAATGGACATCGGTTTATCCTGGTGACCATTGATTACTTCACGAAGTGGGTTGAGGCTGCTTCTTTTGCTACTGTTACCAAGAATGTTGTGGCGTAGTTTATCAAGCATAACCTGGTTTGTCATTACGTTTTCCCCGAGAGGATCATCACTGACAATGGTACGAATCTCAATAACACGATGATCACTGAACTCTGTAAGAAATTCAAGATACAACATCATAACTCTTCTCCCTATCGGACGAAGATGAATGGCGCAGTTGAAGCTACTAACAAGAACATCAAAAAGATCATACAAAAGATGACAGTGACATACAAATACTGGCATGAGATGTTACCATTTGCTCTTCATGGGTACCGTACCTAAGCACGTACGTCAACGGGGGCAACACCCTACTCTCTGGTATATGGCATGGAGTTGTCCTACCAATTGAGGTACAAATCCATTCTCTGAGGATTATGAAGGATGTAGGTTTGAGAGAAGATGATTGGATCGAGACTCGATTTGATCATCTAAATCTGATCGATGAGAAGAGACTTACTGTTGTCTGTCATAATAAAATGTATCAAAAATGGAGGATTAAGGCTTTCAACAAAAAAATCAAACGCCAAGTATATCAAGTCGGGGATCTAGTAAACAAGTGCATCATACTTCTGCAAGGTGATCCCAGTGGAAAATGGACTCCCACATACGAAGGTCCATTTATGATCAAAAACATTTTCTCGGCTGGAGCCATGATTCTGACCACCATGGACGGTGACGACCTTTCTCAACCCTGTCAATGAGGACATAGTGAAAAGATATTACGCATGATTAAAGACCTGTTAGGTTGATAGGCCTAGGAAAAAATAAGGGCTTCCCGACGAACCAAAATGGTTTGGGAAAAAATAAGGGATGAAAATGAAAAAAAATTGTACACCCGGCAAGTCGAAAACCTGAAAAGGCGGCTTGGGGAAAAAAGGGTATCCCGGTGGACTGAAAACCCGAAAGGGCGGTCCAGGCAAAAGTTAGGGATGTAAAGCGTATCACTATGTCCCATTGGATCACCTTGCGACCAGACCTTAGTATCAACTATCAAGCTCGAACGACACCAACCAATCCAGTCAGCTTCGGGCAAGCAGCAGAGTGATGAGACGCTCGAACACATGGCGACAATAGCAGAAATGAAACTTAACGGGATTATTACACATAACTGTTTTATTCTTTTTGTACACAATATTGTATAGCCTTTCTTTTCACGGCGGCGTTCTCTTACTCGAGTGTCAGCTTTCTTGTACAAAAACTCCTGTGATAGGCCAACTTCAAGAAATTAATACAAGTTATTTTTACAAAACCATTTGTTTTTTCTTTTTCTGTTTTGTTTCGCAAAAACGTCCAATGGTTTATTCTTGACATATGCATTTGAGTATAATTGTTATTCACAAATATTCGCATAAGAAACAGAAAGATAATTACTTGTAACTTAAGAAACCGGGGCAAAAAACTAAAAAAAAATCATGTCAAGCCCGACAATTACTCTGTTCAGCATGGTACAGGGGCAGATGTAGTTTTGAAACAAGGTCACCATTGCATGCAACCCCGTGACGTCTACACTCCCCATAGTGTAGAGGAAATCAAAGCTTTGACATCAGGTTTCCCCAAACAGGAGTTACTTTCTCCAGCCGAGTTCCTTCAGAAATCCGACGTCTATATTTCCCATCCAAAGTTTGTGACCGCAAGCGGTTCATAAAGTCTTTTCCCGAGTAGAGTTTAGTTCTCTGAATACAGAAGCTCAATCCCCAACAGAGCTTATTCCCCCAGCTACGGAAGTTCATCCTCCAGCGGAGTTTATTTCTCCGAATCGGCAAGATCTTCCAGCGAAGCATCTCCTCTCTCAAACTCAGTTATGCCCCCGCGGAGTTATTCTCAAGCATAGTCTCTCCCCGGCAGAATATTCACAAATAGAAAGGAGTAAATCCACAGCAAAGTCATCTCCGTTCACCATCCCTAACGGAAGTAGAAGAACCACTTTTTCTATAACAGTCAGGAATTCAATTTCCAGTACTCTCTAGCAGCAGCCAGGGATTTATTTTCCCAGACCCGGATATGTCATAATAACATTTCATGATTCATACATCATTATGTGCGCATACATATTGCATACAACATAATCTCATTTATTTTGAGAACATCACCTCACAATGCATTTCATGCATCGCATATAATTAATCTCGTAACTTTTCAGGAAAGATGGTTATCATCAACAATTCCAACAGTTCAAGATTAAATCCATGAAGCTATACATGTCACATCTGCAGACAACTAATGGAAAATCAGTTCCTGAAACCAAACGGGTCAACTAATCTACGTGATCAAATGGGGAAAGCCCTACTATCCAGGATTTCATTTCGAAGTAACCCTACTATCCAGGTTCCTTCTCATAGCCCTACTATCCAGGCTTTCATTTCGAAGTAACCCTACTATCCAGGTTCCTTCTCATAGCCCTACTATCCAGGCTTTCATTTCGAAGTAACCCTACTATCCAGATTCCTTCTTATAGCCCTACTATCCAGGCTTTCATTTCAAAGTAACCCTACTATTTAGGTTCCTTCTTATAGCCCTACTATCTAGGCTTTCATTTTGAAGTAACCCTACTATCCAGGTTCCTTCTCATAGCCTACTATTCAGGCTTTCATTTCGAAGAAACGCTAATATCCAGGTTCCTTCTGATAGCCCTACTATCCAGGATTTCTTTTCGAAGTAACCCTACTATCCAGGTTCCTTCTCATAGCATTACTTCCTAGGCTTTCATTTCGAAGTAACCCTACTATCTAGGTTATTTCTCATAGCCCTACTATCCAGGCTATCATTTCGATGTAACCCTACTATCCAGGTTCCTTCTCACAGCCTTACTATCCATGCTTTCATCTCGAAGTAACCCTACTATCGAGGTTCCTTCTATTTTATCTCCGTACAACAGTATATAACACTGTAAAACCTAGACCCGACCAGATACAGTTGATTTCACACTTCCCCAGTAAGTTGCTGTGCAGCCTGGACCCTACCAGATAAGCAGTTTACTTCCATCTCCTCAATCAAGAGTTAATTCTCCAGTAGAGTAATGGACAACAGAAGCTCCTAGACTCTATTTCCCAGGACATAAATCAACATTCCCTGGCAAAGTCCTCCTCAACAGCAGGTACATGAATTTTCGCAAAGGAGTCTCTTATGCGACTGATATCTTTTTCTCGATGGAATCTTTAAGCCTATCTCCGAAGATTCTCCATCTCCTTCCAAATGGCATCTGTAATCCCATTCTTGATATTAGCGATCAATATTACTTCATGCGAGTGCAAATTTCTTGGCACTCTAGTGTTCAATCATCTTCCACCTTCAGATCACGAAAGGCAGACTAGCCAATCTACATCCTCAGGTTTAAGAAGATTGAATAGGGGCAGCTGTTGTACCCCAAAATTTTTCTTCCCATTTTTTACTCAAAACATACTCATAGAGGTTCTCAATTGC
Organism: Vicia faba; assembly: GCA_948472305.1. NCBI lineage: Eukaryota > Viridiplantae > Streptophyta > Magnoliopsida > Fabales > Fabaceae > Vicia > Vicia faba. The sequence continues at coordinate 967,579,508 of OX451740.1, forward strand.
TCCAGTTGACTAAGGATTGACCAGACAAATCCTCCTCCTAAAACAATGAGCCTCAAACCAGGGTTTCACTCCTCATCAAGATGTTTGAGTTCCAAGGGTCCTAAATTGTTTACATTTCCCTAATATTCCCTCAAGATCATCCATGTCAAGTTTCATGCCTTGCACAAGAAGTTTGCTCAGTCAACTGCTCAGATGCTTGAAAATCAACTTTACTAGCTCAAAAGTCAACTGTGGCCCACATACAGTCAAACTTAAATATTTTTGGTCAACATAAACATTTTAAAGTAATATCCATCATTTTATCAAGGGTTGATCATGATTCCTCAAGGAATGCCCCAAATTCATCAAAACTCAAAAATTGCTAAATTAGGGTTTTTATAGGAAAAGTCAACCAAACTTTGACCAGGCATAATTTTCTCATACTTTATCAAAAATTTCTCATCCAAGGCTCATTTTGAAGAGAATCCATTTCCCTACAACTCATCTTCGTCCCTCAAGTTCAAAAAAGCACTCATTAAAAGATATAAATTCAGACATTATAGGTCATTTTAAAAAGTCAATAATAACACCTTTTGGGTCAAACCTTCTTACATGAACATGGAAGATCCAATTAAGATGAAACCAAAAGGGTTGTTCACAGGACATCCTAAGCTTTCTAAAAATCCCAAGAACACCCTCTTAGGGTCAAAATTTAGAGAGATATGCATTGTCAAAGTTGGCCATTTTTGGAAATTTGCACAAAGTCAACAATGCCCAAAATTGCATTTTTCCACATGGGCCCATCTTTTCAAGATTAAATATCAATCATAGCATGGTCCACGACCTATGGGACCCTCCATGACTTTTTATTTTTGTTTATTTAATTTATTTTTATTTTTATTCATTTAAAAATAAAATAAATTCAAATAAAATCAAATAAAATCAAATTAAGGGAATGAGATTTGTTTTGCATTGAATTATAGATCCCATATGCTGTCAATGGCCAAAACAAATCATGCAAGATCCAAAAGAAGAGGAAATCTCCAATTTTGGAAAGATTTGAATCAAACTTCAAGGCCATTAAATCTTTGGTTTTTTGATAACTCTATTGACCTAATTTGATTCACTACTTATAACAAAGCATTGTGAACCCTAAAGAAGGGAATTCGTGTGCAGCCTACCTCCCTAAGAGCAAGAACAATGTTCAACTTTTTGTGAAAAAGTGCAGATCAGATCTTTTTCCATAGGCCGTTTCAAGCCATTCCAAGGATCAAATCATATTCCTGGACACTCATTGAAGCTGTTACAAGCATTCATACGACCTGAAACATCAAGAATCGTGTTCTCTCACATCCACGGTTTGTGTTCTTTTCCAAAACTCGGTCATAATGATTTACCCATCATGAATCTATTTTGATCTTATATCCATGCTTTCTATCATATTTGCAATGTTTTTGATTGGTTTAATTGAAGTTTAAGCACAGGAATAGCTTCTTGCCATGGCTAGGGTTCATAAGCTCGAATTTGGGGTTTCCTTCTCTAGGGAAAATTGGCCCAGATTATGAGTACCATAGCACTCAGGGGGGTTATTTCCCATTGATCCATAGCTTTGGATAGAATTGATGTTTCTTGTATTGCATGTTTGACGTTTGCAGGTTTGTAGCCACGCACAAGAACTGTCACTATAGTCTATAGTGACGAGTTCGTTCGTAGGTAAAAGCTATTTCTAAAACAACATTCCATGGGGAAGAAGATGAGGGCGTGGCAGCACACCATTGGCTTGTTTAAAATTCGCGCGTATTTACTGGAAATAATGTTTTGTTTCACTTATTTTTTATTTGTTTAGTTATGTTAACGAATGAGTCCTCCAATGCAGATGGTCAAGGAATGGAAGTCTAAAGCAAACATCCTGGGTTCGATCCCAGGCGTGTGCTTTTGGTATTTTTCTTGATATTTCCTTGCTGTGATCGGTGGATCTGGAACTGACTGTTTAACGCTGGTTCGCGAAATGTCGCGGAAGCAAGAGTCGCCACCGTCTTTTATATTCTCCAACAAGGAAAGGACAAAAGCACAGAAAAATTCCTTTTGAGATTGTTTCTCGGTTCGGGAGGTAGATTTATAGAAAGGGAAGGTGTTAGCACCCTTTCTATCCATGATTATCCATGGGCTCTTAGATACTTGCTCATTTGTGTTTTCAAAAGTGTTTGCTTTTCAGAGTGAGTGGGTTTGAAAAAGTTTCTTTGAAAATTTCAGATCGACTCTTGTATCAGTCCTCAAGAGTGTTTAAAAAGTTGTTTTTGAAAGCTTTTTGAAAAGTGTCGGTGTGAAAAGAGTTTTTGATTTGTTTTTAATTAGAGAAAGTATCTACGAGTAATCTACCTACCCTAAGGAATTAGGCTGTGTAAATTTCCTTAAGGTAGTACCATCCCACCATTGAGAGGTAGGTAGCACCACCGTTGGAGGTGTTCGGGTCAATTCGTTTTTAGGGACAGTGTGGTCACCAGAGCAACAGTAGGACACCTTAGAAGCTACCCTTATGCCATTGATCTTTTTATTCCGAGGCAACCGTTTCGAGGCAACTAGATCAATGGAACATAAGGACTCACTAAGATGTCCTATACTCGACAACCACGTTTCGAGGGGCAAGGCAACAGTGAGGCGTACCCTAAGAGTGGTGTGTGAATTGTGTGTCATTTTCAGTTATAGTTTATCTTGATCATGCATTGGGTGAGCTACGCTTGATTTTATTTGGGCCAATCATTCTTTCATGCAATTATTAGCAGTTAAGGGGTGCGGAAATTAAAATGCGGAAAATAAAGTCCTACGCTATTACAAGGCGCGGGTCTATACATCGCCAAATTAACAAAGACCCGATTTTGAATAAAAGTGCGAAAAGTAAATGTCCTAATTACTATTACAAGGCTTTGGGGCAATTACATAAGATTTAAAAGAAAAATATAAACAAACGCGCGAAAAGGAATTTGAATCGAGAGTGCGAGGGCGTTGGACCCTTTAAAGAGATTAAATTGAAATTACAAATTAATTAAATTAAAGAAACAAAAAAGGTTATTTTTTATGTTTTTTGGTATTTATGAAAATAAAGGAAATTGATTAAAATTAAATAAAACCCTAATTCTAAATTGTTTTTAATTATTAAAGAAAATATTTAAGTTTAAACCTAATTTACTAATTATTTAGTTGCATGAGTATTTACAAAATAATTAAGAATTAATAATAATGATGATAAGGAAATAAATTATTCATTAAGAAAAAAGAATAAAAATGCTAAAACCTAATTTTTATGTTTTTTAGTTTATTTAAGAAAAAAGATTAAAATAAAACCTAATTTTACTAAATTGATTTATTAAAAGATTTATTTACAAAAACTATTAATGAAAAATAAACATATTTTATTTTGACTTTTCTGATTTTTTTTTTGTGTTATAAAAATTATTTTGTGAATTAAATAAAACAAAATAAAAACAATTAAAATAAATAATAGAGAAAAAATGAGAGAAAGAAAATACAAACAAGGGGGGATTTCTGCCCAATTTGGAGGTTTTATTGAGCAATTTGGCCCACTCAATCAGGCCTTTTTTGACTTTTCAGACTTGTGTATGGAGCTGTTGACCAATGAGTATGGTGATCCTCCCGTTCTGGCCATTAGATTGCAATTACTGGACACTTGGCAGGCACACATGTATGCGCACATGGTAGATCATTGGATAAGAGGTGCACCTGATCATGTTACAACAAAAATTATTAAGGATATGGGGGACCTGGGAATCGAACCCAGGTCCCATTGCTTGCATGACAACTTACAAGCCAACTGAGCCAACGCGTTAGTTTTTATGTATAATGGACAACGATCAACATATGTGAAAAAGCGCTAGTGGCCTGAAGTCAAAATAAAAACGCGCTAAATTCGAATCAGCCAACCATGTCAAGCCACGCCAGCGTCTTCTTCTCCCTTTGCCTGTAACTAGAAACAGATAGCGGGGGTTTTAAACCCCCACTAACTCAAACCTGCAAAAATAACGATTAGGTCATAGCGTAATATAAATTGGGCGCGATGTGTGGAATCAAATCGTCTGGATGTCACGATTGTAATGGTGCTAGTTTCATTGTCCAATTTTTCCAGATATGTAAACCCCTCTTTTGGAGCTTCAGGAACCCTAGAAAGCTTTAATGGCAACTTTGCATACAAGCAATATTAATTCAATTGGATAACACCATTAGCTTTAGAATGATCAGGTTAGTATAAATCAAGCATTAAAATGTATGGAAAATGCGTATGAATTCAAATACGAATGTGAAAAAGTTCATAAACAGGGCGATGTCATTCTACCAATTCTGGATGTATGGAGACTTGATTTCAATTGGAAACGCTTCCTAGGTAGTCCAGCAACGTATTGGAATGCTTTTGAGGTCTTGAAAGGAGCTCTAGCTATGAAAACAGTTTTGAAGTTTTTTTGTGAAAAATGCAAATTTGTTCTCTCAGTTCCTGCGCAGCTTTTTTTCTTTCTTATGCACTAGGTTATGTTTGCATATGTATGTAGCATGATTAGGTCAAGCAAAACAAGCCCATGATCCATGTATTCAATGCTTTTGAATTTATGATTTTCCATGATCTTTTTCAATCCTTTTTGCCATGAAAACTTGCCTATTTGGAAGATTTGGTCCCTTTGATGTGGTACACGAAATATTTAGGCCTTAATGAGAGAATATGCTGCACAAAAAGATTTGGAAAACATGATTTGCTATTTTTGTCATATTTAATTTTAATTAAGTGAATTAATAATAATAATAATTCAAATAATTAATCAAAAATGGTAAAATAACTCCCTTGGATGTCAATGGGTCGTGCATAGCCTTTGGGTGATGATTCATGGAAGAAATTGAGGCCCATTAGCAATTTTGAGGCATTTGAAGCAAGGTTGACTTTTCAAAATTCCCAAAAATTTCCCAACTTCCACAAGGCATATCTTGCTCAATTTTTAAGCTTTGATCATGTTCTTGGACATTTTGGAAAGGTCTTGGAGTCCTCTAACCAATGTCTTTGGTCCCATGTCATTTTGATTTACCAATCTCAAGTTATGGTCTTTGACTTAAAGTTCCTTTTTGTTGACCTTTGAAAATGACCTATAATGTTGAGATTGATAACTTTCTGTGAGAGCATTTCTTAGACTTGAAGTGTGAAGATGAGTTGTAGGAAATGTCATTCTCTTCAAAATGAGCTTTGGATGGAATTTTTCTGATAAACCATGTGGAAGTTATGCCCTGGTCAATTTGCAGTTGACTTTTTCAACTGTCCAAAAATAGAAACTTTTGCATCTTGAGACTTTTTGAGCCATGCTGAGAATCATGATCAAGAATTGATCAGATGATGTTTGTGGCTTCAAAATAAGATGTTGACCAAAAATTTTGACTTTTGACTGTCAAATGACCATTTTGCCCCTGTAGTTGACTGTTGAGCAATTAGGGTTTTTGACTGTGCAATTTGGTGCTGTGACTCTTGAAGCTTGTCATATGGATGCTTGACAATGTTTATAGGCATGTGGGACTTGATTGGTCCCTTGGAAACTTCAATTTCTTTGTCAGAACCAAAACCCTAATTTTTGACTGTTAGGAGGCCATTGGACTGTGCAACCCTTGAGAGATTTTGAACCTTGATCTTGGCAAACCTTGAAGAATATGGGAGGGAAAATTTTGGGGTACAACACTTGCAGATCCAACGCGTCTCCTAGCCAAGCATCTACCGTGCGTCCTCAACATCTCATCCACTAGGTCCATCATCAGTCCAGATCTAGCACACCACAGGCGTAACACATGGTGAACCCTCCAAAGCCTAATGACACTGGATCAGGCGCAACCTTGGGCCAACTATTCTGGGCCTGGAAAATTCAACCATGCACCTCCCATAATTACTTTCACACCAAGCCCATATTATTTCTTTTTTTTTAATTTATTTTTAATTATTGGTTTTTAATTATTTTACAAAATCATTGTTATCTTTAATTAAATAAAAAAAATCATCAAAACCCAAAAAATAGAATTAGGTTTTTTATATAAAATATTTAATTGCATTAATTAATTAGATTAATTAGGTTTAAATTTCTCACATTCTATCTTCCGTCATTATAAACTTTTAGATGATTGATAATAGGATTGTATGCGAAAGATAAATCCATAATTTAAAAAAGTAGAAAACCCTAACTGTGCAAAGATAAATAACTGAAAAAACAAACACTTGCACATGCTCACTCCTAGGGTTTGCCCCACTTCGGTTTCCTTCAGTAAACGGTCATGAAGTATAGGGAGTTTTAGTGGTTGCCCTCTAGTCCCAAAAGATAAAAAATGACCCATTCGAATGTTGCCTCAGAAAGATCTTTAGGACTCTAGGGTAATTACTAAGGTTTCCTAACCATTGCTTTAGTTATCGTACTCGTCCCTCTCGATTGTCCCTTAAACTCCAACGATGGAGCTACCTACTCCTTAATAGTACGATGGCGTTGTCTAAAGGAAATAAGAAAACGAACAGCCTTTTTCGAGTAGGTAGAAACTTTTAGGTACTTGCTCAAAACAACAAATTTTTACACATACACTTTTAAACAAGCTTTTCAAAACAAAGTTTTCAAAAACATTTTATCACACCCTTGAGGACTGATACAAGGGTTACCATAAAGTGAAACGTCGCACTAAGGCAATTTTAAAACTTTTTTCAAACACACAAAAGCAATTTAAGAATGAGCAAGTATCTAAGAGCCTGTGGAAAACCACAGATAGAAAAGGTGCTAACACCTTCCCTTTCTATAATCTACCCCCGTACTCAGAAACATCTCGAAAAAGGTTTTTTCTGTTCTTTTTCCTTTTCCTTTGTTGGATGAAATAAAAGTCGGTGGCGAATCTTTCTTACCGTACATTTTCGAACAAAAAAATTAAAAACCAGTAGTAACAAAAATAGTCGGTTATGCCACCATATCATAGAACTGGAGACTCTGCTGGGGAAAAATAAAAAGTGGGGTTTACCTTAGGATTTAGGTCATTCTTAATTACTTCTTTTGCTTGTCTTGTTCTATTTATTTTTAAGGGTATCTGTTTGGGTTGTTTGGATCCTAAACCCGAATGGGGAAATTCCTTCTAGGTAAGTAGCAATAAACTGTGAGGGAGCTGTGCGGGGTATACCGACACGGTTAAAACAGTAGCTACGTTGATGCAATTTTTTTGTGTACCGGTAGCCCTTGAGTAATCAAGGAGAATATGGGGCCACTGCGTGGTATCATAAAGCGTCAACTGACCTTAGCACCTTAATTGACTAACTTGGCTTTTAGGACGTAGTGAGATAGCCGTCTTTGGTGTAAACCCAAAGTCGGTTGATACTCGATGCTACACTCATTGAGGTTTGAATCTTGAGTTTTGTTTGGTGGCAAGTCAATTGTCTAACGGAACGAAATTTGGGGGAAATATCGGTATTATTGAGATCCCTTAGAACCTGGTTACTATATTTAGGATAGGTTGAACCAATCCAACTTCAAAAAGGTATACCTTAAAACCCATGCAAGCCTTAAACCTATGGTCTCTGTGTGACTTACTTGTGTTTGCTATATTTGCTATATCTGAGCATAATCATGACATCATAACATAGCATATCATACTAACCATTTCAAGGATTCTTAGGGTTTATTTTTGTCTTGTTTTGCAGGATATGGCCCTTGCCGCAGATTCACTATCCAAGTCAGTCTGATAAAGGTACCTCCTCAGCTTAAGGAATTGGTATCAAGGGTTCCTGAAAGCTCCCCCTTCACTAAAAGACATGGTCGACTTCTCAACTTGGTCACCTCAAATCCTGATGAAGAAATGTTAAAAGTACTCTTTCAGTTCTTTGACCCACTACATCACTGCTTCACTTTTCCGGATTACCTGTTAGTGCCTACTATAGAGGAGTTTTATCTATTACTGGGGGTGCCTATCCTTAACAAGGTACCTTTCAATGGCATGGAAAGAGACCCTAAACCTGAAGATATTTCTAAAGCTCTATCCTTACAACGGTATGGCATAGTAGCAAATTGGGAAACCAGGAGAGGTGTGAAGGGTTTTTTTGGCTAAGTTCTTGTTTGATAAAGCTCATCATTTTTGGGACACCCTGGACTTCCAAGCTTTTGAAGAGGTGTTTGCCCTTCTCATCTATGGGTTGGTACTGTTTCCTAACCCGGACCAACTCATATACGTGAATGCGGTTAAGGTTTTCTTGTCACGCAATCTGGTACCTACTCTGCTTGGAGATATCCTACATTCTCTACATACTCGCACTATAAAGAGAAGAGGGACCCTTCTGTGTTACACTCCTCTTTTGGCTATGTGGTTTATTTCGCACCTACCCCGATCCATCTTGAAGAATGAACAGGGTTTGAGATGGTCTCATAGGATGATGACTCTTATACATTCATGTATTCATTAGTGTCCTCAATCCTCGGAGAATGTTACCATCATTGATCGATGCGGAGAATTCCCTAATGTCCCTCTCTTAGGCATCAGAGGAGGAATCACTTGCAATCCTTATTTGGCACTGCGACAGTTTGGATATGCGAGAAGGGATGGTCCTCATGATACCCTTATCCATAAAATCATCTTTGATTATGAGAATGATGCCCAGGGTTACAGTAAAAGGTTCGTGCGAGCTTGGGGCATGGTACATAGAGTTTATAGCAAGACACTGGGGCACAAGAATTCCATCCCTCTTAAGCCTTATCTTAAATGGGTACAAGCCTGTGCTCAAAGTCTTATGATGCCTTACCCTGCTGTCCTACCAATGATTGTGGAACCGGTTGCTAAAGGATACACTTTTTATCTTATTCTCCATCCTGACATGCCAACTGATCATGAGGAGTTACAAAAATCCTGGGTTCAACTTAAGGAGGAATGAGATACGTTTGAAGCTCAATTCTAGGCCAGCGAGAAGAAAGTACTTGAAATCACTAGGCTACTTCATGAAGAGAGGAATATAGACACCTACATTGCACCAAAGAGGATGCGCTCATGGGAAACCTAATTTTCTTTTTGCTTTAAGTTTTGTTTTGCTTGACTGTAAGCCTAAAGGGAACCCTTTGTAACAATTCAAACTTATTAATACAATTAACTTGTGTTTCTTTTGGTTAAGCAAATTTGATCCTTTAAGAATCCTTGAAATCATTGCATATGCATATCATCCATGACATTGCATAAATAGGTCACATAACAGGTTTCTCATCTTCTTCGCTGTTTATTTCAGCAATTATTTCTTCTGAACAAAGTATCAAGGATCTCCAGGCACAAAATGCCCAATTTCAGCAAATGTTCGTAGCTTCGGCTAAAGGGCAGGAAGATCTGAAGGCCCTTATTCTGAAAGAGAAAAAGAAAAAGACAAAGAAGACTGCTGGTGTCCTGAATCTAGGCAGAAGATTCAAGGGAGCATTGAAGCAACCGGTTGATCTGACCTCCTCATTCATAGGGAAGAAAGAGGTCAATGCTATCTATAACCCAAGAGGTCATAGCAGAACCGAGCGTCGTCCAACGGTAGGGGCTGTGATGATACCTAGGCTTGCAGCTACTCAATAACGAAACAATCAGCCAAGGTTAGAAAGACCTCCAAGGCAGTTCACTTGGATCAATATGACATTGTCTGAGGTTTTAACCCATATGTTAAAATCTAACTTGGCAATCTCAAAAGAGGCTCCCAAGAATCCCAACACCACATATCCTCGTTACAATCCAAACACTCGGTGTGCTTACCATTCTGAGAGTCCAGGCCACGATACAAATGACTGTTAGGCTCTGAGGAATAAGATACAGGATCTGGTCGAAGCAAAGGAGATTGAGGTTGATGCTCTTGAGAAGCCTAATATCATCACTGCTCCCATGCCCAAGCACAACCGTGGTGTTAATGTCATTGATGCTGATCTATTTGTTACCTTTGTTGATGGTTTTCATTCCTCTCATGACCGTCCAGAAGAATTTGTTTCTAGCCAGTTTACTTCCAGCATTTGTATGTCATATATATAAACCAGTTATTATTAGAAACCATCAACTCCTAAAATAACTCAGTATACTCAAGAATCACCTGTATAACTTCAGATACCGAATTTGTTGTCACCCGCTTTTATCATAATGACGTATATGAAAAAAACAATTGGATTTGTACCACCATTGTATCCTGAGGATGGGTCTGGTCCGTAGACTATCAAGAAACCTCCAAGGTATCAACCATAAAAATACTTCGACTAAAAGAAAGGAAACCAAATTGAGAACTTAAAAATGCTGTAAACCAATTTCCCCTTTACCTTCCAAAAGAAATCATTTTTAGCCCACCAGAGCTTCGTTTCGCTACAACCTACATCTTCCATCACCTTCGATTCACTTCAGCCAGCAACCTCCAACAGTTTTATTCCCTATGTATCTCTGCATCCACTTGCAAAAGAATTAAAACAAAGAAATATGGAAACGCGTCAAATAACGATTAGATTAGGCAATCGTGACTTCAGTTTCTACTCAACATGATGTCCTTCAACCTCAACAGCAGCAAGGTGGCGTGATCTCTTCCCCGTTACCATCTTCCTTGTAACTGTGTCGCCTCAAGCGTGTTAATATCCAAGTATTTTGTTGATGGTTAGGGTTCCGAAAATGAGATAAAACAAAGAAGATTTATTTGGAAGGTTTGGAGCGTGTGAGAGAGGTTGTGGAGATTTGGGTGAGATAAGAGGATGGTGGTTGCTTCTGATTTGAGGTCTAGGAGAGCTTCAATGGCAGTTTTGGAGTCGGATTTGAAGAGGAAAGTGAAAGGGTTGGTTTCGGTTTGGAGATTTTTGAAGCTTCTTTGAGAGATTTTAGGAGAGTTGTGATGCAGCATTGGGGAGGATGATCGTGATCCGTGAGAGAGAGAGAGTTTTATTTCTGTTTTCATGACAACATAGAGATAAGAGATGACAATAATAATATAAATTAATCTGCATTTTCCTTTCCCAATACAACAAACACAGATAGCGGCGCCTTCTTGCTTACCTTTAGAGTTTCCCAACTCCTCTTGTTATTCCAATCGGGTCGGCCTTTGGGCCCTTGGCCCAATCCTATAATCTCATTCTATTTTGTTCTAATAAAATCATAATATTAACGAATAAGCAAAACGGTTTAAATGGCTAGGCATTGTTTACAGCAACTTTAAAGACCTGGGTTCAATTCCTGCTTGGGCCTTTTTTTTCTTCCTTTTTTAGTCCATATCTCCCCATGTTTTACTATATTATTTTTCTTAAGCAAATATTAATTTAGTTCATTCGCATTATTATTTCATTACAAAACATAAAAAATATGTTATTATAAATTTATCTTTTATTTAATTTTTTTCAACATGCTATTAATCTTTTATTTAATTTTTGTTGTTATTTAATTATTCAAATATATGCTTTTATTTAATCTTTGTTGTTTATTTAATTATTCAAAAATGCATGCTAGTATAAATAAGTCTTCTATTTAATCTTTGGTTATTTAATTTCTCAATTGTCGTTTTAATTAACTTTATTCTCGATCGTTTAATCTTTGTATCTTCCATCCCTCTAAAATCCAAGGGAAATATTTTTTTAACTCCATAAGTAATACGATCGTGCGAATACCCTCATTCATTTTTGTTTGTTTACTATTTTGCTAAACTTAAGATAATTTTCTTAAAAAAATCAATTTTCAAACTCACACCTTTTAAGTCAAAAACTTCGACACTAGGTCGTCGTATCTTCAAAATATTGTCCAAACAAATCATTTTTAACCAACCCAACCATTTTTAGCCGAACAAACCTTTTTAATCAAACAAACCATGTTAAACCAAAAAATAGATATTACAAAAGCTTCCCGCAGAGTACCGCAGATGCATTGGGTGATAATACCTTCCCATTTCATAACCAATCCCTGAACTATAGATATCTTTTCAAAAACGCGTTGTATTTCATTACTTTTAATACTATTTTACATTGCATATTTAAGGGTTTTATTTCGCTCTTTTCCCTTTTCCCTTAGAAATAATAAAGCGCGGTGGCGAATCTTGCTTTTGTGAGACAAGTTAATTAATAGCTCGATCTCCCATTTACCCCGCTTCATTTTTTATCACTACAGAATTGGAGACTCTGCTGGAGAAATATTGACCTCTTGCTGGTCCATCTCAAAGTGGGTTAAGCCTAGTTTGTTTTATCTGTTTTATTATTATTTGATTACTTGATCATATGTTATATATTATGGTTATTTGGGTGTTAACGATATTTACAAAGGACAAGTCGTATACCCGGACTAAGTTATACTTAGGAATAGGACGGGAGATATAGTCATGTTAACTTTGTAAGAGTAATCCTGAAGAAGGAGGCATGAAATCCCCCACTTAGTGGAAGCCCGTTTGAACGTAGTATTTGTTTACCGAGTAATCAGGAATACATTATTGATTTCGACTTGGGATCTAGAGAAGCTAAGAACTGTAGAACTCTTAACCCATCTTAGCCTTTTAGATGTAGCGCGAAGACTATAACGGAGTAACCCAGAAGTAGTTATCACGCGATGCTACACTCGGACGCGTTTCTCTTGAGAATATTACTAATTATCGAGTAATCGAGATGTTGGTAATATCCGAAGGAGGGATGTAGACTTTGGGAACTTTTAGAACCTCGTTTTACAGGTGTGATTAAACCTTTAGTACATACCTTGGGTGTGGGCTTTACCTTTGACTCCATGCTCGAAGCGTTAAACCTTTGAACCCCATGTTTGTGAACTTATGTGTAATTGTTGCATTATCATTCATTCATACATCCATAAGCATTTTTGTAAACATGTTTTTCAAGGAACTTAAGAATGATTTTTGCAGACATCTCAGGTACTGTTACTATGGATTTTGGAAAAAGAAACACTCGGAGCTATAGTTTTAAGGAGCCTGAGATTGAAGATTTGAAGAGTTTGATTCCTAAGATTGAGAACCCTACGGAGTTTCAAAATAAATATGGATCTATTATCCCTTTCATGAATCAAAAGATGAAGGAATGCATCCTTAGTACGTTGTTCCAATTCTATTATCCATTGTATGATTCTTCACTTTTCTTGATTACCAGTTAATGCCCACTTTAGAGGAGTATTCCTATATACTTGGTTTCCCAATCACCGACCGTGTTCCTTTCTCTGGTTTAGAAGGGGAACCCAAATCTCACGAGATAGCAATAATCACCCGCTTGAGGAGGTCTGAGATAAAAGAGAACATGAATACTAAGGGAGGAATTTGAGGCTCACATGCGCAGTTTTTGTTTAAGAAAGCTTGTCACTTCACCGAGATAAAGGATAATGTCTCCTTTGAATATGTCTTTGCCTTACTTGCTTATGGATTTTTCTTGTTCCCTAACATTGATAAGTTTGTGGATATCAACGCCATTAGAATCTTCTTGATTGGAAATCCGATCCCTACGCTGCTAGGAGATACCTTCTATTCCATCCATCTTCAGAACTCCTACCAGGGTGGGATGATTATCTGTTGTGCACTATTGCTATACCAATGGTATGTTTCTCATTTACCTAGGTATGATGTTTTCTGGGATCTCAAGAATGAGCCACGATGGGCGCCAAAAATTATGTCTCTTACTCATTCCGACATAGATTGGTATAATCGAGCTTACTACAGCGTGAAGATCATTGATAGTTGTGGTGTTTTTCCCAACGTGCCTCTTCTTGGTACGAGGGGAGGAATTAACTATAACCCTGTTCTTGCACGCTGCCAGTTTGGATACCCAATGAAGGACAAGCCTAATAACATTCATTTGAGTGGTTTCTTTCTACAAGAAGGAAAAGATCTAAAGCAGCTAAAGAGGAGATTGAAAAGGCTTGGCGCCATATCCATAGAAAGGGGAGAGACATGTTAGGGCATAGAGGTGTTGTTTCTTTGGAGCCTTACCTTCAATAGGTTCGTGCTAGATCTTGTGCTCTCAAGATGCCTTATAATCCCGAGAAACCTGTATTCTCTAATTCTATATCGTCATCTATTTCTATTCCTATTGAGAACATGAGAGAGTATCAGGAAAATCTGGCTAGAATGAAGTCTGAAAGAGATGCTTGGAAGGAAAAGTATAGTCTGTTCGAATATGAAAATAGGGTCCTGACTCGACAACTGAAGGAGAAGGAGGATATGCTATTTATTCAAGATGGTTGGTTTATTGATCATGATGAGAAGCTTCGTCAAAAGGATGCATTACTCAAGAAATATGCTAAAGAAAGGAAGAGAAAGAAGGAAGATTTGGTAGGCGTTACTTCTGTTCCTAATCCATGGAATGAAGTCGTTGATCAACTGGTAGCCGAGAAAAAAGAGATGGAAGACTTCTATGAAGAGAAGATTAGGAAGCTCAAGTTACAAGTAGCATTTGGTCCTTTATCTGATGATTCTGAGTGATCTTTAGTTCCTAGTTTTTTATTACTTATGTCATTTTGTAAAACTTTGTAAGAGGGCTTTATGTTCCAAATTTATAATTTACTGCTTTTATTAATGGGTTTTGTTGTCCCAAAGTTATAATTTATTGCTTTTTATTAATGAAATGAGTTTTTGCTGTTCCGAATCCCTTTACCATTGATGTGTGCAAACTTGTCAAAGTTCTAAAGTTCCTTGAAAAACTATCTGAAATTCTGGCTGCAGATACTCAATGTCACGTTCAATGTTATGACACCGTATCTGACTTTCTATAAGACAGTAAATACAAGAAAACAGTAAAGAACATAGTCAATTGTTTACCCAGTTCAGTGTGCAACAACACCTACTCTGGGGGCTACCAAGCCAGGGAGGAAATCCACTATAAGAGATATTAATTCAGGAATAAACCAACCAGTTTATCTCCTTCACTTAAGACCTACCCAATGCAACTTCAATCTAAGTACAACTTAAACTTGAGTTCCTACTCACTCCCCCTCAATCACAGCAGTGATACTTAAAACAATTGACTAATGAATTGATGAAGACACTCTTCAAAACATACACTTGATTATGCTTCACAGCTTTTTAATCAAGCAACACAAACACTCTTGCTTCACAGCTTTGAGTGATACATAAACCTAACTTGACTTTTCTTCAAAGCTTCAGTCAGGAGACACAAAAACACTCTTGCTTCAAAGCTTTGAGTGATACACAACCCTTACAATTAAAGCCTATTCCAAGTCACTTATCACAATGATACTTGCTTGGATTACAATAGTTAAAACTATACAGCTTCTAAATGATCTTCTTGCAAAAAGGGATTGATTCCAAAACAGCAGCTCTGTTGAATATATAGCAGTTGCATCTTCAGTTAGGGTTTCCACAAAAATATAGGGTTAATTCCGTTTGACCTTAAGACTAGGTCACAGGACTTTATCAACCAGGTTAGGGTTGAGCTAGGTTAACCCCAAGTCCACGAGATTTTCTGTTCTGGAAAGACTGAGTCATAATCCTGAAAAAACTCAGAATTACTCAAACTTCATAACTGTTAGTTCAGAACAGGATGTCTTAACATTTGTTATGACATCTGAAAACCTGTCTATTGATTTAGGTAAATGTGATCTTTTTGCAAAATGCTCAGATACACACTTATAAACAGCAACACCTGTATGACAATATTTTTCTGTAAAGGTATCTAATGAATCAGTACCTAATAAACTAGAATGTTATGACATCAGTCATGACATTCATTCACACACCGGGTTTTACCAAAAATGCATGCCAATAACTAAACACATACAAACTCCCCCTTTGGCAGATTTTTGGCTAAAGACCCTAAGCAATCAGAGATAGATAGCAGCAGAATAAATATGACTGCAGAAAAATAGAATGTCTAATAAAGTCTACCAAAATATATCTCCCCCTCTTTAGCCACAAATGGGCCAAAGATACATGTTCTTAAAAGATTATACATTCATCCAGAAAAAGTAACAAGACAAAAACTGAACACACTTTGCAAACTCCACCAGGGACCAGCATCAACTCCACCAATCAGCAACTCCACCAACCTTTAAGCACTGTCATCATACTCAGAGGAGCTAGTTTCTTCAGTATTGAGATGATCTTCAGCTTCTACACCCTCTTCCCTTCTGTTTCCTTCAGCTTCCTCCTTTTCTAACCTGGTAATTAGGTTTTCTAGGGTCTTTTTCCTAGCTTCCAGCTCTTTGCAGGTCTCTTTCAATACAGCTATAACATCATATGTTTTGGAATGAGTCTTCACAGAAGATGTCTCAGCTGATGTTATGACAATATCAGGAGCATGAGATCCCTGAAATAGCTTGTAGTGTAACCCAAGAGCAGGAGCTCTTTTGCAAGCAGTATCTCTTGCCACCAGGATATCAGGGTATTGTGCAAGGATAATTCCACAAAGGAGGGAGGGAAAGTCAATTGGGCCTTTGACAGCATAACTACCAGCATGTTTTAAAGTTTGTTCAAAAATATACCTGCCATAGTCAAAAACAGTCTTGGTTCCCACAGCATAAATAAATCTCCCCAATCCTGTGGAGATAGATGATTTATGGTTTGCAGGGACCCAGTTGGCTGCACCAATCTTGTGCAGGATGGAAAATTTCATGCTAAGTTTGCTGGCATTCAGCTTGCCTTTCAAGGGCCAGCACTTCACTTGTCTTGCTGTGATGGTTTGACAAACTTCATTGTCAGTGACTTCCAGTTTAGGACAATCCTCATTTGATCTTCCAAGAAATTTGTTAATTTCTGATGGAGAGAAATTAACCCTTCTTCCTCTAACATAAACACTTTCAAAGTCAGCTGACCTTCCATCAGCACATTCATTAGACAAGTTAACTATGAACTCCTTGACCAGATTTTCATAACACTTGGTAAATTTTACCACTGTCTTCATCAGTCCAGCATTCTTAATCAGGTCCATGATGTCCTTGCACTCCATGGCATCATTGTTTAGCTCTCTTTCTAAAGCTATTCTCTTCAAGCAAACATACTTCCATCTGTTTCCATTGTCGGGATGGTGAAAAGAGATGTTGTCTGTTGGGACTTCAGGAACTCTAGCAATTTTGATGGAGGGGAGTTTCCTTCTGATAGGAATTTCTTCAACATCAATCTCAAACTCTGATTCCTCATCAGAATCAGAAGATTCAGGTTCTTTTCTCTTCTTTGTAATTGGTTGTCTACCAGTATACACCTGGGCTTTCACCTTCCCTTTGGACTGACCAGTTTTCACAGATTCTACCCCAGCCTTGCCTTCAGCCTTGGATTTCTTAACAGCAGGTTTATCTTTGGTCATACATTTTGCATCATTCTGATTACCCTTTCTTTTCATCATTCTCCTAGCTATGCTAGGGTTTACATTGGAAATTAGATCATTGTCTGAGTATTCCTCATCCACATCAATGATAGGTGGATCAATAGTCTTTTCTGAAGGGTTCTGAATGTTGTCATTTTGTGTCACAACACTCAGAGACATCTACATTCTCAGAGACATCCACATTTAGGCTTGCTGATTCTTGATTTAATGGGACAGAAATCCCCGATACAGATTGGTTTCCGCTTAGTATTCTTGTCACAAGCCTAGCAATTGCTTGATGAACTTGAGCTGATCCTTCCCTATTTGGAACAGAGGAAGAAGGATGAGAAGGATTACCAGAAGCAGTAGCTTGAGCTCTTCCTGCATGCCTAGTTCTCAGCTTTTTGACTTTGGAGGGGTCAGTTGCCATTTCTCTGAGAGGAGTGATCTCCAGGACATCAGAATCTATGCATGTGGTGATTGCTCGAGAATCTTGGTCAGATGATGAAGATGAAGTGGTCGCCTTGGTTGAAGATGATGTTTGAGACATTTTGATTGACTTAGAGCACCAGTAGCAATTTGAGAGAAAACTTTGATTGAGAGAAAGGAATAGGTTGCAAAGACGAGAGAGGTAGGAGGCAAATGAGAGTCTATTTAACTTCTTAATAATTTTGAAAGAATTGGAAAGACATATGATTAACCTACTAAAAATAGACTCAACACAAATAACTCCTTCAACCCTTGTTTTAAGCAAAATTAATTGCTATAATTTTTCACGTTGGCAAATACCCATCTTGCCCCTCAAGTTTTCAAGTTGATTTCCAACAAGAGCCTTGGTAGAAGAATCAGCTAGCTGAAGCTTGATGATACCATGTTCCAGTTTAATTGTCTTCTTCTCTACAAGGTCAATGTGCTTGGTCCTGCTATGCTGAATAGGGTTCTTGGAAATATTGATTGTATTCAGATTGTCACAATACAATGTCACAACATCTTGTGATACATTATACTCAGTGAGCATCTGTTTTGTCCAGATATTTTGAGAACAGCTACTACCAGCTGCAACTATTTCAGCACAGAGTTGGGAAGGCATTCTTTTGACATGAATCATAGCTCTGGAAGATTCCTGTATGATCCTATCTTTATTTTTGTCAACTCCATTTTGATGATGAGTTATAGGAGAAGAGACTTCATGACTCATTTTTTCTGGGAAATAGAATTTATTAAACTTGTTGTTTCCAAATTCTTTGTCATGATTACTTCTGGTTCTGACAACACATCCTTCTTCAAGTTTATTCACCACATCATAGACATGTCTCTTTTTACCAAGCCTTTCAATTTGAAGTTCACCACAAACCCTCCTTTTATCAATTTGCAGTCTTGGAATCCTTCTGACTGCTTCCATAGAGATAGTTCTTTTCATTCTTCTTAGATGAAGATGGCCAAGCTTATGGTGCCACAGTTTCATCTCTTTTTCTTCTTTGGTAATGGAACACATAGTGGAGTTATTAGTGTTCTCAGGCTGCCACAAGTAATAGTTATCTTTAGATCTGATTCCTTTCATTACCACTTCTAGTTTTTCATTAATTACTAGACATTCAAATTTTGAGAAGATGACCTTGAATCCTAGATCACACAATTGACTGATACTAATGAGATTAGCAGTCAGGCCTTTTACCAATAGAACTTCATTTAGATTTGGAACTTCAGGGCAGTCCAAATTACCAACTCCTTTGATTTCACCTTTAGCACCATCTCCAAAGGTCACATAACTAGTGGTGTGAGGTTTAACATGATTGAGAATGTTCTTTATTCCAGTCATGTGCTTAGAGCACCCACTTTCAAAGTACCAGCCTTCCCTTGCAGAGACTCTCAAGGAAGTGTGGGCTATCAGGGCATTAGCCTTTTTCTTCCATTGAGGAGTATGTGGTACCCTTTTTGACTTAGGTTTAACACCTGAGTTTTGATTAGGGTATCCATGCAATTTGAAGCAGAAAGGCTTTATGTGGCCATACCTCCCACAATGATGACATCTCCATCTTTGGTACTTTTTCTTCATATATCTCTGTTTCTGATGTTGAGAGTTGTGTTGAGACATCTGCTTTGACATTTGTTTAACAGGCCTGATCTTCTTGTCTGCACCAGATTTCTTAGCTTCCACAAATCCTAGTCCAGATTTGTTTCCTACATTTTGTCCAACATGAAGAATCTCTTCCAATTTGTTTGTTCCATTAGTCAGCGTCCTGACAGATTTGGTCATTTGGTTCAGTTGTGAGCTCAGCAATTGAACTTCCCCTTCTAGATGACTTATAGTTTCAAGGTTTACCCTTTTTTCAGCCTCCAGCTTTATGATGAGTTTTGATTGTTTCTCATTCTGCACATAGACTTC
Organism: Vicia faba; assembly: GCA_948472305.1. Lineage (NCBI taxonomy): Eukaryota > Viridiplantae > Streptophyta > Magnoliopsida > Fabales > Fabaceae > Vicia > Vicia faba. The sequence continues at coordinate 967,599,140 of OX451740.1, forward strand.
AGTACTTCTGATACACAATTTCTTGTAAGTATCAGCCAGTTCTTCAAATGTCACCTCTTCATCACTAGTGTCACTTTCAGAGGTACAAACACCAGTTAGAGCAGTAACTAGTTTGGAAGATTCTTCTTCAGAATTACTTTTTGAATCACAGTCAGACTAAGTAACAATCATTCCTTTCTTTTGTTTCTTAAGAAAGGTAAGACATTCAGCTCGAATATGCCCATATCCTTCACAACCATGGCATTGAATTCCTCTGCCTTGATTTCCCTTCTCTTCTGACCTTGGTCTTCTGCTGGAACTGTCAATGTCAGAGGGAATGTTATGAACATTAGACCTTGACTTTGGATCTATTCTTTTGATGAGTTTGTTGAAATGTCTTCCAAGCATGGCTATAGCTTCTGAAATATTTTCTTCTTCATCCTCCTTGTTTTCAACATCAGTGTTGGATACAAGTGCTATGCTCTTGTTCTTCTTGTCACCATTATCAGTGATCCCCATCTCAAAAGTCTGAAGAGACCCAATTAGTTCATCCACTTTCAACTTGCTGATGTCCTGGGCTTCCTCTATGGCAGTTACCTTCATAGCAAATCTTTTAGGCAAGGATCTGAGAATCTTTCTCACCAATTTTTCTTCTGACATCTTTTCTCCCAGTGCTCCTGAGGTGTTGGTAATCTCCAAGATGTTCATGTGAAACTCATGAATGGTTTCATCTTCCATCATTTTTAGATTCTCAAACTTGGTAGTCAACATCTGCAGTATTGACATTTTTACTTTGGAAGTGCCCTCATGGGTAGTTTTGAGAGTGTCCCAAACTTCCTTGGCCAGTTCATATTGATGTACTAGTCTGAATATGTTTCTATCAATTCCATTGAACAAGGCATTTAAAGCTTTGGAATTTCCCAGGGCTAACTCATCTTCTTCTTTACTCCAATCTTCCTCAGGCTTCAGACTGATTGTCCCATCTTTCTCAGTTATGATGGGATGGATCCATCCTTTGTCAGCAGCTCTCCAAGCCTTTTTGTCCAGAGATTTTAAGAAGGCAATCATACGAGGTTTCCAGTAGTCATAATTTGTTCCATCCAGAATGGGTGGTCTATTTCCAAAAACTCCTTCTTTGTCCATAGTGCCAGAAAGTGATATCCCTAGATCTCACCCAGTAATACAGGCAGGGTGCCTGCTCTGATGCCAATTGAAATTCTGGCTGCAGATACTCAATGTCACGTTCAATGTTATGACACCGTATCTGACTTTCTATAAGACAGTAAATACAAGAAAACAGTAAGGAACACAGTCAATTGTTTACCCAGTTCAGTGTGCAACAACACCTACTCTAGGGGCTACCAAGCCAGGGAGGAAATCCACTATAAGAGATATTAATTCAGGAATAAACCAACCAGTTTATCTCCTTCACTTAAGACCTACCCAATGCAACTTCAATCTAAGTACAACTTAAACCTGAGTTCCTACTCACTCCCCCTCAATCACAGCAGTGATACTTAAAACAATTGACTAATGAATTGATGAAGACACTCTTCAAAACATACACTTGATTATGCTTCACAGCTTTTTAATCAAGCAACACAAACACTCTTGCTTCACAGCTTTGAGTGATACATAAACCTAACTTGACTTTGCTTCAAAGCTTCAGTCAAGAGACACAAAAACACTCTTGCTTCAAAGCTTTGAGTGATACACAACCCTTACAATTAAAGCCTATTCCAAGTCACTTATCACAATGATACTTGCTTGGATTACAATAGTTAAAACTATACAGCTTCTAAATGATCTTCTGTCAAAAAGGGATTGATTCCAAAACAGCAGCTCTGTTGAATTTATAGCAGCTGCATCTTCAGTTAGGGTTTCCACAAAAAGCTAGGGTTAATTCCGTTTAACCTTAAGACTAGGTCACAGGACTTTATCAACCAGGTTAGGGTTGAGCTAGGTTAACCCCAAGTCCACGAGATTTTCTGTTCTGGAAAGACTGAGTCATAATCCTGAAAAAACTCAGAATTACTCAAACTGCATAACTGTTAGTTCAGAACAGGATGTCTTAACATTTGTTATGACATCTGAAAACCTGTCTACTGATTTAGGTAAATGTGATCTTTTTGCAAAATGCTCAGATACACACTTATAAACAGCAGCACCTGTATGACAATATTTTTCTGCAAAGGTATCTAATGAATCAGTACCTAATAAACTAGAATGTTATGACATCAGTCATGACATTCATTCACACACCTTGTTTTACCAAAAATGCATGCCAATAACTAAACACCTACACTATCAAAATAAATAATCATTTGCATCACATATCATGCATCATCCAACATTCAATTACACATGTTTTCTAGAGTCTTATTCTTATTTCTTTTTCCACTCTTATAGATTGTCAAGCTGTTTCACCGGTATAATACTCGAGCCAATCGTCGAAAGAGAATGGAAGATCTAGAGAAAGAAAATCACGAGCTTCGTGGGGAGGTTACTACTCTTCGTACTGGAATGGAAAAGTTGACAGCTTTGGTGGAAAGCTTGAGGGCTGCTCAGAATCAGCCATCGACTTTGGCCACTGAGACTTAAGCTCAAACTACTGTGGTTTCCAAGGTCGTTGCTGCTTCAGCATCTTTGGCTCAAGTCAACTCTCTGCAACATCAAATGCCGAAAGGTTTTCCATGGGGCGTGCCTTACAATTTCACGCCAGAGGGGTACTAGCCTACTGTGCAACCCATGATTCAAACTGTTGTATCATTTCCTCAACTTGAGATTACCACTGTGTAGCCAATGATTCACCTGTTGTATCTCTCCCTCAGCCTGTAATGACTATTGCGGCTCCTGTGGTTCACACTATTCCATATACAAATGAACCCATTTATCATGATGAACCTACTGAAAGTTTGGGCATCTTAGATAGGATGGAGGAGTTCCAAGACCAATTTCAGGAAATGCAGAGGGAAATTAGAGCACTTAAAGGGAAAGACTTGTTCGGGAAAAATGCTCATGACTTGTGTTTTGTCCCAAACGTGAAAATTCCAGCGAAGTTCAAAGTGCTAGACTTTGAAAAGTACAAAGGTGACTCGTGTCTACAAAGTCATTTGACCATGTATGTGAGAAAGATGTCCACTTACTCTGATGATCATAAGCTATTGATTCACTATTTTCAAGACAGTTTTACTGGTGCCTCACTGAAATGGCACATGGGTTCTGGTAACACCCGAATCTGCAACTTCAACGACCTCACTGAAGCTTTTGTTCGTCAATACAAGTATAATGCTGACATGGCCCCGGACCGAGATCAACTCCGAGCTATGTCCCAGAAGGATAGAGAATAATTTAAAAAATATGCCCAAAGGTGGTGCGAGATTGCCGCTCAAATCTACCCTCCCGTTGAAGAAAAGAGATGACGAATATTTTTATGAAGACATTAGGTTCTTTCTATTATGAGAGAATGATTGCGAGTGCGCCTAGCGACTTCACTGAGATGGTGAACATGGGCATACGACTTGAAGAAGGAATTCGTGAAGGGTGTCTAGTCAAGGAAGGTGGTACATCTAGTGGTGTCAAGAAATTTGGAAGTGTCTTCCCCAAGAGGAGGGAACAAGATGTTAGTTCAATTTTTCCTAGAAGACCGATAAGAGGATATTCACACGTTGCGGCAGTCACGCCTACTATCCTTCCAACAATGGTAACTCCAACTTATCAGACTTCTCAAATTCAACAACGAAAGTTCCAGCAATAGCCTCGATAATAGGCTCCTCAATTCAATAATTAGAATCGTTCACCGAGAAAACCATAATTTGATGCAATCCCAATGACTTACATTGATTTGTTCCCCGCTTTGATCCAGAAGAATCTCATAACAACGAAGCCTCCTCCTATTGCACCAAATAATAATTCCCCTTGGTACAAGGTTGATCAATTTTGTGCATATCACCAAGGTTCGCCAGGACATAGTATTGAAAATTGCTTTTCTTTGAAGGAAGATGTCCAAAGGTTGATCAAGAGTGGTATTTTATCCTTCAAAGATGTTAATCTGAATGTTCAAGCTAATCCATTGCCTCAACATGGGGCAGCGTCAGTAAACATGGTGCACAAATGTCCTAGAAAGTTTAGAATCTACCAAGTTGAGCATATAAGGGACTCATTGATCAGAATGCATCAAAGTTTAAGTAGACTAGCCTTCTTTAAACATCAACATGATTATGATGTTTGAGAATTTTTCTCAGTGGAAGATGATTGTCCTATTGTGAAAGAAGATATTCAGAAGTTATTATATCAAAGGGTTATTACTATCACATATGACAGAGATCTGGATGATGAAGTGAATGTTATAGTGCCAGAATTCAACATGCCTGAGCCAGTAGAGATTGCTTATGATAGTCATACTTCATCTGCTTCTCCTTTGATTATTTGTCCACCTGGTCCCGTGCCTTACAATTCTGATAAAGCCATACCATACAAGTATAATGCCACAATGATTGAGAATGGAGTAGAAGTCCCCATACCACCAATGCCATCTTTTGTCAATATTGCTGACGTGAGTAGAGTCATAAGGAGTGGGCGTATCTTTGCAGTTGTACCACCGAAAAGGCCTGAAATTCAAGTTAGAAGACATACACCAATGGAAATTTCGATGATGAATGTTGAACCAAGAGTTGAGGTAGGCCGACCCAGTTGACCTAACCCACATCTTGATGATGATGAGATTTTGAAAATCATTAAGATAATTGAATATAAGATTGTAGACCAACTATTGCAAACTCCTTCCAATATTTTCATGCTTGCTTTACTAAGAGATTCTGGTGCCCATAGGGAAGCTTTGATGAAGGTCTTGGACCAGGCGTTCGTAGATCATGATGTGACGGTAGACCAATTTGATGGAATTGTGGGAAATATTACTTCATGTAACAATCTTGGTTTCAGTGATGAAGAGCTTCCGAAGGAGGGAAGGAACCATAATATGGCCTTGCATATATCAATAAGTTATGGAAATGATACTTTATCAAGCGTGCTGGTGGATACAGGTTCATCATTAAATTTACTATCCAAAACTACTTTATCTCGACTATCACATCAAGGTGCTCCTATGAGACCTAGTGGGTTAATTGTCAAAGTGTTTGATGGTTCTAGGAAAACTGTCATCGGTGAAGTGGATATCCCCATAACAATTGGTCCTCATACTTTTCAGATTACTTTTCAAGTGATGGATATTCATGTTGCCTACAGTTTCCTATTGGGTCGCCCATGGATACATGATGCAGGGGAAATCACTTCCACGCTCCATCAAAGATTGAAGTTTGTGAAAAATGGAATGCTAGTAACCATTGGTAGAGAACAGGCTATGGTGGTAAACCACTTGTCATCTTTCTCTTATATTGATGCTAATGATGATGTTGGAACCCAATTCCAAGCTCTATATGTCGCTAATAATGAAGTGAATAAGCAAGGGGCATCTATTTCTTCTCTTGAAGATGCACGACGAGTGGTTGAGAGTGGTTCATATGAAGGTTAGGGCCAGGTGTTGACTCTTCCTAAGAAAAAGTTTGGAGAAGGTCTTGGTTTTTATCCCGTATCTGCAAGAGCTAAGCAAGATACAATTACCCGTCCAATACAAGAAGTTTTCCGAAGCGCAGGTTTTATCCATCCGACTCCGCCCAAAGTTGATGCTATAATAGAAGTCGATTCTGAAGAGGATTTACCCAACTTTGTAGCGCATGGAGTGGTTTTCTAGAACTGGATTGCTGTTGATATTCCTGGTGTGATGCACATTTCTGAGTAATGCTTTATTTTATTTTGAAAAAAAACCTTTCGCTCTGCCCAAGGCGAAAGAGTATTTGTGTCGGGCTTTGTTGAAAATAAATCCTTTTTCCCTGCCCAAGGAAAAAGAGAAGATGTTTGGGCTCTTTTGTTTCAAGTATTCACAATCATGAATAAAAATGTTATTTTGTCCTCATACTGTTTTTACTTTTCACTTTTTCTGGATAATGGTAATAAAAATAATTAAAAAAAATAAATATAATATTCTTTTTTATATCTGTACAACTTTCGCATTAATCAATTACTAAAATAAAGCATAAATCATATGTGCAGATTAATCCATGACTTAACCATTGAAAACAATAACCCTATGCCCCCTCCCAATTTTGAATTCCCTGTGTTTGGAGCCGAGGAAGAGGATAGTGAAGAGATACCTGATGAAATTTCCTGTTTACTTGAGCACGATGAAAAGGTTATTCAACCGTTCGAAGAGCCCATGGAGATAATCAACTTGGGTAGTGAAGAAGATGAAAAGGAAGTCAAAATTGGAGCGTTGCTTATCCCAGAGGTCAAAGAAGGAATGGTGGAGCTTCTCAGAGAGTATGTAGACGTGTTTTCTTTGTCCTACCAAGATATGCCAGGTTTGGATAACAATATTTTGGAGCATCGATTACCATTGAGACCTGAATGTCCGCCGGTTAAGTAGAAGTTAAGAAGGACTCGTCCCGATATGGATGACAAGATCAAAGAAGAGGTTCAGAAGCAAATTAATGCAGGTTTCCTTGTTACATCAGTCTACCCTCAGTGGTTAGCCAATACAGTGCTTGTTGCTAAGAAGAATGGCAATGTTCAAATGTGTGTGGACTACAGAGATCTGAATAGAGCTATCCCAAAGGATGATTTCCCTTTACCACACATTGATGTATTGGTTGACAACACCGCAAAGTTCAAATTTTTTTCTTTTATGGATGGTTTCTCTGGTTACAATCAAATCAAGATGGCACCTGAAGGTATGGAGAAGAAAACCTTCATTACACCTTGGGGAACATTTTGTTATCGAGTAATGTCGTTCAGTTTAAAGAATGTTGGTGCAACGTACCAAAGAGCCATGATTGCTTTGTTCCATGATATGATGCATAAAGAGATAGAAGTTTATGTAGATGACATGATTGCCAAATCGTAGACTGAAGAAGATCATTTGGAGCATCTATTGAAATTATTCCAACGTTTGAGAAAGTATAAACTCCGTCTGAATCCTAACAAGTGTACTTTTGGTGTTCGTTCTGCAAGACTTTTGGGTTTTATTGTCAGCCAACGAGGTATTGAGGTAGATCCTAATAAAGTCAAAGTTATTCAGGAGATGCCTACACCCAAGATAGAAAAGAAAGTAAGAGGATTTCTTGGAAGGCTGAATTATATTTCTAGATTTATATCTCATATGACTGCTACCTGTGGGCTAATTTTCAAGCTTCTTCGAAAGAACCAAGGATGTGTGTTGACAGAAGATTGTCATAGAGCTTTTCATAGCATCAAAGAATATTTACTTGAGACTCCCATCTTGATTCCTCCAGTGGAAGGAAGACCATTGATTATGTATCTGACCATATTATAAGATTCCATGGGATGTGTGCTTGGTCAACAAGATGAGACTGGAAGAAAGGAACATGCCATATATTATATGAGTAAGAAATTCACAGACTGTGAGTCTTGATACTCAATGCTTGAGAAAACCTATTGTGCTTTATCTTGGGATTCTCGCCATCTGCGCCAGTATATGATTAACCATACCACTTGGTTGATCTCCAAAATGGATCTGATTAAGTATATCTTCGAGAAGCCCGCCTTATGTGGAAGAATAGCCCGTTGGAAGATGTTGTTATCTGAATATGACATTGAGTATCATACCCAAAAAGCAATCAAAGGAAGTGTTCTAGCCGATCATTTGGCTCACTAACCAATTTAAGATTATCAATCCATCAAATTCGACTTCCCAGATGAAGATGTTATGCACTTGAAAGCCAAAGATTGTGAAGAGCCATTACCTGGAGAAGGACATGATCCCGAATCCCATTGGGGTTTGATATTTGATGGAGCTGTAAATGCTTATGGAAATGGAATTGGGGCAATCATCATCACTCCCTGAGGTACTCATATCCCGTTCACAACGAGGTTGAAGTTTGACTGTACAAACAACATGGCTGAATATGAAGCATGTATTATGGGTCTCGAAGAAGCAGTGGATCTGAGGATCAAGATTCTTGACATATACAGAGACTCAACTGTAAAATCAAGCTTCTCAAATGAACTTTTGTTTTGATGAAGACAAACCATGATTGACAAAGAAGGCAAAGATTTATGATCAAGCTCAAAGCATTTATGGATAAAATCTTCAGTTCAAAGCTCTTAACAACTTTCAAGGTATAATGATATTACTTACTTTGATATTAAGATATAGATTCTCAATGATGAATAAGAAATGTTTTATAAATCGTTACTCAAGTTTTTCAAAGTTAAAATTCTCTTTTCACTTGAGTGCAATCGATTGCATATTAGTGCAATCGATTGCATGCTTCAATTTTTCAGATCTTTTGCTTTTGTTTCTCAGTGCAATCGATTTGCATTGCTTGTGCAATCCATTGTTTACTTGAAATTTTCAAAACGTTTGCTTCTGTTTCTCAGTGAAATCGATTTACATTGCTTGTGCAATCGATTGCACTCACTTATTTTTTGTTACTGACTTTACATGCAATCGATTTACATTGCTTGTGCAATCGATTGCACACTCAAAACTTTTGAAAATATAACTGTTGAAACCCCGTGCAATCGATTTACACAAAGGGTGCAATCGATTGCATGCTGCACGATTTTGAAAAATAGCAACTTTTCACATGCCTGTTCATAATACCTTTTCATTGAAACCTTTCACTCAATCTTGGCATTTGTTCATGATTCATTTTCAGAACTTTATGCTGTTTCAAAAGGGTCCTATGAACATATAAATATTCATTTTCAAAATCATTTTCAACACCTCAAAAAAACACCTCTTCCAAATATATTTTCTGAATTTTCAAAATACAAACTCAAGCTTTTCTTCACTTTGATACATATGTTTTCTGCATACTTTCATACATTATTAAACAGAAAACTTTGAGCAAATATATCTTAAGTCATTGTACAATATTATTATTGGAAGAGAAGACCATTCACTGTTAAATCACTCTAAGTGATCAATACTACTCAACTCACTCAAAATCAAATATTGATAGTTACTTACTTATTTTTCCAGGATTGTTGGAAATAAGTTTAAGTGTTTTTTAAATCTTGTCTTTCCAGGATTGTTAGATACAAGTGTAGTCACTTTGAGAGGATTGTTCTCATTGTTGACATAGTGAAAATCCAAGAGGATTGTTCTTGGTCCAAGAGGATTGTTCTTGGCTTTTTGGTAGTTCTTGTTTTAAGTTTTCCACATTAAGGAAATCTCTTTCATGTTGAAAGGGGACTGGAGTACTCTCGTACTGTAAGGGGAACCAAGATATATCGCCTGTGTCTCTTTATTATTCTGCACTTTACTCTTTCCTAAACTCACCATTAACCAGAAAAATAATATTCATCATCACTAAACGTTAAAACTTTTAAAGTGCCTAATTCACCCCCCCCCCCCCCCCCCCCTTGATTGCATGTAAAGTAAGTAGCAAAAAATAAGTGAGTGCAATCAATTGCATAAGAAATGTAAATCGATTTCACTGAGAATTGCGACTAAGAGGGGGGGGGGGGGTGAATTAGGTACTTTAAAATTTTTACCGTTTAGTGATGATGGATATTATTTTTCTTGTTAATGGTGAGTTTAGGAAAGAGTAAAGTGCAGAAAAATAAAGAGACACGGGCGATATATCCTGGTTCCCCTCATAGTTTGAGAGTACTACAGTCCCCTTTCAACATGAAAGAGATTTCCTTAATGTGGCAAACATAAAACAAGAACTACCAAAAAGCCAAGAAAATTCCTCTTGGACCAAGAAAAATCCTCTTGGATTTTCACTATGTCAACAATGAGAACAATCCTCTCAAAGTGACTACACTTGTATCCAACAATCCTGGAAAGACAAGATTTAAAAACCACTTAAACGTATTTCCAACAATCTTGGAAAAATAAGTAAGTAACTATCAATATTTGATTTTGAGTGAGTTGAGTAGTATTGATCACTTAGAGTGATTTAACAGTGAATGATCTTCTCTTCCAATAATAATATTTTACAATGACTCAAGATATATTTGCTCAAAGTTTTCTGTTTAATAATGTATGAAAGTATGCTGAAAACTTATGTATGAAAGTGAAGAAAAGCTTGAGTTTGTATTTTGAAAATTCAGAAAATATATTTGGAAGAGGTGTTTTTTTGAGGTGTTGAAAATGATTTTGAAAATTAATATTTATATGTTCATATAACCCTTTTGAAACATCATAAAGTTCTGAAAATGAATCATGAACAAATGCCAAGATTGAGTGAAAGTTTCAATGAAAAGGTATTATGAACAGGCATGTGAAAAGCTGCTGTTTTTCAAAATCGTGCAGCATGAAATCGATTGTACCCTTTGGGTAAATCGATTGCACGGGGTTTCAACAGCTATATTTTCAAAAGTTTTGAGTGTGCAATCGATCGCACAAGCAATGTAAATCGATTGCATGTAAAGTTAGTAGCAAAAAATAAGTGAGTGCAATCGATTGCACAAGCAATGTAAATCGATTGCACTGAGAAACATAAGCAAGCGTTTTGAAAATTTTAAGTATGTAACCGATTGCACAAGCAACATAAATCGATTGCACTGAGGAACAGAAGTAAGAGATCTGAAAAATTGAAGCATGCAATCGATTGCACTAATATACAAATCGATTGCACTCAAGTGAAAAATGAATTTTAACTTTGAAAAAATTGAGTAATGATTTATAAAACATTTCTTATTCACCATTGAGCATCTATATCTTAAGATCAAAGTAAGTAATATCATTATACCTTGAAAGTTGTTAAGAGCTTTGAACTGAAGATTTTGTCCATAGATGCTTTGAGCTTGATCATAAATCTTTGCCTTCTTTGTCAATCATGGTTTGTATTCATCAAAACAAAAGTTCATTTGAGAAGCTTGATTTTACATTCTCCCCCTTTTTGATGATGACAAACAATATTGCTTTATGCGTTGTAGTTTCCAAAAAGAGCTTTTCTCCCCCTAAGATGTAAAACTCCCCCTATGTATGAGAAGGTTGGAATCTTTTGTATTTGTTCATCTTGGTTGGAGAGTACATTTAAAAAATTAAGACAATGAAAAATACAAGCATAAAGTACCACATCTTTCTCCCCCTTTTACATTATCAAAAAGAAGGGAAAGATGCAAAAAATAAACAGTAATAAAGCAATATATTTTTCTTAAAAAAATTAAATACCACTTAACATATATTCACATATAGCATATTTAAAACATATATACAAAATTATAACAATGGTAGAAGGAACCTTATATGTCGTGTTCGTCAAGTATGCCAAGCTCTTGTCGAATCTTGTAGAACGGTTCTCTTGCCAAAGGTTTAGTGAAGATATCGGCAAGCTGATTATAAGTATCTACAAAGGTTACCTCGACATCTCCTTGAAGTACATGATCATGGAGGAAATGATGTCGTATGTCTATGTGTTTAGTTCTTGAATGCATGACGGGATTCTTCGTAATGTTTATTGCACTTGTATTGTCGCACCGTAGAGGAATGCATCCTAGATCGAGTTCGTAGTCACGAAGTTGTTGTTTGAGCCACAAAATTTGAGCGCAACTACTACTCGCTGTAATATATTCAGCTTCGGCCCTGCTAAGAGAAACGCATGCTTGTTTCTTGCAGGCCCATGATACTAATGCATTACCAAGGATGTGACAAGTACCACTTGTGCTTTTTCTATCCGTTATACAACCTGCATAATCCGCGTCAGAATAACCAACTAAGTTGCAAACACTACCTTTAGGATACCATAATCCGACATTTGTTGTTCCTTTGAGATACTTCAAGATCCTCTTCACCGCCGTGAGATGAGATTCCTTTGGATTAGCTTGAAAGCGAGCACAGAGACAAAAACTAAACATTATGTCAGGACGGCTTGCCGTCAAATATAATAAGGAGCCAATCATACCTCGATACTTTTTAATGTCGATGGAAACACATAATTCATCTTGATCAACATATGAATCGGAACCCATTGGTGTAGACATTGCCTTACAGTTATCCATGTCAAATATTTTCAAGAGTTCCTTGCAATATTTGGATTGGTTGATGAAGATGCCATCTTTTAGTTGTTTTATTTGAAGTCCAAGAAAATAGTTCATTTTACCCATCATGGACATTTCAAATTCTCCTTGCATCATAACTGAAAATTCTTCACACATTTCTTGATTTGAAGAACCGAAAATGATATCATCAATATAAAATTAAGCTAGCAAAGTGTCATCTTCGATTTTCTTGATAAATAGAGTCTTGTCAACTTTTCCCTTTTCAAAACCTTTTTCGCATAAGAAGTTGCTTAAAAGATCATACCATGCCCTTGGTGCTTGTTTCAATCCATAAAGAGCTTTTCTCAATTTAAATACATGAGATGGATTCTTGAAATCTTCGAACCCCTGGGGTTGCTTAACGTAGACTTCTTCAGTGATATATCCATTCAAGAATGCTCTTTTGACATCCATTTGGAAAAGATGAAAATTTAATGAACAAGCATAGGCAAGTAAGAGACGAATAGCTTCTAACCTTGCAATCGGAGCAAAATTTTCTTTAAAATCTATTCCTTCTTCTTGATTGTAGCCTTGTGCTACCAACCTTGCTTTGTTACGAACAATTATTCCATTCTCGTCAAATTTTGTTTTTAAACACCCATCTTGTTCCAATAATGTGTTTGTTGCTTGGCCTAGGGACAAGTTCCCAAACTTGATTCCTTTCAAATTGATTCAATTCTTCTTGCATAGAGATAATCCATTGGTCATCACCTAAGGCTTCATCAACTTTGGAAGGTTCAATTTGAGAGACAGACACCATGTTTAGGAAAGCGTCTTTGAGATTTAATCTTGTTGACACACCTTGACTTATATCACCAATTAATTTATGGATAGGATGATCTCTATGAGTTCTCCATTCTTTTGGTAGATCATTGAAATTTGATTCTTGTTGGGGTGATTCTTCGTGTTGAATTGGTTGATCTTTGGAAGAATTTTCTTGAGGACATTATAGTATTTCATCATCATTATCACAAACAATATTATTCTCCTTGGAGGGGTTAGTTTCATAAAAAGATACATGCATTGATTCTTCAATTGTTAAAGTTCTTTTGTTGTAGATTCTATATTTCTTACTAGAAAGAGAGTAGCCAAGAAAAATACCTTCATCGGATTTTTCATCAAACTTACCAAGGTTATCTTTGTTGTTGTTTAAGACAAAGCATTTGCATCCGAAGATGTGAAAGAAAGCAATGTTTGGTTTCCTCCCTTTGAAGAGTTCATATGGAGTTTTCTTCAAGATTGGTCTTATGTTAACTCTATTGCTAACAAAACATGTTGTGCTCCACCTTTCACATCCAATGAAGATGTTTTTTATGTTGAAGGACTAAAGCACAATCTTCTTAGTATTAGCAAACTTTGTGACAAAGGCTTCAAGATCAAGTTCACCAAGGATGAATGATTGATAGAAGACGAAGTCACACATGAGGTTATACTTAAAGGTAAAAGAATCAATAATATATTCATGATTTCCCTTGATGATCCATATTTGAAGGTTAAATGTCTCATGGCGAACAACAATGATTCATGGCCGTGGCACAAAAGAATTGCTCATATTCACATGGAAAACTTGAATAAACTAATCAAGCATGATCTTTTCATTGGATTTCCTAAGAGAAATTTCGTCAAAGATAGACTCTGATGCTTGTCAAAAGGGGAAACAAACAAAATCAACTTTCAAATCTAAGAATGTGGTGTCCACTACAAGGCCACTACAATTGTTACATATGGACTTATTTGGTCCATCAAGAACAAGAAGTTTCAGAGGTGAATTAGGCACTTTAAAAGGAGAATGGGAGACTCGTCATCCTAGTTTGATCCCTTACAGAGATAATGCTAGAAGATTGTTAACTTTATTCAACAAAGTGGAATTACATCATATCCCTAGAGATGAGAACCAAATGGCTGATGCTTTAGCTACTTTGTCTTCTATGTTCAAAGTGAATGATTGGAACGATATGCCTTCAATCAGAATTATACGCCTCGACAGACCCGCTCATGTGTTCTCAGCAAAAGAGGTCACCGACGATAAACCTTGGTTTTATGACATTAAACGTATTCTTCAAACTCAAGAGTACCCTCCTGGGGCATCCAATAAAGACAGTAAGACTTTGAGGAGATTGGCAAGTAGTTTCTTCCTCAATGAAGAAGTATTATATAAGAGGAATTATGACTTGGTCTTACTCAGATGCGTGGACAGACATGAAGCAGACATGTTGATGCAATAAGTACACTAAGGATCCTTTGGCACTCATGCTAATGGACATGCAATGGCTAAGAAGATGTTGATAGCGGGTTACTATTGGATGACGACGGAATCAGATTGCTGCAAACATGTGAAGAAATGCCATAAGTGTTAAATTTATGCGGACAAGATATATGTGCCGCCAACCCTCCTCAATGTTATCTCTTCACCTTGGCCTTTCTCTTTGTGGGACATTGATATGATTAGAATGATTGAACCAAAAGCTTCAAATGGTCATCGCTTCATCTTAGTGGCCATTGATTACTTTACTAAATGGGTGGAAGAAGCATCATATGCTAATGTAACCAGATAAGTGGTAGTCAGATTTATCAAGAATCAGATCATTTGTCGATATGGCATCCTGAGCAAGATCATCACTAATAATGGCTATAATTTAAATAACAAAATGATGAGAGATCTGTGTGAAGAATTCAAGATCGAACACCATAATTCTTCTCCCTACATACAAAAGATGAATGGGGTTGTTGAAGCTACTAATAAAAACATCAAAAAGATTATCCAGAAGATGGTAGTAACTTATAAAGATTGGCATGAGATGCTTCCTTTTGCTCTAAATGGGTATCGCACTTCAGTTCAAACTTCAATAGGCGCAACTCCATTTTCTCTAGTATATGGCATGGAAGCAGTACTCCCCATGGAGGTTGAGATCCCGTCTATGAGAGTTTTGATGGAAGCTAAACTTTCTGAGGCTGAATGGTGTCAAAGTAGATATGATCAGTTGAATTTAATTGAAGAAAAGAGAATAACATCATTGTGTTACGGTCAGCTATATCAACAAAGAATGAAGAAGGCATTTGATAAGAAGGTTCGACCACGCGAATTTAGAGAAGGTGACCTCGTGCTCAAGAAGATATTATCTTTCCAACCTGATTCTAGGGGCAAATGGGCTCCGAATTATGAAAGACCATATGTTGTTAAGAAGGTTTTCTCTAGGGGCGCCATGATTCTCACAAATATGGATGGTGAATAGCTCCCGCGCTCCGTGAACGCCGATGCAGTCAAGAAGTATTTCGCCTAAGATTGAGATGACAGCTTGCTAAGTTGAAAACCCGAAAAGGTGGCTTAGGCAGGCTTTTGATCAGACCAGTTATGGCAATGTGAACATATCTTTGAATTCGAAGTTGTTAGGGAAAATAATGGTCATTGTTTGGTAACCTTTTCCCTCATATTACTGTTTTCCAAATTTTTGTAAACCTTTGGAGTGGCGCCAATAGTGGACTACCATCTTATTAATGAAATTTGAGCATTTATCTTTTTGTGGGAAAAATTTTAGTTTTTATGGCAATATTTGAAACGAAGTTAATTAAATTATTCCTATCTTGAAATGTGTCATGAATATTGGAAGGAATATTAACAGTTGCTCCGAGAAAGGTTAAGCCTCGAAATGCAAAACAATACAATCATTCATCCTTGTATGATGAACATGTTTTCTTTCAAAATCATCATGAGATGTTGGTTGTGTGATCTTGTTCTCCCAGTAGAGTACTAAACTTGGCGACTCCCCAGCAATCCCGGTTAAGCCTTATTTCAGTTATCTCTAGTTGAGCGAGATTTTTCTCCCTAACCGAAGTTTAAGTACATTTTGTTATCATGCCAGTGGTTTATTGGTGTTGGAAGATTGAATTTGAATACCTTTCTCCCCATAAAGACTTGAGACTTGTAGTATGATACGCTATGATGATGCCTTTTTCCTATCTCTTTGAGGTTGGCCGAGTATCTAGTTGTTTTGTGATATCTTATCATCTTTAATTTATTTCCTCTATCTATTTTGTCAGCATACACATGACATTCATTTATTCATTTACACTTGCATCATGCACGCACATTTACATTTGTCGATGATATTGAGTTTATATATCTTGTTTATGTCTATTCAAAAAGCATATATGTTCTTTCCAAATAGAATGTTAACTTAGGCAGAAAACGTGCCTCCTTTCTAATTTCCCAACTGAGCTAATCCTCGTGGATGAATTTTGCTTTATCCTTCCTTGTCCATCTTTGGATAGGATGAATCCCCAATTGATTTATTTCCTTATTGGGTGGAGTCTTGTTTGATTATTTTCTCTCCGGTTTATTCCTGGATTGAGTTTTGTATCTTGCATAGTGTGATACGATGGCAGAACCGATTGTTATACTGGTTTGCGTTTTTTTTCCTGCAAATGTCACAGTAAGCAAGAGTCGCCATCGACTTTTATTTCATCCAACAAAGGAAAAGGAAAAAGAACAGAAAAAACCTTTTTCGAGATGTTTCTGAGTACGGGAGTAGATTATAGAAAGGGAAGGTGTTAGTACCCTTTCTATCCGTGATTTTCCACTGGCTCTTAGGTACTTGCTCATTTTTAAATTTCTTTTGTGTTTTTGTATGCTTTGAAAAAGTTTGGTAATTTCCTTAGTGTGGCGATTCACTTTATGGTAACCCTTGTATCAGTCCTCAAGGGTGTGATAAAATGTTTTTTTGAAAACTTTGTTTGAAAATCTTGTTTTGAAAGTGTACGTGTAAAAATTATTGTTTTGAGCAAGTACCTAGGAACTATCTACCTACTCAAAAAAGGCTGTTCGTTTTCCTTTAGACAGTGCTATCCTACTATTAAAGAGTAGGTAGCCCTATCGTTGGATTTGTAAAGAGTCGTGCAAAGGGACGAAATGGTCTCTGAAGGCAACAAGTAAAGATAACTTAGAATTTTGAAGGGACTATCGTCATAAGATCAATTTGTAGGCAACTCGAGGGACAAGTAGGGACTATGATCTTTATGAAAATTTTGATTCGCGGGTTATTGCTAAGTATCCTTACATTCGAGGGACGTGACCATTTTTTCTGAGGCAACTAAGTGAGGCACACCCTAGGAGTGAACATGTACGAGTGTGTTTTTTCAATTAATTATCTTTGCATAATTAGGGTTTTCTATTGTATTAATCATTTATCTTTCACATGCAAGCCTATTGTCCATACAACTAACAGTTAAATAGTTGCGGAAATTAAAAACAAGAAATTAAATCCCTAACTATTACAAGGCTTTGGGGGAGGGGATTACATATTAAAAAAAAAACCGGGAAAAAATGATAAGAGAAATATTAAACCTAATTTAACTATTACAACTTGGGAACAATTACAATATTTAATAAGAATAAAGAAAATAAGGACGCGCGTGACGAAATAAAAATGAGAATGAAGTCGAGGTCCTAAAAAAATTCTAATCAATTAAAAGGAAAATATTTTTTGTATTTTATTATTGAGAAAAATATTTTAAATTTTAACCTAAATCTAATTAATTAAAGAAACATTTTTTTAATATTTTATTGAGAAAGTTAAATATTTATGAATTAAACCTAATTTGTCTAATTAATTTTAATTATGAAAACAAACATTTAAAATTAATTAATTATCCAAAATAAAACTAATTTTAATAAAACCTAATTCTACATTTTTTATGATTTTTTTATGATTTTTATGATTAAATAAAAAAAGTGATTTTTGTAAAACAAACAAACAATAAATAAATAATATTAAAGAAAAGAAATAAAAAAAAATAAGAATGGGCCTGATATGATGAGCAATTAGAGGGGTGTGATTCTGAATTTGATGGGCCCAAGATTAGTGGCCCAGAGCTTGCGCTTGGATCTTGTGATACTGACCCTTGGAATCCAGCGTGGTCATCAAATCTGGGGCGTTTGATCCAGGCTTGAGGAGATCTTATGGACTATTGATGGGAGTGCGCGATGGACACTAGGCAAGGAGGTACACTGGATCTGCAATGAACAAATGAGAAAATGAAAAACTCCAGACCTGGGTATCGAACCCAGGTCTTCCCCTTTGCAAACGCTTTTCTTTACCACCTGGCCATGTTGTCTTTTGTTTATATAAATGGACAAAATATATTATATTGAAAGAATGGTCAGTGATAATAAAAAACACGCATGAATTCAAATTGGCCACTGTGATCACGCCACCTATTCTTCTTCTTCCTGGGACCGTCGTTTTAGATGAAGCCCTTTTACCTACAGACGATGTCTGTAGCTACAACTCTGTGAATCTCAAAAGAACTTAAACAAGCAAGATAAATTAAATCCAAACTTACAAATCAACTAGGTTTGATCTCGTGAGTATGATGATACCCCTCTCGTGCCCTAATTTCGTCTGTATTAAAAAGCCCTGAAACACAAACTCAAACCCTAATAATGGCAGTTGTCCATATATGCGTCAAAACTCACAATTAACCATACAAATGCAATCTAAAAAATGATACAAACATGAAGGTTTGGTTAGAAGTTGTCAATCATGCGTATATAATCATAATCGAATTCAAAAATAAAGGAAAATCGTGATGTTTGTGTAGGTTGATTCCTGGAGCTTCAACGCGTGCAAATGGCGCTTCAAGCTTCAGGAGACTCCCAGGAACGGATTAATGGCCTTTAAATGCCTTGAATCGCCTTCAAACTCAAAATTTGATCACCACTTTTTTGTAAAAATTTAGAGCATTTTCTGGATGCGTGGAGGCAGCTTTTTCGTGTTTTCTAGGTCTGGCAATGTTGTCTATATGTATTGGAACATATTAGGTTAACAAAAGAAGAAATAAATCCATGCTTTCAATGAGAAAAATAATTGCCTTCAATGATTTGATTTTTCTCATTCTTGGAACAAATACAATCTTTCTCTCTTTCCACGATTCTCCTCTGATTTGCTAGCACATTTTGATGTTTAATTGATGAGAAAAAGATTCACAATCATATCTTACATATTTTTCTTTATTTATTTATTTAATTTTGACTTTTAATGAATAAATAATCAAAATAAATAATAAAAATAATGGAAAAATATATGAGTGAGCTCAAGGGTCGTGAGCCATGTTAGAAGCATAATGCAAGCATAAATAAATTAGGCCCATTTGGCAAAAAATGCAATTTTGAGCATTATTGACTTTGGGCAAATTTCCAAAAATAGCCAAATTTGACAATGCATATCTCTCTCAATTTTGACCTTAAGAGGGTGTTCTTTGACTTTTTAGAAAGCTTAGGATGTCCCCTAAACAACCTCTTTGGTTTCGTATCAATTGGATCTTTCATGTTAATGTAAAAAGCTTTGACCCAAAAGGTGTTTTTTTTACTTTTTGGGATGACCTATAATGTCTGAATCCATATCTTTTGATGAGTGCATTTATTGAACTTGAGGGATGAAGATGAGTTGTAGGGAATTGGATTATCTTCAAAATGAGCCTTGGATGGAAATTTTCTGATACAGTATGAGAAAGTTATGCTTGGTCAAAGTTTGGTTGACTTTTCCTAAGAAACCCTAATTTAGCAACTTTTGAGTTTTGATGAATTAGGAGCATTCCTTGGGGAATCATGGTCGACCCTTGATCAAATGATGGATATCACTTCAAAATATTTATGTTGACCAAAAATCTTGAAGTTTGACTGTATGTGGGGCACAATTGACTTTTGACCTAATACAGATGATTTTCAAGCATCTGAGTAGTTGACTGATCAAACTTCTTGTGCAAGGCTTGAAATTTGACATGGAGGGAATTGAGAACATGTTAGGACTCTGGAGAGCATATGAGCCCTTTTGAGCTCACCCATCTTTATGAAAATGGAAACCCTAGCTAGAGGTTCATTGCTTTAGGAGAGAGTTTGTTTGGTCAACTCTTGGGCATTCTTGATCAAGTTGAGGATCTCAATGAGCATGTGTTGGGTAAAATGAGAGGGAAAATTTTGGGTTACAACAGCTGCCCCTGTTCAATCTTCTTAAACCTGAGGATGTAGATTGGTCGGTCTTTCTTTCGTGATCTGAAGGTGAAAGATGATTGAACACTAGAGTGCCCAGAAATTTGCACTCGCCTTAAGTAATACTGATTGGTGATATCGAGAATGGGCTTATAGATTCCATTTGGAAGGTGATGGAGAATCGTCGGAGATGGGCTTAAAGATGCCATCCAGAAAAGATATCGGTTTCATAAGAGATTCCTTTGTGAGAATTCATGTACCTGCCGTTGAGGAGGACTTTGCCAGGGAATGTTAATTTATGTTATGGGGAATAGAGGCTAGGAGCTTCGGTTGTCCATTACTCTACTGGGGAATTAACTCCTGGTTGAGGAGGTGGAAGTAAACTGCATATCTGGTCAGGGTCGAGGCTGCACAACGAATTACTGGGGAAATTTGAAACCGTCTGTGTTTGGTCGAGTCCAGGTCTTACAGTGTTGTAAACTATTGTCTGGAGATAAGAGAGAAGGAACCTGGGTCGTAGGGTTACTTCAAAATGAAAGCCTGGATAGTAGGGATACGAGAAGGAACCTGGTTCGTAGGGTTACTTCGAGATGAAAGCCTGGATAGTAGGGCTATGAGAAGGAACCTGGATCTTAGGGTTACTTCGAGATGAAAGCCTGGATAGTAGGGCTATGAGAAGGAACCTGGGTTGTAGGGTTACTTCGAGCTGAAAGCCTGGATAGTAGGGCTATGAGAAGGAACCTGGGTCGTAGAGTTACTTCGAGATGAAATCCTGGATAGTAGGGCTATGAGAAGGAACCTGGGTCATAGGGTTACTTCAAGATGAAAGCCTGGATAGTAGGGCTATGAGAAGGAACCTGGGTCGTAGGGTTACTTCGAGATGAAAGCCCGGATAGTAGGGCTTATGAGAAGGAACCTGGGTCATAGGGTTACTTCCAGATGAAAGCCTGGATAATAGGGCTATGAGAAGGAACCTGGGTCGTAGGGTTACTTCGAGATGAAAGCCTAGATAGTAGGGATATAATAAGAAACTGGATAGTAGGGTTACTTCGAAGTGATAATGTAGATTAGTTGACCCATTTGGTTTCGGGAACTGAGTTTCCATTAGTCGCGTGCAGACGTGACTTGTATAACTATTGAATTTGTTGAAGATAATTGTATTTCCTGAAAAGATACCAGGGTTAATTATATGCAATGCATGGAATGCCTTGTGAGATGATGTTCTCAAACTAAATGAGATCATGATGTATATGATATGTATGCGCATGTCATGATGTATGTACATGAAATGCTATTGGGGTATGTCCGAGTCTGGGAAAATAAATCCCTGACAGCTGCTGGAGAATATAGCATTCCTGACTGTTGTAGAGAATTGTGGTTCTTCTACTTCCGCCGGGGATGGTGAATGAAAATGACTATGCTGGAGATTTACTCTTTGTTATTTATGAATATTCTTTCAGGGAGAGATTTTGTTTGAGAATAACTCTGCGGGGAACAACTTGGAAAGTGAATTTCTGTAGCTAAAGTAATGTGCTCTGTCTGGGATTTAGCTTCTGTAACCATAGAAATAAACTCTGCTTGGGAGATAAAATTTACCGACCCGCTCGCGATTATGAAATTCAGCTGGGGGATATAGCTGTCAGGTTTCTGAAGAACCCTGGCTGAGGAGATTACTTCCTGTTTCGGGAAATCCGACACCAATCCTTTGAATATTTTTACTCTGTAAGGAGTGTATGTACCGATAATTGTGCTCCAAAGTTGTCTCTGTCCTGGTACTTGTTGGGCAGAGTAACTGTCGGGTTTGACATTTCTTGTTTTTGCCCCTGTTTCTTAAGTTACGAGCAATCGTCTTTTCGTTTCTTATGTAAATATTTATGAGCAGTAATCATATTCAAATGCATATGTCAAGAATAAATCATTGGACAGTCTTGTAAAACAAAACAAAAAGAGAAACAAATAGCTTTGAAAAAATGATTTGTATTATCTTCGAAGTTCGCCTGTAATAGGCGTTTTTGTACAAGGAAGCTAACGCTCTAGTAAGAGGGAGTTGCCGTAAAAATAGAAGCTATACAATTTTGTGTAAAAAGAAAAAAAAGCAGCTATGTGCAACAATCCCGTTGAGTTCTAACTCTTCTATTGCCCCTATGTCTTTGAGCGTCTCATCACTTTGCTACTTGGTAGAAAGTTGATTAGATTGATTGGTGTCGTTCGAGCCTGATAGTCGATAATGAGGTCTGGTCGCAAGGTGATCCAATGGGGATATAGTGATACGCTTTTACATCCCTAATCTTTGCCTGGACTGCCTTTTCGGGTTTTCAGTCCACCGGTGTGATACGGTGGCAGAACCGACTATTTAATACTGGTTTGCGTTTTGCGTTTTGTGTTTGCAAAATGTCGCGGTAAGTAAGAGTCGCCACCAACTTTTATTTTATCCAACTGGAAAGGAAAAAAGCACAGAAAAAATCCTTTTTCGAGATTTTGAGTACGGGGGGTAGATTATAGAAAGGGAAGGTGTTAGCACCCTTTCTATCCATGGTTTTCCATGGGCTCTTAGGTACTTGCTCATCTTTTAAAATTTCTTGTGTGTGTTTGTTTTGAAAAGTTTTGTTTTACTTCGTTTTAACCCTTGTATCAGTCCTCAAGAGTGTAACGAAGTTGTTTTTGAAAACTTTAGTTTGAAAAGTGTTTGTGTAAAAGATTTGATTTTGAGCAAGTACCTACTAGCATCTACCTAATCGAGAAAGGAATTGTTTCTATTCTTGTTTCCTTTAGACAATGCTATCCTACTATTGAGAAATAGGTAGCACCGTCGTTGGAGTTGTAAGGGTCAATTCGTAAGGGACGTACGATCACTAAAGCAGTGTTAGGACGTCTTAGTAATAACCCTAATGTCTTAAGATCATATTTGAGGCAACATTTCCGAGACAACCATTCCGAGGCAACATTTCTGAACGTGACATTTGATCTTTGTTTAGACAAGAGGGCCACCACTAAGACACCCTATACTTAATGATCGTTTACCGAAGGCAACCAAAGTGAGAGTATACCCTAGGAGTGCGCATGTGCGAGTGATTTGATTTCAAGTTATTACCTTTGCACATTAGGGTTTGCTAGCCATTTTAAACTAACATGCAGTCTTGTCATACAATCCTATTATCATACATCTAACAGTTAATATTTGCGGGAATTAAAATGCGAGAAATAAAAACTACACTATTACAAGGCTTCGGGGTAGGGATTACATAGCCAAAAAATCCGTAAAACGATAAATAAAAGAAAATCCTAATTAAATTGTTACATACTGTAAGCAATTACATTAATATTGCAAAAATAATAAAACACGCGCGACAAATTAAACGAAAAGAAATTAGGGTTTTGACCCCATCTAAACCTAATTAAAACTTTAAAAAGAAAGATCATTTTTTGTGGTTTTTATACCATTTTAAAAGTAAAGTTTAATTGAATAAATAAAAACCTAATTTCTAATTAATTGAAATTTAAGAAAAAATAACTAAATTAACTTATTTTTTAATTTTGGTTTTGAGAAAGAAAATAAAAATTAAGTCATAAGATAACCCTAATTTGCTAATTAATTTTAATTATATGCAAAAGTTAGAATTGATCCTAAATTAAATTAAACTAATATTAAATTTAATTTGATAAAATAAAATAAAACCTAATTCTAAATTTGTGAAATTGATTTTATGATTTTTTTGTAAAAAAGAGATTATTTGTGTTAGAAAATAATTTAAACAAATTAAATTAAATAAGAAAAATTAGAAAAGAAATAGAATGGGCCTGAGGTAAATAGTAAAAAAAAGGGATGTGGCTGGCAAATCTGGGCCCAAATGCTGATGGCCCCATTGACTTTTCACAATCCTATGCATGCGTTCGACTCACACCTATAGTGGTCCCTCAAGGATAGGCCTTTGATCTAGAGTGTGGATAATTTGGATGACTGGATGCTGAGGATGCATGGTAGACTCATTGGCTACGTGGGGACCTAATTATGTAGAGCAAAATAATATGGAACAAAGTTGGGACCTGGGGATCGAACCCAGGCCCTTAGGAAATATCACCCTGCGCGCTTGCCATCTGAACTAGCCATGTTAATTGTACAAATAACAACAATCAATTATTATAAGATAAAAACAAAAAGTGAATTCTTAAAACACGCGCAATTTGAATGGACCATTCACCGCCTGCCACTCCATCATCGTCCTCATGGCTTATGTCGTTTTAGATCAAGAACTTTTACCTACGGACAAATGGGCGTAGGTACATCCCTGTGCTTCTCCAAAATTCTATGCAAGCATGATAAATCCCAAACCATGGTACAAATTAACTCGTTGCAACCTCACGAGCATCATGGTACCATTATCCATGGCCAATTGTCCCTGTACAGAAAAACCCTAAAAACGAAGCAAGAACCCTAACTATGGCAACTTGCTGTATAGTCAATGAAAACACAATTAAATATGATCATTAGCTTGCAAACATCATAAGGTTTCATAATATATCAATGAATCATGCTAAATGTTCCAGAATTATGATATTCGAATTCAAGAAAGCATGGAAATCGTGTGACACTTACAGTGCATTTCTGGATGTTAGGAAGCTCGCTAGTGGTTGAATCTTGATCCTTGGATGCCCATCAATTAATTGGGATGGTTATAATGCTTTGAATTGACCTGAAAAGTGGAAATCAGTTTGCCACTTTTTTCCAATTTTTTGAAACTTTCTCTCTCTTTTACACGCCTCCGATCCCTTTGTTTTTTATCTGAATATGTTCCTTATGTACCCTTGAATGAATTAGGGTTGCAAACTTGTCTCAAATCTTTTCCAATTAAGATTATTGATTCATGATTTGATCCTTTATGCAAATATTTCTAAATCAAGCCAAATGCAATCTTTTTGTGTCCAAATGAACCTTGCACAATTTGATTCCATCTCTAGCTGTATGATAGACCTAAACATGCACAAAATCTCAAGCTTTGATTAGTTTTTAATATTTTCATGATTTTATTTTGATTTTATTTGATT
This sequence comes from Vicia faba, assembly GCA_948472305.1. Lineage (NCBI taxonomy): Eukaryota > Viridiplantae > Streptophyta > Magnoliopsida > Fabales > Fabaceae > Vicia > Vicia faba. The sequence goes on from OX451740.1 coordinate 967,624,218, forward strand.
TAATTGAAATAAAATTAAAATAAATGATGCAAATAAAAGAATGACAAATGGGAAGGATCATGGGTCGTGGGTCACATTACAAACTCAGTGTAAGCATAAAAAGTTGGGCCCATTTGGAAAAAATGCAATTTACGCCACATTTGACTTTTGGCAATTTTGCAAAAAGGGTCAACTTTACCAATGCATAACTCCTTCAATTTTGACCCTAGAGATGTGTTATTTTACTTTTTAGAAAGCTTAAGATGTCCTCTAAACAACCCTTTTGGTCTCATCTCAATTGAGTCTTCCATGTTCATGTATGAAGCTTTGACCCAAAAGGTGTTTTTGTTGACTTTTCAAAATGACCTATAATGTCCAAATTTGTATCTTCTTGTGAGTGCATATTTTGAACTTGGGAGATGAAGATGAATTGTGGGGAATTTCATCCTATTTAAAATGAGCTTTGGATGGGTCATTTTTTATAAGTATGAGAAAGTTATGCTTGGTCAAAGTTGAGTTGACTTTTCCTACAAAACCCTAATTTAGCAATTTTTGGGTTTTGATGAATTGTGAGCAATCCTTGAGGAATTATGATCAACCCTTGATAAAATTATGAATAATACATCAAAATGATAATGTTGACCAAAAATCTTGAAGTTTGACTGCATGTGGGCCACAATTGACTTTTGCCCTAGCACAATCGATTTTCAAGCCTTTGAGCAATTGACTGAGCAAACTTCCTCTGCAAGGCTTGAAACTTGACATGGATGACCTTGAGAACATATTAGGAAAATGGTGAGCATTTGGGATCCTTTGGACTCAAACATCTTGATGCAAAGTGAAACCCTAATTTGGGGTAGACTGGCTTACGAGAGAGTTTGTCTGGTCAACCCTTAGACTTCCTTGAGCAATTTGAGGACCTCACTTAAAATGTATTGAGAAATATGGGAGGCCAAATTTTAGGTTACAACAGCTGCCCCTGTTCAATCTTCTTAAACCTGAGTATGTAGATTGGCTTGTCTGCCTTTCGTGATCCGAAGGTGGAAGATGATTGAACACTAGAGTGCCCATAAATTTGCACTTGCATGAAGTGATACCGGTCTAGCGATGTCGGGAATGGGCTTATAGATTCAATTTGGAGGTTGATGACGGAAGATGGGCTTAAAGATGCCATCAGAAGAAGTGTCGATCGCAAAAGAGATTCCTTTGCGAGAGCCCGTACACCTGTTGTTGAGGAGGACTACGCTGGGGAATGCTGGTCTCTATCTTGGGAAAAGTAGAATTTTAGGAGCTTCATATGTCCGTTACTCTACTGAGGAATCATCTTTTAGTCGAGGAAGTGAAAATGCACTGCTATCTGGTCGTGCTCCAGGCTTTATAGTGATTTACTGAGAAAAATAAGACTGATTGCTATATGGTCTTGATCCAGGCTTCACAGTGACTTACTGGGGAGATGAGATTAAACTTGCTATCTGGTCATTCTCCAGGCTTCGCAATTTCTCAATTTTTTTCTGGTCGTGCTCCAGGCTTCAGAAGTAATCAAGTGGTTATTCGGTTGCATTCGGGCTTCAACTTGAATTTAAGGCTTACTAATATTCGGTCGATCTCCGGGCTTCATAGTAATTGGCCGAGTAAACTGCTATTTGGTCGAATTCCAAGCTTCGCAGTACCTGATACTGTTATCTGGTCATGTCCCGGGCTTCAATATCCTTTGCCACTATCTGGTCGTGATCCAGGCTTCACGGTGTCTTATACCATTATCTGGTCGATTCTAGGCTTCATGGTATCTTGTATTGCTATCTGGTCAATTTCCAGGCTTCACAATAACTTGCTGAGGGTTAAGCTATTTTCCGGTCGATTTTCGGGCTTTATAGCTTAATTTTAAGATATACTACTATTTGGTCGATCCCAGGCTTCCTAGCATTTTAGAGAGATCAAGATACTATTCGGTCGATTCCCGGGCTTCATAGCTTGAATGTAAGATATACCACTATCTGGTTGATTCCAGGCTTCGTAGTATTCTGGGGATATCAAGATATTACTCGGTCGATTTCTGGGCTTCATAGCTTGAACTGGAATAGAAATCTTAGCATCGATTTGACTAAACCAGAGAGAACTGGAATATAAATCTTAGCATCGATTTGACTGAACCAGAGAGAACTTGTGAGAACTTGATTGTATCTTTCTCTGAAAGGTAAAAAGTTAGTTGTATGCAATGTCATGATGTATGAAATGTAATGAGTAATTATGTTCTCAAAATAATGAGATCACGTTGTATAATGCATATGCGCATGCTACAATGTATGGATATGCAATGCTCTTGTGATATTCTCCGGCTGGGGAGAATGAATCCTGGACTGCTGTTAGAGAATAACAGGAGTTGAGTTCTTTGTTCTAGCTGGGGATAGTGACCAAAGCTGATTAGCTGGAGAACATTACATCGAGAGAAACTCTATTGGAGAATAATTCTGTGGGAGAATGACTCTGTGGGGAAGAGAGATACTCTGCTAGAAAATCTGCTGATTTTGGAGAAATAAACTCAGCTGGGGATGAATTACTGTTGCTGGTGATAATGAACCCGGTTGGGGATTGAATTTCTTGTTGTGGAAGAAATGAACTTAGCTGATGGTGAACTTCTATTGCTTGTGGTAGATAAATCTCTGATGGGGGAGAATCGACACCACTGTCTTCGGATACTTCCTTCTCTGCGGGGAGGGTATGCGCCTTTAGTCATATTCTCAAGCTGGCTCTATCCATATACCTGGTGGGTAGAGCAACTGTATGGTTCGAACACTTCTTGTTTGCCCCTGTTCCTAGAATTACGAGTAATTGTCTTTTGTTTCGTATGTAAATATTCATGAGCAACAATTATTTTCAAATGCATATATAAAAAATGAATCATTGGACGTTCTTGCAAAACAAAATAGAAAAAGAAAAACAAATCAAAATTTCTTGTGAAAATGAATTGTATTGATCTTTGAAGTTGGCCTGTAATAGGCGTTTTTGTACAAGGGGCTGACGTCCTAGTAAGAGAACGCCACCGAAAGATATGAATTATATAATTTATGAAAAAGAAAGAAAACAGCTATGTGAAACAATCCCATTGGGTTCCAACTCTGCTATTTCCCTTATATCTTCAAGCGTCTCATCACTTTTCTACTTGGTCGAAGGTAGATCAGATTGATTGGCGCCATCCGAGCTTGATAGTCGATACTGAAGTCTGGTCGCAAGATGATCCAATGAGACATAGTGTTACGCTTTAATCCCTAATTTTTGCCTGGACCGCCCTTTCGGGTTTTCAATCCACCGGGATACCCTTTTTTGCCCAAGCCGCCTTTTCAGGTTTTCGACTTGCTGAGTGTACAATTTTTTTCATTTTCATCGCTTACTTTTGCCCGAACCCTTTTGGTTCGCCGGGAAGCCCTTATTTTTTCCTAGGTAAGTCAACCTAGCGGGTCTTTGATTATGCGTAGTATCTTTTCACTACGTCTTCATTGACGGGGTGAGGAAGGTCGTCACCATCCATGGTGGTTAGAATCATAGCTCCTCCCAAGGATCACCTTGCGGCATTATGATGCGTTTGATCACCAGATTCTCGACTTGATATTCTTGTCGTCTGACTTTCTTGTTAAATGATTTGATCATTCGCTTTTGATACGTCTGACCATGACAAATAGCAGTAAGCCTCTTTTCATCAATTAGATTCAGCTGATCAAGCCAGGTCTGGATCTAGTCGTCTTCACTCAAACCTGCATCCTTCATGATTCTGAGAGAGGGTATCTAGACTTCAATGGGTAGGACCGCCTCCATGCCATACACCAGAGAGTAGGGTGTTGCTCCTGTTGACGTCCGCGCTGAGGTGCGGTACCCATGAAGAGAAAATGGTAACATCTCATGCCAGTCTTTGTATGTCACCGTCATCTTCTGCACAATCTTCTTGATGTTCTTATTAGCCGCTTCAACAACCTCATTCATCTTCGGCCGGTAGGGAGAAGAGTTGTGATGTTGTATCCTGAACTATTTGCAGAGCTCGGTGATCATTGTATTGTTAAGATTTGTACCATTGTCAGTAGTGATCCTCTCTGGTACACCATATCGACAGATCAGATTGTGTCGGATAAACAGTGCCACGGCGTTCTTGGTTACCGTAGCAAAGGACGCCGCCTCGACCCACTTTATGAAATAATCAATTGCCACCAAAATAAAGCGACGCCCGTTAGACGCAGTAGGTCTGATCTCGTCGATCATGTCGATGCCCCACATTGCAAAAGGCCAAGGAGCTGTCAAAACATTCAGAGGAACTGGAGGTATGTGCACCTTATCAGCATAGACTTGGCACTTATGACATGTTCGAGAATGCTGATAACAGTCGGCTTCCATAGTAGACCAGTAATATCCTGCCCGTAGGATTTTCTTCGCCATGGTATGTCCACTGGAATGAGTTCCGAAGGTACCTTCATGCAACTCTGCCATGATCCTTTCCGCCTCGCTTTTGTCCACACATCGCAGTAAGGTTGAATCATGGTTACATTTATAAAGGATACCATTACTGATGAAGAACTTCACAGTGGACCTTCTCAAGAACTTCTTGTCATTAACAGATGCACCCTCGGGGTACTCTTGAGTCTCAAGATACCTCTTTACCTCGTGAAACCAGGGTTTATCTGCTACCTCTTCAGTCTCGATATCACAGCAATGTGCGGGTTCGTCCAACTTCTCGATGGTGATCTGGGGAGCTTCATTGTCCCACCTGACCTTGAACATAGAAGACATAGTATCTAGCGCGTCCGCTAATTGGTTCTCTTCTCTAGGGAAGTGTTCAAAGGTTACCTCCTCAAAGTGTGGGAGCAATGTCAGTACATATTCTTTATAAGTAATAAGATTTGGGTGCTTCGTATCCCACTTGCCTTTGATCTGACTGATCACTAGAGTGGAATCTCCGAATACACTCAAGAACTTAATCCTTAGGTCAATAGCAGCTCGAAGCCCCAGAATACATGCTTCATACTCCGCCATATAGTTGGTGCAGTTAAAACATAATCGGGCGGTGAACGGAGTATGACAGCCCTCAGGAGATATAATCACAGCACCAATGCCATTACCCAACGTGTTAAAGGCTCCATCAAAGTACATAGACCATCGGGATCCTTCCTCAGGTCCTTCATCCGGTCCATGTTTTTCACAGTCGGTCACCAGCATGATGTTCTCATCCGGGAATTCGAAATTCATGGATTGGTAGTCATCCACGGCCTAATGCGCCAAATGATCTTCCAATACACTCCCTTTGATTGCTTTTTGGGTTGTGTACTGGATGTCATACTCGGTTAAGATCATCTGCCATCTTGCTATTCTTCCAGACAAGGCGGGCTTTTCGAAGATATACTTGATTGGGTCCATCTTTGATATCAATAAGGTGGTGTGAGTCAGCATATACTATCTCAGCTGGCGAGCAGCCCATGCCAAAGCGCATCAAGTTTTCTCGAGCAGTGAGTATCGGGTCTCAAAGTCGGTAAATGTTTTGCTAAGGTAGTAAATAGCATGCTCTTTTCGGCCAGACTCGTCATGCTTCCCCAGCACACACCCCATTGAATTATCTAGTACTGTCAAGTATAAGATCAAAGGTCTTCCTTCAATTGGAGGCATCATAATTGGTGGCTCTTGGAGGTATTCCTTGATCCTTTCGAAAGCGGCCTGACATTCGTCATTCCATTTTACCACTTGATCTTTCTTCAACAGCTTGAAGATTGCCTCACAAGTAGCAGTCATATGTGAAATGAATCGGGCGGTGTAGTTCAGACATCCCAAAAAGCCTCTAACTTCTTTTTCTGTGCGGGGAGCCGGCATTTCCTGTATAGCTTTTACCTTGGCAGGGTCCACCTGAATACCCTTATCACTGACGACGAAACCCAGCAGCTTACCAGACCTTACCCCGAAGGTGCACTTGTTCGGGTTCAACCTTAGCTTATACATCTTCAACCTGTCAAATAGTTTCTGGAGGTGATCTATGTGTTCTTCCTCAGTCTGGGACCTTGCAATCATGTCATCGACATAAACCTCGATCTCATGATGAATCATGTCGTGGAACAAAGCGACCATGGCGCACTGATAAGTGGCCCCAGCATTCTTCAATCCGAACGGCATGACCTTATAGCAAAAGGTACCCCACTGTGTAACGAAGGTTGTCTTCTCCATGTCCTTGGGAGCCATCTTAATCTGATTGTAACCAGAAAAACCATCCATAAAGGATAAGATCTTATGTTGCGCGGTGTTGTCGACCAGAACATCAATATGAGGAAGTGGGAAATCATCCTTGGGGATCGCCCTATTCATATCTCTATAGTGCACACACATCCATACCTTACCATCATTCTTAGGCACCGGAACAACGTTGGAAACCCACTGCGGGTAAGAAGTGACAACTAGAAACCCGGCGTCAAACTGTTTCATGACTTCAGCTTTGATTTTCTCAGACATCTCAGGGCGCATACGGCGAACCTTCTGCTTTACCGGAGGACAGTCTTCTTTAGTCGGCAGGCGATGAACCACAATATTAGTCTCCAAACCAGGCATATCTTCGTAGGACCAGGCGAAGATCTCAACATAGTCGCGTAGCATCTGCATCAACCGTTGCTTGACACTAGGCTCCAGATTCTCACCTATCTTGACCTCTTTCATGTCTTCCTCTAGACCCAAGTTCACTGACTCAACGGGCTCTTCATGAGGCTGTATGGCCCTTTCTTCCTGTAGTAACAGTCTAGCAAGTTCTCCAGGCACCTCACAATCATCCTAACCTTCGTCCTCGGCTTGGTTGATCGGATTTTCAAAGTCATAACTGGCAGTAGCAGAGTTGTTATCAATGGGATCCATAGTGGATATGGATCTGCATTATAATACGTGAGTGTGTGTAAGAGAATATATGTTTTGATAAAGTGAGAGACAGAAAAGAAAAACAAGGAGCACAAAATTTGTAATGCAAGAAACGTCCAATGTTTTATTGATGATATATGAAATGACAAGTAATAAGCTCTCACAAGAAAAGCCAAGGTACCTCGGGCAAGTCACCGGGCCATAAAGTTTCAAACTGTTTATTACAACTCTTAAAACAAAAGCCAATTACTGTGAAATAAAGGAAACAGGTATGAAGTCTTTCGTCGTCTAGTTGTTCAATCCACCATTGGTTGTAGGGTAGATCCAGATGTCGATATCTGAATCTTCTTCACTGTCTTCCACCGCATTAACTCCTGGATTACTAATGTGTAGAGGAGGTCTTCCAATCCGTGCGCGCCTAACAGCCCTTTGAGCCCCTGTAGTAAAGCCCAAACCAAATTTGTCAGTTTTGTGTGTGAAATCATGGAGCTTACCCCAATTTGCACACCCACCTTCTTCAATTACAGCCCTGGCATCCTTGAGAGAAGCCATCTTCATTGGAGGTTTGTCAGTAGCAACTTCAGTCAACGCCAAAGTTTGGGGGACCTCTTCAAAGTTCTGACAAGGGGTTTCGATGAATTCCCCATCCATCTCCACATAGCGAAAGGAATTAAGGTGACCCACCATATACTCCTCTTCACCTCGTACCGTGACAATCTTCCCCTTTACCGGATATTTCAACATCTGATGGAGCGTGGAAGTCACGGCCCCAGCCTTATGAATCCAAGGACGACCCAGCAAGCAAGAATATGATGGTCTGATATCCATCACATAAAAAGTGGATGCAAAAGTCTGAGAGCCAACTTTAACAGGGACGTCCACCTACCCGTGCACCATCCTTTTTGACCCGTTGAAAGCCCTGACCACAATATTGCTCGGCTTTAGAATCAAACCTTCACAGTCCAGACGGTCTAATGCTTTCTTTGGCAAAATATTCAATGAGGACCCGGTATCTACCAGTACATGGGCCAGAGTAGTGCCCCTGCACTCGATCGAGACGTGTAGAGCATCATTGTGATTTCTTCCTTTAGCAGTTAGATCTGCGTCTGAGAAACCCAGTCCATTGTCGGCAGTCAAACGAGCTACGCAATCTTTAAATTGATCGGCTGAAGTTTCCTGCGGCACATGGGCAGTCTTGAGGAATGCAATTAGAGCCTTTGCATGGGCTTCAGAACACAATAATAAGGACAACATGGAGAGTTTTTTACGGGGTCTTCCCCAACTGCTCGATTATGTTGTAGTCTTTCTTCTTGATAATCTTCATAATTTCTTCTATCTCCTGCTTAGAGGTTTCCATAATGATCTTCTTAGGTGCCTCCGTCCGGGAAGGCTCACCTATGATTTCTTTGCCACGAGTCCTAGATGGCTCGGCGACAGGGGTAATAACTGGAATAGGAACTGGGATAGTAGCTGATGTACTAGCAGATGGAATGACAACAGGTTTGTGAACAGTCGGAGGGGAAATCTCGGGAGAAAAGAGTCTTCCACTTCTGGTGACTTTGCTAGCCCCGACAATATTGTTGACATCAACCTCAGCTTCCTCACTTTTTATATCTTGTTTAACTCCATGGTAATACACATCGGCGCCATAGTGCCAAGGGACAGCCTTATCCGAAGTGTATGGGATAGGACCAGGGACAATAATTATTAATGGAGCAATTATTGGGACGGGTGTAATCCTAACATGTTTTCTCGAGGAAACCTTGGAAGTATTGGCGGAAATGGTTATGAAGGCAACATCTTGACTTAAAATCAACGGAATCATAGTCTTTTCAAACAGGATCTCTTTGTTATCCATCATGCGTTGAACACCTGATTTCAATAAGTGGCAACCAGCAGGCAGAATTGAACACATGTGGCAACCTTCGCCACAGCCCAGAAATAAACCGGAAAACAATAGATTCTTCTTAATTGTCATCAAAGGAGTAGAAATTTCTTCCACAGAAGTCACAAATAAATCATTGTCTATAGCATTTACTCCATGACCGTGTTTGGGCATGGGAGCAGTTATGACGTTGGGTTTCTCCGGAGCGTCAAACTCAATTTCTTTGGCTTCGATCAGGTCTTGCACATTGTTCTTCAAATCCCAACAGTTGTTTGTATCATGACCTTGGCCGTCGGAGTGATAGGCACAGCGGGCATTCAGGTTATAATGAGGAGAAGTGGTGTTGGGATTCTTTGGGCCCTCCCTCAGAGTTACCAGATTGGTCTTTACTAATTGTGGTAGAATTTTTGAGACAAGGTCATATTGAGCCGAGTGTACTGCCTCTGTGGTCTTTCCACCCTTTGTTGATTGTTGTGTTGTGGAGAAACTGTAGGTATTGATATCACCACTGCATTTACCGCTTGACGGTGTTCAAGTCTGCTTTGGCTCCTCGAGCCATAGACTGCACTAGCTTTCTTCTTACCGGTGAAAGGCTTCTTTACTGTACTTGATGAAGTATCCTTTTGTATCTTACCACTTCGGATACCAGCTTCTACTCTCTCTCCAGTCAAAATCAACTCAGTAAACCCAGATGACGAACTGCCGATCAGATGATTAAAAAATGGACCAGATAGCGTCCCTAGAAACATGTCAACCAACTCCCTATCAGACAAAGGGGGTTGGACTCTTCCAGCCAGGTCTCTCCACTTTTGAGCATAGTCCTTAAAACCTTCACTTGCACCCATTGACATACCCTGAAGCTGAGTACGAGTGGGAGCAAGGTCGGTGTTATACTGATATTGCCTGTAAAAGGAAGCAGCAAGTTCTTCCCAATTCCGGACATTGGCTCCTTCCAATTGATAAAACCATTCAAGCTGAGTCCCTGACAGACTATCTTGAAATAAATGTACCCACAGATTGCTATCAGCAACGTGGGGTTGGATTTTCTTGACATACGAGCGGAGATGGAGTTTTGGACAGGATACTCCATCGTATTTGGCAAAAACCAGTGCTTTGAACTTATGAGGGATCACCACTCCCGATACCAATCCCAGCTCTCCGAAATCCAAACCAGGGATCTTATGAATCTCCATAGCACTCAGCCGGTCTTCTAGTTGCTTGTACCTATCCTCAGCAGGAGGATATTGTTCATCATCAAAATCAATGTCATCATCAAAGATGGCGGGACTGAGGCCCTTTTCTTCTTCTTGGTTCTCCCATTCCTTGGATGAAGAGGTTAGATCAGCTTGTTATTTCAACCTATCCCCAAACCTTTTACCCATATTCAGAAGAACGACCTTCTTCTTCTTCTTCTTCTTCTTCTTCTTCTCTTTCAGAATGAGAGTCTTCAGATCCTCTTGCCCTTTAGCCAAGCTCAAGAACATCTCTTAGAATTGGGCGTTTTGTGCCTGAAGATCTTTGATAGCTTGATCAGAAGACATTTCGTGCTGAAATAAATAGTGAAGAAGATGAGAAACTTGTAATGGTACCTGTAATGATGTGCATGATAATGGGATGCGTATGTAATGATTTCAAAGACTTTTGGAGATTTATATTTGCAAACCAAAAATGAAACAAACTTTATTAGATTAACTCATAAAAAGTTCAACAATGCCTTCAAGGTGTTTTACAAAGAAATAAAACAAATCTAAACTAGAAAAAAGCAAAATCAGAAATCCCATGAACGCTTCCCCTTTGTGCTGACGTAGTCATTGATTGTTCTTTCATTCTCGAGTTTCTTGGTGAGCTTCAGAATCTTCCTTTCTTGCTCATGGTACTTCTCTCGGTAAGTATCCCTCTCCTCTTTCAGCTGGATCCAGGATCTCTACAATGCTCTAGGATCGGTGGGCATGTGAGGATAAAGAACTGTATAAGGAATGCCCTCTTCATTGGCGGGCTCCACAATCACTGGCAACACAGCTTCATAAGGCATCCCAAGCTTTTGGGCTCGAGCTCGGACCCACTGGAGATAAGGCTGCATAGGGAGAGAAGTCCTTGGTCCCAGCTCTTGAGGGTCAGATCTGTTCACCATGCCCCAAGCTCGTATAAACCTCCGGCGGTGCTCGTCAACGTCTTCCTTATAGTCAAATGCAATATCCGTAAGAAGTAGCACATGAGGACCGTCTCTCCGAGCATGACCAAATTTTCGCAGAGCTAGACAAGACAGTAGGTTATACCCCCTCTGATTCCAAGCAACGGGACATTAGGGTACCCCTCACAACGATCAATGACAGCAGTGATTTCCATAACTCGGGAGCTCCAAAGAATGTCTGTATGTGCAAGTGACATTATCCTGTAAGACCATCCCAAACCCTCTTCATTCTTCAACACAGACTTGGGGAGGTGCGAAATAAACCACCTCGACAGCAGCGGTATGCAACACATAAGGGTCCCTCTTCTTCGCACAGTACGAGTGTAGAGGGCATGCAAGATATCACCCAGTAAAGTAGGCACAGGATTTCGAGAAAGGAATATCTTAACCGCATTTATATCCACGAAGGAATCCGAATTCAGGAAGAGAACCAAACTGTAGATAAGGAGAGCCAAGATATCTCTGAAAGCCTGAAAATCCAAATTATCCCAGAACAACTGAGCCTGATCCATCAGAAATTTGGCTAAGAAACCTTCGACCCTGCTTTGTGTCTCCCAATTGGATACTACATCATCCCGTTTTAGATGTAGAGCTGAGGCAATGTCTTCTGGTCTAGGAGTCTCTTCCATACTTGTGAAAGGCACCTACTCTAGGATGAATATACCCAATAAGTGTGAGAACTCTTCCAAAGTGGGAACCAATTGGTAATCTGGAAAAGTGAAACAATAATGCACAGGATCGAAGAATTGGAAAAGCACACTCATCATCTGCTCATCAAACTTTGAGGTAGCCAGGCTAAGAAGCTGACCATGTCTCTTAATGAACATTGAAGTCTCGGAAACTCTTGAGGCTAACTCTTTGAGTTGAGCAGGTATTTGCACAAAGTTAACTCGGATAGTGTTTCTGCGCACGGAAGCCATAATCTACAAAACAGGACAAACATAAATCCCCTCGGTCTTTGAAATGGTTAGTATAATGAAGTATGCATGTTATGTTATGATGCATGATGTCATGATAAAACAAACAACAGGTATAGCAGATAACAGGCATGGCAAAGGCAAATAAGTCACACAATAGCCCTTAAGTTTAAGGCTTGCATGAGGTCTAGGTACTACCCTCTTAAAGTTCAGTTGGTTTTAACCTGTCCTAGCAAAAGTAACCAGGTTCTAGAGGTTCTCAATATCACTGACCATCCTCCATCGGTCATGGTTTCAGCTCACGCAATCTTTTCTTGCGGCCAGAACTATCTCGAGAGTATGGTCTCAATGAGTGTAGCATCGAGTATCAACCAGTTCTCAGCTTTTCACCGAGGTCGGCTATCTCACTACTTCCTAATGGCCAAGTTGGTCTATTAAGGGTTCTAAGGTCATTTGATGCTTAAAGACACACATAACAGCCTCGTATTCTCCTCGTTTCTCCACAAGGGATACCGGTACCAACCAATGTGCCACATTAACGTAGCTACTGCTTCAACCGTATCGGTCTACGCCGTACAGTTCCCTCATAGTTTATTGCTACTTACCTAAAAGGTGTCCCCAGATCCGGGTTAGGATCTATAGTAACTCCCAATACAAAACCCTTAAAACTAAAGCAACCAAAACAAACAAGAGAAGCAATTTATGATGAACTAATCCTAAGGTATACCACACTTATTACGTCCCCAGCAGAGTCGCCAATTCTGTGATATGGTGGCAGAACCGACTATTTAATACTGGTTTGCGTTTTGCGTTTTGTGTTCGCAAAATGTCGCGGTAAGAAAGAGTCGCCACCGACTTTTATTTTATCTAACTGGAAAGGAAAAAAGCACAGAAAATTCCTTTTTCAAGATTTTGAGTACGGGGGGTAGATTATAGAAAGGGAAGGTGTTAGCACCCTTTCTATCCATGGTTTTCCATGGGCTCTTAGGTACTTGCTCATCTTTTGAAATTGCTTGTGTGTGTTTGTTTTGAAAAGTTTTGTTTTACTTCGTTTTAACCCTTGTATCAGTCCTCAAGAGTGTAACGAAGTTGTTTTTGAAAACTTTAGTTTGAAAAGTGTTTGTGTAAAATATTTAATTTTGAGCAAGTACCTACTAGCATCTACCTACTCGAGAAAGGAATTGTTTCTATTCTTGTTTCCTTTAGACAATGCTATCCTACTATTGAGAAATAGGTAGCACCGTAGTTGGAGTTGTAAGGGTCAACTCGTAAGGGACGTACGATCACTAAAGCAATGTTATGACGTCTTAGTAATAACCCTAATGTCTTAAGGTCATATTCGAGGAAACATTTCCGAGGCAACCATTCCGAGGCAACATTTCTGAACGGGACATTTGATCTTTGTTTAGACAAGAGGGCCACCACTAAGACACCCTATACTTAATGATCGTTTACCGAAGGCAACCGAAGTGAGAGTATACCCTAGGAGTGCGCATGTGCGAGTGATTTGATTTCAAGTTATTATCTTTGCACATTAGGGTTTTCTAGCCATTTTAAATTAACATGCAGTCTTGTCATAAAATGTGAGAAATAAAAACTACGCTATTACAAGGCTTCGGGGTAGGGATTACATAGCCAAAAAACCTGTAAAATGATAAATAAAAGAAAATCTTAATTAAACTATTACATACTGTAAGCAGTTACATTAATATTGCAAAAATAATAAAACGTGCGCGACGTATTAAACGAAAAGGAATTAGGATTTTGATTCCATCTAAACCTAATTAAAACTTTAAAAAGAAAGATCATTTTTTTGTGGTTTTTGTACCATTTTGAGAAAGTAAAGTTTAATTGAATAAATAAAAACCTAATTTCTAATTAATTGAAATTTAAGAAAAAATAACTAAATTAACTTATTTTTGAATTTTGGTTTTGAGAAAGAAAATAAAAATTAAGTCATAAGATAACCCTAATTTGCTAATTGATTTTAATTATATGCAAAAGTTAGAATTGATCCTAAATTAAATTTAATTTGATAAAATAAAATAAAACCTAATTCTAAATTTGTGAAATTGATTTTATGATTTTTTTTTGTAAAAAAGAGATTATTTGTGTTAGAAAATAATTTAAACAAATTAAATTAAATAAGAAAAATTAGAAAATAAATATAATGGGCCTGAGGTAAATAGCAAAAGAAGGGGGTGTGGCTGGCAAATCTGGGCCCAAATGCTGATGGCCCCATTGACTTTTCATAATCCTGTGCATGCGCTTGACTCACGCATATAGTGGTCCCTCAAGGATAGGCCTTTGATATGGAGTGTGGATGATTTGGATGACTGGATGCTGAGGATGCATGGTAGACTCATTGGCTACGTGGGGACCTAATTATGTAGAGCAAAATAATATGGAACAAAGTTGGGACCTGGGGATCGAACCCAGGCCCTTAGGCAATATCACCCCGCGCGCTTGCCATTTGAACTAGCCATGTTAATTGTAAAAATAACAATAATCAATTATTATCTGATAAAAACAAAAAGTGAATTATTAAAACACGCGCAATTTGAATGGACCATTCACCGCCTGCCACGCCATCATCATCCTCATGGCTTCTGTCGTTTTAGATCAAGAACTTTTACCTACAAACAAATGGGCGTAGATACAACCTTGTGCTTCTCCAAAATTCTATGCAAGCATAATAAATCCCAAACAATGGTACCAATCAACTCGTTGCAACCTCACGAGCATCATGGTACCATTATCCATGGCTAATTGTCCTTGTACAGAAAAACCCTAAAAACGAAGCAAGAACCCTAACTATGGCAACTTGCTGTATAGTCAATGAAAACACAATTAAATATGATCATTAGCTTGCAAACATCATAAGGTTTCAGAATATATCAATGAATCATGCTAAATGTGCCAGAATTATGATATTCGAATTCAAGAAAGCATGGAAATCATGTGACACTTACAGTGCGTTTCTGGATGTTAGGAAGCTTTCTAGTGGTTGAATCTTGATCCTTGGATGCCCACCAATTGATTGGGATGGTTATAATGCTTTGAATTGACCTGAAAAGTGGAAATCAGTTTGCCAATTATTTCCAATTTTTTGAAACTTTCTCGCTCTTTTACACGCCTCCAATCCCTTTGTTTTTGATCTGAATATGTTCCTTATGTACCCTAGAATGAATTAGGGTTGCAAACTTGTATCAAATATTTTCCAATTAAGATCATTGATTCATGATTTGATCCTTTATGAAAATCTTTCTAAATCAAGCCAAATGCAATCTTCTTGTGTCCAAATGAACCTTTCACGGTTTGATTCCATCTCTAGCTGTATAATAGACCTAAACATGCTCAAAATCTCAAGCTTTGATTAGTTTTTGATATTTTCATGATTTTATTTTGATTTTATTTGATTTAATTGAAATAAAATAAAAATAAATGATAAAAATAAAAGAATGACAAATGGGAAGGATCATGGGTCGTGGGTCACATTACAAACTCAGTGCAAGCATAAAAAGTTGGGCCCATTTGACAAAAATGCAATTTTGGCCACATTTGACTTTTGGCAATTTTGCAAAAAGGGCCAACTTTACCAATGCATAACTCCTTCAATTTTGACCCTAGAGATGTTTTATTCAACTTTTTAGAAAGCTTAAGATGTTCTATAAACAAACCTTTTGGTCTCATCTCAATTGAGTCTTCCATGTTCATGTATGAAGCTTTGACCCAAAAGGTGTTTTTGTTGACTTTTCAAAATGACCTATAATGTACAAATTTATATCTTCTTGTGAGTGCATATTTTGAACTTGGGAGATGAAGATGAAATGTGGGGAATTGCATCCTATTCAAAATGAGCTTTGGATGGGTCATTTTTGATAAAGTATGAGAAAGTTAGGCTTGGTTAAAGTTGAGTTAACTTTTCCTGCAAAACCCTAATTTAGCAACTTTTGGGTTTTGATGAATTGTGAGCAATCCTTGAGGAATCATGATCAACCCTTGATCAAATGATGAATAATACTTCAAAATGAGAATGTTGACCAAAAATATTGAAGTTTGACTGCATGTGGGCTACAGTTGACTTTTGCCCTAGCATTGTCGATTTTCAAGCCTTTGAGCAATTGACTGAGCAAACTTCCTCTGCAAGGGTTGAAACTTGACATGGATGACCTTGAGAACATATTAGGACAATGGTGAGCATTTGGGATCCTTTGGACTCAAACATATTGATGCAAAGTGAAACCCTAATTTGGGGTAGACTGGCTTAGGAGAGAGTTTGTCTGGTCAACCCTTGGACTTCCTTGAGCAATTTGAGGACCTCACTTAAAATGTATTGAGAAATATGGGAGGGAAAATTTTGGGGTAAAACAACCGGGATACCCTTTTTTTCCCAAGTCGCCATTTCAGGTTTTCGGCTTGTCGGGTGTACAGATTTTTTCTTTTTCGTCCCTTATTTTTGCCCGAACCCTTTTGGTTCGCCAGGAAGCCCTTATTTTTTCCTAGGCCAGTCAACCTAGTGGGTCTTTTAATCAGGCGTAGTATCTTTTCACTATATCTGCATTGACAGGGTGAGGAAGGTCGTCACCGTCCATGGTGGTTAGAATCATGGCTCCACCTGAGAAAATGTTTTTAATCACAAATGGCCCTTTGTAGGTGGGAGTCCATTTTCCCCTGGGATCACCTTGCGGCAGTATGACGCGCTTGATTACCAGATCCCTGACTTGATATTCTTGACGTCTGACTTTCTTGTTAAAATCCTTGATCATTAGCTTTTGATACATCTAACCATGATAGATAGCGTTAAGTCTCTTCTCGTCGATTAGATTCAGCTGATCAAGTCGAGTCTGGATCTAGTCGTCTTTGTTCAAACCCGCATCCTTCATAATCCTGAGAGAAGGTATCTGGACCTCGATGGGTAGGACTGCCTCCATGCCATATACCAGAGAGTAGGGTGTTGCCCCTATGGACGTCCGTGCTGAGGTACGACATCCATGAAGAGCAAATGGTAACATCTCATGCTGGTCTTTGTATGTCACCATCATCTTCTGTACAATCTTCTTAATGTTCTTGTTAGTCGCTTCAACAGCGCCATTCATCTTCGGCCGATAGGGGGAAGAGTTATGATGTTTTATCTTGAACTGTTTATAGAGCTTGGTGATCATCGTGTTGTTGGGATTTGTACCATTATCAGTAATAATTCTTTCTGGCACACCATACCGACAGATCAGATTATGTCGGGTAAACCGCGCCACAAAGTTCTTGGTCACAGTAGCAAAGTAGACCACCTCAACCCATTTCGTGAAGTAATCTATGGCCACTAAGATGAAGAGATGTCCATTGGAAGCAGTGGGCCTGATTTCTCCGATCATGTCAATGCCCCACATTGCAAAGGGCCACGGAGCTGTCAAGACGTTCAAGGGAACTGGAGGCACATGCACCTTATCAGCGTTGATCTGGAACTTATGACAAGTTCGGGAGTGCTGACAAAAATATGCTTCCATAGTGGACCAGTAGTATCCTGCCCGTAGGATCTTTTTAGCCATGGTATGTCCAATGGAATGGGTTCCTAAGGTACCTTCATGTAGATCTGTCATAATCCTATTTGCTTTGCTCTTGTCTACACACCGCAGTAAGGTAGAGTCATGATTGCGCTTGTAGAGGATTCCATTACTGAGGAAGAATTTCGCACTGAATCTTCTCAGAAACTTCTTATCATTGACAGATTCCCCTTCAGGATACTCTTGAGTCTCGAGATACCTTTTTACATCGTGGAACCAGGGTTTATCTACTACCTCTTCAGTATCGATTTCATAGCAGTGTGCTGGGTCATCTAACCTCTCAATGGTGATTTGGGGAGCTTTGTTGTCCCACCTAACTTTGAACATAGAAGACATGGTAGCTAGCGCGTTCGCTAACTGATTCTCCTCTCGCGGGAAATGTTCAAAAGTTACCTCCTCAAAGTGTGGAAGCAATGTCAACACATGCTCTTTGTATGGGATGAGATTCAGATGCTTCGTATCCCATTCGCCCTTGATCTGACTTATTACCAAGGCTGAATCCGTGAAAATGCCCAAGAACTTGATCCTGAGGTTGATAGCGGCTTTGAGACCCATGATCCAAGCTTCATACTCCGCCATGTTGTTAGTGCAGTTGAAACATAGCCAAGCAGTGAAAGGAGTATGATGGCCCTCAGGAGATATGATTACTGGGCCAATTCCGTTACCGAGTGCGTTCGAAGCTCCGTCAAAAAACATAATCCATCGGGATCCCTCCTCGGGTCCTTCATCCGGTCCAGGTTCTTCATAGTCAGTCACAAACATAATATTCTCATCCGGGAACTCAAAATTCATGGACTGGTAGTCATCCACGGCCTGATGAGCCAAATGATCAACCAACACACTCCCCTTGATTGCTTTATGTGTTGTATATTATATATCATATTCAATTAAGATCATATGCCATCTCTCTATTCTTCCGGAGAGTGCGGGTGTCTCGAAGATGTATTTGATTGGATCCATCTTAGATATCAACAAACTAGTGTGGGTCAACATGTACTGTCTTAGTTGAAGAGTAGCCCATGCCAAAGCGCAGCAAGTTTTCTCGAGCAGTGAGTATCGTGTCTCACAGTCGGTAAACATTTTGCTAAGGTAGTATATTGCGTGCTCTTTTCGACCAGACTCGTCATGCTGCCCTAGAACACACCCCATTGAATTGTCTAGCACTGTTAAGTATAATATCAAAGGTCTTCCTTCAACTCGAGGAATCAGAATCGGCGGTTCTTAAAAGTATTCCTTTATTCTATCGAAAGTTGTCTGGCATTCATCATTCCACTTTACCACTTGATCTTTCTTCAGAAGCTTGAAGATGGGCTCACAAGTAGCAGTTAGATGTGAAATGAACCTGGCGATATAATTCAAGCGTCCCAAGAAACCTCTAAATTCCTTCTCTGTATGGGGAGCCGGCATCTCTTGTATGGACTTTACTATTGCGGGGTCTACTTGAATACCTTTGTCACTGACGATGAAATCCAAAAGCTTACCAGACCTTACCCCAAAGGTGCACTTGTTCAGATTCAACCTCAGCTTGTATGTCTTCAACCTGTCGAACAACTTTTGTAGATGATCAAGGTGCTCTCCCTCATTTTGAGACCTGGATATCATGTCATCAACATAAACTTCGATCTCATGGTGAATCATATCGTGGAACAAAGCGACCATGGCACGCTGATAAGTTTCCCTAGCATTTTTCAACCCAAAAGGCATCACCTTGTAACAGAAGGTGCCCCACTGTGTGACAAAGATTGTCTTCTCCATGTCTTCAGGATCCATCTTGATCTGGTTGTAGCCAGAGAAACCATCCATGAAGGAGAATATTTTGTGTTGCACGATGTTGTCGACCAGAACATCAATGTGAGGAAGCAGGAAGTCATCCTTGGGGCTTTCCCTGTTCAGACCTCTGTAGTCCACACACATCTGTACCTTACCGTCTTTCTTTGGCACCGGAACAACATTAGCAACCCACTGTGGATAGGAGGTGACCGCTAAGAACCCTGCGTTAAATTGTTTCATGACCTCAGCCTTGATATTCTCTGACATTTCAGGGCTCATACGACGGACCATTTGTTTAACCGGAGGACAATATTCTTTGGTCGGCAGACGATGAACCACAATATCAGTGTCTAAACCAGGCATGTCTTCATATGACCAGGAGAAGATCTCAACATAGTCGTGCAACATCTGTATAAACCGCTGTTTGGTCTTAGCCCCCAGGTTTATGTCGATCTTGACTTCTTTTCTTTCCTCTTCCGTTCCCAAGTTTATCGTCTCAACTAACTCTTCATGGGGTTGTATAGCCCTTTCTTCCTGCTGTAACAGTCTAGCAAGTTCTCTAGGTACCTCAAAATCGTCCTTACCTTCATCCTCGACTTGGTAGATCGGATTTTCAAAGTCATAATTGGTAGTAGCAGAGCTGTTATCAATGGGATCCAGAGTGGATATGGATCTGCAGTATGATACGTGAGTGTGCGTAAGAGCATAGCTGTTTTGATAAAGTGAAAACAGAAAATGAAAACAGAGAGCGCAAAATTTGTATGTAAGGAACGCCCAATGTTTTATTGATGATATATGAAATGAAAAATAATATTCCTCACAAACAAAGCCAATGTGCCTCGGGCAAGGCACATGGCTGTAGAGTTTAAATTGTTTATTACAATCTTAAAAAACAAGTGAGACAATTACTGCGGGATAAAAGAAACTGGTATAAAATCCCTAGTCGTCCAGTTATTTGGTCCACCGTTGGTAGTTGGGTAGATCCAACTTTCAATGTCAGAGTCTTCCTCATTGTCTTCAATGGCATTAATTCCCCGATTGCTGATGCGTAGGGGAGGTTCTCCAGCTCGAGCGCGTCAAACAACCCTTTGAGCTCCTGAAGTAAAGCCCAAACCAAATTGTCAGTTTTGTGAGGAAAATCAGGGAGTTGTCCCCAGTTGGTATACACACCTTCTTCAACCACTACTCTGGCGTCTTTGAGAGAAGCCATCTTCAGAGGAGGTTTATTGTTGCCAGTAGTTTTAGTCGATGCCAAGATCTGGGGAACCTCTTCAAAATTCTGGCAAGGAGTCTCTATGAATTCCCCGTCCATCTCTTCGTACCTGAACGTGTTAAGGGGACTCACCATATACTCCTCTTCACCATGCACAGTGACAATCTTCCCTTTTACTGGATACTTCAACATTTGGTGCAGTGTAGAAGTAACAGCCCCAGCTTCATGGATCTAAGGACGACCCAACAAACAAGAGTATGACGGCCGGATGTCCATTACATAAAAAGTGGACTCAAAAGTCTGGGAACCTACTTTGACGGGGATGTCCACTTCCCCATGCACCATTCTCTTTGACCCATCAAATGCCCTTACCACAATGTTACTAGGTTTTAAGGTCAAGCCTTCACAATCCAACCGATCCAGCGCCTTCTTAGGCAGAACATTCAGTGAAGACCCAGTATCTACTAGCACATGAGCCATAGTGGTGCCCCTGCATTCAATCGAGACATGCAAAGCATCATTATTCTTCCTCCCTTTTGGTGTCAAGTCTGCATCTGAAAAACCCAGCACATTGTCATCAATTAGGCTGGCCACACAATCTTTGAATTGATCAACTGAAGTCTCCTGCGGCACGTGCACAGTCTTGAGGAATGCGATCAAAGCCTTCACATGGGCCTCGGAGCACAGCAGCAGAGACAACATGGATATCTTTGAGGGGGTCTGCCCCAGATGCTCGACCATATTTTAGTCGCTCTTTTTAATTATTTTCAATATTTCCTCTATCTCTTGCTTAGAGGCTTCTACGACAATTTTCCTAGGTGTCTCCGTCCGGGCAGGCTCAACCATAACTTCTTTGCCTCGGGTTCCAGATGACTCACTGGAAGGGGTAACAATTGGAGTAAGAACATGGGTAGTATTTAAAGCATCGGTAGGAATAGCAGGTGAAATAACAACAAACCTATTGACAGTCCTTGGGGAAATCTCAGGGGAGAAAACCTTTCCACTTTTGGTAATTTTACTAGTCTCGATGATGTTATCGACATCGGGATTAGCCTCTTCATTCTTCAGGTCTTGTTTAACACCATGATAGTAGACATCGGTGCCATAGTGCCAAGGGACAGCTTTGTCTGAGGCGTATGGGACAGGACCAGGAAGGGTGATTATTAGCGGAGCGACTCTTGGAGAAGATGTAATCCTAACAGGTCTTCTTGAGGGGACCTTGGAAGGATTGGCGGAAATGG
Source organism: Vicia faba (assembly GCA_948472305.1). NCBI lineage: Eukaryota > Viridiplantae > Streptophyta > Magnoliopsida > Fabales > Fabaceae > Vicia > Vicia faba. The sequence continues at coordinate 967,645,842 of OX451740.1, forward strand.
TTATAATTGCAATATATTTACATGGAATAGTTAGAATCAAAGTTTTCTCAAACAAAATCTCTCTGCTGTCCATCAGGCATTAGACACATGTTTTCAGCAAATGGCAACCCGAACGCATAGATGGACACACGTGGCAACCTTCGCCACAACCCGAAAATAAATCGTCCAACAACAAATTCTTCTTAACAGTCATCAGAGGAGTAGTAACTTCATCAATTGAGGTCACAAATAGATCGGTATCAACAACATTAACTCCACGATTGTGCTTGGGCACGGGAGCAGTTATGACATTGGGCTTTTCCGGAGCATCGAACTCAATTTCCTTGGCCTTGTTCAGATCCTGTACCTTATTCCTCTGAGCCTAGCAGTCATTTGTATCGTGGCCAGGACTCTAAGAATGACAGGCACACCGAGCATTTGGATTATATTGGGGAGATGTGGTATTCGGATTCTTGAGAGCCTCTTTCAAGGTTGCCAAGTTGGATCTTAGAAGATGGGGTAAAACTTCAGCCAACGTCATGTTAATCTAGGTAAATTGTTGTTGTGGTCTTTCCACCCTTTGTTGATTGTTACATTGTGGAGCAGCCGCAGGTCTAGGTATCATTACGACACTTACGGTCTGGCGGTGTTCAGCTCTGCTTTGGCCTCTCAGGCTATAAACGACACTGGCTTCCTTAACGAACTCGAAGAGGCGTCTTTCTGTATCTTACCGCTCAAAATCCCAGCTTCTACCCTTACTCCTATTAATATCAGCTCGGTGAAACCAATTGATGAGCTGCCAATCAAATGTTTAAAGAAAGGACCAGACAACGTCCCAAGAAACATATCGACCAACTCCCTGTCAGATAAAGGGGGTTGGACTCTCCCATCCAAGTCTCTCCACTTCTGCGCATAGTCCTTAAAACCTTCACCTGCACCCATGGTCATACTCTAGAGTTGAGTACGAGTGGGGGCAAGGTCAGCGTTATATTGATATTGCTTATAAAAAGCAACAGCCAAATCCTCCCAGTTTCGGACATTGGTTCTTTTCAGTTGGTAGAACCATTCAAGTTGAGTCCCTGACAGACTGTCTTGAAATAAGTGAACCCACGAGTTTCTATCAACGGTGTGGGGCTGGATCTTCCTTACATAGGAACAGAGATGGAGTTTCAGGAAAGACACCCCATCGTACTTTGCAAAAATTGGAGCATTAAACTTCTGCGGGATGACCAATCTCGACACCAATCCCAGTTCTTCGAAATCCAACCCAGGTATCCTCTGGATTTCCATAGCACTCAGACGATCCTCCAATTGCTTGTATTTATCCTCAGTAGGAGGATACTGCTCATCATTGTAGTTGGTATCATTGTCGGAAACTTCAGGACTAGGGTCCTTTCCCCTTGTCTCTCTTTCTTGATTCTCCCCTTCCTTGGATGAAGAGGTCAGATCGTCTGGTTGCTTTAACGCCCCCCTGAACCTTCTTCCCATATTCAGAATACCAGAGACCTTCTTCTTTTTCTTTTTCTCCTTCAGGATGAGGGCTTTCAGATCCTCCTTCCCTTTCGCCAGATTTATGAACATCTGTTGGAATTGGGCATTTTGTGTCTGAAGATCTTTGATGGTTTGTTCATAAGACATTTCTGCATGATAAACAGCGAAGAAGATGAAAAGCCTGTAATGGTACCTGTATATGCAGTGTTTATGGATGGGATGCGTATGTAATTATTTCAAAGACTTTGGGAAATTTAAATTTGCGAACCATAATGAAACAGAGATTTTATTAGTAGAAATTCAAAGAACTGAAAGATTACACTCACCATCTACTCATCAAAGTTTGAAGTGACCAGGTTGAGAAGTCGACCATGTCTCTTAGTGAACGGAGAAGTTTCAGGAACCCTTGATACTAGCTCCTTGAACCGGGGAGGTATTCTCACAAAGCTGATTCAAATAGTGTTTCTACGAGCGGAAGCCATGATCTGTAAAACAGAACAAAGATAATTTCCCTTGGTCCTTGAAATGGTTAGTGTAATACGAATGGATGCTATGTTATGATGCATGATGTTATGTTTAGACAGAATAAATCATACACAAGAAAAACACACAATAGACCTTAGGTACAAAGGCTCGCATGAGGTTAAAGATAAGTACCCTCTTGAAGTTTAGTTGGTTTCAAATCTATCTTAGAAAAGTAATCGGGTTCTAAAGATTCTCAATATCACTAATCATCCTTTATCAGGCATTGTTTCAACTCAGGCAATCTTTTCTTGCGGCCGAAATATCCCGAAAGTCTGATCTCAATAAGTGTAGCATCGAGTATCAACCAATCCTCAACTTTATACTGAGGTCGGCTATCTCACTACTTTCTAGTGGCCAAGTTTGTTCAACTAAGGTTCTAAGGTCCGTTAGTGCTTCACGACACCATGCAGCGGCCTCGTACTCTCCTCGTTTCCACACGAAGGATACTGGTACCAACCAAAGTGTCACACCAACACAGCCATCGCTTAAACCATATTGGTCTATGTCATACAGTCTCCATTATTTATTATTGTTTACCTAAAAAGTGTCCCCACATCCGGGTATAGGATCTTTAATAATACCCAAACAAAACCCATGAATATAAAGCAGGAAAAGAAAAACAAGAAGGCAAAAAATGACCTAGATCCTAAGGTGTACCGCACTTATTATTTATTCCCCAACAGAGTCTCCAGTTCTGCGATACGGTGGAAGAACCGACTGTTATACTGGTTTGCGTTTTTTGTTTGCAAATGTCGCGGTAAGCAAGAGTCGCCACCGACTTTTATTTCATCCAACAAAGGAAAAAGAAAAAGAATAGAAAAAATCTTTTTCGAGATGTTTCTGAGTACGAGGGGTAGATTATAGAAAGGGAAGGTGTTAGCACCCTTTCTATCCGTGGTTTTCCACGGGCTCTTAGGTACTTGCTCATTTTTAAATTGCTTTTGTGTGTTTGTGTGCTTTGAAAAAGTTTGGTAATTTCCTTAGTGCGACGATTCACTTTATGGTAACCCTTGTATCAGTCCTCAAGGGTGTGATAAAATGTTTTTTTGAAAACTTTGTTTGAAAAGCTTGTTTTGAAAGTGTACGTGTAAAAATTGTTGTTTTGAGCAAGTACCTAGGAACTATCTACCTACTCGAAAAAGGTTGTTTGTTTTCCTTTAGACAACACTATCCTACTATTATGGAGTAGGTATCCCTATCGTTGGATTTGTAAAGGGACGTTCGAAGGGACAAAATAATCTCTGAAGGCAACAAGTAAAGATACCTTAGCATTTCGAAGGGACTATCGTCATAAGATCAATTCGTAGGCAACTCGAGGGACAAGTAAGGACTATAATCTTTATGACGATTTTGATTCGCGGGTCATTGCTAAAGTATCCCTACATTCGAGGGACGCGACCATTATTTCCTAGGCAACCAAGTGGGGCACACCCTAGGAGTGAACATGTGCGAGTGTGTTTTTTCAATTAATTATCTTTGCATAATTAGGATTTTCTACTGTATTAATCATTTATCTTTCACAAGCAAGCCTATTGTCCATACATCTAACAGTTAAATAGTTGCGGAAATTAAAAGCAAGAAATTAAAACCCTAACTATTACAAGGATTTGGGGGAGCAGATTACATATTAAAAAAACCCGGGAAAAATGATAAGCGAAATATTAAACCCAATTTAACTATTACAACTTGGGAACAGTTACAATATTTAATAAGAATAAAGAAAATAAGGACGCGCGCGACGAAATAAATATGAGAATGAAGTCGAGGTCCTAAAAAAATCTAATCAATTAAAAGGAAAAATTTTTTTGTATTTTATTATTGAGAAAAATATTTCAAATTTTAACCTAAATCTAAATAATTAAAGAAACATTTTTTTAATATTTTATTGAGAAAGTTAAATATTTATGAATTAAACCTAATTTTTCTAATTAATTTTAATTATGAAAACAAACAATTCAAAATTAATTAACTTGCCAAAATAAAACTAATTTTAATAAAACCTAATTCTACATTTTTTATGATTTTTTTCTGATTTTTATGATTAAATAAAAAAAGTGATTTTTGTAAAACAAATAAACAATAAATAAATAATATTAAAGAAAAGAAAAAAATAATAAGAATGGGCCTGATATGATGAGCAATAAGGGGGTGTGATTCTGAATTTGATGGGCCCAAGATTAGTGGCCCAGAGCCTGCGCTTGGATCCTGTGATGCTGACCCTTGGAATCTCCAGCGTGGTCATCAAATTTGGGGCGTTTGATCCAGGCTTGAGGAGATCTGACGAACTATTGATGGGAGTGAACGATGGACACTAGGCAAGGAGGTATGCTGGATCTACAATGAACAAACGAGTAAATGAAAAACTCTAGACCTGGGTATCGAACCCAGGTCTTCCCCTTTGCAAACGCTTCTCTTTACCACCTGGCCATGTTGTCTTTTGTTTATATAAATGGAAAAAATATATTATATTGAAAGAATGGTCAGTGATAATAAAAAAACGCGTGTGAATTCAAATTGGCCACTGGGATCACGCCACTTATTCTTCTTCTTCTTGGGACCGTCATTTTAGATGAAGCCCTTTTACCTACAGATGATGTCTGTAGCTACAACCCTGTGAATCTCAAAAGAACTCAAACAAGCAAGATAAACTAAATCCAAACTCATAGATCAACTAGGTTTGATCTCGTGAGTATATTGATACTCCTCTCGTGCCCTGATTTCGCCTGTATTAAAAAGCCCTGAAACGCAAACTCAAACCCTGATAATGGAAGTTGTCCATATATGCGTCAAAACTCACAATTAACCATACAAATGCACTCTAAACAATGATACAAACATGAAGGTATGCTTAGAAGTTATCAATCATGCGTATATAATCATAATCTAATTCCAAAATAAAGGCAAATCGTGATGTTTGTGTAGGTTGATTCCTGGAGCTTAAATGCATGCAAATGGTGCTGCTAACTTCAGGAGACTCCCAGGAACAGATTACTGGCCTTTAAACGCCTCGAATTGCCTTCAAACTCAAAATATAATCACCACTTTTTTGTCAAAATTTGGAGCTTTTTCTGGATGCGTGGAGGCAGCTTTTGCGTGTGTTCTAGGCCTGGCAATGTTGTTTATATGTATTGGAACATATTAGGTTAACAAAAGAAGAAAGAAATCCATACTTTCAATGAGAAAAATAATTTCCTTCAATGATTTGATTTTGCTCATTCTTGGAAAAAATCCAATCTTTCTCTCTTTCCACGATTCTCCTCTGATTTGCCAGCACATTTTGATGTTTATTTGATGAGAAAAGATTCATAATCATATCTTACATATTTTTTATTATTTATTTATTTATTTAATTTTGACTTTTAATGAATAAATAATCAAAATAAATAATAAAAATAATGCAAAAATATATGAGTGAGCTCAAGGGTCGTGGGCCATGTTAGAAGCATAATGCAAGCATAAAAAGTTAGGCCCATTTGGCAAAAAATGCAATTTTGAGCATTATTGACTTTGGGCAAATTTCTAAAAATGGTCAACTTTAACAATGCATATCTCTCTCAATTTTGACCTTAAGAGGGATTTCTTGGAATTTTTAGAAATATTTGGATGTCCCCTAAACAACCTCTTTTGTTTCATCTCAATTGGACCTTCCATGTTCATGTAAGGAGCTTTCACCCAAAAGGTGTTTTTGTTGACTTTTTGGGATGACCTATAATGTCTGAATCCATATCTTTTGATGAGTGCATTTATTGAACTTGAGGGATGAAGATGAGTTGTAGGGAATTGGATTCTCTTCAAAATGAGCCTTGGATGAGAAATTTCTGATAAAGTATGAGAAAGTTATGCCTGGTTAAAGTTTGGTTGACTTTTCCTAAGAAACCCTAATTTAGCAACTTTTGAGTTTTGATGAATTAGGAGCATTCCTTAGGGAATCATGGTCAAACCTTGAACAAATGATGGATATCACTTCAAAATATTGATGTTGACCAAAAATGATGTTTGATTGTATGTGGGCCACAATTGAATTTTGACCTAATACAGTTGATTTTCAACCATCTGAGCAGTTGACTGAGCAAAATTCTTGTGCAAGGCTTGAAATTTGACATGGAGGGCCTTGAGAAAATGTTAGGACTATGGAGAACATGTGATCCCTTTGGAGCTCACCCTTATTAATGAAAATGGAAACCCTAGCTAGAGGTTCATTGCTTTAGGAGAGAGTTTATCTGGTCAACTCTAGGGCATTCTTGAGCAAGTTGAGGATCTCAATGAGCATGTGTTGGTTAAAATGAGAGGGAAAATTTTGGGTTACAACACATAGGATACATCGTGGTTTTCTCTAGGCTATGAAGCCTAGATGAAGAGCGCATTTATTTTGTGCATTTAAGTATTTTGTCTCCTTAGGAAGGACCTATTCATGGTTCCCTTTGAAGAAGTATTTTATTCCCTGGAAGTGTTATCACAACATTCTTCTGGAATATCGACGTAACGACAGGCGGCGGTCTCTTCATGAGCAACTTGTGCATTATTGACATCTTTGGAAAATGACAAGCGGCGGTTTCTTCATGAGCAACTTGTGAGTTATTGACATCTTTGGAAAATGACAAGCGGCGGTCTCTTCATGAGCAACTTTTGCGTTATTGACATCTTTGGGAAACGAAAAGCGGAAGTCTCTTCATGAGCAACTTATGCGTTATTGACATCTTTGAAAAACAGCTAGCGGTGTCTCTTCATGAGCAACTTGTGTATTATTGATATCTTTTGAAGACAGCAAGTGGCGGCCTATTTATTTTAGCAGCTGGTGTATCTACAATCATATGTTATTTCAGCAACAAATGGTATCTCTCAGGAAAAGTCTCGTAGAGAAGTTTGTTATGAAATCTCTACCTTCAGTAAAAGTCGGTAGTTCACTATCAGCAAAAGTTGGTATATCTTTTTTCTACCTTTGACCTTGAGTTGTAAACTCACCATTATCTTGGGTCAATAACCATCTATTTTGCGTGGCTTATGCAAGACGTTTTCTTGGTTAGAGTCGAAAAATTATCTTCTCTCGAAGGTATTCCCAAATAAGAGTCTTATTCAAAGTCTATTGTTCTATTTCTCCAGTAGAGTATAATCTTTCCCCAGTGGGTTATTTTATCATGTGCTTGGTTTCTCCAGCATTATTTTATCTCATACAGCATCATTCTCCATAAAGTTTAAATACTACATTCATATTATAAACACAATGGCAGTATCTTAGGGAAAAAATTGAGTATTATGTATTTAAGTACCTTCAATCGCGTCGAGACAGAGATTTTAATCTTCATATCTCCAGATAGAAGAAACTTAAATATGGACAGCTGTCATAACCCAATTTTTGGCCTAAGATCCTATCTTCATTTGCATTGTTTTATATATACATCAAGGTCACAAAATATGGCCGATTTCGAACGTTTCACCTTCGAGCTTTGACTGTGCAGAGATTATCGAGTGTTGTGAGCATTTTATTTTATATATGACTAACCACTAATCAAGCGCGGAGTGTGTGTTCTGTTTTTTGATTTCATGTGCAGGAAATAGGTCTGAAAGAAGAGCATCGGACGTCACGCCTCAATTAGGGTTTCGAGTCTCAGAACAGAGATGTAGTCGATCATTGATTCTCAAAGACTGGCTCATCAAAATAACTTTTAGAGAATCGTCTGTTTATTTCCATGCTCTGTCTAACATATGGCCTCAAGTGTCTCTGAAATTATTCAGAAAGAAACAGTCAAAGTTTTACCGCCATTGGTTCACGTGTGTTCCGCATTGCCTTGAAATACAAGAAAAATCAAGCTATGCAAGTCAATTCCGACAACTTTAACCAAAAGTCATCCGGAAGTTTTCTCATGATACGGGGTGAATTTCATTAAAATGGGATGATTAAATTCATGACCATTCTGGAAGAAGTTAGTCGGAATACTTGGAATTTTCTTATTTGAATTCAAGTGTTAATAGAAGCTACCAAGAGATCTCATTCAAGAATAATCATTCACAACATTAGATATTTATTCAAGATTATTTTGTGTGATTATTTTGGTGGGTTTACATTATGACCATTTGAATTCACATGAAGCATTTATTCAAGAAGATGTTGTAAAAAGAAATTTGATTCAATATATCGTTCATCACAAGATTAAATACATGATGGTTTCTATTTTATTACAAGATCAATTCATGATTTTATTTGTATCTCTAATTCAAAATGCAAGATTGAATTCTTAGGCTTGCATCATTCAACAATTTATTCAAATGTCAACCAATTATTTTCAAAGTTCTAATGGAAAAGTTTGAATTTCATCAAGGCATATAAAGATTCTAAATTTCAATTGAAGATTCAAAATTGCTCACGATTTTACAATAGAATTGAAGGAATTATATTGGAGAACAAATCCCATTTGTGTTACAAATTTATTTGAGTTATTATTACAAAGTTACAAAGAAGATACAAGTTTGTCCAACACTCAAAAATTCAGCCCAACAAAGTTGCTAATGCAGTCCATTTTGCAACCCATTATCCAGCCCAATTTTGTTGTATTTTGCTACTCAGAAAGGCAGCAAAATAGCCCAGAAATGAAGAGCATAGCAGTCCAAAGAAAAGATGTTGTAAAATGATACAAAATAGTATGAAAAACAACAACATACAGCAGCCCCAAATGCTGCCAAAATCTGTTGTAAATTGCTATACAGTCTGCTCCAACCTGCATCAAAATGGTTAAAAGAAATCGTGTTAACAAAGCATGAAAACAACTTGCCAAAACAATTCAAATCTCTACTGTTTTCCCCCATAAAACCCCACATATTTCACTATAAATAAACGCCTTCATCAACAGAAAGAAAAAGAAATTTTTTTTTTCAAGAATCACACTAAGAATCAAAGAAAAACTCAAGGAGGAAAAATAGAAAGAAGATAAAGTTTTGTTCAAAAATTACAGCAAAGGATCATAGCTAAAGAGGCTTGAGCATCAACAAGAGAGGAATAACTTACTGAAGCTCCATCGGAGAGACTCCGATAGGTATTTCACTTCCCATTATTTCTGCATAGTTTTCTCATATAGAATCTGCCGAATCTATTTGCATAGCAACATCACTTCCATGATTTGAATCTTCTCTTTGCACCATTTTATTTATGCCATGAATGTTTGATTTATCATAATCCTTGAGGTATTTTGGAGTTGCTGCATTTTGTTGATGTTTAACCTGCTAAATCAGAATATTAATTCTTAAGATTAAGTTGCAACCTGTTAGAAAAAACATAGGACATATGTTATATACATATATGTTACAACCTATTAACATAACCAGAAAACTAGAGGCTATGTTTTAAAGATGCCTAACCTGTTAACAAATTTTCTCTAAAAAATTGCTCAAACTCTGTTAAACCAAAACTCTGACCTGTTAACCTGTTAACAAAACCAAACCTGCATCAAAACTCAACAATAGTACATTAAAAATTACTAAAAATAAGAGATAGAATTATACCATCCAAATGCTATTCAATTTCTCACTTCCTTCTTACCATCCACAATACATATCAACCTGCAAACACTTCCAACATCTGTATGTCTTATATATAAACCAGTTATTATTAGAAACCATCAACTCCTAAAATAACTCAGTATACTCAAGAATCACCTGTATAACTTCAGATACCGAATTTGTTGTCACCCGCTTTTATCACAATGAAGTTTATGAAAAAACAGTTGGATTTGTATCACCATTGTATCCTGAGGATGGGTCTAGTCCGCAAACTACCGAGAAACCTGCAAGGTGTCAACCAGAAAAATACTTCGACTAAAAGAAAGGAAACCAAATTGAGAACTTAAAAATGCTGTAAACCAATTTCCCCTTTACCTTCCAAAACAAATCATTTTTAGCCCACCAGAGCTTCATTTCGCTACAACCTACCTCTTCTGTCACCTTCGATTCACTTCAGCCAGCAACCTCCAACAATTTTATTCCCTCTGTATCTCCGCATCCGCTTGCAAAAGAATTAAAACAAAGAAATATGGAAATGCATCGAATAGAGATTAGATTAGGAAATCGTGACTTCAGTTTCTACTCAACACGATGTCCTTCATCCTCAACAGCAGTAAGGTGGTGCGATCTCTTCACTGTTACCATCTGCCTTGTACTCGTGTCGCCTCAAGCATGTTAATATCCAAGTATTCTGTTGATGGTTAGGGTTCCGAAAATGAGATAAAGCAGAGAAGACTGCTTTGGAAGGTTTGGAGCGTGTGAGAGAGGTTGTGGAGATTTTGGTGAGATAAGAGAATGGTGGTTGCTTTTGATTCGAGGTCTAGGAGAGCTTCAATGGCGGTTTTAGGTTCGAATTTGAAGAGGAAGTGAAAGGGTTGGTTTTGGTTTGGATATTTTTGGAAGCTTCTTTGAGATAGTTTAGGAGAGTTGTGATGCAGCGTTGGGAAGGATGAATTTTTTTTTGGAATAACAAGGTATTAAAAAAAATTCGCAAATAACCATGTTTCGGAGAAAATTATGCAAATAACCATGTTTCAGAAAACCCCACAAGGGAGGAGCCAACCCAGTTGGCGCATGCACTGAGATTTTCGCCCTAGGCGCCATCCCACTTGGCGCATGCTCTCTCTTTTAGCCAAGTGAGATGGCACATGCACTTTAAAAGTGAGAGGAGGCGCCATCTCACTTGGCTCCTAGGGCAAAATGCATTTTTTATAAATAATTCGTCTGTTTCTTCGTCAATCCTCATACTTTCTTGCATTGTTCTCTTAATGTTTTCTCTGTTATTTGCATCATAACATCTCCCATGATTTTTACCAGAGATGGTTACGTTATTTTCTCCGCCACAAAACCTCCAATGAAAATGAAATTCTGGCACATTCACTCAAAGGAGCGTCTGAAGAGGAAGTTGATACGATGGCTAGAGGGAGGCATCGAGGATGGGGAACAAATTAGAAGGATCCAGTGAAGATGAACAGCAACCTCACTTGCGACAGGAAGACCTAATTTTTGGTTGGAGGAAGTCAAAACAGACAACGACATATGAAATTGTTTTAACGGTTGTAATTTCGTAGACGGTTAATTGTGTTTTATTTCTTATTCGCGCAAGGTTTATTGTAACAAATGTTGTTAATGAAAAACCCTAATGTTTACAACTTAAAAAAGTAAAGATGTTTTGTAATACAATTTTTATGTGGTTGAGCCAGTAGCCCGATTTGGACAATTTTTGCGATTGTGTCCGACCTGACGACATAAACCACACTTTCTTTCCAGCTTGTTAAGGGAATCCATTTCAGTTGTGATGCGCTTACTTTTGGGACGACCCTTTTTATTCCTTCTCATTTGGTCATTGTGCTATATTATTTCACCATCGTATGCAGGCCAATAATCAGGTTTTGCTACCAAAGGGAAGTTTTTGTTGTATACGTTGAGCAAGGTTTCAGATTTGTAAATGGGAGACAGAAGTTGTAGCGTGTCCTGATGAGTATAGGAACACGCAGCAATGACATGAGAGCAAGGCATACAAAAGGCTTGAAACTTTCCACAATCGCACCAACGAGAAGGTAGTATAACCCTATACTCTTATCTTGGCAGGCCCTTATTGTGGTCGATTGTCTCTTTGACAATGAACTTGTGGATGTGTCGGTCGAATCTTATAACCAGATGGGTGTTGGCTTTGGCACTTTCTGCATTAATATACTTCATGTAGATTTCACTCCATAGTTGTCCAGATTGTAACACATCATTCCACATTTCACCTCTTTTGGCAAACAACGAAGCCATCCTAAAATATGTTGATTTAACCAAAGCAGTTACTGGGAGGTTTCATATGCCTTTGAATACCCCGTCCATGGATTCAATTAGATTTGTTGTCATGTGGCCCCATCTTTGTCCATTGTCGTATGACCTAGTCCATTTTTCTACCGGAATGTTATCGATCAACCTACCAGCGTCCGGATTTGACAAATGGATCTCATTGCGATAATATTTGAACATAGGTTGTGTCAATGCGTATCCCGCATTCATAACCGCTTTCCTAAGAGCTTTGTCTTTGATCTCCCTCGTGAAATTTTTGACGATATGTCTAATGCAATATACATGCGTAGAAGGAGGGTCATGCCAACCGTTTGCAGGATTATTGTATGCACTTTCAATAGATGCATGTCTATCAAAGATCAAAAAGAGATCTGGTTGAGGAGCCACGTGTGTTCGGAGATTCTTGAGAAAGAAGCTCAAAGCACCACCAGTCTCTCCCTCGACTAGCGCAAAGGCAATTGGGAAAATGTTATTGTTGCCATCTTATGCAACTGCCATCAGTAGCATGCCTTTGTATTTACCATACAACCAAGTACCATCAATTTGTATAATTGGTTTGCATGACACAAACCCTGTGATGCAAGGTTGAAAATCCCAAAACACTCGACTGAATATTCCATTTCCGTTGAGTTAACTACCATCTGGGGCGTACACTGGCAGTGTTTCTAGAATGTAAACAGTACCCGGAGAATAAGTCTGAAGTACATTTACGTAGCAAGGAAGTTCTTGGTATGACTCCTCCCAGTTTCCATATACCTTTTCAATTGCCTTGGTCTTTGCTAACCATGCCTTTCGGTAAGATGGAGTATAGTTAAATACCACAGTGATGTGGGAGATTATGGTTTTCACCTTCAATGATGGATCGTTGCTGATGAGGGGTAGGATTTCTTGACATATGAGATCATAATTTAGTTTTTGATGATCTTGTGATTGAGTAGAACTTACACGCGTGTGGGTGGACATAGAACCTATGACCCAACAATCACCTCTTAATCTGTATGATGCAGTGAGCTTGAACATACAATCTGGGTGGATACACTTGATCTTGTAACTTTCTAGATTTACACGGTCCACCTTAAAATCGACCGATTTGAGCATGTGAAATTTTTTTATGGCTCAGATACATACTTCTCTATAACGAAATTTGTCTTTCTCTTTTAAGTTTTCATCCGACTGCATATATGGATTGAAAAATAAATCAGATGACAGTTCATCTCCGCCCATGTTGAAGTTTGTCATGTGTGGAGGTGGTGTGTAGATCTCGTTTGAAGGAATACCAGGTATCCCATCGTCTTCGGAATCATTGTTGACCATGTCGTCAAACTCCAACTCGTTATCTTCTTCTTCATCAATGATATCTACTTCTTCTTGTTTGGTCTCCAAAAGATCAACCACTTGTGACAGTTGAGGCTCTCGCAGCATAATGTACAACTCAATAGAGTCGTACCCAGAATAATCATGACTGAAAAACATATTATGAAGGTCCTCGTCATCTTGAACCTCAACCTTATAAAATATTATTCGGTTGTTACCAAAAAAACCGAATTCTGATAAAAGATTTGGGTCACGGGACCTCGTCCAACTTTGGCCTTCAGTCGTTTTTTGAAATACAAGAAATTGGATTTCCTGTTTAAACAAAATCGAATGTTCTCAGTGTCTCTAAACAAAAACCCAGAGGTGGGACAAATGTATGTGTCACCGTTGAAATGTGCACTGATCATATATTAGGGTGCAGAGGCCATTGTGTATGACTGTTTGAAGGTTTGAAGGTTTGAAGGTTTGAAGTATTTGAGTTAATTGCTTGAATTTTTTAATGTTCTAGTGTTTGAGTGATTAAGTGTAGGAGTGTCTTGATAAATGTAAGATTATATAGGTTGTACTGAATTTGAATTAACCAACAGTAAGCAACCTCTAATTCGCCTCCCTTCACGTCCAATCGTGTTACATGCATGCAGAGATGCCTTCCCCAAGGCTGTCACCTAGCCTGCACCTACACTGCAACCCATGCCACCTCTTATTTGCCAACAGGGATGGCGACACCTTTCATTTTTGTACTCATTCTCCAAGTATAATGGCGCCTCCCTTCACGTCCAATCGTGTTACATGCATGTAGAGATGCCTTCCCCAAGGCTATCACCTATCCTGCACCTACACTGCAACCCATGCCACCTCTTATTCGCCAATAGGGTTGGCGAAACCTTTCATTTTTGTACTCATTCGCCAAGTCCAATGGCGCCTCCCTTCACGTCCAATCGTGTTACATGCATGCAGAGATGTCTTCCCCAAGGCTGTCACCTAATCTGCACTTACACTGCAACCCATGCCACCTCTTATTCGCCAATAGGGTTGGCGAAACCTTTCATTTTTGTAATCATTCGCCAAGTCCAATGGCGTCTCCCTTCACGTCCAATCGTGTTACATGCATGAAGAGATGCCTTCCCTAAGGTTGTCACCTAGCCTGCACCTACACTGCAACCCATGCCACCTCTTATTCGCCAACAGGGTTGGTGACACCTTTCATTTTTGTACTCATTCGCCAAGTCAAATGGCGCCTCCCTTCATGTCCAATCGTGTTACATGCATGCAGAGATGCCTTCCCCAAGGCTGTCACCTAGCCTGCACCTACACTATAACCCATGCCACCTCTTATTCTCCAACAGGGATGGAAACACCTTTCATTTTTGTACTCATTCGCCAAGTCCAATGGCACCTCCCTTCACGTCCAATTGTGTAACATGCATGCAAAGATGCCTTCCCCAAGGTTGCCACGAAGCCTGCACATACATTGCAAGAGTGACACTTATCATGCATGCATGCACCCACCAACCACCTCACTTACTCTGATAAAATTTAGCCTATAAATACAGAGCCTCACATACTTCTATTGCATCCACAATCCCCCCACTCTCTGCTACAAACTCTTTCATAATCTCATACAATTTCAAACTCTTTCATAATCTGAGGCAATGTCAACAATGGCTCTTCTCACAATAGGAGATTCTCACAGAGGAACAAGGGACAACATTGCAGCGTTTGTAATTTTCTTGTATAGTTATAAATTTTTCATACTTCTATTAATACTTTATTCATCTTACCAACTCTTAAAATTTTTACATTCTTAACTTAGGATACTAAAAGATTCAGAATCTGGTCACATAACTACCGTGCTCTCGACTCGTTGATCGTAACCTATCTTGAATATGCAGGTTTCAGAAACGTTATAAAGATCTCCAACTGCATGATTGATTAAAAGTTTATACTTGCAATGTTGGAAAGGTGGAGACCAGAGACCCATACATTTCATCTACCAATAGGTGAATGTACCGTCACACTAGAGGATGTGTACATGTTATTGGGTCTCCCTGTCGACGATAAGGCGGTTAACGGGTCGGTTTAACAACCCAATTCTCTGTGTGAAGAATTTTTGGGAATGGATATGGTTGAAGGTAGTGGTGCGAGAGGTCAGGGTATACTACTTACTGAGCTAAAAAATCATTATGCGACTCTGGAATTGAACGAAAATTCCTCCGAGGTAGATAAGGTAATAAAAGCTAGAAATTATATAATGATACTATTTAGAACCTTTTTATTTCCCGAAAGTACGGGAAATAGTGTAAATTTTATGTATTTAAATTTACTTAGAGACTTCGAAAAAACTAGAAAGTATAGTTGGGGTTCTGCTGTTTTAGCCCATCTATATAGTTCCTTGTGTAAAAATGCAATCAAGGAAAAATGTACATTTTATGGCTGCACTTTTTTACTTCAAGCCTGTGGTTGGTGGAGAATGGAGTCCCTAAACCCCATCAACAACAACGCACTCGTTTTCCCATACGCAACAAAGTAAGTCATCAACTTATATCATTTATTACTATTCATCTCTTCACCAAATATATGATAAAAATAAAATATTTTTCAAATCCTTTAGGTACTGCGTGAGGGGTATGGGTTACGGTAAGAATCCAAGATTCAATATCGCTCTATACAGCAATCTATTGGATCACCTTGGCCTAGATGATGTACATCATACCTTTCATCTTTTCTACTTTTAAATTATTTATTTATTACGTTTTCATTAAGTTGATTTAATTTTATCCGCAGTTTGTCTGGAGACCATATTTGGGTTTGGACCATGAACCAAACTCCGAGGATGCAGCAATTTGGAGTGCAAAGACTGCAATCATATGGTTCAATGTTGTGGAGATGCACCACAACGACCGTGTCAAGATGCAGTTTGGAATGCATCAAGAGATACCATGCGATCCAACTTGTTTGTCCCCGTGGCATCTCAAAAGGGTCGACGCCTAATGGGGTCTTACCAACTGGAAAGATTTTTCTCCATAATGGTGTAAGATGTGGCAGAGGCGTCACCGACATGTCTTGAAATTCCCATTTTTCCTCAACCATGGTAATATGCGACACACAGATCGGTATTTAGCTTGTTATAGATCGATTAGTACCCCAGAAATGCACGTGTCTCATCCAAAGTATTTGGTTGACCCACGAACACAATGGGCACAACCCTCATTTCCCCAACAATAAACCCAACACACATCAACCTCCCACCAACCCCCCCGACGAAACAGAACCACAAACACCCAACCACAATCACCACCACAATACGATTACACCCACATGCCCCACAACCATCCACAATCACCACCTCAGTACCAATACCCCCATATGCCTCACACCCAACCACAATTTCAATCACAATACCAATACACCCGCATACCCCACACACAATTTCAATCTTCTACATATCCCAATATAGGCCCCTCAACATCTAACCTTAGCCCTGATCTGGGATTGTCCGAAGATTATGAACCAACCGACCCAACCTACCATCAACAACAACATCACCTAAGCACCCAACATTCCCAATACCAAACACCCCAATATCCATTTCCTTTCTACCCCCCCTACTCAGACGACCAGTGCTATAGACCAACCATGGAACCCCACCCACCACCAACACGACCAAACTTTAAGGGTATGGGAAACCGACTGTACCAAAGTGGATCTTATAGATATGGAGATCTGATCGATTTTATGGATCTGAAACACATTAACTTCGCTGGGCCATCGAACCTGCCACAATAAGAAACGCGACGAAACCCAACACGGGAAAGGCGAGAACGAGGATGCGGAACCGGGGGTCATTACCGGGTTCCGGGGGACCACTGATTAATTTGTATTTTTTTATGTAATCTTTATGTGTGTAATCATATTGTGTAAATAAAAAGTCAATTTTCTTGATCCTATATCGTTTACGTAACCTACCACATTTAAAATAAAAAACGCAAAAAATTGCCTGCCTTTTGCACTAAGGCGCCATCTCACTTGGCTTAGGGAAAGCCTTTTATACATAGGCGCCAAGTAAGATAGCGCCTCCCCTTTAAAACTCAGTGCATGCGCCAACTGGGTTGGCTCCTCCCTTATGGGGTTTTCAGAAACATGGTTATTTGTATAATTTTCTCTGAAACATGGTTATTTGCGATATTTGTTTTTAATACCTAGTTATTCCAAAAAAAAAAATTCGGGGAGGATGATCGTGATCCATGAGAGAGAGAGAGAGAGAGAGAGAGAGAGAGTTTTATTTCTGTTTTCATGACAACATAGAGATAAGAGATGACAATAATAATATAAATTAATCTGCATTTTCCTTTCCCAATACAACAAACACAAATAACGCGCCTTCTTTCTTACCATTAGGGTTTCCCAACTCCTCTTGTTATTCCAATCGGTTCGGCCTTTGGGCCTATGGCCCAATCCTATAATCTCATTCTATTTTGTTCTAATAATATCATATTATTAATGAATAATCAAAACAGTTTAAATGGCTAGGCATTGTTTACAACAACTTTAAAGACTCGGGTTCAACTCCTGCTTGAGCCTTTTTTTCCTCCGTTTTTTAGTCCATATCTCCCCATGATTTACTATATTATATTTCTTAAGAAAATATTAATTTAGTTCATTAGCATTATTATTTCATTACAAAACATAAAAATATGTTATTATAAATTTATCTTTTATTTAATTTTTGTCAACATGCTATTAATCTTTTATTTAATTTTTGTTGTTATTTAATTATTCAAATATATGCTTTTATTTAATCTTTGTTGTTTATTTAATTATTCAAAAATGCATGCTAGTATAAATTAGTCTTCTATTTAATCTTTGGTTATTTAATTGCTCAATTGTCGTTTTAATTAACTTTATTCTCGATCGTTTAATCTTTGTATCTTCTGTCCGTCTCAAATCCAAGGGAAATATTTTGTTAACTCCATAAGTAATACGATCGTGCGAATACCCTCATTCGTTTTTGTTTGTTTACTATTTTGCTAAACTTAAGATAATTTTCCTTAAAAACTCCATTTTCAAACTCACACCTTTTAAGTCAAATTCTTCGACACTAGGTCGTCGTATCTTCAAAATATTGTCCAAACAAATCATTTTTAACCAACCCAGCCATTTTTAGCCGAACAAACCATTTTAATCAAACAAACAATTCTAAACCAAAAAACAGATATTACAAAAGGTTCATGCGGAGTACCGCAGATGCATTGGGTGCTAATACCTTCCCATTGCATAACCAACCCCCGAACTCTATATCTCTTTTCAAAAACGCATTGTATTTTCATTACTTTTTAGTACTATTTTACATTGCATATTTAAGGGTTTTATTTCGCTCTTTTCCCTTTTCCCTTGGAAATAATAAAGCGCGATGGCGACTCTTTCTTTTGTGAGACGAGTTAATTAATAGCTCGATCTCCGATTTACCCCGCTACATTTTTTATCGCTACATGGAGGAGGCAATAAGAGGGGTGGTAGGTTATGGGGATGGAAAATAATGGTAATGCGGAGGGGTCTTAGGGTCGGGTTCAGCCTCATCTTGTCCTTCTAGATCATAAAGCCATCTATATTTGTTGTGCACACTAGTTTTCTCAATATCTGGCAATGTAAAATGATGAACAAGCTCATGGTGTACTAGCAACTGGAAATCATTAGGACCAAGGTTTTCGATTAGTCTCATATTGAAACAGAAAATGATGTCAATTTGGAAATAGCCTCCTAAATGGTTTAGGCGTGAAATTGAGGTTCTTAGGGATAAAGCAGTGCCAATCATAGAAAGAAGACCACTGATCAGGATGGGGCCATGAGTAGCTTGTGCAATATTATGTTAGTTAGCAAGCATGAAGGCTGCACCATTTACGGGTCTAGACTGGAAAACACAGAACATAATGGAAAGTTCATCCCTAGACACTAAGTTGTTGTTTTTCTCTTTTCTAAAAAAGGTAAAGGCCAAGATCATATGGAAGTTGTGGATAGCAGGGTTATGGATTTGGATGGATTGCATTTGGTTTGGTTCATGATCATGTTGGCCTAAAATTTGGCTCCAAGAATGGTCAAGTTATGTATCCATAAATAGATCCTCACGTGCCACTGTGAAAGCATCTAGACCATTTGGAAAACCTAACAGTTTTGAAATCTTACGAGTGGTCATGCGATAGGTAAACCCAAATAGTCTAAAAGAAGCTCTTCCCCTATTTAATCCCATCCCTAAGTTAGGATCATAGGTGAATGATCTTAGTAATTCTAAAGTCAGCTTATGGTAAGTGGGGAATTTCTTCCTAAAAAAACCTTCCCATCCTATTTAGTTAAACATGTAGTAGATGCTTTCCTCAATACCTAGAGCGGTCATGGTAGGGCCATCGAAAAATTTGGACAATGCCTTCTCTCTCGGAAAAAGAATCTCATAACGTCTCTGTTGGGCATCACTTCCAAAAGTGACAACCATATTATCTACATTATCCATCTCTAAAGTTAGTTAAGAAGTGCGTAACCTGAAAGTAAGTAGATAATTACACTAAGTTAGTAATGGTTAATTCTAAAGAATAATAATGTACAACATTATGAAAAAGAAATCAGAAATGAAAATAGTAAGGGATAAGAAGAGAAAATCAAGATTAACGTTAAATATGTGTATTGTCTCCCACCAAGCGCTTTGTTTAATGTCGTAAGCTCGACATAATTTTACCAAAAGATTAATTTTGGGAATGAGTGGGCAGCTCTGCAAGTTTTAGACCAGCGTAAAATTCTATGTTGTCAACGCAATGATAAGGTTTTAAGCGCTGCCCATTTATGATAAATGGTTCACAAGATTTGCCCTTTATTTCTATTGCTCCATTTGGAAAACTTTGGTAATTTCAATGAGACTGAACCACCTAGAACGAAGTTTACCTGGGAAAAGTTTAAGTTAAGAATTAAACAGAAGTACTACGTCACCCTCATTAAACTCTTTCATCGATATATGCTTGTCATGCCACTTTTTAGTTCTTTCTTTATAGATCTGGGCATTCTCGTATGCGTCTAATCTAAGTTCTTCTAGTTCATGAATATCTAGAATTCTCTCCTCGCATGCCGAAGTATAATTCAAATTAAGGGTCTTATTGTCTATATAAGCTTTATGCTCTAATTCTACCAGCAGATGACTTACCATAAACTAGCTTAAATGGCGTTGTTCCTATTGGGGTCTTATAGGCTGTCCTATATGCCCACAGAGCTTCATGTAACTTTGAAGGCCAATCTTTACTAGAAGTGGCTACCATTTTTTCTAAGATTTGCTTAATTTCTCTATTTGAGACCTCTACTTGCCCACTTGTTTCTGGGTGATAGGGTGTTGCTACACGGTGTCGGACTCCATATTTCAGTAATAGTTTTTCAAAGAGCTTTGAAATTAAATGGGAGCCACCATCACTGATGACAAGTCTCGGCACATCGAATCTGGGAAAATTATATTCTTGAAGAGCTTAATTACTACTCGTGCATCATTTGTTGGAGAGGCTACGGCCTCGATCCATTTGGATACATAATCAACAACAACGAGTATGTATTTGTTACCAAAAGAAGATGGAAATGGTCCATGAAATCTATTCCTCATACGTCAAAGACTTCTACTTCTAAAGCGCCTTTTAGAGACCTCTCGTTGCGTCTAGAGATGTTGCCAGTGCCTTGGCACTGATTGCAATTTATGATCGCGACATGGACATCTTTCCGTAGAGTAGGCCAAAATAGGACAACTTGTAAGATCTTAGCACAAGTCTTTGAAGTGCTTGCATGCCCCCCATAATAGGTAGGATGATAATGAGAAATTACACTTTCTACTTCTTCTTTGGGGACACATTGACAGAAGATACCATCGGCGCCTCTATTGAAATGCAAAGGCTCATCCCAATAATATTGTTTAAGATCATGGAAGAAGTTCTTCTTTTGATGGTAAGTTAGATCTGGTGGAAGCACTACAACTGCTAATCAGTTGGCAAAGTCAGCATACCATGGCAGTGTATTTTTTGTATAAATTGTTTCCACAACTTCATTTATTTCGATATCATTGTAAGTTATGGGGCATTCAGATGTATTATTTTCCAACTGGGCTATGAGTTCTTCTTAAGGGAAATCATCATTGATAGGAACTCATTCAGGATTAATGTCTTCCATTCTAGATAAAGTGATCAGCTACTACATTTTCAGTCCCTTTCTTGTCTTTGATTTCTAAATCAAACTCTTGTAGGAGTAAAATCCACCTTAGAAGTCTTGTTTTGGCATCCACTTTACTCAATAGGTACCAAACTACGACATGATCGGTATAGATGACTATCTTTGCTCCTACTAAGTAAGAACGAAATTTATCCAAAGCGAACACGACAACTAAAAGTTCCTTTTCTATGGTGGTGTAGTTTATCTGCACTGGATCTACGGTTCTACTTGTGTAATAGATTGCCTGAAGCTTTTTATCCTTTCTTTATCCTAAGGCTGCACCTACAGCAAAATCACTAGCATCACACATGATTTTAAACAGTAGTCTCCAATCAAGTGGTTGCATAATAAGTGCGATAATGAGAGTTGTTTTTAATTGTTCGAATGCTTTTAAGCATTTTTCATCAAAGATAAATTTAGCATCTTCATTAATAAGCCAGTTAGTGGTTTGGTGGTTTTAGAGAAATCTTTCATGAATCATCGGTAGAAATCGGCGTGTCTTAAGAAACTTCGTATTTCTCGTGGTTTTTGGAGGTCGAATGTTTTCTAAAACTTATATTTTAGCTTTATCAACTTCAATCCTCTTATCAAGCATTATGTGTCCAAGCATGATTCCTTTTTGGACAATGAAATGGCATTTTTCCTAATTTAACATGAGATATACTTTTACGCATCTTTCAAGTACCATTTCTAAGTTCAATAAGGATCCTTCAAAACTTTACCCACAAACAGAGAAATCATCCATAAATACTTCCATGATGTCGTCTATAAAATCATCGAAGATTAACATCATGCATCTTTGGAATGTTGTAGGAGCGTTACATAGTCCAAACGAAATTCGTCGATAGGAAAATGTACCATAAGGACAAGTGAAGGTTGTTTTTTCTTGGTCGTCAGGATGAATAAGGATTTGAAAGAATCTTGAGTAACCATCTAAATAAAATAAGTAAGAATGTTTATCCAATCTTTCAAGAATTTGATCAATAAAAGGTAAGGGAAAATGATCTTTTCGACTGGCTTTGTTTAATTTCCTATAGTTAATGCACATTCTCCATTCGGTTTGAGTATGTTGTGCTACATATTCACCTTTTGCATTGCTGACAACTATAACACCTACCTTCTTTGGTATAAAATGTATTGGATTAACCCATTTACTATCGGATATCAAGTATATGATTCATGCTTCTAATAACTTTTGTACTTCTTTCTTGACTACATCACTCATAATGGGATTTATTCTTCTCTGATGTTCTCTAGAGGTCTTATAGCCTTCCTTAGGAATAATGTGATGCATGAAGATAGAAGTACTTATTCCTTTTAGATCTGAGGTGTTATAGCCTAGAGCAGTTGGGTATTTTCTTAGGACATGTAATAATTTTTTAGTTTTTATCTGTCCTAAATTTATGTTGACTATAACGGGTTATTCAAGTTTTGTGTCTAGGAATTCATACCTTAGATCTTTGGATTGTGTTTTAAGTTCTACATCTAGTTTCTTTGGGCAAGGCATAGGGTCAGGAGTTAGTGAGAGACATTCACCTAGATTGTCATCCTGGTATTCATCACACCAATTATTGTCTTCAAAGATAGGAGGTATTGGAATTTTAAAAACTTCAGAGTATGTAGTTTGTTGTTTCTCCATTTATTTCACGCATTCATCAATGACATCTAAGAAACATCATAAATCATCTATAGCAGGTACCTTGAAGAATTGTGAGAGAATAAATTTCACCTTTTCTTTGCCAACCTCAAAAGTTAGTTTTCCCTTTTTTACGTCTATAATGGCTCTGGTGTTGGCTAGGAATGGTCTTCCTAATATAATAGGGATGTTGGAATCCTCCTTAATGTCTATAATTATGAAATCAGTAGGAATATAGAATTGTCCTATACGTGCTAGAACCTTTTCTACCATACTTAAAGGAAATTTCACTGAACAATCAGCTAGTTGCACGAAAATTCTTGTTGGTCTCAATTCTCCCTTGTTGAGCCTTTTGGAAATTGATAAGGGCATTAGGATAATACTGGATCCTAAGTCACATAGAGCTTTATCTATGAAGAACATTCCAATTACACATGGTATGGAAAAACTACCAGGGTCTTTTAGCTTGGGAGGCATGTTATTTTGGATTATAGCGCTACACTCTGCAGTAAGCATAACAGTTTCGTTAACCTCAAGCTTTTTCTTATTCGATAAGATTTCTTTAAGGAACTTAGCATAAGAGGGAATTTGTATGATAGCTTCTGTGAAAGGTATAATGATATTCAATTATTTCAGAAGTTCAATGAATTTCTTAAACAGCCCTACACTTTTAGACTTAGCTAATCGTTGAGGATACGGTATAAGTGGTTTGTATGGTGGTGGAGGCACGTAAGGTTTTTCTTTCTCTTTGGCCTCTTTTCTTTTATCTTCCTTCTCATCTTCTTTTGGTTCGTCTTCCTTTTTAGTTGGTTTACCAGTATTCTGATACATGGTTGGATTTTTGGTTCTTGGATCAGTTGGTCCATCTAATTCCGTCCCACTCTGAAGTATTATAGCATTTGCATGACCTTTTGGATTTGGTTATGGTTGTCCAGGAAAAGTGCCAACTGGAGTAGCGGTAGCCGCTTGTTGTTGAGCCACTTGAGAGATTTGTGTTTCTACCATTTTGTTATGAGTGGCTAAGGCATTAACCTTGTTTATAGTTGCTTGAGTTGTTCACTAGTGTGTATGTTCTGATTTAGAAAATCCTTATTTTTTTGAGCTTGAGTGGCTACAAAATTTTCTATCATAATTTCTATGTTGGATTTCCTAGGAACATTTGGAACAATTGGGGCAGCTTTCTGATATCCTGATGGTGTAGCAGGAGCTTGGCCATGTGCATATAATGTATTGTTGTTTTTGTACGAAACGTTTGGATGGTTCCTCCTGGTGTGGTTATAGGTATTACAAAAAGGGTTCCCTTGAGCATAATTTACTTGATCCACTGGTACTCCTATCAAAACTGGATATTCGGGGGCATCATGTGCGTGAAGTCCATATAAATCGCAGGTTGGAGCTACTGCAGCCACGGTGGCTGCGGGAGTTGTGGTCAAGCTTTATATTTTTTGGGCAAGGGCTTCTACCTTGGAATTAACTTGGTATAAAATACTAACTTCGTACATACCTCATTTCGTTTGAGGTATCTCCACAACGATTCTATCGCTTCCCCATTAGTAATGATTTTGAGCCATACTTTCTATAAGCTGATAAGCGTCATGGTAAGGTTTATCCATC
Organism: Vicia faba; assembly: GCA_948472305.1. Lineage (NCBI taxonomy): Eukaryota > Viridiplantae > Streptophyta > Magnoliopsida > Fabales > Fabaceae > Vicia > Vicia faba. The sequence continues at coordinate 967,670,428 of OX451740.1, forward strand.
AGCATGCCGCCAGGTGCAGCGTCTATTGTCAATCTTGTGTTATACAAGAGACTATTGTAAAAGGTGTGGATAATAATCCATTCTTCTAGACCGTGATGTGGACAAAGTCGCAACATGTCTTTGTATCTTTCCCATGCTTCAAAAAGAGATTCGCTTTCCTTTTGTTTAAAACCATTGATATTGGCTCTTAGCATAACCGTCTTACTTGGGGGAAAATATCGCGCTAGGAAAATTTCTTCAACTCGTCCCATGTGGTAACAGAGTTGGATGGCAGAGAGTGGAGCCAAGCTCTAGCTCTATCTCTTAATGAGAAAGAGAAAAGACGTAGTCTTATCGCTTCAGGGCTGACACCATTTACTTTTATTGTGTCTGTGTACTACACAAACACTGACAAATGTAAGTTTGGGCCATCTGTAGGAGTTCCTGAAAACTGATTTTGTTGGACAACTTGTAGCAATAAAGGTTTCTACTTGAAATCGTTTCGGTTGATAGCGGAAGCAACAATGTTGTTGTGAGGTTCTTCCTGTGATGGGACAACGTAATCCTTGAGAGGAAGATTATGGGGTCCTTCAGCCATTCCGGGTTCTGGTTCAGGAAGAGAAAAATTGGGAATATTTAATTCGGGAAGATTGTACTTAATTTGGTATTCTCGGATTCGTCGTCTTATACTAACAAAATACTCGATCTCGTCGATTGGTTCCTCTAATTCTCCGTCTTGAGAGCGAGTTCTTAGCATACAATCGACAGATTAAAGGTAAAATATTATTGTCTTAGTTTATACTGCATAACAATGGAATCAAAATATTTACTAAATCAGTCCCCGACAACGGTGCCAAAAACTTAATCGTGACTTTAAGAGTCTATCAGATTTACTAACTGCAAGTGCACAGTCTAATCGCGTAGTTTTAAAAGATATCGAACCCACAGGGACTGCTAATCAAACTAATGCTATCTAATGTTAATATGTAAATCTAAGGCTAATGATTAATCTTGGGTTTTGAGGAAAACGGGAAATGAATTCAAATTCTAAGAAAAATAATCAATGACGGGACACTGGTATACAACTCGTCAAATTTCAAGGATTCGATAAATCGTTGGCGTAGTTTTAAATGTGAAAATATTTTTCTGTAGAAAATAATGACTTAAAGACCTTATCTCACACTCTCGTGTTATTGACTCTAACTATACTCATAAACCAGAATGTTTTGCTCTCGCTGTCTCATTTGAATTTAAAAGTACTTTTTGAAAACCAATAAAATCTAATTAATCCTAAAGTGCTCTCGCCGTGTTTAAAATTAATGTCTAGTTTCTACTATCTGATTAAAATCTCAAACTCTCGCTTTATTGATTATAACCTCTGTTTGCTTTTTACTCTCGTACAAAGCTGTTTTAATTAGAATTAGAAACTAGACCAGAAAAATAGTTTGTAAATATTTACGCCAATAGATTTCCAAATCCCTTTCGTTCAACTAATTTTACATACTGTTATCTAATTACTTAGTCGGACATGGTCCTACACACTAACATGCAAGTACAATTAATAGACATTAAACATAATACTATTTAAGAAAACATAACAATGTTGGAATGAAATTAAAATGATAATTAAAACTAAAACTGCAAGTGAAATAAAACCTAGAACAAAATTATCTTAGATTAAAATTCTGGAAAAATACTTCGCATACAATGCTTGAACAAAATCCCAACTATGCCGGCAGGATTAAAATACTTCGGTACAGGAATTGAAAATAGAAAATAAATTCTAAATCTAAGGTTGCAATAGTCCCTCGATATGGAAGATCTATCACTATTTGCGATGAATTTAAGTGCCTAAAAATGAATCAATAAGCTCTGGCTGCGGAAAAAATTGATGTGCTTACAGTGCCTAAAAATGAATCAACAAGCTCTGGCTGCGGAAAAAATTGATGTGCCCGTCACTGTAATCATTTTCTCTCTTTTATAGTGCAAAATCCCTAGCGATTAGGATGGTTATGTTGAATGAAGAAGACAAAAGTGGAGGGATTTCCGAAGGAGAAAAAACAAATGAATAGTTAGAGAGAAGTGTGGAGATGAGGCTTCGTGGCGGGAGCCACAAAAGCAGGTGTCATGCGCTACTTAAGAATTGGAGTGGCAAGAGCCACATTATGGATGGCAGGCGCCACTTAAGAGAAGTGGTGGGTGCCACCATGCGTGGCAAGGACCACACTAGGTATGGTGGGGGCCACATCTCTGTAAGACCTGGGTTTTGAAATTTTTCTTTGTTGCTAATGCTTCACCCCTTGTTTCTCTTTTACCTCCTTTCTTTAATTAATTTATTTATTTTCTTCTTTTTTTACTCGAATCTCCAACTTGCTCAATACACCTGAAATAGGACAACAATACCAATATAACAAGGCAAAAATAAGGGGAAAATAAGCTAAAAATTCATGTGAGTCAAGTCAAATATACGATATAATTTCGTGTTATCAAACATCATAAGTTTCATCAAACCCAGAGGATCTTGGGTTTTGATGGGGTAAAAATCCTAAGCCACCAAAATGGATGATTGATTTTGACGATAACTTGATCAATGCTTTGATCCAATTTAGGATTTACTTTCTTCATGCTTTGATGTTTACAATTTAATATCTTGAGTTCTTTGAAAGTCAAATAAAAACAAACATTTGCATAATTCATGCATACATCTAGGTTGTCCATAATCTCATTCCAGTTGTCTCTTTCTTCTAGTTTTTAATTGTCAAGTTGATTCCCTGACACAACTACGAAACTAGAGCTAATATCATAAGGAGAATGGCAGACCAAGAACAACATGACATGGAAGTAAGAATGGAAATTGATGAGTTCAAGACGGGCATGACCAATTTCACTGAGATGATGCAAGTTCTGATTGCTAAAGGCGAACCACCTCAAAGGACTGTTATCTCTAAGGTTGCAGCTGCTGTTGTTAATCCTCTAATAGTCGAGCAACTATCCACTACATGACCAGAGTTTGGTATGCCTCAGAACTATTCTCCATCTTTTGTCACTACTTCAATGGTTGTCCAATCATCCTGACTGATGTTCTAGTCTTCAGTTTTCACTGAACCACAACCAATCGTTCATACTACTTCTCGTCAACCTAGGGTGTATCCTGTTGCACAAGAAGCTTATCAGAATCTTCTCTTTGATTATCATTTTGTTTCTAGTCAAGAAGATCTTGTTGATTTTGAAGAAGTCAGGGAACAATTTCAGACTTTAGAGAAGAGAATCAGGGCCATGGAAGGTAATGAGTTCTTCAGTGTTGATGCTGGAAACATGTACTTAGTTTCTGACCTTATAACTCCTACCAAGTTCAAGACTATAGATTTTGAAAAGTACCGAGGGACCTCATGTCCAAGAAGTCATATGGTCATGTACTTCATAAAGATGGCTGCCTACACCAACAATCAAAAGTTGTTCATCCATTTATTACAAGACAACCTGAGTGGTGCTTCACTCAAGTGGTATATGGGATTGGAGGAGAATCATATCCAGTGCTTCCAAGACCTAGCTGATGCTTTTATAAAGAAATACAAGTACAACCTTGACATGGTACCTGATCACTGTTAACTGCAGAGCATGTTTCATAATGAAAGAGAATCCTTTAAACAGTGTACTCAACGTTGGAGGGAATTAGCTTCTCAAGTTTAACCACCTCTAGCTGAGAAAGAGTTGACTAGCATGTTTATGGATACCCAGTGGTTTGCATTATGTGTTTGTTTTCGCAAAATATCACGGTAAGCAAGAGTCGGCACCGACTTTTATTTTATCCAACAAGGAAAGGAAAAAAGCACAGAAAAAATCCTTTTCTGAGGTACTTCTGAGTACGGGGGGTAGATTATAGAAAGGGAAGATATTAGCACCCTTTCTATATGTAGTTATTTACGGGCTCTTAGGTACTTGCTCATCATTTTCAAAATTGTTTTCTTTGTGTTTGTGTGCTTTGAAAAGTTTTTGTTTTTACTTCGATTTAACTCTTGCTTCTGTCTTCAAGAGTGTAATGAAGTGTTTTTGAAAACTTCGTTTGTAAAGGAGTGTAAGTGTGAAAAATTTGTTTGGAATGAGCAAGTACTTAAGAACTAATCTACCTACTCGAAAAAAGAATCATTTTATGCTTGTTTCCTTTAGACAGTGCTATCCCACTATTAATGAGTAGGTAGCATCATCGTTGGAGTTTTGAGGGTCAATTCGAAAGGGACGTACGGTCACTAAAGCAATGTTAGGACGTCTTAGTAATAACCCTAATGTCTTAAATCAATTATTCAAGGCAATAATTCTGAGGTAACCATTCCGAGGCAACTTTTCCGAATCGGGACTTTGATCTTTGTTTAGACAAAAGGACGGCCACTAAAGCATCCTATACTCAATGACCGTTTACCGGACGCAACCAAGTGAGAGTGTACCCTAGGAGTGCGTATGTGCGAGTGATTCAATTTCAGTTTATTTATCTTTGTACATTTAGGGTGATCTAACTGTTTTAAAATTAAGCATACATTCTTGTCATGCAAACCCTAATTATTCATACATCTAACAATTAATAGTTTGTGGAATTTAAAATGCGGAATTTAAACTACGCTATTACAAGGCTTCGGGTATTTACATAGCTAAAAACAATCCCATTGAAATTAAAGCTATAAATGAAAATAAAGCCCTAATTAAAACTATTAAAAACTGTGAGCAGATACAATAATTGGGTAAAAATAAAGCGCGCGAGAAAATAAGATCGGCGAGAAACTAGGGTTTTGACCCTTCTAACCTAATTAAAATGAAAATTGTTTTTGTTGTTTTTAATAAAAGAAATAAGTTTTCTAAATTAAATGTGCAATTAATTAGTTAATTAAATTAATTAATAAAAATAATTACATGACATACTTTTGGTTTTTTGGTTATTTTAGGAAAAGATAAAAAATTAAATTAGTAATAAAACCTATTTATTCTAATTAATTTTAATTATTTGCAAAAATAAATTAAAGTTATCTAATTTAATCAAACCTAATTAAATTAATTAAATTATTGATGAAAAATAATACCTAAATCTAATTGATGAAAAATAATGTTTTTGGTGATTTTTGATAAAAGAAAAATAATTTAATTTTGTTAATAAAAATAATTAAATGAAATAATTAAATAAAATGTAAAAAAGAAAATGGGCCTGAATAGCATTTTTGGGGGGTGCCAATATCCAAATTCTAGGCCCAAAAGAGTGAGACCCGTTTGACTTTCTTGGATCCAGTATGATGCACTGACCCTGGCTCATGATGCACCTTCAGTGGTGACCCTTGGATCTGGATCTCAAGACATGTGGCAGGCTGGATGAGGGAGCCCCATGGTGGTCCTGGACTTGTAAGCACATATGATTATCTGAAAGAAAATAAGAAAAATTCGTTTGGTGGAGGCAAGGGTCGAACCCCTGACCTCAAGCTTCCAGCGCCTTAAAGCGTGTCTGGCTACCACTGGGTCGTTTGTCCTTACTGTACATAAATTGAACAATGAAAATAATATGTGAAAACTAGGATTAGTGAAGAATTGAAAAAAACGCGCGTATAAAGTTTTGAATGGGCCAATGATCGTTCACCAGCTGGGTCATCGTCTTCCCCTCTCTGTGGGTAAAAGTCTCAAACTTTTACCTACGGACGCTTTGTCCGTAGCTATATGCCTGGTTCGTTCAAAAATCATCCATGGGCAATATAAATGGAAACTAGCGCCATGGTTGAGTTCGTCTCATCGTCCTGAACATGATGGTACCACTTACGAAGGCTAATTTCTCCTGCAAGAAAAAACCCTAAAACAAACTCCAAAACCCTAACAATAGTAGTTTACAATTCAGTCCATGAAAATGCAATTGGGTATTATGGAAAGCTTGCAAACATGATGGTGATCAAGAATGTACAATTATTTTACGCTATAAGTGCAAGAATAATGCTAATCGAATTCAAGAGTATAGCAATACCGTGACAGACTTACAGTGCGATTTGGGGCTTGAAAAGCTTGGTTCTTGATCGCTTTAGCTTGCTGAGAGTCCCAGGAGTCGATTGAGATAGGAAAAGAGTCTTGAGGATGCCTCTAAGTGAAAATTCGATCTCACACTATTCTTGCTTTTTTTCAGTTTTGGTTCTGCCTCTTGCACCTGTTTCTAACTTATTTTTAGGTCTGGCTTGCCTCCTTATGTACCAAGGACTGAATTAGGGTTCATAATTGCATCCAATCTTCCTCCATCAATGATTTTTGATTTGATTTGATTCACCTTTAAGATATTTCCAAAAATAGCTTTTTTCAATCTTTTTGTCCACTCTAATGCCTTGCACGAGTTTGAATGTTTGCTAGCTGTACAATAAAGCCTGAAACAAGCATAAAATCTTTGGTTTTCAATAATTTTGATTTTATATGATTTGTTTTGATTTAAATTGAATTAATTCAAATAAAAATCAATATAAATAATAAAAATAAGATATGGACAAGTGGCAAAGGCTAGAGCTCGTGGACTATGTTGCCAACTCAAAACAAGTGAAAAAGATTGGGCCCATTTGGCAAAATTTGAAGTTTTGGGCATAGTTGACTTTTGGCAATTTTGCAAAAAAGGTCAACTTCACCAATGCATAACTTCCTCAATTTTGACTCTTTGGAGGTGTTCTTGGACTTTTTAGAAAGCTTGAGATGTCCTATAATCAACCCTTTTGGTATTATATCAATTTTATATTCCATGCTCATGTATGAAGCTTTGACAAAAGAGGTGTTTTTGTTGACCTTTCAAAATGACCTATAATGTCCAAATTCATAACTTCTTGTGAGTGCATATTTTGAACTTGGGAGCTGGAGATGGATTGTAGGAAATTGCATCCTCTTCAAAATGAGCTTTGGATGGGTCATTTCTCATAAAGTATGAGAAAGTTATGCTTGGTCAAAGTTGAGTTGACTTTTCCTGCAAAACCCTAATTTAGCAACTTTTGAGTCTTGATGAATTAGGAGCAATCCTTGATGAATCATGATCAACCCTTGATAAAATGATGAAATATACTTCAAAATGATGATGTTGACCAAAAATCTTGAAGTTTGACTGTATGTGGGCTACAGTTGACTTTTGCCCTAGCACAGTCGATTTTCAAGCTTTTTGGGCAATTGACTGAGCAAATTTCCTCGGCAAGGCTTGAGACTTGACATGGATGATCTTGGGAACATATTAGGACATTGGTGAGAATTTCGGATCACTTGGACTCATGTATCTTGATGCCACATGAAACCCTAATTTGAGGTAGACTACCTTAGGAGGGAGCTTGTCTGGCCAACCCTTGGACTTCCTTGAGCAATTTGAGGATCTTTCTTGAAATTTTTTTGAGAAATATGGGAGGGAAAATTTTGGGGTACAACAGCTGCCCCTGTTCAATCTTCTTAAACCTGAGGATGAAGATTGTCTTGTCTGCCTTTCGTGATCCGAAGGTGGAAGATGATTGAACACTAGAGTGCCCAGAAATTTGCACTCGCATGAAGTGGTAATTATCTTGCGATACCGGGAATGGGCTTACAGATGCCATTTGGAAATTGCTGACGAGGGATGGGCTTAAAGATGCCATCTGAAGGAGTTTCGATCGCATAAGAGATTCCTTAGCGAGAGCTTGTATACCTGTTGTTGAGGAAAATTCCGCTGGGGAATGTTGATCTCTGTCTTGAGAGAAATAGAATTTTAGGAGCTTTAGTCGTCCGTTATTCTGCTGGTAAGTCGTCTCAGTTTGAATTTTAGGAACTTCAGTCGTCCGTATTCGACTGAGGAATCATCTCTGTTGAATTTTAGGAACTTCGCTCGTTCGTATTCTGCTGAGGAAACATCTCTGTTGAAATTTAGGAACTCGTCCATTATTCTACCGAGGAAACATCTCTATTGAAATTTAGGAACTCGTCCGTTATTCTACTGAGGAATCATCTCTGTTGAAATTTAGGAACTCATCCGTTATTCTACTGAGGAAACATCTCTGTTGAAATTTAGGAACTCGTCTGTTATTCTACTGAGGAATCATCTCTGTTGAAATTTAGGAACTTGTCCGTTATTCTACCGAGAGAACATCTTTGTTGACATTTAGGAACTCATCCATAATTCAACTGAGGAATCATCTCTGTTGAGATTTAGGAACTCGTCCATTATTCTACTGAGGAATCATCTCTGTTGAAATTTAGGAACTCGTCCGTAATTCAACTGAGGAATCATCTCTGTTGGAATTTAGGAACTCGTCCGTTATTCTACCGAGGAATCATCTTTGTTGACATTTAGGAACTTGTTCGTAATTCAACTGAGGAATCATCTCTGCTGACATTTAGGAACTTCAGTCATCCATTATTCAACTGAGGAATCATCTCTGCTGACATTTAGGAACTTCGGTCATTCGTTATTCAACTGAGGAATCATCTCTGCTGACATTTAGGGGCTTCAGTCATCCGTTATTCAACTGAGGAAAAAATCTTTGCTAACATTTAGGGGCTTCAGTCATCCGTTAGTCAACTGAGGTAAAAAGCTTCATAGCTTGAATTTGGTGAGAATTTAATTGTATCCTTCCTGAAAGGTAAATGTTAGCTGTATGTAATGCATGATATGTATCAGGCAATGATGTTCTCAAAATAAATTAGATTATGTTGTATGATGCGTATGCATGTCATGATGTATGGAAATGTGATGTTTTAAGCTGGGGAAAATAAATCACGGATTGCTGCTGGAGAAAAGAATTGAATTCTTTGTTTCCGCTGGGGATAATGGATGAAGATATTTGTGAGAATAAACCTGCAAGAGAGGATAACCCCACTGGGGAATAAACTGACGAGAGAATGGCTCTATGGGGAAGAGATGCACTGCTGAGGATTTTGTTGATAAATTCAGCTGGGGATGAATTACCGTTGCTGGTGATAATGAAACCTGTTGGGAATTGAATTTCTGTTTGTGAAAGGAATGAACTCCGCTGGGGATGATTTTCCAATTGCGACTTTACGGGGAATAACCTTTTAGACTCTACCGAGGACAATCTTCCAAAGTCTACTGGGGACAATTTTTCAAACTCCACTGGGGATGATTTTTCAAAATCCACTGGGGATATATTTTTATACTCCGCTGGGGATAATTTTTTTTAGTGCTAATGGTAGATAAACTCTGCTTTGGGGAGAATATCACCAATTCATTCATAGTTGCGAGTCTCGGCTGGGGAGAATTTTAACACCACTATCTTTCTCTTACTCTGCAGGTAGTGAATGCACCTTCAATCGTTTTCTCTAACTAGGTCTATCCCCATACCTGGTAGGTAGAGCAACTGTACGGTTTAGACATTTCTCGTTTGCCCCTGTTTCTGATATTACAAGTAATCGTCTTTTGTTTCGCATGTAAATATTCATGAGCCGCAATTAATGTCAAATGCATATATCAAAAATGAACATTGGACGTTCTCGCAAAACAAAACAAAAAAAGGAAATCAGTTTGAAATTTCTTTGTAAAAAATTACTTGTATTGATTTTGAAGTTAGCCTGTAAATAGGCGTTTTTGTACAAGAGGCTGACGTCCCAGTAAGAGAACGCCTCCGCACAATAGAGTTTATACAATTTGTGAAAAACAAAGAAAAACAGTTATGTGAAAAATCCCACTGGGCTCCAACTCTGTTATTGCCTTTATGTCCTCGAGCATCTCATGACTTTGCTACTTGGTTGAAGGTGGATCAGACTGATTAGCGTCGTCCGAGCTTGATAGTCGATACCAAAGTCTGGTTGCAAGGTGATCCAATGAGACATAGTGTTACACTGTAATCCCTAACTTTTTCCTGGACCGCCCTTTCGGGTTTTCAGTCCACCGGGATACCCTTTTTGCCCAAGCTGCCTTTTCCGGTTTTCGACTTGTCGGTTGTACAAATTTTTCATTTTCATCCCTTATTTTTCCCTGAACCCTTTTGGTTCTCCGGGAAGCCCTTATTTTTGCCTAGGCCAGTCAACCTAGTGGGTCTTTGATTATGCATAGTATTTTTTCACTATGTCTGAATTGACGGGGTGAGGAAGGTCGTCACCATCCATGGTGATTAGAATCATAGCTCCTCCTGAGAAAATGTTCTTAACCACAAATGGCCCTTCGTACGTAGGGGTCCATTTACCCCTAGGATCACCTTGTGGTAGTATGATGCGCTTGATTACCAGATCCCCGACTTGATACTCTTTTCGTCTAACTTTCTTTTTAAATTCCTTGATCATTCGCTTTTGATACGTCTGACCATGACATAGCAGTAAGTCTCTTTTTGTCGATTAAGTTCAGTTGATCGAGTCGGGTCTGAATCCAGTCATCTTCGCTCAAACCTACATCCTTCATAATCCGAAGAGAGGGTATCTGAACTTCAATGGGAAAGACAGCCTCCATGCCATATACCAAAGAATAGGAGGTTGCCCTGTTGACGTCCGCGTTGAGGTACAGTACCCATGAAGAGCAAATGGTAACATCTCGTGCCAATATTTGTATGTCACCGTCATCTTCTGCACAATCTTCTTAATGTTCTTATTAGCTGCTTCAACAGTCCCATTCATCTTCGGTCGGTAAGGAGAAGAGTTGTGATGCTGTAGTTTGAACTGTTTGCAGAGTTCGGTGATCATCTTATTGTTGAGATTTGTACCATTGTCCGTAATGATCCTCTCTGGTACACCATATCGACATATCAGATTGTTCCGAATAAAACATACCACGACGTTCTTGGTTACGGTAGCAAAGGAAGCTACTTCAACCCACTTTGTAAAGTAATCAATAGGCACCAAAATGAAACGATGCCCGTTAGATGCAATAGGTCCGATCTCACCGATCATGTCGATGCCCCACATTGCAAAAGGCCAAGGAGCTGTCAAGATGTTAGAGGTACTGGAGGTATGTGCACCTTATCAGCATAGACTTGGCACTTATAATACGTTTGAGAATGCTGATAACAGTCGGCTTCCATGGTGGACCAATAATATCCTGCCCGAAGGATCTTCTTTGCCATGGTGTGCCCACTAGAATGAGTTCTGAAAGTACCTTCATGTGACTCTATCATAATCCTTTCTGCTTCATTCTTATCCATACAACGCAGTAAGGTTGAGTCATGGTTACGCTTGTAAAGAATACCATTACTGATGAAGAACTTCGCCGCGAACCTTCTCAGAAACTTCTTATCATTAACAGATGCACCCTCGGGGTACTCCTGAGCCTCAAGATACCTTTTTACCTTGTGAAACCAGGGCTTATCTGTTATGTCTTCAGTCTCAATGTCACAACAATGTGCAGGTTCGTCCAACCTCTCAATGGTAATCTGGGGAGCTTCATTGTCCCATATGACCTTGAACATAGAAGACATCATAGCTAGCGTGTCCGCCAACTGATTCTCCTCTCCAGGGAAGTGTTCAAAGGTTATCTCCTCGAAGTGTGGAAGCAAAGTCAATACATACTCCTTGTAAGGAATACGATTTGGGTGTTTCGTATCCCACTCGCCTTTGATCTGACTGATCACGAGAGCGGAATCTCCGAATACACTCAAAAACTTAATCCTTAGGTCAATAGCCGCTCGAAGGCCCATGATGCATGCTTCATACTCCGCCAAGTTGTTGGTGCAGTTGAAACCTAATCGGGCGGCGAATGGAGTATGAGAGCCTTCAGGAGATATGATCACGGTGCCAATGTCGTTACCCAATGAGTTTGAAGCTCCATCAAAGTACATAGACCATCGGGATCCCTCCTCAGGTCCTTTATCCGGTCCAGGCGTTTCACAATCAGTCACCAACATGATGTTCTCATCTGGGAATTCGAAGTTCATAGACTGGTAATCATCCACTACCTGATGTGCCAGATGATCTGCTAACACACCTCCCTTAATTGCTTTTTGGGTCGTGTTTTGGATGTCATACTCAGTCAAGATCATCTTCCATCTTTCTATTCTTCCGGACAAGGCAGGCTTTTCGAAGATATACTTGATTGGATCCATCTTTGATATCAATAGAGTAGTGTGAGTCAGCATATATTGTCTCAGCCGGCGAGCAGCCCATGCTAAAGCGCAACAAGTTTTCTCAAGCAACGAGTATTGGGTCTCGCTGTCGGTAAACCTTTTTCTAAGGTAATAAATAGCATGCTCTTTTCGGCCAGACTCGTCATGCTGCCCCAGCACACACCACATCAAATTGTCGAGTACTGTCAAGTATAAGATCAAGGGTCTTCCTTCAACTGGAGGCATCAAAATAGGAGGCTCTTTGAGATATTCCTTGATCCTTTCGAAAGCGGCTTGACATTCATCGTTCCATCTTACCACTTGATCTTTCTTCAGTAGCTTGAAGATTGGCTCACAAGTAGCAGTCAGGTGTGAGATGAATCAGGCAATGTAGTTCAGACGTCCCAAAAAGCCTCTAACTTCTTTTTCTGTTCGGGGAGCTGGAATTTCCTGCATAGACTTCACCTTTGCAGGATCCACCTGAATACCTTTATCACTAACGACGAAACCCAGCAGCTTACCAGACCTCACTCCGAAGGTGCACTTGTTCGGGTTTAACCTCAGCTTGTACAACTTCAACCTGTCAAATAGCTTCTGAAGATGATCAAAGTGTTCTTCCTCAGTCGAGGACCTTGCAATCATGTTGCCAACGTATGCCTTAATCTCATGATGAATCATGTCGTGGAACAAAGCGACCATGGCGCGCTGATACGTTGCCCCAGCATTCTTCAATCCAAAAGGTATGACTTTGTAGAAAAAGGTACCCCACTACGTAACAAACATCGTCTTCTCCATATCCTCAGGAGCCATTTTAATCTGATTATAACTGGAGAAACCATCCATAAAGGAGAAGATCTTATGTTGCACGGTGTTGTCAACCAGAACGTCGATGTGAGGCAGAGGGAAATCATCCTTGGGGCTTGCCCTATTCAGATCCCTGTAGTCAACACACATTCGAACCTTACCATCTTTCTTCGGCACCGGAACCGCGTTGGCCACCCACTGCGAGTAAGAAGTAACGGCTAGAAAACTGGCATCAAACTGTTTCATCACTTCAACCTTGATTTTCTCAGACATCTCTGGGCGCATTCGGCGAACTTTCTGTTTCACTGGAGGACAATCTTCCTTGGTGGGCAAGTGGTGAACCACGATATCAGTATCCAAACCAGGCATATCTTCATAAGACCAGGCAAAGATCTCAACATAATCACGCAGCATTTGAATCAACCATTGCTTAACATTAGACTCCAAATTTGCACCGATCTTGACCTCTTTCTTGTCTACTTCTGTTCCCAGATTTACTATTTCCACTGGCTCTTCATGCGGCTGTATAACCCTCTCTTCCTGAAGTAACAGTCTAGCAAGTTCCCCAGGCACTTCGCAATCATCCTCGCCTTCGTCCTTGGCTTGGTTGATCGTACTTTCAAAGTCATAACTGGCAGTAGCAGAGTCGTTATCAGTGGGATCTAGAGTGGATGTGGACCTGTATATGTGAGTGTGTGTAAGACAAATAGTTGTTTTGCAAGATAGAAAAGAAAAACAAGGAGCGCAAAATTTGTAATGCAAGAAAACGTCCAATGCTTTTATTGATGATATATGGAAATGGCATATAATAAGCCCTCAAACAAAGCCACGGTGTTTCGGGCAAGGCACCAGGCCGTAAAGTTTTAAACTGTCTGTTACAAAACTTTAAACAAAAGTCTATTACTGTGTAATAAAATAAATTGGCACGAAGTCCTTTTCCGTCCAATTGCTTAATCCGCCGTCCATAGTCGGGTAAATCCAGCTGTCAAACTCAGACTCTTCATCATCATCTTCGATCGCATTCACTCCCGAATTAGTGATACGCAGGGGAGGTCTTCCAATCCGCGCACGCCTAACATCCCTTTGAGCTTCTGCAGTAAATCCCAAACTAAACTTGTCAGTCTTGTGTGCAAAGTCAGGGAGTTGGCCCCAATTCGCACACCCACCTTTTTCAATAACAGCCCTGGCATCCTTGAGGGAAGCCATCTTCATTGGAGGATCTTCAGCAACCGTTTCAGTTGACGCCATAGTCTGGGGGACTTCTTCAAAGTTTTGACACGGGGTTTCAATGAACGCCCCATCCATCTCCACATACTGAAAAGAGTTAAGGTGGCTCACCATGTATTCCTCTTCTCCTCGAACTGTAACAATTTTCCCCTTCACTGGGTACTTTAGCATCTGATGGAGCGTAGAAGTTACTGCCCCAGCTTTATGGATCCATGGGCGACCCAGCAAACAAGAATAAGACAGTCGGATGTCCATCACATAGAATGTAGACGCGAAAGTCTGGGAACCAACCTTAACAGGAACATCCACCTCTCCATGTACCATCCTCTTGGACCCATCAAAGGCCCTAACCACAATATTACTCGGCTTCAGCACCAACCTTTCACAGTCCAACCGGTCTAACGCTTTCTTGGGTAAATCATTTAACGAGGACCCACTGTCCACCAGCACGTGAGCTAGAGTAGTGCCCCTGCACTCGATTGAAACATGCAGAGTGTCATTGTGATTCTTTCCCTTGGCAGTCAAGTCTGTGTCGAAGAAACCCAACCCGTTATCAGCATTCAAACTAGCCACACATTCTTTGAACTGGTCAGCAGATGTTTCCTGGGGCACATGCGCAGTTTTCAGGAAAGCAATCAGAGCCTTAACATGGGATTCTGAGCATAGCAATAAAGACAACATAGAGATCTTTGACGGGGTTTGCCCCAGCTGTTTGATTATGTTGTAGTCGCTTTTCTTGATGATCTTTAAAATTTCCTCTATCTCCTATCTAGAGGATTCAACAGTAATATTCTTCGGTGCCTCCGTCTGGGCAGGCCCACCGGTGATCCCTTTGCCCCGAGTGTCACATGACTCGGCGACAGGGGTAATGATTGGAACATGAACAGGGACAGTAGCAGATGTACTGGCAGGTGAAATAACAACAGGCTTCTGAACAATTGGTGGGGAGATCTCAGGAGAGAAAAGTCTTCTGCTTCGGGTGACTTTAATAGATCCAACAATATTGCTGACATCAGTATCAGCCTCTTCATCCTTCAAGTCTTGTTTAATCCCATGATAATACACATCGGCCCCATAATGCCACGGGACAGCCTTATTCGACGTGTAAGTGATAGGTATAGGAACAATAATGATCAATGGAGCAACTCTCGGAACAAATGTAATTCTAACAGGCTTTCTCGAGGAAGCCTTGGAAGAATTGGCGGAAATGGTGATTATAGAAACTTCTTCAACAGGAATCAATGGAACCAAAGTTTTCTCGAACAAGATTTCTTTATTATCCATCAGGCGTTGGACACCTGACTTCAATAGATGGCAACCAGTAGGTAGGATGGAACACAGGTGGCAACCTTCGCCACAACCCGGAAATAAACTTGCCAATAATAAGTTCTTCTTCACTGTCATCAATGGATTAGAAATGTCTTTCACGGAAGTCACGGACGAGTCATCATCCACAACATTCACTCCATGCTTGGGCATAGGAGTAGTCATGACATTAGGCTTTTATGGCGCTTCAAACTCGATCTCCTTAGCATCGATCAGATCCTGCACTTTATTCTTCAAAGCCCAGTAGTTATTGGTATCATGCCCTAGGCTATCAGAGTGATAAGCACAGCGGGCGTTCAGATTATACAGTGGTGATATGATGTTGGGATTCTTTGGAGCTTCCTTCCGAATCACCAAGTTAGTCTTCAATAATTGCGACAGAATTTGAGATAGAGTCATACTGAGCCGAGTATACTGCCTTTGCGGTCTCTCTACTCTTTGTTGTTTGTTGCATTGTGGGGTAACAGTTAGTCTTGAAATTACTACCGCATTAACTGCTTGGCGGCGCTCAGGTCGATTTTGGCTCCTCGAGCTGTAAACTGCACTAGACTCCTTCTTGAAAGGCTTCTTCTCTGTACTTGACGAAGCACCTTTTTGTATCCTGCCGCTCTTGATACCAGCTTCAACTCTCTCCCCAGTCATAATCAACTCAGTGAAACCATACGATGAACTTCCGATCAAATGATTGAAATACGGACCAGACAAAGTCCCTAGAAACATATCCACCAACTCCCTATCAGCCAGAGGGGGTTGTACTCTTCCAACAAGATCTCTCCATTTCTGAGCGTAGTCCTTAAAACCTTCGCTCACGCCCATAGACATACCCTGAAGTTGGGTACGCATGGGAGCAAGGTCGGCATTATACTGGTATTGCTTGTAAAAAGCAGCAGCAAGGTCTTCCTAGTTGCGGACGTTAGCTCCTTCCAGTTGGTAGAACCATTCGAGCTGAGTCCCTGACAGACTATCTTGAAAGAATTGAACCCAGAGGTTCCTAACAGCAGTATATGGTTGAACCTTTCTGACATATGAACAGAGGTGTAGCTTTGGACAAGAGACCCCGTCGTATTTAGCAAAGACAGGCACTTTAAACTTGTGTGGGATCACCACCCCAGATGCCAAACCCAAATCTTCAAAGTCCAACCCAGGTATCTTCTGGATCTCCATTTCACTTAACCGGTCTTAGAGTTGCTTATATATATCCTTGGTAGGAGGATACTGGTCTTCATCAAAGTCAGTGTCATTGTCTGAAACCACAGGGCTAGGAGCCTGCCTTTCTTCTTGATTCTCTCCCCCTCCAGATGAGTGAGATAAATCAGCTTCTTGTCTTAACCTGTTCCCAAATTTGTGACCCATATTCAGGAGGACCGTCTTCTTCTTCTTCTTCTTGTCTTTCAAGATAAGAGTCTTCAAATCTTGTTGACCCTTAGCCAAGTTCATGAACATTTCCTAAAACTGAGCATTCTGAGCTTGAAGAGCCTTAATAGCTTGATCAGTAGATGTTTCAGAAGACATGATTGCTGAAATAAATAGCGAAGAAGATGAGAAACCTGTAAGGGTACCTTTAATGAGGTGCATAGAAATGGAATGCGTATGAAATAATTTCAAAGACTTAGGGAGATTCAAATTTGTAAACCAAAATAAAACACACTTTATTAGATTAAAACTTGAAACAATGTTTAACAGATGCCTTTAAGGCGTTACAAAAAGAAATACTGAAAAGCAAATCTAAACTAGAAATAGCAAAAGAAATCAATGCTCCCATGGTCATTTTCCTTCCGTGCTGACATAATCGTTGATTGTCCTCTCAGTCTCCAGCTGCCTTGTAAGCCTCAGGATCTTCCGTTCCTACTTATGATACTTCTCTCTGTAAGTATCCCGTTCTTCCCTTAGCTCGATCCAAGACCTCTTCAATGCCCCAATGTCAGTAGGGATGTATGGATGGAGGACCGTAGGAGGAACCCCTTCTTCATCAGTATGCTCCACAATCACTGGTAAGACAGCTTCGTATGGCATCCCCAGCTTTTGAGCACAGGCTCGAAACCACCAGAGATACGGTTGCATCGGGAGAGAAGTCTTCATTCCTAGCTTATGCGAATCAGACCTGTTAACCCTATCCCAAGCTCGTATAAATCTGCGGCAATGTCCTTCAACATCCCCCTGGAAGTCAACGACAATGTTTGGAAGCATCAGCTCATGAGGACCGTCCCTTCGAGCTCGTCCAAACTATCGTAAGGCCAAACAAGGATTATAGGTTATCCCTCCTCTAATTCCAAGCAATGGAACTTTGGGGTATTCTCCGCACCAATCAATGACAGCTACTTCTTCCATGTCTTTAGTACTCCAGATGATGTCCGTGTGAGCAAGGGACATGATCCTGTAGGCCCAACCCATACCTTCCTCATCCTTCAGTACAAATTTGGGGAGGTGAGAAATAAACCACCTCACCAGCAACGGTGCACAACACATAAGGGTTCCCCTTCTCCGAGCAGTACGGGCATAAAGAGCATGTAGAATGTCACCTAAGAGAGTGGGCACTGGATTACGGGACATGAAGATCTTGATTGCGTTCACGTCGACAAAAGAATCTGAATTAGGGAACAAAACCAAGCCATAGATGAGGAGTGCCAGGATGTCTTCAAATGCTTGAAAGTCCAAACTATCCCAGAACTATTGAGCTTGATCAATCAAGAATTTAGCCAGGAAGCCTTTTACCCCGCTCTGAATGTCCCAGTTAGATACTACATCAGCCTTTGTTAGATGGAGGGCTGAAGCAATATCCTCTGGCCTAGGAGCTATCTCCAAACATGTAAAGGGTGTCTGCTCTAAAATAGATATGCCAAGTAAATCAGAGAATTCCTCCAAAGTAGGGACCAACTGATAGTCCGAGAAGGTAAAACAGTGATGCAACGGGTCGAAGAACTGGAACAAGACGCTCATCATTTGCTCATCCAACTTGGAAGTGACCAGGCTGAGGAGATGACCATGTCTTCTAACAAAGGAAGAGGTATCAGGAACCTTTGAAACCAACTCTTTAAGCTGAGCAGGGATTTGTATGAAGTTGATCCGAATGGTATTTCTGCACATAGAGGCCATGACCTACAAAATAGAACAAAGATGAATCCCCTCAGTATTTTAAACGGTTAGTCTAATAGAATATGCATGCGATGTCATGATGCATGATGTCATGATAGAAACACACCACAGGTATCACAGATAGCAAACATGATAAGGGAAAATAAGTCATACAATAGCCCTTAAATTTCAGGCTGGCATGGAGTTTAGGTATTACCCTATTTCCGTTTAGTTGGTTCAACCTATCCTAGTAATAGTAACTGGGTTCTAGAGGATCTCAATATCACTGACCATCCTCGATCGGTCATAATTCCAGTTTAGCAACCTTTTCTTGCGGCCGAAATCATCGCGAGAGTATGGTCTAAATGAGTGTAGCATACTACTACTTTTCTATAGCCAAGTTGGTCAATTATAGGTTCTAAGGTCAGTTGATGCTTAATGACCCCTTAGTAGCCCCATACTCTCCTTTTTCCTCCACAAGGGATATCGGTACCAACTAAAGTGTCACACCAACGTAGCTACTGCTTCCACCGTATCGGTATATGCCATACAGTTCCCTCACAGTCTATTGCTACTTACCAAAAAGGCATCCCCAGATTCGGGTTAGGATCTATAGTAGATTCAATATAAAGCCCATAATGATAAAGCAAAACAGATCAAACAATTGAAAACAATATGATTAACTAATCCTAAGGTACACCCCACTTATAATCTCCCCAGCAGAGTCGCCAGTTCTGTAATACGGTGGCTAGAACCGGGACGTGTTTCCCTATTTTGTAAGGAATTTGCTGGTTTGCGTTTTGCGTTTGTTTTCTCAAAATGTCGCGGTAAGCAAGAGTCTCCACCGAATTTTATTTTATCCAACAAGGAAAGGAAAAAAGCACAGAAAAATTCCTTTTCTGAGATATTTCTGAGTACGGGGGGTAGATTATAAAAAGGGAAGGTATTAGCACCTTTTCTACCCGTAGTTATCTACGGGCTCTTAGGTACTTGCTCATCATTTTCAAAATTGTTTTCTTTGTGTTTGTGTGCTTTGAAAAGTTTTTGTTTTTACTTCGATTTAACTCTTGCTTCTGTCTTCAAGAGTCTAATGAAGTGTTTTTGAAAACTTCGTTTGTAAAGGAGTGTAAGTGTGAAAAATTTGTTTGGAATGAGCAAGTACTTAAGAACTAATCTACTTACTCGAAAAAAGAATCGTTCTATACTTGTTTCCTTTAGACAGTGCTATCCCACTATTAATGAGTAGGTAGCATCATCGTTGGAGTTTTGAGGGTCAATTCGAAAGGGACGTATGGTCACTAAAGCAATGTTAGGACGTCTTAGTAATAACCCTAATGTCTTAGATCAATTATTCGAGGCAACAATTCCGAGGCAAATTTTCTGAATCGGGACTTTGATCTTTGTCTAGACAAAAGGACGACCACTAAAGCATCCTATACTCAATGACCATTTACCGAAGGCAACCAAGTGAGAGTGTACCCTAGGAGTGCGCATGTGCGAGTGATTCAATTTCAGTTTATTTATCTTTGTACGTTTAGGGTGATCTAACTGTTTTAAAATTAAGCATACATTCTTGTCATGCAAATCCTAATTATTCATACATCTAACAGTTAATAGTTTGTGGAATTTAAAATGCGGAAATTAAACTACGCTATTACAAGGCTTCGGGTATTTACATAGCCAAAAACAAACCCTTTGAAATTAAAGCGATAAATGAAAATAAAGCCCTAATTAAAACTATTACAAATTGCGAGCAGATACAATAATTGGGTAAATAGAAAGCGCGCGAGAAAATTAGATCAGCGAGAAACTAGGGTTTTGACCCTTCTAACCTAATTACAATGAAAATTGTGTTTGTTGTTTTTAATAAAAGAAATAAGTTTTCTAAATTAAATGTGCAATTAATTAGTTAATTAAATTAATTAATAAAAATAATTACATGACATACTTTTGGTTTTTTTGTTATTTTAGGACAAGATAAAAAATTAAATTAGTAATAAAACCTATTTATTCTAATTAATTTTAATTATTTGCAAAAATAAATTAAAGTTATCTAATTTAATCAAACATAATTAAATTAATTAAATTATTGATGAAAAATAATACCTAAATCTAATTGATGAAAAATAATGTTTTTGGTGATTTTTGATAAAAGAAAAATAATTTAATTTTGTTAATAAAAATAATTAAATGAAATAATTAAATAAAATGTAAAAAAGAAAAAGGGTAAGAAAATGGGCCTGAATAGCATTTTTTGGGGGTGCCAATATCCAAATGCTAGGCCCAAAAGAGTGAGACCCATTTGACTTTCTTGGATCCAGTATGATACGCTGACCCTGGCTCATGATGCACCTTCAGTGGTGACCCTTGGATCTGGATCTCAAGACATGTGGCAGGCTGGATGAGGGAGCCCCATGGTGGTCCTGGACTTGTAAACACATATGATTATCTGAAAGAAAATAAGAAAAATGCGTTTGGTGGAGGAAGGGGTCGAACCCCTGACCTCAAGAATCTAGCGCCTTAAAGCATGCTTGGCTACCACTGGGCCGTTTGTCCTTACTGTACATAAATCAAACAATGAAAATAATATGTGAAAACAAGGATTAGTGAAGAATTGAAAAAAGGCGCGCAGAAAGTTTTGAATGGGCCAATGATCATTCGCCAACTTGGTCATCGCCTTCCCCTCTTCGTGGGTAAAAGTCTCAAACTTTTACCTACAGATGCTTTGTCCGTAGCTATATGCCTGGTTCGTTCAAAAATCCTTCATGGGCCATATAAATGGAAACTAGCGCCATAGTTGAGTTCGTCTCATCCTCTTGAACATGATGGTACCACTTACGAAGGCTAATTTCTCCTGCAAGAAAAAACCCAAAAAACAAACTCCAAAACCCTAACAATGGCAGTTTACAATTCAGTCCGTGAAAATGCAATTGGGTATTATGGAAAGCTTGCAAACATGATGGTGATCAAGAATGTACAGTTATTTTACGCTATAAGTGCAAGAATAATGCTAATCAAATTCAAGAGTATAACAATATCGTGACGGACTTACAGTGCGATTTGGGGCTTGAAAAGCTTGGTTCTTGATCGCTTTAGCTTGCTGAGAGTCCCAGGAGTCGATTGAGATAGGCAAAGAGTCTTGAGGATGCCTCTAAGTGCAAATTCGATCTCACACTTTTCTTGATTTTTTTTAGTTTTGGTTCTGCCTCTTGCGCCTGTTTCCAACTTGTTTTTAGGTCTGGCTTGCCTCCTTATGTACCAAGGACTGAATTAGGGTTCATAATTGTATCCAATCTTCCTCCATCAATGATTTTTTATTTGATTTGATTCACCTTTAAGATCTTTCCAAAAATAACTTTTTTCAATCTTTTAACCACTCTAATGCTTTGCACGAGTTTGAATGTTTGCTAGCTGTATAATAAAGCCTGAAACAAGCATAAAATCTTTGGTTTTCAATAATTTTGATTTTATATGATTTGTTTTGATTTAAATTGAATTAATTCAAATAAAAATCAAAATAAATAATAAAAATAACATATGGACAAGTGGCAAAGGCTAGAGCTCGTGGACTATGTTTCCAACTCAAAATAAGTGAAAACGATTGGGCCCATTTGGCAAAATTTGAAGTTTTGGGCATAGTTTACTTTTGGCAATTTTGCAAAAAAGGTCAACTTCACCGATGCATAACTTCCTCAATTTTGACTCTTTGGAGGTGTTCTTGGACTTTTTAGAAAGCTTTAGATGTCCTATAATCAACCCTTTTGGTATCATCTCAATTTTATATTTCATGCTCATGTATGAAGCTTTGACAAAAAAGGTGTTTTTGTTGACTTTTCAAAATGACCTATAATGTCCAAATTCATAACTTCTTTTGAGTGTATAATTTGAACTTGGGAGATGAATATGGATTGTAGGAAATTGCATCCTCTTCAAAATGAGCTTTGGATGGGTCATTTATCATAAAGTATGAGAAAGTTATGCTTGGTCAAAGTTGAGTTGACTTTTCCTATAAAACCCTAATTTAGCAACTTTTGAGTCTTGATGAATTAGGAGAAATCCTTGATGAATCATGATCAACCCTTGATAAAATGATGAAATATACTTCAAAATGAGGATGTTTACCAAAAATCTTGAATTTTGACTGTATGTGGGCCACAGTTGACTTTTGCCCTAGCATAGTCGATTTTCAAGCTTTTTGGGCAATTGACTGAGCAAATTTCCTCTGCAAGGCTTGAGACTTGACATGGATGATCTTGGGAACATATTAGGACATTGGTGATAATTTGGGATCAGTTGGACTCAAGTATCTTGATGCCACATGAAACCCTAATTTGAGGTAGACTACCTTAGGAGGGAGCTTGTTTGGCCAACCCTTGGACTTCCTTGAGCAATTTGAGGATCTTTCTTGAAATGTTTTTGAGAAATATGGGAGGGTAAATTTTTGGGTACAACACCCTGTCTCCTTTATTTTTGGAAAATATGATTGGTAGTGTCTCTTCCAGATTTACAGGTCTGGTTATTATTGGGAAAGGACTTGAAGAAGGTTTGAAGAAAGGTAAGGTTATCAAGGACGAACCTTCTGATGCTAAGAAATCTTATGGGAATTTCCACACAAAAAAGGGAAAATGGAACCAATGATGTCTATAGTCAGAAGATAGGGCTTCATCAGGGTACTCAATTTTTTGAACCCTTTGTTACAGCTGTTGCTCTAGTTGCCAGCACCCAATAAACTCAAACTCCTCAGCGTTAATTTGATTGGCAAAATCAAATTCACAATAGGGTTAAATTTGATCCTATTCCCATGACTTATACTGATTTGTATCCATATTTGGTCCATAAAAGGGTTGATTACAACTAGGGCTATGCCTCCTCCTCCAAATCCTCTCCCAGAAGGTTTCAGATCTGATCATCATTGTCATTTCCATCAAGGTGCAGCATGTCATGATTTGGAAAGGTGTTTCCCTCTAAAGGCAAACTCATAAAAGATAACTTGATTTGATTCAAATGGAAGAAAAGGAAACAATTTATGAATTCACAATGGGAATTGCATGATTGGTGAACCACTTCAAGGCGTGTGGAGAAATGATCGTAAAGCAATATGATGTTGCAAAAATATTGCATTTTTTTATACCAAGATTTGACAATGTGGTGTTTGCGATTGAGGAGTCAAAGGATCATATGATGATGAGCAAAGAGGAGTTGCAGAGCTCTCTTGAAAATATGAGTTGCAGAGATCTCTTTGCAAACCCATTTCAATGAAAGAGACAAGAAGGCGAAGGGAAAGTGGCCCATGAGCAAAGGTAGAGGAAACTTTAAGAATTTTGGAGAAAGAGATCCTAAAATTCCAAAAATTCAACATTCCAAAAGAGAGAAAGCAATGACAATAGGGATGTTGGATCAAACAACTCTATAAATGAAAATGTTAGAGGTAGAGGTGGAAGAAGGTTGGTTTAAAAGAGTAATGTGCAGTGCTATAATTATCAAAAGCTTAGTCATTTTGAAAGAGAGTGAAATGCCAAAAAGAAATAACATCAAGAAGATGAAGTTAGAGTTTGTAGATAAGAGTTTGATTATGAGAACACACTTTTGGTGATAACCACTGAAGGAGAATGTAGTAGTAGTAGAGTTTCAAACAGCTGCAATCCGTTACACTAGGCTAGTAACAAATGATTTTAATGGTTACATATATGTTGTAATCGATAACATGCAGAAGAAAATGCCATGGTAACTACGAAAGAGGCAGTACAATGCAATTATAAATGGTATTTGGACTTCGTATGTTTAATGTATATGATGGGAAGGAAAGATTAGTTTGTTACAACCAAATGTGTCGTGAATAACAAGGTTAAGTTTGCGGATGATACAACTATATCAGCGGAAGAGATCAGTGATATATCGATCAAGAGAAGGGATGATGGACATTATTTGATAAAAGATGTATTGTATATCCTATGAATCAAGTGTAATCTTATAAGTATTGGACAATTGTTTGAGAAGGATTACAAGATTCATATGGAGAACAAGACGTTAGACATATTGGACAAAAATCGAGCTTTGATCAGAAAGGCTCCTATGGCTCTCAATATAACTTTCAAAGTTGAGTTAGAGGTTATGAAGCTTAGCTGTCTTGCTACAATGGCTAGTCGAGAAGAGTGGATATGACATTATAGGTTTGGGCATCTTAATTTATGAGATCTCAATGCCTTCCAAAACAATGAAATAATGACAGAGTTGCCATTGATAAATATATCGACTAAAATTTGTGAAGAATATGTGTGATTGAAGCAACATAAGGGGAAATTAAGAAAGGATATCAGTTGTAAAACTAAGTGTCACCTTGAGGTGATGTATTCAAATATGTGTGGACCGATGCAATTTGATTCCATTAATGGTAGTAGATATTTTGTCACATTCATTGATGATCATAGTAGAAAACTATAGACGTTCTAATCAAGAGAAAGGATGGGGTACTTTAAATGTTTAAGAAGTTGAAGTTCACAGTTAAAATGCAAAGCGGTCACAAACTCAAAGTTCTCAAAATGGATAGTAGAGGAGAATATGTTTCAAATGACTTTGGGAGGTTTATTATCAAGAGGGCATAATATATGATGTAGTACCACCTTATACACCAAAATAAAATGATGTTTCCGAAAGAAATAATTAATCAATTATGAACATGGTGAGAAGCATGTTTAAAGGGAAGAACATGCCGAAAGAATTACGGGGAGAAGTGGTGTCCACGACTATATATTTTTTGAAAAGGTGTCCAACCAAGAAGCTAGAAAATATCACACCAGAAGAATCTTGGTCTGGATTGAAATCGAACATGAGTCGCTTGAGATTGTTTGGTTTAGTGGTGTATCAACATGTTCCGGATAAATTTAGAAAGAAGCTAGATGACAAGGGAGAGCATATGATTCTCGTAGGGTATCACTCTACTGGTGGTTACAACTTACAAGTTATATGATGCAACAAATAGAAGAACCTTGATCAACAAAAACATATTTTTTTACTAAATCAAGCAAGTGAAGTAGCCTATAAAAGTTATAGACAAGTTGTAAAAGGTTACATCATTTAAAAATTTGTTCTTGTAATGTCGGAAAGTACATAATCACCCCTTGTTGAAGCTCGGGCGAAAGATAATATGAGGAGATCAACAATATGAAGAGGTTTTCCTGCAAGACTCTAAGATTGTGAGTTGTTCCAAGATAACAAAATAAATTATGATGGTGATTTCGTTTATTTTGCACTTATAGATGAATCTGAACCCGTTAAAATGGAGGAGGCTTTGAGTAATCCAAAATGGAGTTTTTCTATGAAGGAGGGGATGGAATTGATTGAGAAGAACATGACTTGGGAGCTAGTTGATTTGCCTAAAGGTAGAATAAAATTGTAATGGAGATATTGTGAAGCATAAATCTAGGTTGGTAGCTACAAGATTTTTACAAAAGGAGTGAATAGACTTTGAGGAAGTATTCAGACAAGTAGCAAAGATGGAAACCATCTGATTGGTTGTTGGGATTGAAAACAACACCAATTAGTCCATTTTACCAAATGGATGTAAAACTCGTATTTTTGAAAGGACTGTTGGAAGAGTAGATTTATGTAGAACAGCCCTGGGTTTTGTTGTGAAAAACCAAGAGTCAAATTTCTATAGATTGAAGAAGGCATTCTATGATTTTAAATAAGCTACAAGAGCTTTGAACAAGATGATATATGGTTTCTTAAAATAGACAGGCTTCAAGAAATGTGTGTTCGAACATGGAGTGTGTAATACAGTGAGAGAACTGACTTGGGATGTTTTGCGTTTGATCGCAAATGTTGCAGTTAGCAAGAGTCACCACCGACTTTTCTTTTATCCAAAAGGAAAGGCTGAAAAGAACGGGAAAGACCTTTGAGATTATTTCTTGAGTTCGGGGGGTATATTATGAAAAGGGAAGGTGTTAAAACTCTTTTCATCCATAGTTATCGATGGGCTCTTAGTTGCTTGCTAGATAACTTGCTTTTGTCCTTTGTTTGAAAATGTGCTTTGTGGTGGTTTTTGAAAGTATTTTGAAAAGGTTCCTTCGTTTAGGCAAACTTTATAATGATTCTCGTTTCGGAAAAAAATGTATACAAAGTGTTGGACTTTTTGAAAATATTTCACGTTTTGAAAGTGTTTGGCGTGTGTTTGTTTTTTGAAAGTGATCAAGGAGGTTTGTTTTGAAAATGAGAAAGCATTGTGTGATGATCATCCAACTAACCACTAATCACTAATCACTAATAATTAATAAGTGATCATCCAACTAACCACTAATCACTGATAATTGATTTTACCTTTTGTTTTTACTTTATGCCCTTTATTTTTTATTCTTTATGCACCATTTACTTTTAAGCATTTACATTTCATGCTATCTTCATCTTTTCTCACTTGAGCCTTTTTTTCTTCTTCTAAGACACCTAATAATCAACATAAACCATAAAAAAAATTAATGGTACTTAGACTATTTGGTTACTATCCTTGGCATCATGGAGTATTTGAATTTTTGGACTTAGGATTAGAAGCCTTGGCCTATGATGAAGACCTTGTGACTTTAATTGATAGTTTGTCTGGAGTTCTTGAGGTTTACCTCAAGACATTGGGTTGTTTGTTTGTTTTGTGTGCAGGTTATTGTGATTACATTCTTTGTTTGTAATCTGGAATTCACCCGTATGCAGCCGTTACTCTGCATAATTTTTTTTGAAGACCTAATACACTTGGAGTTTGGTTCTCACAAGAGGTCTAGTATCTTTGCTTGCTTGGCTTCAATCCAAAGAATGGGAATTCTATCTTGGCTCATAATGTCAAGTATTGGCTTTTTGTTGGTTAGATGGTTCTTATCCCTAGCTTTTACCTTATGCTTTAGGATAGTCTCTTCTTCTCCTCCCATCTTCTTCAATTTCAAAAATCTTCTCCCTCCTTTTGGAAACTCTTCTTCCTTTTAAACTTGAACCACTTTCATAATAAACTTGTACTTAGGTCCATGCATTTTCAAAAACCTTTTCACAAATAAACTTCAATCAACATTAATAATACCTTAACATTTTTTGTGAGAAGACTAAAAATCAATCAATCTCATTCAAACCATTTTGCCATCTTAGCTTTCATCTTAAAATTTTCTAAAAAGATTAGACTCTTGTCAATCCTTGTAGTGATGCAAACAACTATACTTCTACAATATGTAGTAAAGAGGGATATTTTCCACTTGGGTGTTGAGTGAGGCATTGTTGATTTTAAAAATCTAAGCCATATTCCTCCACTTTGAGATGATGCAAATTCTTCTTTCTCATGATTGTGGGTAGTAAGCATGTTTTCCACACGGACAATGACGATGATGTCTTATCTCATAAACTTAACCAACACACTTGTGTTTTAAAATTTTTTAAAGAGGAACTACGTGTACCCTGATCCCCTATTGCACGGAAGGTGGTACGTAGGCACTAAAGGTTCGCAACCGCGGCGGGTGCAAAAATCATTAAAAAAAATATATATTTATTTTTTCACCTCTACCATCTATTTTTATACAACATTTTTTATAGCCAAAATATACAGATTTTACAAAGAGGTTCCAGCGGAGTACCATAGATGTTTAGGGTGCTAATACCTTCCCTTTGCATAACCAACCCCCTTACCTTGAATCTTCCCCCCCTCTGTTTTGGGTTACTCACTCTTTTCCCATTCCTTTGGAAATAATAAAGCGCGGTGGAGATTTTTATTTTGATCTATATAAGTCTGGTCAATCCAATGGCTTAGTCTTAAACATTTCTACCGCTACAGAAAAATGGTGACTTCACTGGGGAAAGATTGACCTCTTGCTGGTCCATCCCTAAGTGGGTTGAGCCTATCTTTGTTTATATATGTGTATATTCTATTGTTGTTTATGTGTTATATGTTGTATATATGTTTGCCTAGATTTTCCTAGTTTTCAGGGTGCTTGGTGATTACTTATAAGTCCTATACCCGGACTTGGGCAAACTTTAAGATAGGACGGGCTGTATAGTCATGTTAACTTTGAGGGAATAATCCCAAAAAAGGAAGTATGAGATCCCCCACTCAGTGGAGGCCCCTTTGACTGTAGTGTCGTTTACCGAGTAATCCGGAAGACAAGCTGCTTTCGACCTGGGAGCCTTCTAAAGCTGAGGACCATAGAATACCTAACCCATCTTGGCCTTTTAGGTGTAGTGCGGAAGCTATAACGGAGTAATTCTAAAATAGTTGTCACGCGATGCTACGCTCAGACGAGTTTTTCTTGAGAATATTACTTTTATCGAGTTAATCGGGAAGTTGGTAATATCCGAAGGAAGGATGTAGACTCTGGGAACCTCTAGAACCTTGTTCAACAGGTGATAACTTTTATACCATACCTTAAGGGTAGTACCTTCGACCTCATGCTCGCGACGTTGAACCTATGAACCCTATATGTGTGATCTTGTATGTGATTGTTGCATCATGCATCCATGCACTCATGAGTATCTTTTGAAGAAATATTATTTCAAGGGATTTAAAAGTTGACCATTTGTGAATGTCTCAGGTAACTATGGATTCTGGAAAAAAGAAAGACCGGAAAATACAGTTTCAGAGATCCCAAGATAGATGAGTTGATCGGTCTAATTCCCGAGATCGAGTGTCCAACAGAATTTTGGAAGAAGTATGGATCCATAATTCATATCATGAAGCTTAGGATGAAGGAGGGTTTCCTCTCGACCTTGGTCCAGTTCTATGATCTGATGTATCATTGCTTTTTTTTCCCAAATATCAGTTGATGCCTACACTGGAGGAGTATTCTTATCTATTGGATTTACCTGTTACTGATCGTGTTCCTTTTACTGGTTTGGAGGGTGAGCCAAAACCATATGAGATTGATACTTTGATTCATCTGGGGAAGTCTGAGGTGGAAGATCATATGACTATTAAAGGAGGAATTAGAGGATTACCAGCTCAGTTCTTATTGGAGAAAGCTCGTTACTTTTCCAGGATGAAGAGTACATTCGCTTTTGAGGCCATCTTTGCTCTACTTGCTTACGGGTGGTTCTTATTTCCTAATGTGGACAGGTTTGTTGACATTAACACTGTCAGGATCTTCATGATTGGAAACCCAATTCCTACATTGCTGGGAGATGCTTATTACTCTATTCATCTTTGGAATTCTTACCATGGGGGGATAATTGTATTTTTCACGCCTCTGTTGTACCGGTGGTTTGTCTCTCATATGCCTCAGTCTGATGCTTTTTGGGATATCAAGAAGGAACCCCGTTGGGATCCTAAGATCATGGCACTCACTCACTCGGATATTGATTATATCATCGAGCTTACCAGGATATAGAGATTGTTGACAGTTGTGGTAGTTTTCCCAACGTACCTCTTCTCGGTACAAAGGGAGGAATCAACTATAACCCTGTTCTTGCACGACGACAGCTCGGACAAACCAAATAGTATTCATTTGAGTAGTTTCTTTCTAAAGGAAGGAGAAGACCATAGGGAAGCTAAGGAGCATATTGCGAAGGCCTGGAGTCACATTCATAAGAAGAGTAGGAAAGACTTGGGACCTAGGGGTGTTGTTTCTTTGGAGCCATATCTTCAGTGGATCCAAACGAGAGCTATTCAGTTGAAGATGTCGTATTCCCGGGAAACACCTATGCTTAATTTATTCTTGAAGACCACTCCCCCCTTATTGGATGATCTAGAAGAGCTGCAGCTTGCTTTGGTCAGGATGCAACAGGAAAAGGATGCTTGGAAGAATAAGTGCCAAACGTTAGAGATTTCCTATAGGGCAGACTTGAAGGAGAAAGATGACTTGATTGATATCCTTGAGAGATGGGCTGTAGAGACCATGGAGATGCAAGGGGATTTATTTTCTCCTAAGCATCAGTCAGATGTTATTTGCTCACTCCCTGATTCAGGTGATTGGAAGGAGGTCGCCACTAGATATGCGGAAAAAAACTAGAGGATGAAGTCTCAGATTTCCAGGCTCATAGGGAAGCGTCAGCGTGTGAAGTGGTCTCCATCAGCTTCGCTTTTCAGGGTTTTAAATTTTATTTTTATCTTGTACTTGGGATAATTAGATCTTGTAATCCATTTTGAAGTTATTATAATAAAAATTTTCAGTATTTTCAAATGCGTTATTACTTTGATATTTGCAATATGTCCATAAATTTTAAATCCCTTGAAATATTAAAATCATGTGCATTGCATATCATGCATCACATTGCACTTATTTCTTGCATTTTTTATGCATATCCAGGTGTCTTACCAAGCTTCTTTACTTAGTTCAACAAGTTGACTCATCACTACAACACTCGGGCTAATTTCAGAAGGAAGATGGATAACTTAGAATAAGAGAATCACGAGCTACATGAGTAGGTTTTTGTTTTGAAGGCCGGCATGGCCAATCTTACTGCTCCGATGGAATCTCTGGTGGCTTCTCAGAATCAGCCATCGAGTGTTCAACCTCAACCAACAAGGTCTACTGCTGAAGTTCTAACTGTTCCTACGTCTACTACTCTAGTTGTTGCTCAAAATCGCATGCCTCAAGGTTACCCATGGGGAATGCCATAGAATTTTGTGCCTGATGGTTTCAACCTTGGTCCTCAAGATACTCCAATTGTTCAGACTATTGTTACTCCTGAACCTCCTATGGTGCATGTTCTTGCTGCACCGTCTTCGGTGAATATGGTTCCATTTGTTAACGATGATGTGTGTCGTCCTTTCCCTCCACCAAGTGAAGACTTGGGTCTTTATGACATAATGGATGATTTCCAGGAGCAGTTTGACAAGATGCAGAGAGAGATGAAGGCCCTCAGGGGAAAAGAGTTATTTGGGCAAAACGTGAATGAATTATGCTTGGTCCCGAATGTCAAGATACCTACGAAGTTTAAATTCCAGGATTTTGAGAAATACAAGGGAAACACTTTCCCTTGTGCCCATCTGGTGATGTATGTAAGGAGAATGTCTACCCATATTGATGATCAGCGTCTGCTGATTCACTTTTTTCAGGATAGTTTGACCGGTGCTGCGCTAAAGTGGTATATAAGTTTGGACACTGTCAACATCCATACTTTCAATGACTTTAGAGAAGCGTTCATCAAACAATAGAAGTACAACATGGACACGGTGCCTAACCGTGATCAACTCAGGGCAATGGTTCAGAAAGACAGGGAATCATTCAAAGAATATGCACAGAGATGGCGTGAGGTGGCCGCTCAAGTGATTCCTCCCATGGAAGAGAAGGATATGACTAAGATTTTATTGAAAACTCTGGGTGCTTTCTACTAAGAGAGGATGGTAGCAAGTGCGCCAAGTGACTTTACTGTAATGGTAGGAATGGGTATCCGCTTAGAAGAGGCTGTAAGAGAGGGCCGTTTAACGAAAAGTGGAGGATCTAGAGGTGTGAAGAAGCCATCTTATGGGTTTACCAAGAAGAAGGAAGGGGATGCAAATGTTGTCCTGCAATAGAGGAGGATTAACACTCCTACAAGGAATTCTCAGCGTCATCAGCAAGTCGCCTCAGTTACTCCAGTTGTGGGTATAGCTCTAACCACCGTTGCTTATCAGAGACTATCCCAGCAGGGGAATCAAGGATACAATCAGAAAAGGGAGAGTTATGACCCTATTCCTATGAGCTATACGGAATTACTACCGGCATTGATTCAGAAGAAGTTGGTTCAGACCCGACCACCGCCCACTGTACCATCACCATTGCCTTTGTATTACAAGGCTGACCAAACATGTGCTTTTCATCAGGGAGCACCAGGGCATAATATTGAGAATTTTTATCCTTTGAAGACTGAAGTACAAAAATTGGTGAAGTATGGAATTCTATCTTTCAAGTATGTGGGCCCCAATGTGAAAGACAATCCTCTACCCAAGCATGGAGAAGTAAATGTTGTGAATATGGTGGCCGGTTGTCCAGGCGACTTCTGGATATTTGACATTCAACTAGTTAGAGGAGATTTGGTGAAAATGCATGCAGACCTTTGTGAATTTAGCTACTATACGCATGATCATGCCGGTTGTGCTATCTACAATACGAACATACAGGGTTGCGACAAGATAAAGGCCGATTTGCAAGAGATGATGGATGAGAGCCTCATCCACATAATCAGGCCTAGGGCAGAGTATGAAGAGGAGGTGAATATGGTTTCTGGATGTCCTGGATAGTTCAGAATCTTTGATGCAGAACATATGAATGAGGATCTTGTACAACTGCATGCTACTTTCTGCCACTTGGCTGGTCAGGTGGAACACCAGTATGGATCTTGCCGAATTTGCTGTTGGGACTCCCGAGGATGTTCTATTGTGAGGAAAGGTGTTCCATTGTTGTTGGACAATGGAACCATCAAGATTATAGGTTAAAGGGATGATTACCATGAAGTTGATATGGTTGAGGTTTGTTTGGATGAAGACGAGTCAGATGTAGAGTATGCCTCCATAGATGAGTATTTCTCCTCAGATGAGGATTTGTTTTCCAGAAATGACTCAATAATGACTGATTGTGTTGAGGAAGGGGTAAACGTCATTGTACCTTGTTTTGGTGCACCCGCCCATTTTGAAGTTGAATTTTATAGCAAGCCAGTTATTACCCCATTGGTGATTAGTTTGCCGGGTCCTGTTCCCTGCAAGACAGATAAGGTTATACCCTACAAATACAATGCAATAATCTTAGAGGATGGAGTGGAAGTTCCCATATAGCCAATGTCTGATGTTGGAAATATTGCTGAAAATAGTAGAGTGACCCTTAGCGGTCGTGTGTTTGCACTAGTTGTTCGAGGAGATGTTAGTGCTGGAAAGAAAATTGCTGAGAACGTTGAACCCAAGAAGGCTACGGGTGAATCTTGTGGAGCTACATTAGAGAAAGAAGTGGGTGATATTTTGAAGATAATCAAGATGAGCGACTACAGAATTGTAGATCAGCTACTACAGACTCCTTCAAAAATATCTATCTTGGCTTTATTAATGAACTCATTTGCTCACAGAGAATCCTTGATGAGAGTATTGGACCAAGCATTTATGGAGAGTGATATGCCAGTAGACCAATTCAACAGCGTAATAGTGAACATTAAGTCATGTAATAACTTGAGTTTCTGCGATGATGAATTGCTAGATGAAGGAAGGAATCACAACCTGGCCCTCCACATCTCTATGAATTGCAAGAATGATTCATTATCCAATGTGTTGATTGATAATGGATCCGCTTTGAACATTATACCGAGGAGAACTCTTATGAAGTTGAAATATCAAGGAAAGCCTATACGCCCGAGTGGCATCATTGTGAAAGCGTTTGATGGATCAAGGAAATCTGTTATTGGTGAAGTGGACTTGCCTATTCATATAGGACCACATTTGTTTCAGATAACTTTCCAGGTTATGGACATTGTACCCGCTTATAGCTGCTTGTTGGGACGGTCGTGGATTCATGAGGCAGGGGCTGTCACTTCAACTTTACACCAAAAACTGAAATTTGTACATGAAGGGAAAGTAGTGATCATAAATGGTGAACATGCATTATTGATATCTCATTTGTCCTCTTTTAGCATTGTGGAGGTGGATGAAGTTGCTGTTGGGACTCAGTTCCAAGCTTTATCTATTGACAACATAAGAGGAAATGAGAGTTCCATGGTTTTGCTTAAGGAAGCGCAACAGGTTGTGCGTAAGGGTCATAGTGAAGTATGGGGACAGATTGTGGATCCACCTGTAAACAAGAACAGAATCAGATTAGGGTTCTCTTTGAAGAATGATAAAGGTAAGAGCATTAAGCCGAAGTTTGCCGCAGGCTAGTATCAAGACATTTTCCGTAGCGGGGGTTATTTTCATCCGACTGTTTCTGAGATTAATGCCATTGTGGAAGATGAAGCAGAGCAGGAAATGCCAAATTACGTGACGCACGGAGTTAGGGTTCAGAAATGGATCACCATTGATGTTCCCTCTTGCATACATGTTTCAAAGTAATTTGATTTTTTAAATATTTTTTAAAAGCATTCACTTTGCCCAAGGTGTGAGTATTAATGTTGTAGGGCTTATCTGTTTGCTGTGAGTTTTGAAATCAATAATAAAAGTTGTCTTTGTTTCCCAAATTGTGTCTTTATTTTCTGCTTTTTCTTGGAAAATGGTAATCAGAAAAAACCTTTACAAATAAATAATAACTGAAATACAATCTGCATGATCACTTGTTATATATGTCAGTTTCTAAATGAAATACTAAATCATATGTGCAGATTAATAAAAAAACCGTTGAACATAATGACCCTGCACCCTCTCCCAACTTTGAATGTCCTGTGTATGGGACCAAAGAAGAAGACTATGATGAGATTCTAGAAGAGGTCTCACAGTTGCTTAGGCGTGAGGAAAATGCCATTCAGCCATATAAAGAGCCATTGGATGTAATCAATTTGGGTTCAGAAGAAGATCCGAAAGAGGTCAAGATCGGAGCATTGCTACATCCTGATGTGAAGAGCAGTTGATTGAGTTGTTGAAAGAGTATGTGGATATTTTTTCTTGGTCTTATCAAGATATTCCTGGCCTAAATACATATAGTGTAGAGCACCGTTTACCTTTGAAGCCAGAATGTCCGCCAATCAAACAGAAGTTAAGAAGAACTCACCCAGATATGGCAGTGAAGATCAAAGAGAAGGTTCTAAAGTAGATTAATATTGGTTTTCTTGTGACGTCAGTGTATCCACAATGGATCTCCAATATTGTCCCAGTTCCAAAAAATAACGGAAAAGCCCGCATGTGCGTAGATTACAGAGATCTAAATAAAGCAAGTCCAAAAGATGATTTTACATTGCCGCACATTGATATGTTAATGGATAGCACATCAAAATTCAAAGTTTTCTCGTTCATGGATGGATTTTCCGCTTATAATAAAATAAGAATGGCTCTAGAGGACATGGAAAAAACAACGTTCATCACACCCAGGGGAACATTTTGTTACAGAGTCATGCCCTTCAGGTTGAAGAACGCTGGTGCAACGTACCAGAGGGATATGACAACCCTATTCCATGATATGATGCACAAGGAGATCGAAGTATATGTTGATGACATGATTACTAAATCCCAGACGGAAGAAGGGCATGTAGAAGATTTGTTGAAGTTCTTTCAGCGTTTGAGGAAGTATCGTCTCCGCTTGAATCTAAATAAATGTACCTTCGGTGTTCGGTCAGGGAAATTGTTGGGTTACATTGTTAGCTATAAAGGAATTGAAGTTGACCTTGATAAAGTCAAATCAATTCAAGAGATGCCATCGCTAAGAAATGAAAAGCAAGTCAGAGGGTTCCTCGGGAGTTTGAATTATATTTCCAGATTCATTTCCCACATGACTGCAACATGTGAACCGATCTTTAAGTTGTTAAACAAAGATCAAGGTTGTGTGTGGATGGATGACTGCCAATGTGCATTTTAAAGTATTAAAGAATATCTACTTGAACCTCCTATCTTGCTCCCTCCTGTCGAAGTAAGACCATTGATTATGTATCTGACAGTGTTTGATAATTCCATGGGCTGTATTCTTGGACAACAAGATGAAACAGGGAAGAAAGAGTATGCCATTTATTATCTCAGTAAAAAGTTTACTGATTGTGAGTCACAGTATTCCATGCTGGAAAAGACATGTTATACTCTGGCCTGGGCGGAAAAACGTTTGCGGCAATATATGTTGAATCACACCACCTGGTTGATCTCCAAGATGGATCCAATCAAGTACATTTTTAAAAAGCCTGCTCTGACTGGGAGAATTTCCCACTGGAAGATGTTGTTATCTGAATATGACATCCAATACCGCACTCAAAAATATATTAAAAGAAGCATGTTGGCAGATTATCTTGCTCACCAACCAGTGGAGGATCATCAGTGTGTGGAGTATGAATTCCCCGATGAGGATGTGATGTTCCTGAAAGTGAAAGATTATGATGAACCATTACCCAAGGAAGGTCCTGACCCTGAATCTCGTTAGAGTATGATATTTGATGGAGCTGTGAAGGCTTACGGTAAAGGAATTGGTGCCGTGATTGTCACTCCACGTGGATCACACATTCCTTTTATTGCGATGTTAACATTTGATTGCACTAATAATATGGCAGAATATGAGGCTTCCATCATGGATCTCGAGGAAGCCATTGATCTCAGAGTTAAAATTCTTTATGTGTACGGTGATTAAACTTTGGTAATAAATCATATTAAAGGAGAATGGGATACTTGTCACCCCGTCTTAATCCCTTACAAAGATTATGCTAGAAGATTGTTACCCTTATTTAACAAAGTTGAGTTCCATCATATTCCAAGAGATGAAAATCAAATGGCGGATGCTCTGGAAACTCTGGCTTCTATGTATCAAGTGAATACTTGGAATGATATACCTTGAATTATGGTTCGGAGGCTAGATAGGCCCGCTCATGTGTTTACAACAGAAGAGGTAGCAGATGATAAACCTTGGTATTATGATATCAAGGATTTTCTCCAGACTCAGGAATACCTGATTGCTGCTTCGAAGGAGGATAGAAAGACATTGAGAAGATTGGCTGGCAGTTTCTTCCTCAGTGAAAATGTGTTGTATAAGAGAAATTATGACATGGTCTTGCTCAGATGCGTGGATAGACACGAAGCAGACATGTTGATGCATGAGATTCATGAAGGTTCATTTGGCAGACATGCCAATGGACATTCGATGGCTAAAAAGATGCTAAGAGCAGGATACTATTGGCTGACAATGGAATCTGATTGTTACAAATTCGCAAATAAGTGTCATAAATTCCAGATTTATGTGGACAAAGTTCATGTGCCTATGACACTTCTCAATGTGATTTCCTCCCCGTGGCCTTTCTCTATGTAGGGTATTGACATGATTGGGATGATAGAATCCAAAGCTTCGAATGGACACTGTTTCATCTTGGTAGCAATTGATTACTTCACCAACTGGGTGGAGGCTGCTTTGTATGCTAATGTCACCAAGCCGGTGGTTGTGCGCTTCATTAAGAATAATCTTGTATGTCGGTATGGTGTGCCAAACAGGATTATCACCGAAAATGGCTCGAATCTGAACAACAAAATGATGACAGAACTGTGTGAAGAATTCAAGATTGTCCATCACAACTCATCTTCGTACATGCCAAAGATGAATGGGGTTGTTGAAGCTGCTAATAAGAATATCAAGAAGATTATCCAGAAGATGGTTGTTACTTATAAAGATTAGCATGAAATGCTCCCGTTTTCTTTGCATGTATATCGAACATATGTCCGCACCTCAACAGGAGCAACCCCATTCTCCCTTGTGTATGGAATGCAAGCAGTACTCCCATTGAGGCCGAGATTCCCTCTTTGCGTGTGATAATGGAAACCAAGTTGATAGAGGCTGAATGGGTCCAAAACCAGTTTGATCAATTGAATTTGATCGAAAAGAAGAGAATGACAACTTTGTGTCATGGACAATTATATCAGAAGAGAATGAATAAATCTTTTGATAAAAAGGTCAATCCTCATGAATTCAGAGAAGGCGACCTCGTGCTCAGGAAGATCATGTCTTTTAACGCTGATTCTAGGGGCAAGTGGACTCCCAATTTTGAAGGCCCATATGTTTTCAAGAAAGCCTTCTTTGGCGGTGAATTAATTCTTAAAACTATGGATGGCGAGGATTTCCCACGTCCCATGAATGTTGATGTAAAACCCGAAAGGGCGACTTAGGCAAAAATGAGCGTCTCGGTAGGCCGAAAACCCGGAAGGGCGGTATAGGCGAAAATTAGAGACATAAACAGAATAAAATTTCCCGCTAAGTTGAAAACCCGCAAGGGAAGCTTAGGAAAAATTTATGGACTTTCTTGGCAAGTAACTACATCAGACAAGACTTGATTATTAGAGCAACAATCTTCTCGGACCCTCATCATACTTCAACAGAAGTTGCCGCTCAGGATTTCAAAAGTTGTTAGAGGGGATAGTGGTCATTGTTTCTCAATTTATCTTTTCCATTATATATTACCATTTTCCAAACTTTGTAATTATCCATGGAGTCTCGCCATTCGCAGACTGCCATTCTATTAATGAAATTTGAGCTTTTACCCAATTCTTTGCATTTCTTATTTTTATTTAGCTTGCAAAGACTCCATTTATTATTGATAATAACTTTCAAACCAAAAAAGGTTGAATAACAAAATTGGTTTTCAAAGAATTTACAATTTGTTTTTACTTTAAAATTTGCGACACAAGAGAAACAACAAAAGTGGTGATCCCAGGAATGGACGAACTCCAGTTGCTTCATGGAGAAGTTTTGATCAAGATGTTTCATCATATAGGGTTTGCAACTCTAGTATCCCCGGTCAAGTTTTGGTTCATTTCTCCTCTTTTCTGAGTTTGCATGATATGAAGATTCAATCCAAGATTTCTCCAGTGAAGATTTCATTTGTTTAATTTAGGTTCTTTCTTCCCAGAGAAGTTGGTACAGTAATCACTCTCGAAGAACACATGCCTCTGTTTTCCCCAGTGAAGAATGTATATTGATTTTTCCCTTTGTGAATGTGGTGTTGACCTCCCCAATGAAGTCGA
Source organism: Vicia faba (assembly GCA_948472305.1). Classification (NCBI taxonomy): domain Eukaryota; kingdom Viridiplantae; phylum Streptophyta; class Magnoliopsida; order Fabales; family Fabaceae; genus Vicia; species Vicia faba. The sequence continues at coordinate 967,709,374 of OX451740.1, forward strand.
CACTAATTCCCCGGTGAATGTTTTGATGATTTGATGTCCGTCTTCCCTACTTGAAATTGATTTTTCAAATCCCCAATAGAAGTGTTACTTTTGAAAACATTTGTTTCCCCGTTGAAGTCTGAGTGTTATTCCCTGGTGAAGTCGGGAGAAGGATGTTATATCCTTGAATCTGTATTATTTTTGTTACTTGGATTTGTTTGCTTCCGGATTACGTTTCTCCCCAGTGAATTTAAACTAGGAAGTATGTTTTGTTTCCTTAGTTGGCGCTTACCTTTTCTTGGATTGTTCACCTTGGATGTGATTTAGCCGAGAGTAAATTGTGCCCGAGTTGATTTTTTTTGCCTGGTTACTCCCGGTGTTATATGTCTGTTTTGTCAGCATATACATGATAACACTCATACATTCATACATACATCATACATAGTTGAATTTAGCAAATCATTGCTCATTCGCATTCATTAATATTTTGTTGACATATTGTCATGTCTTCCATAATTGTGTTGTCCTCCCTCCAATAGAGTGTCAGTCATAAGCAAAAAGTGTGTTCTTTCAAGTTCCCCGTTGAATTATCCCTCATGGAAAATTTCTTGCTTTAGCTTTCCTACGCAGCTCTTTGTTTGGATGATTCAGGTTTTCCTATTGAGTTTATTTCTCAAAGGATGTATTTTGGACGACGGTCTCATTCCAGTTTATTTCTGGTTTGAATATTTGATCCTCAGCAATTTTATTACTTATGATAGCTGCAGACTTAGAGCCTTGGTTTGAGAATGTGCATTTATTTTGCACGAGAAAACTTTCTCTCCTCAACAGAAGTATATTGGCATCTCCCCAAGAAGTCATATTTATTTCCCCAGGAAGTCATATTTCTTTCCCCAGGAAGTCATACTTCATTCCCCAGAAAGTCATTTTTTACAATCCTCCATAAACAGCAAGTATCAGGTCTCTTTATTTGAGAAACCTATACTTCCCCGTAAAAGTCAGCATTACCCTTTTTGCTATCTTCCCTATGAGCAGATAGTTTGCAGTTTGTTGCTAAAATTACTCCAGTGGATGGCAAGTATTTCAATATCGCAGAGACAATTCATTATGAAGTCTTTAAAAGAGGTAGTCTCTTTATTTGAGACAGCTTATGTATTACCCTTTCCAGGCAAAATGTCTTGGTTAAAGAAGAAGTTGAGACCCGTTCTAGATGAAATGCCAGAATTTTAGGGAAAAACTTGTTATCTTTTTGCTACCTTCAGTGAACGTTGGTAGTTCATCGTCAGTGAACGGTGATGCTATGATATATTCTCTTTCTACCTTCAGTTAAAGTTAGTAGGTCACATTCAGTGAAAGTTGGTGATTGTTATCCTTTTGCTACCTTCAGTGAACATTGGAAGTTCATCGTTAGTGAAAGGAGATGCTATGATATATTCTCTTTCTACCTTCAGTGAAAGTTGGTGATTGTTATCTTTTTGCTACCTTTAGTGAACGTTGGTAGTTCATCGTCAGTGAACAACGATGATATGATATATTCTCTTTCTACCTTCAGTGAAAGTTGGTAGGTCACCTTCAGTGAAAGTTGGTGATTGATATCTTTTTTCTACCTTCAGTGAACGTTGGTAGTTCATCGTCAGTGAATGGAGATGCTATGATATATTCTCTTTCTACCTTCAATGAAAGTTGGTAGGTCACCTTAAGTGAAAATTGGTGATTGTTATCTTTTTGCTACCTTCAGTGAACATTGGTAGTTCATCGTCAGTGAACGGTGATGCTATGATATATTCTCTTTCTACCTTCGGTGAAAGTTTGTAGGTCACCTTCAGTGAAATTTGGTTATTGTTATATTTTTTCTACCTTCAGTGAACGTTGGTAGTTCATCATCAGTGAACGGCGATGCTATGATATATTCTCTTTGTACCTTCAGTGAAAGTTGGTAGGTCACCTTCAATGAAAGTTGGTGATTGTTATCTTTTGGCTACCTTCAGTAAACGTTGGTAGTTCATCGTCAGTGAACGGTGATTCTATGATATATTCTCTTTCTACCTTCAGTGAAAGTTGGTAGGTCACCTTCAGTGAATGTTGGTGATTGTTATCTTTTTTCTACCTTCAGTGAATGTTGGTAGTTCATCATCAGTGAACGATGATGATATGATATTTTATCTTCCTTCTACCTTCAGTAAACGTTGGTAGCTCACCTTTAGTGAACATCGGTGTTGTTATTTCTTTTCTCTTACTTCTACCTTTAGTAAGAATTGGTAGCTCACCTTCATTGAACGTCGGTGTTGTTATTTCTCTCCTCTTTCTACTCTCAGCGAACATTGGTAGCTTCGCCTTCAATAGAAGTTGGTGTATCCTTTAACTTTTTTCCATCCTTTAAGTCAGGACTTTTGATCCACCAGTGATTTATTTTCCTGGTTGGGTTTCTCTTTTGTTTCTTTATTTCCTTTGGTACATCCCCAACGGTGTTTTGTGTTTCTTTTATTTTGTTCATATGCATTCATGCTCATAAGCATTTCATGGCATCTTAGGGCCAAAAAATAGTATTTGTTTTATATTTAAGTATCTTCGATCATGTCGACACGAAGATTTCTAACCTTCGTATCTCCGGATATAAGAAACTTAAATAAGGGCAGCTGTTGTACCCCAATTTTTTTCCCTAAGACCCCTTTATCATACCATGTTGATTTAATCACAACAAGATCACATTAGGGCTTTTGGTTTTCTCTCCCTATCTTTAGATTTTCTCTTTGAGGAATCACCAAACACCTTGACTTGTTTTCTTTTGTTATCATCAATATATTGTCTTGATTTTTTTTCCTTTAATTAATAAAATGCAATGTTGGTTTTTCTTGCTTATTACTAATGTAGGTAAAGACAATGAGGCTTAGCAAGTTTCTCCATGGGTTCATGAGTTTATTATCATGCCCTAGTCAATAAAGCTTAAGAATTTCAAACCTCACCATTGGGGTTGTTTTGGAAGATATGGCATGACAAGGTTATTTTGTTTCACCACATTTCAAGATTATCAAATTTGGTTCAAAAAGTACAACGGATTGATTGGAGAAGTTATCATGCTTGGACAAGGCTTTGTTACCATTGGTCACAAATTTATATTTCTCTCAATTATCAAGATATGGAAGTGGTTTTGGTGACTATGACTTCTCATTTTCATCCTCAACAACTTCTATTTACAAATCATTTGTGTTGGTACAAGAAGATTTTTCAAAATTGTCAAAGTTCCTCAAGGAATTTTTCTTGATCTAGGAGCTAGGGTTTTGAACTTCAAAGAAGCATATCTTGCTCCTCTTTTGGTATTTTTGAGTGATTCCAAATACATCCTTCTCTTAAAAGGGTTATCAACAAATAAATTCAAAAGTTCCAAGGATTTTTCATGTGGAAGAAGCTTGATGATGAAGAAAGATTACAAGTCTTCCAGATGAACCCCCAATTTCTCATGTGTGACTTCAAATGATCATAACTTGGTCAACTTTTATCACCTTGAGCCCACTCTTTTTCCATAATTATCTTGAACATGTGAACTTTATGCCTTCGTTTATGTGAAAAATGATAAAATGGATGGAAGATGCCCTAAGGATAAAAAAGATTATAGATCATTTCATGATTTTTTTCCAACTTCAACAATTCATAACTCTCTCAATTTTTGGAGATTTTTAATGGTTCAAGTTTCAAAATGTCATTAAAGAGGTATATTTCATACCATCTTTTTTGGTCAAGAGCAAATTGTAAGTGGAAGGCCATGTTTGGATGCAAAACATTATAGGTCACTTTTGAGGAAAAATTTGAAATATTTCTAAGTATGGAAAGTCAACATTTTTTCCCAACTTTGACTCAATGCAACTTTCATCTCAAGAATCCATTTGATTCCATTATTTTTCCATTGCAAAGCTTGTAACCTCATCTTTCTAAATCATCAAGAATCATGCCTTAAGACCCATTGAGCTGAGAATGCCATGTGATTGAACTTGGTAACTTAGAACTGAAGTTTCTTCATAAGTCAGAATTTTAAATTCATGTTTTGGACTCTAAACATCAAATTAGCACACATTTGTGATCTAAACATGTTTAACCAAGTTTCCAAAGTGGATTAGAGCCTTAAAACACAAGGATTGGATGAGTTTTGATGGAAATCATATCACACTTTGCTCGTACATCAGGTTCACACGATTTCCCTCCAAACTTCATCATTTCACACGCTTAAACATTCCATTTAATTCCCTATAAATAGAGGGTCACCCCCCATTCGTTTCCTCAAGCTTTGAGATCCAAAAACACTATGTCAAAACCTCACACGAGCTTGAAATTTTTGAAATCAGCTTCTGAGATTCCAGCATTTTCCTCCAAAATTCTTTGCACATTCATCTTCCTCAAGCATCATACAAACTATCCAGTACTTAAACCAAGCAAAACGAGCCATAATCCAAGCTACGGAAGTCCAATTTCTGAGCTTCTTTCTTGAACTTCGAAAAGGTAGAGTTCTCCATCATTTGGATCCAAATAAAGAACTAACTTGTTCTACTCCTTCTCCTGATTCTATTGCTTCTTACAAATTTTAAATCCATTGAGAATTGAGAGAGAAATCTCAAATTGAAGGTGCTCGCTATTTTCTGGGTTTTTGATTCATATCTCTTTGTATACTTTATATAAATTTGGCGCGATGGTGGTGTTAGGATCGTCTTGAAGAGACGAATCCAATGATACTAGTATGGGATCCTAATTTTACCATTTGAAGGATCTCACAAAATCTCCATTACAGGGTGGCTGGAGGTTGAAGATGATGACATGTCTCGTCTCAGCCAATGATAGCGTGTCAATCATTTTAATTTCATTGGTTGCCTTTTTTCTGATTCCCTGTGCATCCTACTAAGGTCCATATCAAGCACAACACGTCTGGTCTATTGGATTAGCTTACTAACGCGTTTTGACTATGATCTGGTGGCCCATATCTTTTTGGTTTTATTTTATTTTCTGATTTTTATATTTTAAATGATTTAATTTTCAAAAATTCATAACTCTTTTATTTTTTATCCAAAAATTATGAAAAAATTCACAAAAATACTTTGAATTATGTCTGATCTCATGTCTATTTTTTCACATTTTTATTTTGATATTTGATATTTTTTTATATTTTTTGCATTATTTGCTTCCTTTTAATTACTTTAAAAATGCTTTCTGACATTTTTTAATTCTGAAAAATTTCCTAAATATCATTTTGCATAATTCTGACTTCTTGAAAATTTTATAGAATTTTATATTGATGTTTAGAATTTTTTACCTATTTTCTTTTTGTTTGAACAATTTTAATTAGTTTTAAAATAGTTTCTAACTTTTAAAAATTGCCAAAAAATTTAAAAAAATATTTGAGTCCTTTTCTGATTTTTCTATGGCCTTACTTAATTTTTCTTGATTAATTTGAATATAGTTTATATTTTTATTTCTTATTTCTATTTTAAAAGATTTTTAAAACCTTTTTTAATGTATATATTAAATACAATATTACTTTGTGATTATTTTCTGGCTGAACTTGGGTTGAGTTTTGATCATGAACTTTATTAACATCATTGGATCCATGGTGTTGAGTCTAACTCCACAAAAATGGATGAATGATTTTAATAATAGTTTGATTAAAATTTAATTCAAATGTGGTTTGTATATTCTTCCCCACCCCTCTCCATCTCATCCCTTTCTTATTGCACTAAGTGTTATTGGAGCATGATCTCTATATCATGTCTCAAAACAAATGGTGCATAGATTGCTATTGACCGGCCTCAAAATAGGTGCGACTTCTATATAAGTCCACTTACGATTGCTTAACATAGCGCTAAATTTTGTCCCGATTCGAATAAATGGTCATTCATGGCCCAAACCTATATTTGTAAGCCCAAGTATGTTAATTTGATCCCTTTGATCCAATAACCTTGAGATTCATTTTGTGGAGGCTTTGGTTCTACCAATCCTCTGATGGATCTACAACACTTTTGGTCAATGCGAATCACTTAAACATTGTTGATCAGTAAATGGTACTTTTAAGGATTCCAAATGGATGATATACTTGACAAAAAGCAAATGCAACTTGTTGTGTGAAGGCTTTGGTTCTACCAATCCTTTAATGAGTTCCAAATGCAAGTTGCAAGATGATCATCCAACTAACCACTAATCACTAATAATTAATTTTACCTTTTGTTTTTACTTTACGCCCTTTATTTTTTATGCTTTATGCACCATTTACTTTTAAGCATTTACATTTCATGTTATCTTCATCTTTGCTCACTTGAGCCTTTTTTCTTCTTCTAAGACACCTAATAATCAACATAAACCATAAAAAAATTTAATGGTACTTGGATTATTTGGTTACTATCCTTGGCATCAAGCTGTATTTGAATTTTTGGACTTAGGATTAAAAGCGTTGGCCTATGATGAAGACCTTGTGACTTTAATTGATAGTTTGTTTGGAGTTCTTGAGGTTTACCTCAAGACATTGGGTTGTTTGTTTGTTTTGTGTGTAGGTTATTGTGATTACATTCTTTGTTTGTAATCTGGAATTCACCCGTATGCAGTCGTTACTCTGCCTAATTTTTTTGAAGACCTAATACACTTGAAGTTTGGTTCTCACAAGAGGTCTAGTATATTTGCTTGCTTGGCTTCAATCTAAAGAATGGGAATTATATCTTGGCTCATAATGTCAAGTATTGGCTTTTTGTTGGTTAGATGGTTCTTATTCCTAGCTTTTACCTTATGCTTTAGGATAGTCTCTTCTTCTCCTCCCATCTTCTTCAATTTCAAAAATCTTCTCCCTCCTTTTGGAAAGTCTTCTTGCTTTTAAACTTGAACCACTTTCATAATAAACTTGGACTTAGGTCCATGCATTTTCAAAAACTTTTTCACAAATAAACTTCAATCAACATTAATAATACCTTAACATTTTTTGTGAGAAGACTAAAAATCAATCAATCTCATTCAAACCATTTTTCCATCTTAGCTTTCATCTTAAACTTTTTTCAAAAGATTAGACTCTTGTCAATCCTTGTAGTGATGCAAACAACTATACTTCTACAATATGTAGTAAAGAGGGATATTTTCCACTTGGGTGTTGAGTGAGGCATTGTTGATTTTAAAAATCCAAGCCATATCCTTCACTTTGAGATGATGCAAATTCTTCTTTCTCATGATTGTGGGTAGTAAGTATGTTTTCCACATGGACAATGACGATGATGTCTTATCTCATAAAATTAATCAACACACATGTGTTTTAAAATTTTTTAAAGAGGAACTACGTGTACACTGATCCCCTATTGCACGCAAGGTGGTACATAGGCACTAAAGGTTCGTAACTGCGGCGAGTGCAAAAATCATTAAAAAAAATTATTTATTTTCTCACCTCCACCATCTATTTTTATACAACATTTTTTATAGCCAAAATATACAAATTTTACAAAGAGGTTTCTGCGGAGTACCGGAGATGTTTAGGGTGCTAATACCTTCCCCTTTGCATAACAAACCCCCTTATCTTGAATCTTTCCCCCCTCTTTTTTGGTTTACTCGCTCTTTTTCCATTCCTTTGGAAATAATAAAGCGTAGTGGAGATTTTTATTTTGATTTGTATAAGTATAGTCAATCCAATGGCTTAGTCTTAAACATTTCTACCGCTACACACTGCGCCATTCATTTTAGGTCTATAAGGAGAAGAATTATGATGCTTGATTTTGAACTGAGTGCAAAGTTTGGTAATCATAGCATTGTTGAGGTTAGTCCCATTGTCGGTGATGATCCTTTCGGGAATACCATAGCGGCATATGAGGTTATGTTTGATGAATCTAGCTTCTACGTTCTTGGTGACTGAGGAAAATGAGGCGGCTTCGACCCATTTGGTGGAATAATCGATAGCGACAAGAATGAAGCGATGTCCATTGGAAGCGGTGGGTTTGATCTCTCCAATCATATCAATGCCCCGCATTGCAAATGGCCACGGAGCGGTCATGACATTCAAAAGGATAGGAGGCACATGGACCTTATCAGCATAGATTTGGCATTTGTGGCAAGTTCTTGAGTGTTGATGGAAATCAGTCTCCATCGTTGACCAATAGTAACCACCTCCCAGGATTTTCTTATCCATAGTATGTTCGCTAGAGTGAGTCCCAAAGAGACCATCATGCCTGTCTTCCATAATTTCCTCTACCTCCTTCTTGTCCACACATCAAAGTAGAGTAGAGTCATAATTCCGTTTGTACAAGATTCCATTACTTAGGAAGAATTTGGCTGCAAATCTTTGTAAGAATTTTCTGTCATTGATAGATGCTCCTTTGGGATACTCTTGTGATTCAAGGTACCTCTTCACCTCATGGTACCATGGCTTTTCGGTGTCAGTGTAAAGCTCATAGAAGTGTGAAGGTTCGACAAATCTCTCAATTGTAATCATAGGAGCTTAATTGTCCCATCTGACCTTGAACATAGAACACATTATAGCCAAGGCGTCAGCCAACTGATTTTCTTCCCTAGGAAAGTGTTCAAAGGTGACCTATTCGAAGTAAGGAATCAGAGATAGCACAAACTCCTTATAAGGAACGAGATTAGGGTGTTTAGTGTCCCAATCTCCTTTTACTTTTCAAATCACTAGAGTGGAATCCCCAAGCATATTTAAATGCTTGATCCTCAAATCAATGGCAGCCTTCAGACCTAAAATGCATGCTTCGTACTCAGCCATGTTGTTCGTACAATTGAAGCATAGTCTGGCAGTAAAAGGAGTGTGGAAACATTCAAGGGAGATAATCACAGCACCAATTCCATTATCCAAGGCGTTGGAAGCCCCATTGAAGACCATAGTCCATCAGGATCCTTGTTCAGGTCCGTCATACGGTCCAGGTTTCGCATAGTCGGTCACTAACATGATATTCTCATCTGGGAAGTCAAAGTTCATAGACTGATAATCAGCAACAGCTTGATGGGCCAAATGATCTTCTAATATGCTTCCTTTGATGGCCTTTTACGTTGTGTATTGAATGTTGTATTCAGTCAAGATCATTTTCCACCTAGCTATTCGTCCGGAAAGAGCAGGTTTCTCGAAGATCTACTTGATTGGATCCATCTTAGAAATAAGTAGAGTGGTATGAGTCAACATATACTGTCTTAGCTGACGAGCAGCCCATGTCAGAGCGCAACAAGTTTTCTCAAGAAGTGAATATCTGGTTTCATAGTCGGTAAACTTTTTTCTCAGGTAGTAAATAGCATGCTCTTTTCGGCCAGACTCGGCATGTTGGCCCAAAACACACCCCATAGAATTCTATAGCACTGTCAAGTACATGATCAAGGGTCTTCCTTCAATTGGAGGCATGAGAATAGGATGTTCTTGTAGATATTCTTTGATCTTGTCGAAGGCAGCTTGGCATTCATCATTCCATCGGACTACTTGATCTTTCTTCAAGAGTTTGAAGATTGGCTCAAAAGTAGAAGTTAAGTGAGATATAAAGCGAGAGATGTAGTTAAGACGACCCAAGAATCCTATAACTTCCTTTTCAGAGTGGGGTACTGGCATTTCTTGGATGGCCTTTACCTTGGCAGGATCGACTTCGATGCCTTTACCACTAAAAACAAAACCTAGAAGCTTTCCAGATCGTACTCCAAATGTGCACTTATTAGGGTTGAACCTGAACTTGTACTTTTCAGCCTCTCGAATAGCTTGTATAGGTGATTAAGGTGATCCTCTTCAGTTTGTGACCTAGAAATTATATCATCCACATATACTTATATTTCATGATGGATCATATCATGAAACAAAGCTACCATAGCCCTTTGATATGTTTCCCCTACATTCTTTAATCCGAACGGCATGACCTTGTAGCAAAAGATGCCCCATTGCATAATGAAAGTGGTCTTCTCCATGTCTTTGGGAGCCATCCTGATTTTATTATAGCTGGAGAAACTATCCATGAAAGAGAAGACTTTATGCTGAGCAGTGTTATCGACTAAGACATCAATATGAGGTAGAGGAAAGTCATCCTTGGGGCTTACCCTATTCAGATCCCTATAATCTACGCACATGCAAACCTTTCCATCTTTCTTCGGTATTGGCACCATATTTTCCACCCATTGGGGGTAAGATGTCACAGCTAGGAATCCTGCAATAAATTGTTTCATCACTTCAGCTTTTATCTTTTCGGATATGTCAGGCCTCATGCAACGAACTTTTTGTTTGACAGGAGGACAATCTTCCTTTGTCGACAGACAATGAACTATAATGTCGGTATCCAACCATGGCATATCTTCATACGACCAGGAAAACACTTCCACATAGTCATGCAACATATGAACCAATCTGCTTTTTACACTGCTTTCCAGGTTAGCACCGACCTTGACCTCTTTCTTGTCTGTCTCGGTACCTAGATTGATGAATTCAACTGACTCTTCGTGTGGTTGAATAACTTTTTCCTCTTGTAGTAGAAGTCTGGCTAGTTCTCCCGGTATTTCACAATATTCCTCGCCTTCGTCTTTGGCTTGGTTAATTGGATGTTCAAAGTCATAGTCGGCAATAGTAGAGTCATTGGCAGTGAGATCCAGAGTGGATGAGGACCTGCAAGAGTGTGTGTGTGTGTGTGTGCATGTAAGACACATGGCTATTGTGAAAAACGTATTTGAAGAAAAAAGAAAGACAATGAGCACAAATATTTGAATGCAAAAGAGTCCAATGATTTGTATTGAATGATCATATGATAAAATGAACATAAATAAAACCCTTGACAAATGGACCATAGTGCCCCGGGCCAGGAACATGGTTTAAAAGTCATTGTTTAATATTACAGAAAAAATGTTATTGAATTAAAAGAAAGCAATAAACAAGTAATTACTCCTCAACAAAGGAGACGGGAACGAAGTCCTTTGCGTGCCAATTGTTGAGCTCCATTGTAGTAGGGTATACCCAATCTTCAAATGCACATTCATCATCAGATTCACCTACATCGTTAACTCCATGACTTCCAATACGGAGAGGGGGCTTCCCTACACAAGTGTTCCTTACTTCTTTCTGAGCCTTGATAGTGAAACCCAAACCAAATTTTTCTGCTTTGAATGGGATCTCGAGGAGTTGTTCCCAAGTATCACAACTTCCTTCTCCGACCGCAGCACGAGCATCTTTGAACGAAACCATCTTTGGCATGACCTTAACAGCTATGGACACATCAGAGGAATATTTGGCAGTAGAAACCATTGGTGGAACAACTTCAAAAGCCTGACAGTGGGTTTCTATAAATTTTCCATCCATCTCCACATATTTGAAAGAGTTGCGGTGGCTTACCATGAACTCCTCCTTACCATAGACAGTGACAACCCTTCCTTTGACCAGATACTTGAGCTTTTGATGCAGGGTTGACGTTACTGCCCCTGCTCCATGGATCCAAGGGCGACCCAACAAATAGGAGTAAGCAGGACGGATATCCATGATGTAGAAAGTAGTGTTTAAAATATGGGAGCCTGCCTTGATCAGGAGATCCACCTCTCCATGAAATGTCCTTTTGGACCCATCGAAAGCCCTCACAATAATATCACTTGGTTTCAAAAATAATCCTTCACAGTCTAAACGGTCCAAAGCTCACTTGGTTAGAACGTTTAAAGAAGAGTCAGTGTCAACCAGAACATGTGCTAAGGTAGTCCCCTTGCATTCAACAGAAACATGCAGAGCTTTGTTATTGTTCTTTCCAAGTGGTGTCAGATCAGCATCCGAGAACCCCAAACCATTATCGGCCGTCAAGCTTGCCACACAATTTTCAAACTGGTTAGTTGTGGTCTCATGAGGGACATGAGCCTTTTTCAAGAATTTGATTAACGCCCGAGCATGAGCATCAGAACAGAGTAGCAAAGATAACATAGAAATCTTGGAAGGGGTTTGCCCCAACTGCTCCACAATCTTGAAATCACTCCTTTTTATAATTTTCAAAATCTCATCCATTTCACGAGCGGAAGGTTCTCTATCAGCAATGTTTTTGTAGGTATCTCTATGTCAACAGGCTCAACTATGTTCTCTTTTCCCCTTGTGTCAGTACTTATCTTAGCAGCAGTGATGCAGACAGGCGCCTTTGTAGCAGTTGGTGGTGAGTTGTTGGGTGAAAAGATTCTCCCAGTTCTGGTCACCTTACTAGAGCCAGGAATGTTACCAATGTCATCAGCTTTGCTTTCTTCAATCCAAGCATCTTGCTTTATTCCATGGTAAAACACCTTAGCACCATAGTTCCATGGCACTGCTTTGTTGGAAGAGTACGGAATTGGCTCGGAAGTGGTAATTATAAAAGGAGAACAATTGGTTCATTTGAAATCCTGATAGGACCCTTGGATGAGATCCTAAGAGGCTTGTTTGAGATAGTTATGATGGAGAGGTCTTCAATCTTATTGGTCAAACTTTTGGCAGGACGAGTCTTCTCAAATAGGATCTCATGGGTATTCATCAGGCGTTGAATGCCTTCCTTCATCCCTTTGCATCCATTGAGTTGTTTGGCACAACAAACACAATCCTTCAAACAGCCAAGGAAAATCCTGGCTTTCAACAGATTCTTTTTTATAATGGTTAACTGAGTAGTCAAGTTTTTTACGGAGGAAACAAAATGGTGTCTTCAACAACATTGACACCCTTGCCATGATTTGGCATAGGCGCAGTGATTACATTCGGAATTGGAGGAGGATCAAATTCAATGGTCTTATTGTCTATTAAGTCTTGAATTTTATTCTTCAGTACCCAGCATTGGTCAGTATCATGCCCGGGACTATTCGAGTGATATGCACACTTGGTATTCGGATTGTACTTGGGTGAAGAGGTATTTGGATTGGCTGGAGGATCACACGGTGTCACCAAATTAGCCTTTAGCAAGTTTTTCAAGGCTTGGGATAGTGACATGCCTATCCTTGTGAATTTTCTTCGTGGAGTCTCAAACCTTTGATGATTGGCATATGGTCTTTGAGTAGGAGTTGGATTGGAAATCCGGACAACATTAACGGACTGACGGTCATCCTTCTTGGTACGGGCCCTTTCCCCATACACAACATTGATTTCTTTCTTCCCGGTAAAAGGTTTCTTTACAGGATTGGAGGTAGAGGCAGATGCTATGGGAATCTTCCCACTTTTGATGCCGCTTTCAACCCTTTCACCGGTTAAGATCAGCTCGGTGAAACCGGAAGAATGGACCAGATAAAGTGCTCATAAACATATCAATATGCTCCCTATCAGTCAAAGGTGGTTGAACCCTAATGGCAAGGTCTCTCCACTTTTGGGCGTATGCTTTGAACCCTTCATCCTTCCCCATTATCATGTCTTGCAACTGAACTCTTGTCGGCACCAGGTCGGAATTATACTGGTATTATTGGTAGGAAGCGGTGGATAAGTCTTCCCATGTATGGATATGGGAACCATCCAATTGGTAAAACAACTCTAGTTGAGTCCCAGCCAAGCTTTCTTTAAAAAAGTGAACCCAGAGTTTCTTATCAGCGGTGTGCGATTGAATTTTGCGCACATAAGACTTCAGGTGAAGCTTTGGGAAGGAAACCCCATCGTATTTTGCAAAGACTAGTATCTTGAATTTGTGGGGAATTATAACCCCAGATATTAAACCCAAATCATCAAAATCCAAACCGGGGAAGGCTTGAATCTCAACGTCCTTCAATCTGTCTTCTAGCTGCTTGTACTTGACATCGGCAGGAAGATACTGCTCGTCAAAATAATCTTCATCATTAGACGCTTGATCAATGATACACCCAGCCTGGGTACTCCTTGCTTCTCCAATATCATTCTCGTCTTCCTCAGATGAGTCTTCCAGTATAGGTATCTGATGGACCGACTCTCTGAACCTTCTACCCATGTTGACTAGGGCTTTCCTCTTTGGTTTCTTTTTGGCTGCTAGCAACGCCATCAGATCTCTGTAGTCCACACACATCTGTACCTTACCGTCTTTCTTTGGCACCAGAACAACATTAGCAACCCACTGTGGATAGGAGGTGACCGCTAAGAACCCTGCGTCAAACTGTTTCATGACCTCAGCCTTGATCTTCTCTGACATTTCAGGGCTCATACAACGGACCATCTGTTTAACCGGAGGACAATATTCTTTGGTCGGAAAATGATGAACCACAATATCAGTGTCTAAACCAGGCATGTCTTCATATGACCAGGAGAAGATCTCAACATAGTCGTGCAACATCTGTATAAACCGATGTTTGGTCTTAGCCCCCAGGTTTGCGTCGATCTTGACTTCTTTTCTGTCCTCTTCCGTGCCCAAGTTTATCGTCTCAACTAACTCTTCATGGGGTTGTATAGCCCTTTCTTCCTGATGTAACAGCCTAGCAAGTTCTCTAGGTACCTCACAATCGTCCTCACCTTCGTCCTTGGCTTGGTAGATCGGATTTTCAATGTCATAATTGGTAGTAGCAGAGCTGTTATCAATGGGATCCAGAGTGGATATGGATCTGCAGTATGATACATGAGTATGTGTAAGAGCATAGCTGTTTTGATAAAGTGAAAACAGAAAATGAAAACAGAGAGCGCAAAATTTGTATGTAAGGAACGTCCAATGTTTTATTGATGATATATGAAATGAAAAATAATATTCCTCACAAACAAAGCCAATGTGCCTCGGGCAAGGCACATGGCTGTAGAGTTTAAATTGTTTATTACAATCTTAAAAAACAAGTGAGACAATTACTGCGGGATAAAAGAAACTGGTATAAAATCCCTAGCCGTCCAGTTATTTGGTCCACCGTTGGTAGTTGGGTAGATCCAACTGTCAATGTCAGAGTCTTCCTCATTGTCTTCAATGGCATTAATTCCCCTATTGCAGATGCGTAGGGGAGGTTCTCCAGCTTGAGCACGTCAAACAACCCTTTGAGCTCCTGAAGTAAAGCCCAAACCAAATTGTCAGTTTTGTGAGCAAAATCAGGGAGTTGTCCCCAGTTGGTATACCCACCTTCTTCAACCACTACTCTGGCGTCTTTGAGAGAAGCCATCTTCAGAGGAGGTTTGTTGTTGCCAATAGTTTCAATCGATGCCAAGATCTGGGGAACCTCTTCAAAATTCTGGCAAGGAGTCTCTATGAATTCCCCGTCCCTCTATTCGTACCTGAACGTGTTGAGGTGACTTACCATATAATCCTCTTCACCATGCACAGTGACAATCTTCCCTTTTACTGGATACTTCAACATTTGGTGCAGTGTAGAAGTAACAACCCCAGCTTCATGGATCTAAGGACGACCCAACAAATAAGAGTATGACGGCCGGATGTCCATTACATAAAAAGTGGACTCAAAAGTCTGGGAACCTACTTTGACAGGGATGTCCACTTCCCCATGCACCATTCTCTTTGACCCATCAAATTCCCTTACCACAATGTTACTAGGTTTTAAGGTCAAGCCTTCACAATCCAACCGATCCAGCGCCTTCTTAGGCAGAACATTCAGCGAAGACCCAGTATCTACTAGCACATGAGCCATAGTGGTGCCCCTACATTCAATCGAGACATGCAGAGCATCATTATTCTTCCTCCCTTTTGGTGTCAAGTCTGCATCTGAAAAACCCAGCCCATTGTCATCAGTTAGGCTGGCCACACAGTCTTTGAATTGATCAACTGAAGTCTCCTGTGGCACGTGCACAGTCTTGAGGAATGCGATCAAAGCCTTCACATGGGCCTTGGAGCACAACAGCAGAGACAACATGGATATCTTTGAGGGGGTCTGCCCCAGATGCTCGACCATATTTTAGTCGCTCTTTTTGATTATTTTCAATATTTCCTCTATCTCTTGCTTAGAGGCTTCTACGACAATTTTCCTAGGTGTCTCCGTCCGGGCAGGCTCAACCATAACTTCTTTGCCTCGGGTTACAGATGACTCACCGGAAGGGGTAACAATTGGAGTAAGAACATGGGTAGTATTTAAAGCATTGGTAGGAATAGCAGGTGAAATAACAACAGACCTATTGACAGTCCTTGGGGAAATCTCGGGGGAGAAAACCCTTCCACTTTTGGTAATTTTACTGGTCCCGATGATGTTATCAACATCGGGATTAGCCTCTTCATTCTTCAGGTCTTGTTTAACACCATGATAGTAGACATCGGCGCCATAGTGCCAAGGGACAGCTTTGTCCGAGGCGTATGGGACAGGACCAGGAAGGGTGATTATTAGCGGAGCGACTCTTAGAGCAAATGTAATCCTAACAAGTCTTCTTGAGGGGACCTTGGAAGGATTGGCGGAAATGGTTATAATTGCAATATATTCACATGGAATAGTTAGAATCAAAGTTTTCTCGAACAAAATCTCTCTGTTGTCCATCAGGCGTTAGACACATGTTTTCAGCAAATGGCAACCGAAACGCATAGATGGACACACGTGGCAACCTTCGCCACAACCCGAAAATAAATTGGCCAACAGCAAATTCTTCTTAATAGACATCAGAGGAGTAGCAACTTCATCAACTGAGATCACAAACAGATCGGTATCAACAACATTAACTCCACGATTGTGCTTGGGTACGGGAGCAGTTATGACATTGGGCTTTTCCAGAGCATCGAACTCAATTTCCTTGGCCTTGATCAGATCTTGTACCATATTCCTCAGAGCCCAGCAGTAATTTGTATCGTGGCCAGGACTCTAAGAAAGACAGGCACACCGAGCATTTGGATTATATCGGGGAGATGTGGTATTCGGATTCTTGAGAGCCTCTTTCAAGGTTGCCAAGTTGGATCTTAGTAGATGGGGTAGAACTTCAGCCAACGTCATGTTAATTTGGGTAAATTTTCGTTGTGGTCTTTCCACCCTTTGTTGATTGTTACATTGTGGAGCAGCCACATGTCTAGGTATCATTACGACACTTACGGTCTGGCGGTGTTCAGCTCTGCTTTGGCCTCTCAGGCTATAGACGACACTGGCTTCCTTAACGAACTCGAAGATGCGTCTTTCTGTATCTTACCGCTCCAAATCCCAGCTTCTACCCTTTCTCCTATTAATATCAGCTCGGTGAAACCAGTTGATGAGCTGCCAATCAAATGTTTAAAGAAAGGACCAGACAGCGTCCCAAGAAACATATCGACCAACTCCCTTTCAGATAAAGGGGGTTGGACTCTCCCATCCAAGTCTCTCCACTTCTGCGCATAGTCCTTAAAACCTTCACCTGCACCCATGGTCATACTCTAGAGTTGAGCACGAGTGGGGGAAAGGTCGGCGTTGTATTGATACTCTTATAAAAAGCAGCGGCCAAATCCTCCCAGTTTCGGACATTGGTTCTTTTCAGTTGGTAGAACCATTCAAGTTGAGTCCCTGATAGACTGTCTTGAAATAAGTGAACCCACGAGTTTCTATCAACGGTGTGGGGCTGGATCTTCCTTACATAGGAACAGAGATGGAGTTTCAGGAAAGACACCCCATCGTACTTTGCAAAAATTGGAGCCTTAAACTTCTGCGGGATGACCAATCTCAACACCAACCCCAGTTCTTCGAAATCCAACCCAGGTATCCTCTAGATTTCCATAGCACTCAGATGATCCTCCAATTGCTTGTATCTATCCTCAGTAGGAGGATACTGCTCATCATTGTAGTTGGTATCATTGTAGGAAACTTCAGGACTAGGGTCCTTTCCCCTTGTCTCTCTTTCTTGATTCTCCCCTTCCTTGGATGAAGAGGTCAGATCGACTGGTTGCTTTAACGCCCCCCTGAACCTTCTGCCCATATTCAAAATACCAGAGACCTTCTTCTTTTTCTTTTTCTCCTTCAGGATGAGGGCTTTCAGATCCTCCTTTCCTTTCGCTAGATTTATGAACATCTGTTGGAATTAGGCATTTTGTGTCTGAAGATCTTTGATGGTTTGTTCAGAAGACATTTCTGCATGATAAACAACGAAGAAGATGAAAAGCCTGTAATGGTACCTATATATGCAGTGTTTATGGATGAGATGCGTATTTAATGATTTCAAAGACTTTGGGAAATTTAAATTTGCGAACCACAATGAAACAGAGATTTTATTAGTAGAAATTTAAAGAACTGAAAGATTACACTCACCATCTTCTCATCAAAGTTTGAAGTGACCAGGTTGAGAAGTCGACCATGTCTCTTAGTGAACGTAGAAGTTTCAGGAACCCTTGATACTAGCTTCTTGAACTGGGGAGGTATTCTCACAAAGCTGATTCGGATAGTGTTTCTATGAGCGGAAGCCATGATCTGCAAAACAGAACAAAGATAATTTCCCTTGGTCCTTGAAATGGTTAGTGTAATAAGAATGGATGCTATGTTATGATGCATGATGTTATGTTTAGACAGAATAAATCATACACAAGAAAAACACACAATAGACCTTAGGTTCAAAGGCTCGCATGAGGTTAAAGGTAAGTACCCTCTTGAAGTTTAGTTGGTTTCAAATCTATCTTAGAAAAGTAATCGGGTTCTAAAGATTCTCAATATCACTGATCATCCTTTATCAGGCATTATTTCAACTCAGACAATCTTTTCTTACGGCCGAAATATCTCGAAAGTTTGATCTCAATGAGTGTAGCATCGAGTATCAACCAATCCTCAGCTTTATACTGAGGCCGGCTATCTCACTACTTTCTAGTGGCCAAGTTTGTTCAACTAAGGTTCTAAGGTCCGTTAGTGCTTCACGACACCATGCAGCGGCCCCGTATTCTCCTCGTTTCCACACGAAGGATACCGGTACCAACCAAAGTGTCACACCAACACAGCCATCACTTAAACCATATCGGTCTATGTCATACAGTCTCCACGATTTATTATTGTTTACCTAAAAAGTGTCCCCACATCCGGGTATAGGATCTTTAATAATACCCAAACAAAACCCATGAATATAAAGCAGGAAAAGAAAAACAAGAAAGCAAAAAATGACCTAGATCCTAAGGTGTACCGCACTTATTATTTATTCCCCAACAGAGTCTCGAGTTCTGCGATATGGTGGAAGAACCGACTGTTATACTGGTTTGCGTTTTTGTTTGCAAATGTCGCGGTAAGCAAGAGTCGCCACCGACTTTTATTTCATCCAACAAAGGAAAAAGAAAAAGAATAGAAAAAACCTTTTTCGAGATGTTTCTGAGTACGAGGGGTAGATTATAGAAAGGGAAGGTGTTAGCACCCTTTCTATCCGTGGTTTTCCACGGGCTCTTAGGTACTTGCTCATTTTTAAATTGCTTTTGTGTGTTTGTGTGCTTTAAAAAAGTTTGGTAATTTCCTTAGTGCGACGATTCACTTTATGGTAACCCTTGTATCAGTCCTCAAGGGTGTGATAAAATGTTTTTTTGAAAACTTTGTTTGAAAAACTTGTTTTGAAAGTGTACGTGTAAAAATTGTTGTTTTGAGCAAGTACCTAGGAACTATCTACCTACTCGAAAAAGGTTGTTTGTTTTCCTTTAGACAGCGCTATCCTACTATTACGGAGTAGGTAGCCCTATCGTTGGATTTGTAAAGGGACGTTCGAAGGGACGAAATAATCTCTGAAGGCAACAAGTAAAGATACCTTAGCATTTCGAAGGGACTATCGTCATAAGATCAATTCGTAGGCAACTCGAGGGACAAGTAGGGACTATAATCTTTATGACGATTTTGATTCGCGGGTCATTGCTAAAGTATCCCTACATTCGAGGGACGCGACCATTATTTCCTAGGAAACCAAGTGGGGCACACCCTAGGAGTGAACATGTGCGAGTGTGTTTTTTCAATTAATTATCTTTGCATAATTAGGATTTTCTACTGTATTAATCATTTATCTTTCACATGCAAGCCTATTGTCCATACATCTAACAGTTAAATAGTTGCGGAAATTAAAAGCAAGAAATTAAAACCCTAACTATTACAAGGCTTTGGAGGAGCAGATTACATATTAAAAAAAACCGGGAAAAATGATAAGTGAAATATTAAACCCAATTTAACTATTACAACTTGGGAACAATTACAATATTTAATAAGAATAAAGAAAATAAGGAGGCGCGCGACGAAATAAATATGAGAATGAAGTCGAGGTCCTAAAAAAATCTAATCAATTAAAAGGAAAATATTTTTTGTATTTTATTATTGAGAAAAATATTTCAAATTTTAACCTAAATCTAAATAATTAAAGAAACATTTTTTTAATATTTTATTGAGAAAGTTAAATATTTATGAATTAAACCTAGTTTTTCTAATTAATTTTAATTATGAAAACAAACAATTCAAAATTAATTAATTTGCCAAAATAAAACTAATTTTAATAAAACCTAATTCTACATTTTTTTATGATTTTTTTCTGATTTTTATGATTAAATAAAAAAAGTGATTTTTGTAAAACAAACAAACAAACAATAAATAATATTAAAGAAAAGAAATAAAAAATAATAAGAATGGGCCTGATATGATGAGAAATTAGGGGGTGTGATTCTGAATTTGATGGGCCCAAGATTAGTGGCCCAGAGCCTGCGCTTGGATCCTGTGATGCTGACCCTTGGAATCTCCAGCGTGGTCATCAAATCTGGGGCGTTTGATCCAGGCTTGAGGAGATCTGACGAACTATTGATGGGAGTGAACGATGGACACTAGGCAAGGAGGTATGCTGGATCTACAATGAACAAACGAGTAAATGAAAAACTCTAGACCTGGGTATCGAACTCAGGTCTTCCCCTTTGCAAATGCTTCTCTTTACCACCTGGCCATGTTGTCTTTTGTTTATATAAATGGAAAAAATATATTATATTGAAAGAATGGTCAGTGATAATAAAAAAACGCGTGTGAATTCAAATTGGCCACTGGGATCACGCCACTTATTCTTCTTCTTCTTGGGACCGTCGTTTTAGATGAAGCCCTTTTACCTACAGATGATGTTTGTAGCTACAACCCTCTGAATCTCAAAAGAACTCAATCAAGCAAGATAAATTAAATCCAAACTCATAGATCAACTAGGTTTGATCTCGTGAGTATATTGATACCCCTCCCGTGCCCTGATTTCGCTTGTATTAAAAAGCCCTGAAACTCAAACTCAAACCCTAATAATGGAAGTTGTCCATATATGCGTCAAAACTCACAATTAACCATACAAATGCACTCTAAACAATGATACAAACATGAAGGTATGCTTAGAAGTTATCAATCATGCGTATATAATCATAATCGAATTCAAAAATAAAGGCAAACCGTGATGTTTGTGTAGGTTGATTCCTGGAGCTTCAATGCATGCAAATGGTGCTGCTAACTTCAGGAGACTCCCAGGAACAGATTACTGGCCTTTAAACGCCTTGAATCGCCTTCAAACTCAAAATATGATCACCACTTTTTTGTCAAAATTTGGAGCTTTTTCTGGATGCGTGGAGGCAGCTTTTTCGTGTGTTCTAGGTCTGGCAATGTTGTCTATATGTATTGGAACATATTAGGTTAACAAAAGAAGAAAGAAATCCATACTTTCAATGAGAAAAATAATTTCCTTCAATGATTTGATTTTGCTCATTCTTGGAACAAATCCAATCTTTCTCTCTTTCCACGATTCTCCTCTGATTTGCCAGCACATTTTGATGTTTATTTGATGAGAAAAGATTCATAATCATATCTTACATATTTTTCATTATTTATTTATTTATTTAATTTTGACTTTTAATGAATAAATAATCAAAATAAATAATAAAAATAATGCAAAAATATATGAGTGAGCTCAAGGGTCGTGGGCCATGTTAGAAGCATAATGCAAGCATAAAAAGTTAGGCCCATTTGGCAAAAAATGCAATTTTGAGCATTATTGACTTTGGGAAAATTTCTAAAAATGGCCAACTTTAACAATGCATATCTCTCTCAATTTTGACCTTAAGAGGGATTTCTGGGACTTTTTAGAAATCTTTGGATGTCCCCTAAACAACCTCTTTTGTTTCATCTCAATTGGACCTTCCATGTTCATGTAAGGAGCTTTCACCCAAAAGGTGTTTTTGTTGACTTTTTGGGATGACCTATAATGTCTGAATCCATATCTTTTGATGAGTGCATTTCTTGAACTTGAGGGATGGAGATGAGTTGTAGGGAATTGTATTCTCTTCAAAATAAGCCTTGGATGAGAAATTTCTGATAAAGTATGAGAAAGTTATGCTTGGTCAAAGTTTGGTTGACTTTTCCTAAGAAACCCTAATTTAGCAACTTTTGAGTTTTGATGAATTAGGAGCATTCCTTAGGGAATCATGGTCAACCCTTGATCAAATGATGGATATCACTTCAAAATATTGATGTTGACCAAAAATGAAGTTTGACTGTATGTGGGCCACAATTGACTTTTGACCTAATACAGTTGATTTTCAACCATCTGAGCAGTTGACTGAGCAAAATTCTTGTGCAAGGCTTGAAATTTGACATGGAGGGCCTTGAGAAAATGTTAGGACTATGGAGAACATATGAGCCCTTTGGAGCTCACCCTTATTAATGAAAATGGAAACCCTAGATAGAGGTTCATTGCTTTAGGAGAGAGTTTATCTGGTCAACTCTAGGGCATTCTTGAGCAAGTTGAGGATCTTAATGAGCATGTGTTGGGTAAAATGAGAGGGAAAATTTTGGGTTACAACACATAGGATACATCGTGGTTTTCTCTAGGCTATGAAACCTAGATGAAGAGCGCATTTATTATGTGCATTTAAGTATTTTGTCTCCTTAGGAAGGACCTATTCATGGTTCCCTTTGAAGAAGTATTTTATTCCTTGGAAGTGTTATCACAACATTCTTCTGGAATATCGACGTAACGACAAGCGGCGGTCTCTTCATGAGCAACTTGTGCATTATTGACATCTTTGGAAAATGACAAGCGGTGGTTTCTTCATGAGCAACTTGTGCGTTATTTACATCTTTGGAAAATGATAAGCGGAAGTCTCTTCATGACCAACTTGTGCGTTATTGACATCTTTAGGAAACGAAAAGCGGAAGTCTCTTCATGAGCAACTTGTGCATTATTGACATATTTGAAAAACAGCTAGCGGTGGCTCTTCATGAGCAACTTGTGTATTATTGATATCTTTTGAATACAACAAGTGGCGGCCTATTTATTTTAGCAGCTGGTGTATCTACAATCATATGTTATTTCAGCAACAAATGGTATCTCTCAGGAAAAGTCTCGTAGAGAAGTTTGTTATGAAATCTCTACCTTCAGTAAAAGTCGGTAGTTCACTATCAGCAAAAGTTGGTATATCTTTTGTCTATCTTTGACCTTGAGTTGTAAACTCACCATTATCTTGGGTCAATAACCATCTATTTTGCGTGGCCTATGCAAGACGTTTTCTTTGTTAGAGTCGAAAAATTATCTTCTCTCGAAGGTATTCCCAAATAAAAGTCTTATTCAAAGTATATTGTTCTGTTTCTCCAGTAGAGTAT
Organism: Vicia faba; assembly: GCA_948472305.1. Lineage (NCBI taxonomy): Eukaryota > Viridiplantae > Streptophyta > Magnoliopsida > Fabales > Fabaceae > Vicia > Vicia faba. Next base: position 967,732,696 of record OX451740.1, read on the forward strand.
AATCTTTCCCCAGTGGGTTATTTTATCATGTGCTTGGTTTCTCCAGCATTATTTTATCTCATACAGCATCATTCTCCATAAAGTTTAAATACTACATTCATATTATAAACACAATGGTAGTATCTTAGGGCAAAAATTGCGTATTATGTATTTAAGTACCTTCAATCGCGTCGAGACAAAGATTTTAATCTTCATATCTCCAGATAGAAGAAACTTAAATAGGGACAGCTGTCATACCCCAATTTTTGACCTAAGATCCTATCTTCATTTGCATTGTTTTATATATACATCAAGGTCACGAAATATGGCCGATTTCGAACGTTTCACCTTCGAGCTTTGACTGTGCAGAGATTATCGAGTGTTGTGAGAATTTTATTTTATATATGACTAACCTCTAGTCAAGCGCGGAGTGTGTGTTCTATTTTTTGATTTCATGTGCAGGAAATAGGTCTAAAAGAAGAGCATCGGACGTCACGCCTCAATTAGGGTTTCGAGTCTCAGAACACAGATGTAGTCGATCATTGATTCTCAAAGACTGGCTCATCAAAATAACTTTTAGAGAATCGTGTGTTTATTTAAATGCTATGTCTAACAGATGGCCTCAAGTGTCTCTGAAATTATTCGGAAAGAAACAGTCAAAGTTTTACCGCCATTGGTTCACGTGTGTTCCGCATTGCCTTGAAATACAAGAAAAACCAAGCTACGTAAGTCAATTCCGACAACTTTGACCAAAAGTCATCTGCAAGTTTTCTCATGATACGGGGTGAATTTCATTAAAATGGGATGATTAAATTCATGACCATTCTGGAAGAATTTAGTCGGAATACTTGGAATTTTCTTATTTGAATTCTAGTGTTAATAGAAGCTACCAAGAGATCTCATTCAAGAATAATCATTCACAACATTAGATATTTATTCAAGATTATTTTGTGTGATTATTTTGGTGGGTTTACATTATGACCATTTGAATTCACATGAAGCATTTATTCAAGAAGATGTTGTAAAAAGAAATTTGATTCAATATATCGTTCATCACAAGATTAAATACATGATGGTTTCTATTTTATTACAAGATCAATTCATGATTTTATTTGTATCTCTAATTCAAAATGCAAGATTGAATTCTTAGGCTTGCATCATTCAACAATTTATTCAAATGTCAACCAATTATTTTCAAAGTTCTAATGGAAAAGTTTGAATTTCATCAAGGCATATAAAGATTCGAAATTTCAATTGAAGATTCAAAGTTGCTCACGATTTTACAATAGAATTGAAGGAATTATATTGGAGAACAAATCCCATTCGTGTTACAAATTTATTTGAGTTATTATTACAAAGTTACAAAGAAGATACAAGTTTGTCCAACACTCAAAAATTCAGCCCAACAAAGTTGCTAATGTAGTCCATTTTGCAACCCATTATCCAGTCCAATTTTGTTGTATTTTGCTACTCAGAAAGGCAGGGAAATAGCCCAGAAATGAAGAGCATAGCAGTCCAAAGAAAAGATGTTGTAAAATGCTACAAATAGTATGAAAAACAACAACATACAGCAGCCCTAAATGCTGCCAAAATCTGCTGTAAATTGCTATACAGTCTGCTCCAACCTGCATCAAAATGGTTAAAAGAAATCGTGTTAACAAAGCATGAAAACAACTTGCCAAAACAGTTCAAATCTCTATTGTTTTCCCCCATAAAACCCCACATATTTCACTATAAATAAAGTCCTTCATCAACAGAAAGAAAAAGAATTTTTTTTTTCAAGAATCACACTAAGAATCAAAAGAAAAACTCAAGGAGGAAAAACAGAAAGAAGAAAAAGTTTTGTTCAAAAATCACAGCAAAGGATCAGAGCTAAAGAGGCTTGAGCATCAACAAGAGAGGGAGAACTTACTGAAGCTCCATCGGAGAGACTCCGATAGGTATTTCTCTTCCCATTATTTCTACATAGTTTTCTCATATAGAATCTGCTGAATCTATTTGCATAGCAACATCACTTCCATGATTTGAATCTTCTCTTTGCACCATTTTCTTTATGCCATGAATGTTTGATTTATCATAATCCTTGAGGTATTTTGGAGTTGCTGCATTTTGTTGATGTTTAACCTGCTAAATCAGAATATTAATTCTTAAGATTAATTTGCAGCCTGTTAGAAAAAAACATAGGACATATGTTATATACATATATGTTACAACCTATTAACATAACCAGAAAACTAGAGGCTATGTTTTAAAGATGCCTAACCTGTTAACAAATTTTCTCTAAAAAATTGCTCAAACTCTGTTAAACCAAAACTCTGACCTGTTAACTTGTTAACAAAACCAAACCTGCATCAAAACTCAACAAAGTACATTAAAAATTACTAAAAATAAGAGATAGAATTGTACCATCCAAATGCTATTCAATTTCTCACTTCCTTCTTACCATCCACAATACATATCAACCTGCAAACACTTCCAACATCTGTATGTCTTATATAGAAACCAGTTATTATTAGAAACCATCAACTCCTAAAATAACTCAGTATACTCAAGAATCACCTGTATAACTTCAGATATCGAATTTGTTGTCACCCGCTTTTATCACAATGACTTTTATGAAAAAACAGTTGGATTTGTATCACCATTGTATCCTGAGGATGGGTCTAGTCCGCAAACTACCGAGAAACCTGCAAGGTGTCAACTAGAAAAATACTTCGACTAAAAGAAAGGAAACCAGATTGAGAACTTAAAAATGCTGTAAACCAATTTCCCCTTTACCTGCCAAAACAAATCATTTTTAGCCCACCAGAGCTTCATTTCGCTACAGCCTACCTCTTCCGTCACCTTCGGTTCACTTCAGCCAGCAACCTCCAACAGTTTTATTCCCTCTGTATCTTCGTATCCGCTTGCAAAAGAATTAAAATAAAGAAATATGGAAATGCGTCGAATAGAGATTAGATTAGGAAATCGTGACTTCAGTTTCTACTCAAAACGATGTCCTTCATCCTCAACAGTAGTAAGGTGGTGTGATCTCTTCACCGTTACCATCTGCCTTGTACTCGTGTCGCCTCAAGCATGTTAATATCCAAGTATTCTGTTGATGGTTAGGGTTCCGAAAATGAGATAAAATAGAGAAGACTGCTTTTGAAGGTTTGGAGCGTGTGAGAGAGGTTGTGGAGATTTTGGTGAGATAAGAGAATGGTGGTTGCTTTTGATTCGAGGTCTAGGAGAGCTTCAATGGCGGTTTTGGAGTCGGATTTGAAGAGGAAAGTGAAAGGGTTGGTTTTGGTTTGGATATTTTTGGAAGCTTCTTTGAGATAGTTTAGGAGAGTTATGATGCAGCGTTGGGAAGGATGAATTTTTTTTGGAATAACTAGGTATTAAAAAAAATCGCAAATAACCATGTTTCGGAGAAAATTACGCAAGTAACCATGTTTCAGAAAACCCCACAAGGGAGGATCCAACCCAGTTGGTGCATGCACTGAGCTTTTTTCCCTAGGCGCCATCCCACTTGCCGCATGCTCTCTCTTTTAGCGAAGTGAGATGGTGCATGCACTTTAAAAGTGAGAGGAGGCGCCATCTCACTTGGCTCCTAGGGCAAAATGCATTTTTTATAAATAATTCGTTTGTTTCTTCGTCATTCCTCATACTTTCTTGCATTGTTATCTTAATTTTTTCTCTGTTATTTGCATCATAACATCGCCCATGATTTTTACCAGAGATGGTTACGTTATTTTCTCCGCCACAAAACCTCCAATGAAAATGAAATTCTGGCACATTCACTCAAAGGAGCGTCTGAAGAGGAAGTTGATGCGATGGCTAGAGGGAGGCATCGAGGATGGGGTACAAATTAGAAGGATCCAGTGAAGATGAACAGCAACCTCACTTGCGACAGGAAGACCTAATTTTTGGTTGGAGGAAGTCAAAACAGACAACGACATATGAAATTATTTTAACGGTTGCAATTTCGTAGACGGTTTATTATGTTTTATTTCTTATTCGCGCAAGGTTTATTGTAACAAATGTTGTTAATGAAAAACCCTAATGTTTACAACTTAAAAAAGTAAAGATGTTTTGTAATACAATTTTTATGTGGTTGAGCCAGTAGCCCGATTTGGACAATTTTTGCGATTGTGTCCGACCTGACGACATAAACCACACTTTCTTTCCAGCTTGTTAAGGGACTCCATTTCAGTTGTGATGCGCTTACTTTTGGGACGACCCTTTTATTCCTTCTCATTTGGTCACTGTGCTATACTATTTCACCATCGTATGCAGGCCAATAATCAGGTTTTGCTTCCAAAGGGAAGTTTTTATTGTATACATTGAGCAAGGTTTCAGATTTGTAAATGGGAGACAAAAGTTGTAGCGTATCCTGATGAGTATAGGCACACGCAACAATGACATGAGAGCAAGGCATACGAAAGGCTTGAAACTTTCCACAATCGCACCAACGAGAAGGTAGTATAACCCTATACTCTTATCTTGGCAGGCCCTTGTTGTGGTCGATTGTCTCTTTGACAATGAACTTGTGGATGTGTCGGTCGAATCGTATAACCAGATGGGTGTTGGCTTTGGCACTTTCTGCCTTAATATACTTCATGTAGCTTTCACTCCATAGTTGTCCAGATTGTAACACATCATTCCACATTTCACCTCTTTTGGCAAACAACGAAGCCATCCTAAAATATGTTGATTTAACCAAAGCAGTTACTGGGAGGTTTCATATGCCTTTGAATACCCCGTTCATGGATTCAATTAGATTTGTTGTCATGTGGCCCCATCTTTGTCCATTATCGTATGACCTAGTCCATTTTTCTACCGGAATGTTATCGATCAACCTACCAGCGTCCGGATTTGACAAACGGATCTCGTTGCGATAATATTTGAACATAGGTTGTGTAAATGCGTATCCCGCATTCATAACCGCTTTCCTAAGAGCTTTGTCTTTGATCTCCCTCGTGAAATTTTTGACGATATGTCTAATGCAATATACATGCGTAGAAGGAGGGTCATGCCAACCGTTTACAGGATTATTGTATGCACTTTCAATAGATGCATGTCTATCAAAGATCAAACAGATATCTGGTTGAGGAGCCACGTGTGTTCGGAGATTCTTGAGAAAAAAAACTCCAAGCACCACCAGTCTCTCCCTCGACTAGCGCAAAGGCAATTGGGAAAATGTTATTGTTGCCATCTTATGCAACTGCCATCAGTAGCATGCCTTTGTATTTCCCATACAACCAAGTACCATCAATTTGTATAATTGGTTTGCATGACACAAACCCTGTGATGCAAGGTTGAAAAGCCCAAAACACTCGACTGAATATTCCATTTCCGTTGAGTTAACTACCATTCGGGGCGTACACTGGCAGTGTTTCTAGAATGTAAACAGTACCCGGAGAATAAGTCTGAAGTGAATTTAGGTAGCAAGGAAGTTCTTGGTATGACTCCTACCAGTTTCCATATACCTTTTCAATTTCCTTGGTCTTTTCTAACCATGCCTTTCGGTAAGATGGAGTATAGTTAAATACCGTAGTGATGTGGGAGATTATGGTTTTCACCTTCAATGATGGATCGTTGCTGACGAGGGGTAGGATATCTTGACATATGAGATCATAATTTAGTTTTTGATGATCCTGTGATTGAGTAGAACTTACACGCGTGTGGGTGGACATAGAACCTATGACCCAACCATCACCTCTTAATCTGTATGATGCAGTGAGCTTGAACATACAATCTGGGTGGATACACTTGATCTTGTAACTTTCTAGATTTACACGGTCCACCTTAAAATCGACCGAGTTGAGCATGTGAAATTTTTTTATGGCTCGGATACATTCTTCTCTATTACGAAATTTGTCTTTCTCTTTTAAGTTTTCATCCGACTGCATATATGGATTGAAAAATAAATCAGATGACAGTTCATCTCCGCCCATGTTGAAGTTTGCCATGTGCGGAGGTGGTGTATAGATCTCGTTTGAAGGAATACCAGGTATCCCATCGTCTTCGGAATCATTGTTGACCATGTCGTCAAACTCCAACTCGTCATCTTCTTCTTCATCAACGATATCTACTTCTGCTTGTTTGGTCTCCAGAAGATCAACCACTTGTGACAGTTGAGGCTCTCGCAGCATAATGTACAACTCAATAGAGTCGTACCCAGAATACTCATGACTGGAAAACATATTCTGAAGGTCCTCGTCATCTTGAACCTCAACCTTATAAAATATTATTTGGTTGTTGCCAAAAAAACTTAATTCTGATAAAAGATTTGGGTCACGGGACCTCGTCCAAGTTTGGCCTCCAATCATTTTTTGAAATACAAGAAATTGGATTTCCTGTTTAAACAAAATCGAATTTTCTTAGTGTCTCTAAACAAAAACCCGGAGGTGGGACAAATGTATGTGTCACCGTTGAAATGTGCACTGATCATATATTAGGGTGCAGAGGCCATTGTGTATGACTGTTTGAAGGTTTGAAGGTTTAAAGGTTTGAAGTATTTGAGTTAATTGCTTGAATTTTTTAATGTTCTAGTGTTTGAGTGATTAAGTGTAGGAGTGTCTTGATAAATGTAAGATTATATAGGTTGTACTGAATTTGAATTAACCAACAGTAAGCAACTTCTAATTCGCCTCCCTTCACGTCCAATCGTGTTACATGCATGCAGAGATGCCTTCCCCAAGGCTGTCACCTAGCCTGCACCTACACTGCAACCCATGCCACCTCTTATTCGCCAACAGGGATGGCGACACCTTTCATTTTTGTACTCATTCGCCAAGTATAATGGCGCCTCCCTTCACGTCCAATCGTGTTACATGCATGTAGAGATGCCTTCCCCAAGGCTATCACTTATCCTGCACCTACACTGCAACCCATGCCACCTATTATTCTCCAATAGGGTTGGCGACACCTTTCATTTTTGTACTCATTCGCCAAGTCCAATGGCGCCTCCCTTCACGTCCAATCGTGTTACATGCATGCAGAGATGTCTTCCCCAAGGCTGTCACCTAGTCTGCACTTACACTGCAACCCATGCCACCTCTTATTCGCCAATAGGGTTGGCGACACCTTTCATTTTTGTACTCATTCGCCAAGTCCAATGGCGCCTCCCTTCACGTCCAATCGTATTACTTTCATGCAGAGATGCCTTCCCTAAGGTTGTCACCTAGCCTACACCTACACTGCAACCCATACCACCTCTTATTCGCCAACAAGGTTGGTGACACCTTTCATTTTTGTACTCATTCGCCAAGTCAAATGGCGCCTCCCTTCATGTCCTATTGTGTTACATGCATGCAGAGATGCCTTCCCCAAGGCTGTAACCTAGCCTGCACCTACACTACAACCCATGCCACCTCTTATTCTCCAACAGGGATGGAAACACCTTTCATATTTGTACTCATTCGCCAAGTCCAATGGCACCTCCCATCACGTCCAATCGTGTAACATGCATGCAGAGATGCCTTACCCAAGGTTGCCACGAAGCCTGCATATACATTGCAAGAGTGACACTTATCATTCATGCATGCACCCACCAACCACCTCACTTACTATGATAAAATTTAGCCTATAAATACAGATCCTCACATACTTCTATTGCATCCACAATCGTCTCACTCTCTGCTACAAACTCTTTCATAATCTCATACAATTTCAAACTCTTTCATAATCTGAGACAATTTCAACAATGGCTCTTCTCACAATAGGAGATTCTCACAGAGGCACAAGGGACAACATTGCAGCGTTTGTAATTTTCTTGTATAGTTATACATTTTTCATACTTCTATTAATGCTATATTCATCTTACCAACTCTTAAAATTTTTACATTCTTAACTTAGGATACTAAAAGATTCAGAATCTGGTCACACAACTACCTTGCTCTCGACCCGTTGATCGTAACCTATCTTGAATATGCAGGTTTCGGAAACGTTATAAAGATCTCCAACTGCATGATTGATTAAAAGTTTATACTTGCAATGTTGGAAAGGTGGAGACCAGAGACCCATACATTTCATCTACCAATAGGTGAATGTACCGTCACACTAGAGGATGTGTACATGTTATTGGGTCTCCCTGTCGACGGTAAGGCGATTAACGGGTCGGTTTAACAACCCAATTCTCTGTGTGAAGAATTTTTGGGAAGGGATATGGTTGAAGGTGGTGGTGCGAGAGGTCAGGGTATACTACTTACTGAGCTAAAAAATCATTATGCGACTCTGGAATTGAACGAAAATTCCTCCGAGGTAGATAAGGTAATAAAAGCTAGAAATTATATAATGATACTATTTAGAACCTTTTTATTTCCCGAAAGTACGGGAAATAGTGTAAATTTTATGTATTTAAATTTACTTAGAGACTTAGAAAAAACTAGAAAGTATAGTTGGGGTTCTGCTGTTTTAGCCCATCTATACAGTTCCGTGTGTAAAAATGCAATCAAAGAAAAATGTACATTTTATGGCTACGCTTTTTTCCTTCAAGCCTGTGGTTGGTGGAGAATGGAGTCCCTAAACCCCGTCAACAACAACGCACTCGTTTTCCCATACGCAACAAAGTAAGTCATCAACTTATATCATTTATTACTATTCATCTCTTCACCAAATATATGATAAAAATAAAATATTTTTCAAATCCTTTAGGTACTGCGTGAGGGGTATGGGTTACGGTAAGAATCTAAGATTCAATATCGCTCTATAAAGCAATCTATTGGATCACCTTGTCCTAGATGATGTACGTCATACCTTTCATCTTTTCTACTTTTAAATTATTTATTTATTACGTTTTCATTAAGTTGATTTAATTTTATCCGCAGTTTTTCTGGAGACCATATTTGGGTTTGGACCATGAACCAAACTCCGAGGATGCAGCAATTTGGAGTGCAAAGACTGCAATCATATGGTTCAATGTTGTGGAGATGCACCACAGCGACCGTGTCAAGATGCAGTTTGGAATGTATCAAGAGATACCATGCGATCCAACTTGTTTATCCCCGTGGCATCTCAAAAGGGTCGACGCCTAATGGGGTCTTACCAACTGGAACAATTTTTCTCCATAATGGTGTAAGATGTGGCAGAGGCGTCACTGACATGTCTTGAAATTCCCATTTTTCCTCAACCATGGTAATATGCGACACACAGATCAGTATTTAGCTTGTTACAGATCGGTTAGTACCCCAGAAATGCACGTGTCTCATCCAAAGTATTTGGTTGACCCACGAACACAATGGGCACAACCCTCATTTCCCCAACAATAGACCCAACACACATCAACCTCCCACAAACCCCCCCCGACGAAACAGAACCACAAACACCCAACCACAATCACCACCACAATACGATTACACCCACATGCCCCACACCCATCCATAATCACCACCTCAGTACCAATACCCCCATATGCCTCACACCCAACCACAATTTCAATCACAATACCAATACACCCGCATACCCCACACACAATTCCAATCTTCTACATATCCCAATATGGGCCCCTCAACATCTAACCTTAGCCCTGATCTGGGATTGTCCGAAGATTATGAACCAACCGACCCAACCTACCATCAACAACAACATCACCTAAGCACCCAACATTCCCAATACCAAACACCCCAATATCCATTTCCTTTCTACCCCCCGTACTCAAACGACCAGTGCTATAGACCAACCATGGAACCCCACCCACCACCAACACGACCAAACTTTAAGGGTATGGGCAACCGACTGTACCAAAGTGGATCTTATAGATATGGAGATCTGATCAATTTTATGGATCCGAAACGCATTGACTTCACTAGGCCATCGACCCTGCCACAACAGGAAACGCGACGAAACCCAGCACGGGAAAGGCGAGAACAAGGATGCGGAACCGGGGGTCATTACCGGGTTCCGGGGGACCACTGATTAATTTGTATTTTTTTATGTAATCTTTATGTGTGTAATCATATTGTGTAAATAAAAAGTCAATTTTCTTGATCCTATATCGTTTACGTAACCTACCGCATTTAAAATAAAAAACGCAAAAAATTGCCTGCCTTTTGCACTAAGGCGCCATCTCACTTGGCTTAGGGCAAGCCTTTTATACATAGGCGCCAAGTAAGATGGTGCCTCCCCTTTAAAACTCAGTGCATGCGCCAACTAGGTTGGCTCCTCCCTTATGGGGTTTTCAGAAACATGGTTATTTGTATAATTTTCTCTGAAACATGGTTATTTGCGATATTTGTTTTTAATACCTAGTTATTCCAAAAAAAAAATCAGGGAGGATGATCGTGATCCGTGAGAGAGAGAGAGAGTTTTATTTCTGTTTTCATGACAGCATAGAGATAAGAGATGGCAATAATAATATAAATTAATCTGCATTTTCCTTTCCCAATACAACAAACACAAATAGTGTGCCTTCTTTCTTACCTTTAGGGTTTCCCAACTCCTCTTGTTATTCCAATCGGTTCGGCCTTTGGGCCTATGGCCCAATCCTATAATCTCATTCTCTTTTGTTCTAATAAAATCATATTATTAATGAATAATCAAAACAGTTTAAATGGCTAGGCATTGTTTACAATAACTATAAAGACTCGGGTTCAACTCCTGCTTGAGCCTTTTTTTCCTCCGTTTTTTAGTCCATATCTCTCCATGTTTTACTATATTATATTTCTTAAGAAAATATTAATTTAGTTCATTAGCATTATTATTTCATTACAAAACATAAAAATATGCTATTATAAATTTATCTTTTATTTAATTTTTGTCAACATGCTATTAATCTTTTATTTAATTTTTGTTGTTATTTAATTATTCAAATATATGCTCTTATTTAATCTTTGCTGTTTATTTAATTATTCAAAAATGCATGCTAGTATAAATTAGTCTTCTATTTAATCTTTGGTTATTTAATTGCTCAATTGTCGTTTTAATTAACTTTATTCTCTATCGTTTAATCTTTGTATCTTCTGTCCGTCTCAAATCCAAGGGAAATATTTTGTTAACTCCATAAGTAATACGATCGTGCGAATACCCTCATTCATTTTTGTTTGTTTACTATTTTGCTAAACTTAAGATAATTTTTCTAAAAAACTTCATTTTCAAACTCACACCTCTTAAGTCAAAATCTTCGACACTAGGTCGTCGTATCTTCAAAATATTGTCCAAACAAATCATTTTTAACCAACCCAGCCATTTTTAGCCGAACAAACCATTTTAATCAAACAAACAATTCTAAACCAAAAAACAAATATTACAAAAGGTTCATGCGGAGTACCGCAGATACATTGGGTGCTAATACCTTCCCATTGCATAACCAACCCCCGAACTCTATATCTCTTTTCAAAAATGCATTGTATTTTCATTACTTTTTAGTACTATTTTACATTGCATATTTAAGGGTTTTATTTCGCTCTTTTCCCTTTTCCCTTGGAAATAATAAAGCGTGATGGCGACTCTTTCTTTTGTGAGACGAGTTAATTAATAGCTCGATCTCTAATTTACCCCGCTACATTTTTTATCGCTACATGGAGGAGGCAATAAGAGGGGTGGTAGGTTATGGGGATGGAAAATAATGGTAATGCGGAGGGGTCTTAGGGTCGGGTTCAGTCTCATCTTGTCCTTCTAGATCATAAAGCCATCTATATTTGTTGTGCACACTAGTTTTCTCAATATTTAGCAATGTAAAATGATTAACAAGATCATGGTGTACTAGCAGCTGGAAATCATTAGGACCAAGTTTTTCGATTAGTCTCGTATTGAAACAGAAAATGATGTCAATTTTGAAATAGCCTCCTAAATGGTTTAGGCGTGAAAGTGAGGTTCTTAGGGATAAAGCAGTGGCAATCATAGAAAGAAGACCACTGATCAGGATGGGGCCATGAGTAGCTTGTGCAATATTATGTTAGTTAGCAAGCATGAAGGCTGCACCATTTACGGGTCTAGACTGGAAAACACAGAACATAACGGAAAGTTCATCCCTAGACACTAAGTTGTTGTTTTTCTCTTTTCTAAAAAAGGTAAAGGCCAAGATCATGTAGAAGTTGTGGATAGCAGGGTTATGGATTAGGATGGATTGCATTTGGTTTGGTTCATGATCATGTTGGCCAGAAATTTGGCTCCAAGAATGGTCAAGTTATGTATCCATAAATAGATCCTCACGTGCCACTGTGAAAGCATCTAGACCATTTGGAAAACCTAACATTTTTGAAATCTTACGAGTGGTCATGCGATAGGTAAACCCAAATAGTCTAAAAGAAGCTCTTCCCCTATTTAATCCCATCCCTAAGTTAGGATCATAGGTGAATGAGCTTAGTAATTCTAAAGTCAGCTTATGGTAAGTGGGGCATTTCTTCCTAAAAAAACCTTCCAATCCTATTTAGTTAAACATGTAGTAGATGCTTTCCTCAATACCTAGAGCGGTCATGGTAGGGCCATCGAAAAATTTGGACAATGCCATCTCTCTCGGAAAAAGAATCTCATAACGTCTCTGTTGGGCATCACTTCAAAAAGTGAAAACCATATTATCTACGTTATCCATCTCTAAAGTTAGTTAAGAAGTGCGTAACCTGAAAGTAAGTAGATAATTACACTAAGTTAATAATGGTTAATTCTAAAGAATAATACTGTACAACATTATGAAAAAGAAATCAGAAATGAAAATAGTAAGGGATAAGAAGAGAAAATCAAGATTAACGTTAAATATGTGTATTGTCTCCCACTAAGCATTTTGTTTAATGTCGTAAGCTCGACACAATTTTACCAAAAGATTAATTTTTGGAATGAGTGGGCAGCTCTGCAAGTTTTAGACCAGCGTAAAAGTCTATGTTGTCAATGCAATGATAAGGTTTTAAGCGCTGCCCATTTATGATAAATGGTTCACAAGATTTTCCCTTTATTTCTATTGCTCCATTTGGAAAACTTTGGTAATTTCAATGAGACTGAACCACCTAGAACGAAGTTTACCTGGGAAAAGTTTAAGTTGAGAATTAAACAGAAGTACTACGTCACCCTCATTAAACTCTTTCATCGATATATGCTTGTCATGCCACTTTTTAGTTCTTTCTTTATAGATCTGGGCATTCTCGTATGCGTCTAATCTAAGTTCTTCTAGTTCATGAATATCTAGAATTCTCTCCTCGCATGCCGAAGTATAATTCAAATTAAGGGTCTTATTGTCTATATAAGCTTTATGCTCTAATTCTACCAGCAGATGACTTACCATAAACTAGCTTAAATGACGTTGTTCCTATTGGGGTCTTATAGGCTGTCCTATATGCCCACAGAGCTTCATGTAACTTTGAAGGCCAATCTTTCCTAGAAGTGGCAACCATTTTTTCTAAGATTTGCTTAATTTCTCTATTTGAGACCTCTACTTGCCCACTTGTTTCTGGGTGATAGGGTGTTGCTACACGGTGTCGGACTCCATATTTCAGTAATAGTTTTTCAAAGAGCTTTGAAATGAAATGGGAGCCACCATCACTGATGACAAGTCTCGGCACATCGAATCTGGGAAAATTATATTCTTGAAGAGCTTAATTACTACTCGTGCATCATTTTTTGGAGAGGCTACAACCTCGATCCATTTGGATACATAATCAACAACAACGAGTATGTATTTGTTACCAAAAGAAGATGGAAATGGTCCATGAAATCTATTCCTCATACGTCAAAGACTTCTACTTCTAAAGTGCCTTTTAGAGACCTCTCGTTGCGTCTAGAGATGTTGCCAGTGCCTTGGCACTGATTGCAATTTATGATCGCGATATGGACATCTTTCCGTAGAGTAGGCCAAAATAGGACAACTTGTAAGATCTTAGCGCAAGTCTTTGAAGTGCTTGCATGCCCTCCATAAGAGGTAGGATGACAATGAGAAATTACACTTTCTACTTCTTCTTTGGGGACACATTGACAGAAGATACCATCGGCGCCTCTATTGAAATGCAAAGGCTCATCCCAATAATATTGTTTAAGATCATGGAAGAAGTTCTTCTTTTGATGGTAAGTTAGATCTGGTGGAAGCACTACAACTGCTAATCAGTTGACAAAGTCAGCATACCGTGGCAGTGTATTTTTTGTATGATTGTTTCCACAACTTCATTTATTTCGGTATTATTGTAAGTTATGGGGCATTCAGCTGTATTATTTTCCAACTGGGCTATGAGTTCTTCTTAAGGGAAATCATCATTGATAGGAACTCATTCAGGATTAATGTCTTCCATTCTAGATAAGTGATCAGCTACTACATTTTCAGTCCCTTTCTTGTCTTTGATTTATAAATCAAACTCTTGTAGGAGTAAAATCCACCTTAGAAGTCTTGTTTTGGCATCCACTTTACTCAATAGGTACCTAACTACGACATGATCGGTATAGATGACTATCTTTGCTCCTACTAAGTAAGAACGAAATTTATCCAAAGCGAACACGACAACTAAAAGTTCCTTTTCTATGGTGGCGTAGTTTATCTGCACTGGATCTACGGTTCTACTTGTGTAATAGATTTCCTGAAGCTTTTTATCCTTTCTTTGTCTTAAGGCTGCACCTACAGCAAAATCACTAGCATCACACATGATTTTAAACAGTAGTCTCCAATCAGGTGGTTGCATAATAGGTGCGATAATGAGAGTTGTTTTTAATTGTTCGAATGCTTTTAAGCACTTTTCATCAAAGATAAATATAACATCTTCATTAATAAGCCAGTTAGTGGTTTGGTGGTTTTAGAGAAATCTTTCATGAATCATCGGTAGAAATCGGCGTGTCTTAAGAAACTTCGTATTTCTCTTATGGTTTTTGGAGGTCGAAGGTTTTCTAAAACTTATATTTTAGCTTTATCAACTTCAATCCTCTTATCAAGCACTATGTGTCCAAGCATGATTCCTTTTCGGACAATGAAATGGCATTTTTCCTAATTTAACATCACATATACTTTTACGCATCTTTCAAGTACCATTTCTAAGTTCGATAAGGATCCTTCAAAACTTTACCCACAAACAGAGAAATCATCCATAAATACTTCCATGATGTCGTCTATAAAATCATCGAAGATTAACATCATGCATCTTTGGAATGTTGTAGGAGCGTTACATAGTCCAAACGAAATTCGTCGATAGGAAAATGTACCATAAGGACAAGGGAAGGTTGTTTTTTCTTGGTCGTCAGGATGAATAAGGATTTGAAAGAATCTCGAATAACCATCTAAATAAAAGAAGTAAGAATGCTTATCCAATCTTTCAAGCATTTGATCAATAAAAGGTAAGGGAAAATGATCTTTTCGACTGGCTTTGTTTAATTTCCTATAGTTAATGCACATTCTCCATTCGGTTTGAGTATGTTGTGCTACATATTCACCTTTTGCATTGCTGACAACTATAACACCTCCCTTCTTTGGTATAAAATGTATTGGATTAACCCATTTACTATCGGATATCAAGTATATGATTCATGCTTCTAATAACTTTTGTACTTCTTTCTTGACTACATCACTCATAACGGGATTTATTCTTCTCTGATGTTCTCTAGAGGTCTTATAGCCTTCCTTAGGAATAATGTGATGCATGAAGATAGAAGGACTTATTCCTTTTAGATCTGAGGTGTTATAGCCTAGAGCAGTTGGGTATTTTCTTAGGACATGTAATAATTTTTTAGTTTTTATCTGTCCTAAATTTGTGTTGACTATAACGGGTTATTCAAGTTCTGTGTCTAGGAATTCATACCTTAGATCTTTGGGTAGTGTTTTAAGTTCTACATCTAGTTTCTTTGGGCAAGGCATAGGGTCAGGAGTTAGTGAGAGACATTCACCTAGATTGTCATCATGGTATTCATCACACCAATTATTGTCTTCAAAGATAGGAGGTATTGGAATTTTAAAAACTTCAGAGTATGTAGTTTGTTGTTTCTCCATTTATTTCACGCATTCATCAATGACATCTAAGAAACATCATAAATCATCTATACCAAGTGCCTTGAAGAATTGTGAGAGAATAAATTTCACCTTTTCTTTGCCAACCTCAAAAGATAGTTTTCCCTTTTTTACGTCTATAATGGCTCTGGCGTTGGCTAGGAATGGTCTTCCTAATATAATAGGGATGTTGGAATCCTCCTTAATGTCTATAATTATGAAATCAGTAGGAATATAGAATTGTCCTATACGTGCTAGAACATTTTCTACCATACTTAAAGGAAATTTCACTGAACAATCAGCTAGTTGCACAAAAATTCTTGTTGGTCTCAATTCTCCCTTGTTGAGCCTTTTGGAAATTGATAAGGGAATTAGGATAATACTGGATCCTAAGTCACATAGAGCTTTATCTATGAAGAACATTCCAATTACACATGGTTTGGAAAAACTACCAGGGTCTTTTAGCTTGGGAGGCATGTTATTTTGGATTATAGCGCTACACTCTGCAGTAAGCATAACAGTTTCGTTACCCTCAAGCTTTTTCTTATTGGATAAGATTTCTTTAAGGAACTTAGCATAAGAGGGAATTTGTATGATAGCTTCTGTGAAAGGTATAGTGATATTCAATTATTTCATAAGTTTAATGAATTTCTTAAACAGCCCTACACTTTTAGACTTAGCTGATCGTTGAGGATACGGTATAAGTGGTTTGTATGGTGGTGGAGGCACGTAAGGTTTTTCTTTCTCTTTGGCCTCTTTTCTTTTATCTTCCTTCTCATCTTCTTTTGGTTCGTCTTCCTTTTTAGTTGGTTTACCAGTATTCTGATACATGGTTGGATTTTTGGTTCTTGGATCAGTTGGTCCATCTAATTCCGTCCCACTCTGAAGTATTATAGCATTTGCATGACCTTTTGGATTTGGTTATGGTTGTCCAGGAAAAGTGCCAACTGGAGTAGCGGTAGCCGCTTGTTGTTGAGCCACTTGAGAGATTTGCGGTTCTAGCATTTTGTTATGAGTGGCTAGGGCATTAACCTTGTTTGATAGTTGCATGAGTTGTTCACTAGTGTGTATGTTCTGATTTAGAAAATCCTTATTTTTTTGAGCTTGAGTGGCTACAAAATTTTCTATCATAATTTCTATGTTGGATTTCCTAGGAACATTTGGAACAATTGGGGCGGCTTTTTGATATTCTGACGGTGTAGCAGGAGCTTGGCCATGTGCATATAATGTATTGTTGTTTTTGTACGAAACGTTTGGATGGTTCCTCCTAGTATGGTTATAGGTATTACAAAAAGGGTTCCCTTGAGCATAATTTACTTGATCCACTGGTACTCCTATCAAAAGTGGATATTCGGGGGCATCATGTGCGTGAAGTCCATATAAATCGCAGGTTGGAGCTACTGCAGCCACGGTGGTTGCGGGAGTTGTGGTCAAGCTTTATATTTTTTGGGCAAGGGCTTCTACCTTGGCATTAACTTGGTATAAACTACTAACTTCGTACATACCTCATTTCGTTTGAGGTATCTCCACAACGATTCTATCGCTTCCCCATTAGTAATGATTTTGAGCCATACTTTCTATAAGCTGATAAGCGTCATGGTAAGGTTTATCCATCAGCGTGCCGCCAGGTGCAGCGTCTATTGTTAATCTTATGTTTTACAAGAGACTATTGTAAAAGGTGTGGATAATAATCCATTCTTCTAGACCGTGATGTGGACAAAGTCGCAACATGTCTATGTATCTTTCCCATGCTTCAAAAAGAGATTCGCTTTCCTTTTGTTTAAAACCATTGATATTGGCTCTTAGCATAACCGTCTTACTTGGGGGAAAATATCGCGCTAGGAAAATTTCTTCAACTCGTCCCATGTGGTAACAGAGTTGGATGGCAGAGAGTGGAGCCAAGCTCTAGCTCTATCTCTTAATGAGAAAGGGAAAAGACGTAGTCTTATCGCTTCAGGGCTGACACCATTTACTTTTATTGTGTTTGCGTACTACACAAACACCGATAAATGTAAGTTTGGGTCATCTGTAGGAGTTCCTGAAAACTGATTCTGTTGGACAGCTTGTAGCAACAAAGGTTTCTACTTGAAATCGTTTTGGTTGATAGCGGAAGCAACAATGTTATTGTGAGGTTCTTCCTGTGATGGGACAACGTAATCCTTGAGAGGAAGATTATGGGGTCCTTTAGCCATTCTTGGTTCTGGTTCAGGAAGAGAAAAATTGGGAATATTTAATTCGGGAAGATTGTACTTAATTTGGTATTCTCGGATTCGTCGTCTTATACTAACAAAATACTCGATCTCGTCGATTGGTTCCTCTAATTCTCCGTCTTGAGAGCGAGTTCTTAGCATACAATCGACAGATTAAAGGTAAAATATTATTGTCTTAGTTTATACTGCATAACAATGGAATCAAAATATTTACTAAATCAGTCCCCGACAACGGTGCCAAAAACTTAATCGTGACTTTAAGAGTCTATCGGATTTACTAACTGCAAGTGCACAGTCTAATCGCGTAGTTTTAAAAGATATCGAACCCACAGGGACTGCTAATCAAACTAATGCTATCTAATGTTAATATGTAAATCTAAGGCTAATGATTAATCTTGGGTTTTGAGGAAAACGGGAAATGAATTCAAATTCTAAGAAAAATAATCAATGACGGGACACTGGTATACAACTCGTCAAATTTCAAGGATTCGATAAATCGTTGGCGTAGTTTCAAATGTGAAAATATTTTTCTGTAGAAAATAATGACTTAAAGACCTTATCTCACACTCTCGTGTTATTGACTCTAACTATACTCATAAACCAGAATGCTTTGCTCTCGCTGTCTCATTTGAATTTAAAAGTACTTTTTGAAAACCAATAAAATCTAATTAATCCTAAAGTGCTCTCGCCGTGTTTAAAATTAATGTCTAGTTTCTACTATCTGATTAAAATCTCAAACTCTCGCTTTATTGATTATAACCTCTGTTTGCTTTTTACTCTCGTACAAAGCTGTTTTAATTAAAATTAGAAACTAGACCAGAAAAATAGTTTGTAAATATTTACGCCAATAGATTTCCAAATCCCTTTCGTTCGACTAATTTTACATACCGTTGTCTAATTACTTAGCCGGACATGGTCCTACACACTAACATGCAAGTACAATTAATAGACATTAAACATAATACTATTTCAGAAAACATAACAACGTTGGAATGAAAGTAAAATGATAATTAAAACTAAAACTGCAAGTGAAATAAAACCTAGAACAAAATTATCTCAGATTAAAATTCTGGAAAAATACTTCGCATACAATGCTTGAACAAAATCCCAACTATACCGGCAGGATTAAAATACTTCGGTACAGGAATTGAAAATAGAAAATAAATTCTAAATCTAAGGTTGCAATAGTCCCTCGATATGGAAGATCTATCACTATTTGCGATGAATTTAAGTGCCTAAAAATGAATCAACAAGCTCTGGCTGCGGAAAAAATTGATGTGCCCGTCACTGTAATCATTTTCTCTCTTTTATAGTGCAAAATCCCTAGCGATTAGGATGGTTATGTTTAATGAAGAAGACAAAAGTGGAGGGATTTCCGAAGGAGAAAAAACAAATGAATAGTTAGAGAGAAGTGTGGAGATGAGGCTTCGTGGCGGGAGCCACAAAAGTAGGTGTCATGCGCTACTTAAGAATTGGAGTGGAAAGAGCCACATTATGGATGGCAGGAGCCACTTAAGAGAAGTGGTGGGTGCCACGATGCGTGGCAAGGACCACACTAGGTATGGTGGGGGCCACATCTCTGTAAGACCTGGGTTTTGAAATTTTTCTTTGTTGCTAATGCGTCACCCCTTGTTTCTCTTTTACCTCCTTTCTTTAATTTATTTATTTATTTTCTTCTTTTTTTACTCGAATCTCCAACTTGCTCGATACACCTGAAATAGGACAACAATACCAATATAACAAGGCAAAAATAAGGGAAAAATAAGCTAAAAAATCATGTGAGTCAAGTCAAATATACAATATAATTTCGTGTTATCAAACATCATAAGTTTCATCAAACTCAGAGGATCTTGGGTGTTGATGGGGTAAAAATCCTAATCCACCAAAATGGATGATTGATTTTGATGATAACTTGATCAATGCTTTGATCCAATTTAGGATTTACTTTCTTCATGCTTTGATGTTTACAATTTAATATCTTGAGTTCTTTGAAAGTCAAATAAAAACAAACATTTGCATAATTCATGCATACATCTAGGTTGTCCATAATCTCATTCCAGCTGTCTCTTTCTTCTAGTTTTTAACTGTCAAGTTGATTCCCTGACACAACTAAGAAACTAGAGCTAATATCAGAAGGAGAATGGCAGACCAAGAACAACATGACATGGAAGTAAGAATGGAAATTGATGAGTTCAAGACGGGCATGACCAATTTCACTGAGATGATGCAAGTTCTGATTGCTAAAGGTGAACCACCTCAAAGGACTGTTATCTCTAAGGTTGCAGCTGATGTTGTTAATCCTCTAATAGTCGAGCAACTATCCACTACATGACCAGAGTTTGGTATGCCTCAGAACTATTCTCCATCTTTTGTCACTACTTCAATGGTTGGCCAATCATCTCGATTGATGTTCTAGTCTTCAGTTTTCACTGAACCACAACCAATCGTTCATACTACTTCTCGTCAACCTAGGGTGTATCCTGTTGCACAAGAAGCTTATCAGAATCTTCTCTTTGATTATCATTTTGTTTCTAGTCAAGAAGATCTTGTTGATTTTGAAGAAGTCAGGGAACAATTTCAGACTTTAGAGAAGAGAATCAGGGCCATGGAAGGTAATGAGTTCTTCAGTGTTGATGCTGGAAACATGTACTTAGTTTCTGACCTTGTAACTCCTTCCAAGTTCAAGACTATAGATTTTGAAAAGTACCGAGGGACCTCATGTCCAAGAAGTCATATGGTCATGTACTTCATAAAGATGGCTGCCTACACCAACAATCAAAAGTTGTTCATCCCTTTATTACAAGATATCCTGAGTGGTGCTTCACTCAAGTGGTATATGGGATTGGAGGAGAATCATATACAGTGCTTCCAGGACCTAGCTGATGCTTTTATGAAGAAATACAAGTACAACCTTGACATGGTACCTGATCACTGTTAACTGCAGAGCATGTTTCATAATGAAAGAGAATCCTTTAAAGAGTGTGCTCAACGTTGGAGGGAATTAGCTTCTCAAGTTTAACCACCTCTAACTGAGAAAGAGTTGACTAGCATGTTTATGGATACCCAGTAGTTTGCATTATGCGTTTGTTTTTGCAAAATATCGCGGTAAGCAAGAGTCGCCACCGACTTTTATTTTATCCAACAAGGAAAGGAAAAAAGCACAGAAAAAATCCTTTTCTGATGTACTTCTGAGTACGGGGGTAGATTATAGAAAGGGAAGGTATTAGCACTCTTTCTATCTGTAGTTATCTACGGGCTCTTAGGTACTTGCTCATCATTTTCAAAATTGTTTTCTTTGTGTTTGTATGCTTTGAAAAGTTTTTGTTTTTACTTCGATTTAACTCTTGCTTCTGTCTTCAAGAGTGTAATGAAGTGTTTTTGAAAACTTCGTTTGTAAAGGAGTGTAAGTGTGAAAAATTTGTTTGGAATGAGCAAGTACTTAAGAACTAATCTACCTACTCGAAAAAAGAATTGTTTTATGCTTGTTTCCTTTAGACAGTGCTATCCCACTATTAATGAGTAGGTAGCATCATCGTTGGAGTTTTGAGGGTCAATTTGAAAGGGACGTACGGTCACTAAAGCAATGTTAGGACGTCTTAGTAATAACCCTAATGTCTTAGATCAATTATTCAAGGCAATAATTCTGAGGCAACCATTACGAGGCAACTTTTCCGAATCGGGACTTTGATCTTTGTTTAGACAAAAGGACGACCACTAAAGCATCCTATACTCAATGACCGTTTACCGAACGCAACCAAGTGAGAGTGTACCCTAGGAGTGCGCATGTGCGAGTGATTCAATTTCAGTTTATTTATCTTTGTACATTTAGGGTGATCTAACTGTTTTAAAATTAAGCATACATTCTTGTCATGCAAACCCTAATTATTCATACATCTAACAGTTAATAGTTTGCGGAATTTAAAATGCGGAATTTAAACTACGCTATTACAAGGCTTCGGGTATTTACATAGCCAAAAACAAACCCTTTGAAATTAAAGCGATAAATGAAAATAAAGCCCTAATTAAAACTATTAAAAACTGTGAGCAGATACAATAATTGGGTAAAAATAAAGCGCGCGAGAAAATTAGATCGGCGAGAAACTAGGGTTTTGACCCTTCTAACCTAATTAAAATGAAAATTGTTTTTGTTGTTTTTAATAAAAGAAATAAGTTTCTAAATTAAATGTGCAATTAATTAGTTAATTAAATTAATTAATAAAAATAATTACATGACATACTTTTGGTTTTTTGGTTATTTTAGGAAAAGATAAAAAATTAAATTAGTAATAAAACCTATTTATTCTAATTAATTTTAATTATTTGCAAAAATAAATTAAAGTTATCTAATTTAATCAAACCTAATTAAATTAATTAAATTATTGATGAAAAATAATACCTAAATCTAATTGATGAAAAATAATGTTTTTGGTGATTTTTGATAAAAGAAAAATAATTTAATTTTGTTAATAGAAATAATTAAATGAAATAATTAAATAAAATGTAAAAAAGAAAATTGGCCTGAATAGCATTTCTGGGGGGTGCCAATTTCCAAATTCTAGGCCCAAAAGAGTGAGACCCGTTTGACTTTCTTGGATCCAGTATGATGCGCTGACCCTGGCTCATGATGCACCTTCAGTGGTGACCCTTGGATCTGGATCTCAAGACATGTGGCAGGCTGGATGAGGGAGCCCCATGGTGGTCCTGGACTTGTAAGCACATATGATTATCTGAAAGAAAATAAGAAAAATTCGTTTGGTGGAGGCAGGGGTCGAACCCCTGACCTCAAGCTTCCAGCGCCTTAAAGCGTGCCTGGCTACCACTGGGCCGTTTATCCTTACTGTACATAAATCAAACAATGAAACTAATATGTGAAAACAAGGATTAGTGAAGAATTGAAAAAAAACGCGCGTAGAAAGTTTTGAATGAGCCAATGATCGTTCGCCAACTGGGTCATCGTCTTCCCCTCTCTGTGGGTAAAAGTCTCAAACTTTTACCTACGGACGCTTTGTCCGTAGCTATATGCCTGGTTCGTTCAAGAATCCTCCATGGGAAATATAAATGGAAAGTAGCGCCATGGTTGAGTTCGTCTCATCGTCCTGAACATGATGGTACCACTTACGAAGGCTAATTTCTCCTGCAAGAAAAAACCCTAAAACAAACTCCAAAACCCTAACAATGGCAGTTTACAATTCAGTCCATGAAAATGCAATTGGGTATTATGGAAAGCTTGCAAACATGATGGTGATCAAGAATGTACAGTTATTTTACGCTATAAGTGCAAGAATAATGCTAATCGAATTCAAGAGTATAGCAATACCGTGACAGACTTACAGTGCGATTTGGGGCTTGAAAAGCTTGGTTCTTGATCGCTTTAGCTTGCTGAGAGTCCCAGGAGTCGATTGAGATAGGAAAAGAGTCTTGAGGATGCCTCTAAGTGAAAATTCAATCTCACACTTTTCTTGCTTTTTTTCAGTTTTGGTTCTGCCTCTTGCACCTGTTTCTAACTTGTTTTTAGGTCTGGCTTGCCTCCTTATGTACCAAGGACTGAATTAGGGTTCATAATTGCATCCAATCTTCCTCCATCAATGATTTTTGATTTGATTTGATTCACCTTTAAGATATTTCCAAAAATAGATTTTTTTCAATCTTTTTGTCCACTCTAATGCCTTGCACGAGTTTGAATGTTTGCTAGCTGTACAATAAAGCCTGAAACAAGGATAAAATCTTTGGTTTTCAATAATTTTGATTTTATATGATTTGTTTTGATTCAAATTGAAATAATTCAAATCAAAATAAAAATAAATAATAAAAATAAGATATGGACAAGTGGCAAAGGCTAGAGCTCGTGGAATATGTTGCCAACTCAAAACAAGTGAAAAAGATTGGGCCCATTTGGCAAAATTTGAAGTTTTGGGCATAGTTGACTTTTGGCAATTTTGCAAAAAAAGGTCAATTTCACCAATGCATAACTTCCTCAATTTTGACTCTTTGGAGGTGTTCTTTGACTTTTTAGAAACCTTGATATGTCCTATAATCAACCCTTTTGGTATCATCTCAAGTTGATATTCCATGCTCATGTATGAATCTTTGACAAAAGAGGTGTTTTTGTTGACTTTTCAAAATGACCTATAATGTCCAAATTCATAACTTCTTATGAGTGCATATTTTAAACTTGGGAGATGGAGATGGATTGTAGGAAATTGAATCCTCTTCAAAATGAGCTTTGGATGGGTCATTTCTCATAAAGTATGAGAAAGTTATGCTTGGTCAAAGTTGAGTTGACTTTTTCTACAAAACCCTAATTTAGCAACTTTTGAGTCTTGATGAATTAGGAGCAATCCTTGATGAATCGTGATCAACCCTTGATCAAATGATGAAATATACTTCAAAATGATGATGTTGACCAAAAATCTTGAAGTTTGACTGTATGTGGGCCACAGTTGACTTTTGCCCTAGCACAGTCGATTTTCAAGCTTTTTGGGCAATTGACTGAGCAAATTTCCTCTGCAAGGCTTGAGACTTGACATGGATGATCTTGGGAACATATTAGGATATTGGTGAGAATTTGGGATCACTTGGACTCATGTATCTTGATGCCACATGAAACCCTAATTTGAGGTAGACTACCTTAGGAGGGAGCTTGTCTGGCCAACCCTTGGACTTCCTTGAGCAATTTGAGGATCTTTCTTGAAATGTTTTTGAGAAATATGGGAGGGAAAATTTTGGGGTACAACAGCTGCCCCTGTTCAATCTTCTTAAACATGAGGATGTAGATTGGCTTATCTGCCTTTCGTGATCCGAAGGTGGAAGATGATTGAACACTAGAGTGCCCAGAAATTTGCACTCGCATGAAGTGGTAATTATCTTGCGATATCGGGAATGGGCTTACAGATGCCATTTGGAAATTGCTGACGAGGGATGGGCTTAAAGATGCCATCTGAAGGAGTGTCGATCGCATAAGAGATTCCTTAGCGAGAGCTTGTATACCTGTTGTTGAGGAAAATTCCGTTGGGGAATGTTGATCTCTGTCTTGAGAGAAATAGAATTTTAGGAGCTTTAGTCGTCCGTTATTCTGCTGGTGAGTCGTCTCAGTTTGAATTTTAGGAACTTCAGTCGTCCGTATTCGACTGAGGAATCATCTATGTTGAATTTTAGGAACTTCGCTCGTTCGTATTCTGCTGAGGAAACATCTCTGTTGAAATTTAGGAACTCGTCCATTATTCTACCGAGGAAACATCTCTGTTGAAATTTAGGAACTCGTCCGTTATTCTACTGAGGAATCATCTTTGTTGAAATTTAGGAACTCATCCATTATTCTACTGAGGAAACATCTCTGTTGAAATTTAGGAACTCGTCTGTTATTCTACTGAGGAATCATCTCTGTTGAAATTTAGGAACTCGTCCGTTATTCTACCGAGAGAACATCTCTGTTGACATTTAGGAACTCATCCGTAATTCAACTGAGGAATCATCTCTGCTGAAATTTAGGAACTCGTCCATTATTCTACTGAGGAATCATCTCTGTTAAAATTTAGGAACTCGTCCGTAATTCAACTGAGGAATCATCTCTGTTGGAATTTAGGAACTCGGCCGTTATTCTACCGAGGAATCATCTATGTTGACATTTAGGAACTTGTCCGTAATTCAACTAAGGAATCATCTCTGCTGACATTTAGGAACTTCAGTCATCCGTTATTCAACTGAGGAATCATGTCTGCTGACATTTAGGAACTTCGGTCATCCGTTATTCAACTGAGGAATCATCTCTGCTGACATTTAGGGGCTTCAGTCATCCGTTATTCAACTGAGGAAAACATCTCTGCTGACATTTAGGGGCTTCAGTCATCCGTTAGTCAACTGAGGTAAAAAGCTTCATAGCTTGAATTTTGTGAGAATTTAATCGTATCCTTCCTGAAAGGTAAAGGTTAGTTGTATGTAATGCATGATATGTATCAGGCAATGATGTTCTCAAAATAAATTAGATTATGTTGTATGATGCGTATGCATGTCATGATGTATGGAAATGTGATGTTTTAAGCTGGGGAAAATAAATCCCGGATTGCTGCTGGAGAAAAGAATTGAATTCTTTGTTTCCGCTGGGGATAGTGGATGAAGATATTTGTGAGAATAAACCTCCAGGAGAGGATAACCCCACTGGGGAATAAACTGACGAGAGAATGGCTTTGTGGGGAAGAGATGTTCTGTTGAGGATTCTGTTGATAAATTCAGCTGGGGATGAATTACCGTTGTTGGTGATAATGAAACCTGTTGGGAATTGAATTTCTGTTTGTGAAAGGAATGAACTCCGCTGGGGATGATTTTCTAATTGCGACTTTACGGGGAATAACCTTTTAGACTCTACCGGGGACAATCTTCCAGAGTCTACTGGGGACATATCTTCAAACTCCACTGGGGATGATTTTTCAAAATCCACTGGGGATATATTTTTATACTCCGCTGGGGATAATTTTTGTTAGTGCTAATGGTAGATAAACTCTGCTTTGGGGAGAATATCACCAATTCATTCATAGTTGTGAGTCTCAGCTGGGGAGAATTTTAACACCACTATCTTTCTCTTACTCTGCGGGTAGTGAATGCACCTTCAATCGTTTTCTCTAACTAGGTTTATCCCCATACCTGGTAGGTAGAGCAACTGTATGGTTTAGACATTTCTCGTTTGCCCCTGTTTCTGATATTACAAGTAATCGTCTTTTGTTTCGCATGTAAATATTCATGAGCAGCAATTAATGTCAAATGCATATATCAAAAATGAACATTGGATTTTCTCGCAAAACAAAACAAAAAAAATGAAATCAGTTTGAAATTTCTTTGTAAAAAATGACTTGTATTGATTTTGAAGATAGCCTGTAAATAGGTGTTTTTGTACAAGAAGATGACGTCCCAGTAAGAGAACGCCTCCGCACAATAGAGTTTATACAATTTGTGAAAAACAAAGAAAAACAGCTATGTGAACAATCCCACTGGGCTCCAACTCTGCTATTGCCTTTATGTCCTCGAGCATCTTATCACTTTGCTACTTGGTTGAAGGTGGATCAGACTGATTAGCGTCGTCCGAGCTTGACAGTAGATACCAAAGTCTGGTTGCAAGGTGATCCAATGAGACATAGTATTACATTGTAATCCCTAACTTTTTCGTGGACCTCCCTTTCGGGTTTTCAGTCCACCGGGATACCCTTTTTTTCCCAAGCCGCCTTTTCAGGTTTTCGACTTGTCGGGTGTACAGATTTTTCATTTTCATCCCTTATTTTTTCCTGAACCCTTTTGGTTCTCCGGGAAGCCCTTATTTTTGCCTAGGCCAGTCAACCTAGTGGGTCTTTGATTTTGCATAGTATTTTTTCACTATGTCTGCATTGACGGGGTGAGGAAGGTCGTCACCATCTATGGTGATTAGAATCATAGCTCCTCCTGAGAAAATGTTCTTAACCACAAATGGCCCTTCGTACGTAGGGGTCCATTTACCCCTAGGATCACCTTGTGGCAGTATGATGCGCTTGATTACCAGATCCCCGACTTGATACTCTTGTCGTCTAACTTTCTTTTTAAATGCCTTGATCATCCGCTTTTGATACGTATGACCATGACAAATAGCAGTAAGTCTCTTTTTGTCGATTAAGTTCAGTTGATCGAGTCGGGTCTGAATCCAGTCATCTTCGCTCAAACCTACATCCTTCATAATCCGAAGAGAGGGTATCTGAATAATGGGAAAGACGGCCTCCATGCCATATACCAAAGAATAGGAGGTTTCCCCTGTTGACGTTCGCGCTGAGGTACGGTACCCATGAAGAGCAAATGGTAACATCTCGTGCCAATATTTGTATGTCACCGTCATCTTCTGCACAATCTTCTTAATGTTCTTATTAGCCGCTTCAACAACCCCATTCATCTTCGGTCGGTAAGGAGAAGAGTTGTGATGCTGTATCTTGAAATGTTTGCAGAGTTCGGTGATTATCTTATTGTTGAGATTTGTACCATTGTCCGTAATGATCCTCTCTGGTACACCATATCGACAGATCAGATTGTGCCGAATAAACCGTGCCACGACGTTCTTGGTTACGGTATCAAAGGAAGCTACTTCAACCCACTTTGTAAAGTAATCAATAGGAACCAGAATGAAATGATGCCCGTTAGATGCAATAGGTCCGATCTCACCGATCATGTCGATGCCCAACATTGCAAAAGGCCAAGGAGCTGTCAAGATGTTCAGAGGTACTGGAGGTATGTGCACCTTATCAGCATAGACTTGGCACTTATGACAGGTCCGAGAATGCTGATAACAGTCGGCTTCCATGGTGGACCAATAATATCCTGCCCGAAGGATCTTCTTTTCCATGGTGTGCCCACTGGAATGAGTTCCAAAAGTACCTTCATGTGACTCTACCATAATCCTTTCTGCTTCGTTCTTATCCACACAACGTAGTAAGGTTGAGTCATGGTTACGCTTGTAAAGAATACCATTAATGATGAAGAACTTTGCCGCGAACCATCTCAGAAACTTCTTATCATTAACAGATGCACTCTCGGGGTACTCCTGAGCCTCAAGATACCTTTTTACCTTGTGAAACCAGGGCTTATCTGTTACCTCTTCAGTCTCAATGTCACAGCAATGTGCAGGTTCGTCCAACCTCTCAATGGTAATCTAGGGAGCTTCATTGTCCCATCTGACCTTGAACATAGAAGACATCATAGGTAGCGTGTCCGCCAACTGATTCTCCTCTCTAGGGAAGTGTTCAAAGGTTATCTCCTCGAAGTGTGGAAGCAAAGTCAATACATACTCCTTGTAAGGAATAAGATTTGGGTGTTTCGTATCTCACTCGCCTTTGATCTGACTGATCACGAGAGCGGAATCTCTGAATACACTCAAAAACTTAATCCTTAGGTCAATAGCCGCTCGAAGGCCCATGATGCACGCTTCATACTTCACCAAGTTGTTGGTGCAGTTGAAATGTAATCGGGCGGTGAACGGAGTATGAGAGCCTTCAGGAGATATGATCACGGCGCCAATGCCGTTACCCAATGAGTTTGAAGCTCCATCAAAGTACATAGACCATCGGGATCCCTCCTCAGGTCCTTCATCCGGTCCAGGCGTTTCATAATCAGTCACCAACATGATATTCTCATCCGGGAATTCAAAGTTCATAGACTGGTAAACATCCACTGCCTGATGTGCCAGATGATCTGCTAACACACCTCCCTTAATTGCTTTTTGGGTCGTGTATTGGATGTCATACTCATTCAAGATCATCTGCCATCTTGTTATTCTTCTGGACAAGGCAGGCTTTTCGAAGATATACTTGATTGGATCCATCTTTGATATCAATAGATTAGTGTGAGTCAGCATATATTGTCTCAGCCGGCGAGCAGCCCATGCTAAAGCGCAGCAAGTTTTCTCAAGCAACGAGTACTGGGTCTCGTAGTCGGTAAACTTTTTGCTAAGGTAATAAATAGCATGCTCTTTTCGGCCAGACTCGTCATGCTGCCCCAGCACACACCCCATCGAGTTGTCGAGTACTGTCAAGTATAAGATCAAGGGTCTTCCTTCAACTGGAGGCATCAGAATAGGAGTCTCTTTGAGATATTCCTTGATCCTTTCGAAAGCGGCTTGGTATTCATTGTTCCATCTTACCACTTGATCTTTCTTCAGTAGCTTGAAGATTGGCTCACAAGTAGCAGTCACGTGTGAGATGAATCGGGAAATGTAGTTCAGACGTCCCAAAAAGCCTCTAACTTCTTTTTCTATTCGGGGAGCTGGCATTTCCTGTATAGACTTCACCTTTGCAGGATCCACCTGAATACCTTTATCACTAACGAAGAAACCCAACAGCTTACCATACCTCACTCCGAAGGTGCACTTGTTCGGGTTTAACCTCAGCTTGTACAACTTCAACATGTCAAATAGATTCTGAAGATGATCGAAGTGTTCTTCCTCAGTCGAGGACCTTGTAATCATGTTGTCAACGTATACCTCAATCTCAGGATGAATCATGTCGTGGAACAAACCGACCATGGCGCGCTGATACGTTGCCCCAGCATTCTTCAATCCAAAAGGCATGACTTTGTAGAAAAAGGTACCCCACTACGTAACAAACGTCGTCTTCTCCATATCCTCGGGAGCCATTTTAATTTGATTGTAACCGGAGAAACCATCCATAAAGGAGAAGACCTTATGCTGCGCGGTGTTGTCAACCAGAACGTCGATGTGAGGCAGAGGGAAATAATCCTTGGGGCTTGCCCTATTCAGATCCCTGTAGTCAACACACATTCGAACCTTACCATCTTTCTTCGGCACCGGAACCACGTTGGCCACCCACTGCGGGTAAGAAGTAACGGCTAGAAAACCGGCATCAAACTGTTTCATCAGTTCAACCTTGATTTTCTCAGACATCTCTGGGCGCATTCGGCGAACTTTCTGTTTCACTGGAGGACAATCTTCCTTGGTGGGCAAGTAGTGAACCACGATATCAGTATCCAAACCAGTCATATCTTCATAAGACCAGGCAAAGATCTCAACATAATCACGCAGCATTTGAATCAACCGTTGCTTAACATTAGACTCCAAATTTGCACCGATCTTGACCTCTTTCTTGTCTACTTCTGTTCCCAGATTTACTGTTTCCATTGGCTCTTCATGCGGCTGTATAACCCTCTCTTCCTGAAGTAACAGTCTAGCAAGTTCCCCAGGCACTTCGCAATCATCCTCGTCTTCGTCCTCGGCTTGGTTGATCGGACTTTCAAAGTCATAACTGGTAGTAGCAGAGTCGTTATCAGTGGGATCTAGAGTGGATGTGGACCTGTATATGTGAGTGTGTGTAAGACAAATAGTTGTTTTGCAAGATAGAAAAGAAAAACAAGGAGCGCAAAATTTGTAATGCAAGAAAACGTTCAATGCTTTTATTGATGATATATGGAAATGGCATATAATAAGCCCTCAAACAAAGCCACGGTGTTTCGGGCAAGGCACCGGGCCATAAAGTTTTAAACTGTCTATTACAAAACTCAAAACAAAAGTCTATTACTGTGTAATAAAATAAATTGGCATGAAGTCCTTTGTCGTCCAATTGCTTAATCCGCCGTCCGTTGTCGGGTAAATCCAGCTGTCAAAATCAGACTCTTCATCATCATCTTCGATCGCATTCACTCCCGAATTAGTGATACGCAGGGGAGGTCTTCCAATCCGCGCACGCCTAACATCCCTTTGAGCTTCTGCAGTAAAACCCAAACCAAACTTGTCAGTCTTGTGTGCAAAGTCAGGGAGTTGGCCCCAATTCGCACACCCACCTTTTTCAATAACAGCCCGGGCATCCTTGAGGGAAGCCATCTTCATTGGAGGATCTTCAGCAACCATTTCAGTTGACGCCATAGTCTGGGGGACTTCTTCAAAGTTTTGACACGGGGTTTCAATGAACTCCCCATCCATCTCCACATACTGAAAAGAGTTAAGGTGGCTCACCATGTATTCCTCTTCTCCTCGCACTATTACAATTTTCCCCTTCACTAGGTACTTTAGCATCTGATGGAGCGTAGAAGTTACTGCCCCAGCTTTATGGATCCACGGGCGACCCAGCAAACAAGAATAAGACAGTCGGATGTCCATCACATAGAATGTAGACACGAAAGTCTGGGAACCAACCTTAACAGGAACATTCACCTCTCCATGTACCATCCTCTTGGACCCGTCAAAGGCCCTAACCACAATATTACTCGGCTTCAGCACCAACCTTTCACAGTCCAACCGGTCTAACACTTTCTTGGGTAAATCATTTAACGAGGACCTAGTGTCCACCAGCACGTGAGCTAGAGTAGTGCCCCTGCACTCGATTGAAACATGCAGAGCGTCATTGTGATTCTTTCCCTTGGCAGTCAAGTCTGTGTCAGAGAAACCCAACCCGTTATCAGCATTCAAACTAGCCACACAGTCTTTGAACTGGTCAGCAGATGTTTCCTGGGGCACATGTGCAGTTTTCAGGAAAGCAATCAGAGCCTTAGCATGGGCTTCTGAGCATAGCAATAAAGACAACATAACGATCTTTGATGGGGTTTTCCCCAGCTGTTCGACTACGTTGTAGTCGCTTTTCTTGATGATCTTTAAAATTTCCTCTATCTCCTATCTAGAGGCTTCAACAGTAATATTCTTCGGTGCCTCCGTCTGGGCAGGCCCACCGGTGATCCCTTTGCCCCGAGTGTCAGATGACTCGGCGACAGGGGTAATGATTGGAACATGAACAGGGACAGTAGCAGATGTACTGGCAGGTGAAATAACAACAGGCTTCTGAACAATTGGTGGGGAGATCTCAGGAGAGAAAAGTCTTCCGCTTCGGGTGACTTTACTAGATCCAACAATATTACTGACATCAGTATCAGCCTCTTCATCCTTCAAGTCTTGTTTAATCCCATGATAATACACATCGGCCCCATAATGGCACGGGACAGCCTTATCCGACGTGTAAGGGATAGGTATAGGAATAGTAATGATCAATGGAGCAACTCTCGGAACAGATGTAATTCTAACAGGCTTTCTCGAGGAAGCCTTGGAAGAATTGGCGGAAATGGTGATTATGGAAACTTCTTCAACAGGAATCAATGGAACCAAAGTTTTCTCGAACAAGATTTCTTTATTATCCATCAGGCGTTGGACACCTGACTTGAATATATGGCAACCAGTAGGTAGGATGGAACACAGGTGGCAACCTTCGCCACAACCCAGAAATAAACTGGCCAATAATAAGTTCTTCTTCATTGTCATCAATGGAGTAGAAATGTCTTTCACGGAAGTCACAAACGAGTCATCATCCACAACATTCACTCCATGCTTGGGCATAGGAGTAGTCATGACATTAGGCTTTTATGGCGCTTCAAACTCGATCTCCTTAGCATCGACCAGATCCTGCACTTTATTCTTCAAAGCCCAACAGTTATTAGTATCATGCTATGGGTTATCAGAGTGATAAGCACAGCGGGCGTTCGGATTATACAGTAGTAATATGGTGTTGGGATTCTTTGAAGCTTCCTTCAGAATCACCAAGTTAGTCTTCAATAATTGCGGCAGAATTTGAGATAGAGTCATACTGAGCCGAGTATACTGCCTTTACGGTCTCTCTACTCTTTGTTGATTGTTGCGTTGTGGGGTAACAGTTAGTCTTGAAATTATTACCGCATTAACTGCTTGGCGGCGCTCAGGTCAATTTTGGCTCCTCGAGCTGTAAACTGCACTAGACTCCTTCTTGAAAAGCTTCTTCTATGTACTTGACGAAGCACTTTTCTGTATCATGCAGCTCTTGATACCGGCTTCAACTCTCTCCCCGGTCATAATCAACTCAGTGAAACCAGACGATGAACTTCCGATCAAATGATTGAAATACGGACCAGACAAAGTCCTAAGAAACATATCCACCAACTCCCTATCAGCCAAAGAGGGTTGTACTCTTCCAACAAGATCTCTCCATTTCTGAGTGTAGTCCTTAAAACCTTCGCTCACGCCCATAGACATACCCTGAAGTTGGGTACGCGTGGGAGTAAGGTCGGCATTATACTGGTATTGCTTGTAAAAAGCAGCAGCAAGGTCCTCCTAGTTGCGGACGTTAGCTCCTTCCAGTTGGTAAAACCATTCGAGCTGAGTCCCTGACAGACTATCTTGAAAGAATTGAACCCAGAGGTTCCTATCAGCAGTATATGGTTGAACCTTTCTGACATATGAACGGAGGTGTAGCTTTGGACAAGAGACCCCGTCGTATTTAGAAAAGACAGACGCTTTAAACTTGTGTGGGATCACCACCCCAGATGCCAAACCCAAATATTCGAAGTCCAACCCAGGTATCTTCTGGATCTCCATTGCACTTAACTGGTCTTCGAGTTGCTTATATCTATCCTTGGTAGGAGGATACTGGTCTTCATCAAAGTCAGTGTCATTGTCTGAAACCACAGGGCTAGGAGCCTGCCTTTCTTCTTGATTCTCTCCCCCTCCAGATGAGTGAGATAAATCAGCTTCTTGTCTTAACCTGTTCCCAAATTTGTGACCCATATTCAGGAGGACCGTCTTCTTCTTCTTCTTCTTCTTCTTCTTCTTGTCTTTCAAGATAAGAGTCTTCAAATCTTGTTGACCCTTAGCCAAGTTCATGAACATTTCCTAGAACTGAGCATTCTGAGCTTGAAGAGCCTTAATAGCTTGATCAGTAGATGTTTCAGAAGACATGATTGCTGAAATAAATAGCGAAGAAGATGAGAACCCTGTAAGGGTACCTATAATGAGGTGCATGGAAATGGAATGCATATGAAATAATTTCAAAGACTTAGGGAGATTCAAATTTGTAAACCAAAATAAAACACACTTTATTAGATTAAAACTTGAAACAATGTTTAACATATGCCTTTAAGGCGTTACAAAAAGAAATACTGAAAAGCAAATCTAAATTAGAAATAGCAAAAGACATCAATGCTCCCATGGTCGTTTTCCTTCCGTGCTGACATAATCGTTGATTGTCCTCTCAGTCTCCAGCTGCCTTGTAAGCATCAGGATCTTCCGTTCCTACTCATGATACTTCTCTCTGTAAGTATCCCGTTCTTCCCTTAGCTGGATCCAAGACCTCTTCAATTCCCCAATGTTAGTAGGCATGTATGGATGGAGGACCGTAGGAGGAACCCCTTCTTCATCAGTATGCTCCACAATCACTGGTAAGACAGCTTCGTATGGCATCCCCAGCTTTTGAGCACAGGCTCGAACCCACCGGAGATACGGTTGCATCGGGAGAGAAGTCTTCATTCCTAGCTCATGCGAATCAGACTTGTTAACCCTATCCCAAGCTCGTATAAATTTGCGGCAATGTCCTTCAACATCCCCCTGGAAGTCAAAGACAATGTTTGGAAGCAGCAGCTCATGAGGACCATTCCTTCGAGCTCGTCCAAACTATCGTAAGGCCAAACAAGGATTATAGGTTATCCCTCCTCTAATTCCAAGCAATGGAACTTTGGGGTATTCTCCGCACCGATCAATGACAGCTACTTCTTCCATGTCTTTAGTACTCCAGATGATGTCCGTGTGAGCAAGGGACATGATCCTGTAGGCCCAACCCATACCTTCCTCATCCTTCAGTATAGATTTGGGGAGGTGAGAAATAAACCACCTCACCAGCAATGGTGCACAACACATAAGGGTTCCCCTTCTCCGAGCAGTACGGGCATAAAGAGCATGTAGAATGTCACCTAAGAGAGTGGGCACTGGATTACGGGACATGAAGATCTTGATTGCGTTCACGTCGACAAAAGAATCTGAATTAGGGAACAGAACCAAGTCATAGATGAGGAGTGCCAGGATGTCTTCAAATGCTTGAAAGTCCAAACTATCCCAGAACTGTTGAGCTTGATCAATCAAGAATTTAGCCAGGAAGCCTTTAACCCCGCTCTGAATGTCCCAGTTAGATACTACATCAGCCTTTGTTAGATGGAGGGATGAAGCAATATCCTCTAGCCTAGGAGCTATCTCCAAACCTGTAAAGGGTGTCTGCTCTAAAATAGATATGCCATGTAAATCAGAGAATTCCTCCAAAGTAGGGACCAACTGATAGTCCGGGAAGGTAAAACAGTGATGCAACGGGTCGAAGAACTAGAACAAGACGCTCATCATTTGCTCATCCAACTTGGAAGTGACAAGGATGAGGAGATGACCATGTCTTCTAACAAAGGAAGAGGTATCAGGAACCTTTGAAACCAACTCTTTAAGCTGAGCAGGGATTTGTACGAAGTTGATCCGAATGGTATTTCTGCACATAGAGGCCATGACCTACAAAACAGAACAAAGATGAATCCCCTCAGTCTTTTAAACGGTTAGTCTAATAGAATATGCATGCGATGTCATGATGCATGATGTCATGATAGAAACACACCATAGGTATCACAGATAGCAAACATGATAAGGGCAAATAAGTCACACAATAGACCTTAAATTTCAGACTGGCATGGAGTTTAGGTATTACCCTATTTCCGTTTAGTTGGTTCAACCTGTCCTAGTAATAGTAACTGGGTTCTAGAGGATCTCAATATCACTGACCATCCTCGATCGGTCATAATTCCAGTTTAGCAACCTTTTCTTGCGGTCGGAATCATCGCGAGAGTATGGTCTAAATGAGTGTAGCATACTGCTACTTTTCTATGGCCAAGTGGTCAATTATAGGTTCTAAGGTCAGTTGATGCTTAATGACCCCTTAGTAGCCCCATACTCTCCTTGTTCCTCCACAAGGGATATCGGTACCAACTAAAGTGTCACACCAACGTAGCTACTGCTTCAACCGTATCGGTCTATGCCATACAGTTCCCTCACAGTCTATTGCTACTTACCTAAAAGGTATCCCCAGATCCGGGTTAGGATCTATAGTAGCTTCGATATAAAGCCCATAATGATAAAGCAAAACAGATCAAACAATTGAAAACAATATGATTAACTAATCCTAAGGTACACCCCACTTATAATCTCCCCAGCAGAGTCGCCAGTTCTGTGATACGGTGGCCAGAACTGGGACGTGTTTCCCTATTTTGTAAGGAATTTGTTGGTTTGCGTTTTGCGTTTGTTTTCTCAAAATGTCGCGGTAAGCAAGAGTCTCCACCGACTTTTATTTTATCCAACAAGGAAAGGAGAAAAGCACAGAAAAATTCCTTTTCTGAGATATTTCTGAATACGGGGGGTAGATTATAGAAAGGGAAGGTATTAGCACCTTTTATATTCGTAGTTATCTATGGGCTCTTAGGTACTTGCTCATCATTTTCAAAATTGTTTTCTTTGTGTTTGTGTGCTTTGAAAAGTTTTTGTTTTTACTTCGATTTAACTCTTGCTTCTGTCTTCAAGAGTCTAATGAAGTGTTTTTGAAAACGTCGTTTGTAAAGGAGTGTAAGTGTGAAAAATTTGTTTGGAATGAGCAAGTACTTAAGAACTAATCTACCTACTCGAAAAAAGAATCGTTCTATGCTTGTTTCCTTTAGACAGTGCTATCCCACTATTAATGAGTAGGTAGCATCATCGTTGGAGTTTTGAGGGTCAATTCGAAAGAGACGTACGGTCACTAAAGCAATGTTAGGACGTCTTAGTAATAACCCTAATGTCTTAGATCAATTATTCGAGGCAACAATTCCGAGGCAACCATTCCGAGGCAAATTTTCCGAATCGGGACTTTGATCTTTGTCTATACAAAAGGACGACCACTAAAGCATCCTATACTCAATGACTGTTTACCGAAGGCAACCAAGTGAGAGTGTACCCTAGGAGTGCGCATGTGCGAGTGATTCAATTTCAGTTTATTTATCTTTGTACGTTTAGGCTGATCTAACTGTTTTAAAATTAAGCATACATTCTTGTCATGCAAACCCTAATTATTCATACATCTAACAGTTAATAGTTTGTGGAATTTAAAATGCGGAAATTAAACTACGCTATTACAAGGCTTCGGGTATTTACATAGCCAAAAACAAACCCTTTGAAATTAAAGCGATAAATGAAAATAAAGCCCTAATTAAAACTATTACAAATTGTGAGCAGATACAATAATTGGGTAAATATAAAGCGTGCGAGAAAATTAGATCAGCGAGAAACTAGGGTTTTGACCCTTCTAACCTAATTAAAATGGAAATTGTGTTTGTTGTTTTTAATAAAAGAAATAAGTTTTCTAAATTAAATGTGCAATTAATTAGTTAATTAAATTAATTAATAAAAATAATTACATGACATACTTTTGGTTTTTTTGTTATTTTAGGACAAGATAAAAAATTAAATTAGTAATAAAACCTATTTATTCTAATTAATTTTAATTATTTGCAAAAATAAATTAAAGTTATCTAATTTTATCAAACTTAATTAAATTAATTAAATTATTGATGAAAAATAATACCTAAATCTAATTGATGAAAAATAATGTTTTTGGTGATTTTTGATAAAAGAAAAATAATTTAATTTTGTTAATAAAAATAATTAAATGAAATAATTAAATAAAATGTAAAAAAGAAAAAGGGTAAGAAAATGGGCCTGAATAGCATTTTTTGGGGGTGCCAATATCCAAATGCTAGGCCCAAAAGAGTGAGACCCATTTGACTTTCTTGGATCCAGTATGATACGCTGACCCTGGCTCATGATGCACCTTCAGTGGTGACCCTTGGATCTGGATCTCAAGACATGTGGCAGGCTGAATGAGGGAGCCCCATGGTGGTCCTGGACTTGTAAACACATATGATTATCTGAAGAATCCAGCGCCTTAAAGCATGCTTGGCTACCACTGGGCCGTTTGTCCTTACTGTACATAAATCAAACAATGAAAATAATATGTGAAAACAAGGATTAGTGAAGAATTAAAAAAAAGGCGCGCAGAAAGTTTTGAATGGGCCAATGATTGTTCGCCAACTGGGTCATCGCCTTCCCCTCTCTGTGGGTAAAAGTTTCAAACTTTTACCTACGGACGCTTTGTCCGTAGCTATATGCCTGGTTCGTTCAAAAATCCTCCATGGGCCATATAAATGGAAACTAGCGCCATGGTTGAGTTCGTCTCATCCTCTTGAACATGATGGTACCACTTACGAAGGCTAATTTCTCCTGCAAGAAAAAACCCTAAAAACAAACTCCAAAACCCTAACAATGGCAGTTTACAATTCAGTCCATGAAAATGCAATTGGGTATTATGGAAAGCTTGCAAACATGATGGTGATCAAGAATGTACAGTTATTTTACGCTATAAGTGCAAGAATAATGCTAATCAAATTCAAAAGTATAGCAATACCGTGACGGACTTACAGTGCGATTTGGGGCTTGAAAAGCTTGGTTCTTGATCGCTTTAGCTTGCTGAGAGTCTCAGGAGTCGATTGAGATAGGCAAAGAGTCTTGAGGATGCCTCTAAGTGCAAATTCAATCTCACACTTTTCTTGATTTTTTTCAGTTTTGGTTCTACCTCTTGCGCCTGTTTCCAACTTGTTTTTAGGTCTGGCTTGCCTCCTTATGTACCAAGGACTGAATTAGGGTTGATAATTGCATCCAATCTTCCTCCATCAATGATTTTTATTTGATTTGATTCACCTTTAAGATCTTTCCAAAAATAGCTTTTTTCAATCTTTTTGTCCACTCTAATGCCTTGCACGAGTTTGAATGTTTGCTAGCTGTATAATAAAGCCTGAAACAAGCATAAAATCTTTGGTTTTCAATAATTTTGATTTTATATGATTTGTTTTGATTTAAATTGAATTGAATTAATTCAAATAAAAATCAAAATAAATAATAAAAATAAGATATGGACAAGTGGCAAAGGCTAGAGCTCGTGGAATGTGTTTCCAACTCAAAATAAGTGAAAAAGATTGGGCCCATTTGGCAAAATTTGAAGTTTTGGGCATAGTTGACTTTTGGCAATTTTCAAAAAAGGTCAACTTCACCGATGCATAACTTCCTCAATTTTGACTCTTTGGAGATGTTCTAGGACTTTTTAGAAAGCTTGAGATGTCCTATAATCAACCCTTTTGGTCTCATCTCAATTTTATATTTCATGCTCATGTATGAAGCTTTGAAAAAAATGTGTTTTTGTTGACTTTTCAAAATGACCTATAATGTCCAAATTCATAACTTCTTGTGAGTGCATATTTTGAACTTGGGAGATGAATATGGATTGTAGTAAATTGCATCCTCTTCAAAATGAGCTTTGGATGGGTCATTTATCATAAAGTATGAGAAATTTATGCTTGGTCAAAGTTGAGTTGACTTTTCCTATAAAACCCTAATTTAGCAACTTTTGAGTCTTGATGAATTAGGAGCAATCCTTGATGAATCATGATCAACCCTTGATAAAATGATGAAATGTACTTCAAAATGGGGATGTTTACCAAAAATCTTGAATTTTGACTGTATGTGGGCCATAGTTGACTTTTGCCCTAGCATAGTCGATTTTCAAGCTTTTTGGGCAATTGACTGAGAAAATTTCCTCTGCAAGGCTTGAGACTTGACATGGATGATCTTGGGAACATATTAGGACATTGGTGA
This sequence comes from Vicia faba, assembly GCA_948472305.1. Classification (NCBI taxonomy): domain Eukaryota; kingdom Viridiplantae; phylum Streptophyta; class Magnoliopsida; order Fabales; family Fabaceae; genus Vicia; species Vicia faba. The sequence continues at coordinate 967,772,765 of OX451740.1, forward strand.
TAATTTGGGATCACTTGTACTCAAGTATCTTGATTCCACATGAAACCCTAATTTGAGGTAGACTGCCTTAGGAGGGAGCTTGTCTGGCCAACCCTTGGACTTCCTTGAGCAATTTGAGGATCTTTCTTGAAATGTTTTTGAGAAATATGGGAGGGTAAATTTTTGGGTACAACACCCTGTCTCCTTTATTTTTGGAAAATATGATTGGTAGTGTCTCTTCCAGATTTACAGGTCTGGTTATTATTGGGAAAGGACTTGAAGAAGGTTTGAAGAAAGGTAAGGTTATCAAGGACGAACCTTCTGATGCTAAGAAATATTATGGGAATTTCCACACAAAAAAGGGAAAATGGAACCAATGATGTCTATAGTCAGAAGATAGGGCTTCATCAGGGTACTCAATTTTTTGAACCCTTTGTTACAGTTGTTGCTCTAGTTGCCAGCACCCAATAAACTCAAACTCCTCAGCGTTAATTTGATTGGCAAAATCAAATTCACAATAGGGTTAACTTTAATCCTATTCCCATGACTTATACTGATTTGTATCCATATTTGGTCCATAAAAGGGTTTATTACAACTAGGGCTATGCCTCCTCCTCCAAATCCTCTCCCAGAAGGTTTCAGATCTGATCATCATTGTCATTTCCATCAAGGTGCAGCATGTCATGATTTGGAAAGGTGTTTCCCTCTAAAGGCAAACTCATAAAAGGTAACTTGAGTTGATTCAAATGGAAGAAAAGGAAACAATTTATGAATTCACAATGGTAATTGCATGATTGGTGAACCACTTCAAGGCGTGTGGAGAAATGATCGTAAAGCAATATGATGTTGCAAAAATTTTGCATTTTTTTATACCAAGATTTGACAATGTGGTGTTTGTGATTGAGGAGTCAAAGGATCATGTGATGATGAGAAAAGAGGAGTTGCAGAGCTCTCTTGAAAAGAGGAGTTGTAGAGATCTCTTTGCAAACCCATTTCAATGAAAGAGACAAGAAGGCGAAGGGAAAGTGGCCCATGAGCAAAGGTAGAGGAAACTTTAAGAATTTTGGAGAAAGAGATCCTAAAATTCCAAAAATTCAACATTCCAAAAGAGAGAAAGCAATGACAATAGGGATGTTGGATCAAACAACTATAGAAATGAAAATGTTAGAGGTAGAGGTGGAAGAAGGTTGGTTTAAAAGAGTAATGTGCAGTGCTATAATTACCAAAAGCTTAGTCATTTTGAAAGAGAGTGAAATGCCAAAAAGAAATAACATCAAGAAGATGAAGTTAGAGTTTGTAGATAAGAGTTTGATTATGAGAACACACTTTTGGTGATGACCACTGAAGGAGAATGTAGTAATAGTAGAGTTTCAAACAGCTGCAACCCGTTACACTAGGCTAGTAACAAAGGATTTTAATGGTTACATATATGTTGTAATCGATAACATGCAGAAGAAAACGCCATGGTAACTACGAAAGAGGCAGTACAATGCAATGATAAATGGTATTTGGACTTCGTATGTTTAATGTATATGATGGGAAGGAAAGATTAGTTTGTTACAACCAAATGTGTCATGAATAACAAGGTTAAGTTTGCGGATGATACAACTATATCAGCGGAAGAGATCAGTGATATATCAATCAAGAGAAGGGATGATGGACATTATTTGATAAAAGATGTATTGTATATCCTATGAATCAAGTGTAATCTTATAAGTATTGGACAATTGTTTGAGAGGGATTACAAGATTCATATGGAGAACAAGACGTTAGACATATTGGACAAAAATCGAGCTTTGATCAGAAAGGCTCCTATGGCTCTCAATATAACTTTAAAAGTTGAGTTAAAGGTTATGAAGCTTAGCTGTCTTGCTACAATGGCTAGTCGAGAAGAGTGGATATGACATTATAGGTTTGGGCATCTTAATTTATGAGATCTCAATGCCTTCCAAAACAATGAAATAATGACAGAGTTGCCATTGATAAATATATCGACTAAAATTTGTGAAGAATATGTGTGATTGAAGCAACATAAGGGGAAATTAAGAAAGGATATCGGTTGTAAAACTAAGTGTCACCTTGAGGTGATGTATTCGAATGTGTGTGGACCGATGCAATTTGATTCCATTAATGGTAGTAGATATTTTGTCACATTCATTAATGATCATAGTAGAAAACTATAGACGTTCTAATCAAGAGAAAGGATGGGGTACTTTAAATGTTTAAGAAGTTGAAGTTCACAGTTAAAATGCAAAGCGGTCACAAACTCAAAGTTCTCAAAATGGATAGTAGAGGAGAATATGTCTCAAATGACTTTGGGAGGTTTATTATCAAGAGGGCATAATATATGATGTAGTACCACCTTATACACCACAATAAAATGATGTTTCCGAAAGAAATAATTAATCAATTATGAACATGGTGAGAAGCATGTTTAAAGGGAAGAACATGCCGAAAGAATTACGGGGAGAAGTGGTGTCCACGACTATATATTTTTTGAAAAGGTGTCCAACCAAGAAGCTAGAAAATATCACACCAGAAGAATCTTGGTCTGGATTGAAATCGAACATGAGTCGCTTGAGATTGTTTGGCTTAGTGGTGTATCAACATGTTTCGGATAAATTTAGAAAGAAGCTAGATGACAAGGGAGAGCATATGATTCTCGTAGGGTATCACTCTACTGGTGGTTACAACTTACAAGTTATATGATGCAACAAATAGAAGAACCTTGATCAACAAAGACATAATTTTTTACTAAATCAAGCAAGTAAAGGAGCCTATAAAAGTTATAAACAAGTTGTAAAAGGTTACATCATTTAAAAATTTATTCTTGTAATGCCGGAAAGTACATAATCACCCCTTGTTGAAGCTCGGGTGAAAGATAATATGAGGAGATCAACAATATGAAGAGGTTTTCCTGCAAGACTCTAAGATTGTGAGTTGTTCCAAGATAACAAAATAAATTATGATGGTGATTTCGTTTATTTTGCACTTATAGATGAATCTGAACCCGTTAAAATGGAGGAGGCTTTGAGTAATCCAAAATGGAGTTTTTCTATGAAGGAGGGGATGGAATTGATTGAGAAGAACATGACTTGGGAGCTAGTTGATTTGCCTAAAGGTAAAAGAAAATTGTAATGGAGAGATTGTGAAGCATAAATCTAGGTTGGTAGCTACAAGATTTTTACAAAAGGAGTGAATAGACTTTGAGGAAGTATTCAGACAAGTAGCAAAGATGGAAACCATCTGATTGGTTGTTGGGATTGAAAACAACACCAATTAGTCCATTTTACCAAATGGATGTAAAACCCGTATTTTCGTATTTTTGAAAGGACTGTTGGAAGAGTAGATTTATGTAGAACAGTCCTGGGTTTTGTTGTGAAAAACCAAGAGTCAAATTTCTATAGATTGAAGAAGGCATTCTATGATTTTAAATAAGCTACAAGAGCTTTGAACAAGATGATATATGGTTTCTTAAAATAGATAGGCTTCAAGAAATGTGTGTTCGAACATGGAGTGTGTAATATAGTGGGAGAACTGACTTGGGATGTTTTGCGTTTGATCGCAAATGTTGCGGTTAGCAAGAGTCGCCACCGACTTTTCTTTTATCCAAAAGGAAAGGCTGAAAAGAACGGGAAAGACCTTTGAGATTATTCTTGAGTTCGGGGGGTATATTATGAAAATGGAAGGTGTTAAAACTCTTTTCATCCATAGTTATCTATGGGCTCTTAGTTGCTTGCTAGATAACTTGCTTTTGTCCTTTGTTTGAAAATGTGATTTGTGGTGGTTTTTGAAAGTATTTTGAAAAGGTTCGTTCGTTTAGGAAAACTTTATAATGATTCTCGTTTCGGAAAAAAATGTATACAAAGTGTTGGACTTTTTGAAAATATTTCACGTTTTGAAAGTGTTTGGTGTGTGTTTGTTTTTTGAAAGTGATCAAGGAGGTTTGTTTTGAAAATGAGAAAGCATTGTGTGATGATCATCCAACTAACCACTAATCACTAATCACTAATAATTAATAATTGATCATCCAACTAACCACTAATCACTGATAATTGATTTTACCTTTTGTTTTTACTTTATGTCCTTTATTTTTTATGCTTTATGCACCATTTACTTTTAAGAATTTACATTTCATGCTATCTTCATCTTTGCTCACTTGAGCCTTTTTTTCTTCTTCTAAGACACCTAATAATCAACATAAACCATAAAAAAAATTAATGGTACTTAGACTATTTGGTTACTATCCTTGGCATCATGGAGTATTTGAATTTTTGGACTTAGGATTAGAAACCTTGGCCTATGATGAAGACCTTGTGACTTTAATTGATAGTTTGTTTGGAGTTCTTGAGGTTTACCTCAAGACATTGGGTTGTTTGTTTGTTTTGTGTGCAGGTTATTGTGATTACATTCTTTGTTTGTAATCTGGAATTCACCCGTATGCAGCCGTTACTCTGCATAATTTTTTTTGAAGACCTAATACACTTGGAGTTTGGTTCTCACAAGAGGTCTAGTATCTTTGCTTGATTGGCTTCAATCCAAAGAATGGGAATTCTATCTTGGCTCATAATGTCAAGTATTGGCTTTTTGTTGGTTAGATGGTTCTTATCCCTAGCTTTTACCTTATGCTTTAGGATAGTCTCTTCTTCTCCTCCCATCTTCTTCAATTTCAAAAATCTTCTCCCTCCTTTTGGAAACTCTTCTTGCTTTTAAACTTGAACCACTTTCATAATAAACTTGTACTTAGGTCCATGCATTTTCAAAAACTTTTTCACAAATAAACTTCAATCAACATTAATAATACCTTAACATTTTTTGTGAGAAGACTAAAAATCAATCAATCTCATTCAAACCATTTTGCCATCTTAGCTTTCATCTTAAAATTTTCTCAAAAGATTAGACTCTTGTCAATCCTTGTAGTGATGCAAACAACTATACTTCTAAAATATGTAGTAAAGAGGGATATTTTCCACTTGGGTGTTGAGTGAGGCATTGTTGATTTTAAAAATCCAAGTCATATTCTCCACTTTGAGATGATGTAAATTCTTCTATCTCATGATTGTGGGTAGTAAGCATGTTTTCCACACGGACAATGACGATGATGTCTTATCTCATAAACTTAACCAACACACTTGTGTTTTAAAATTTTTTAAAGAGGAACTACGTGTACCCTGATCCCCTATTGCACGGAAGGTGGTACGTAGACACTAAAGGTTCGCAACCGCGGCGGGTGCAAAAATCATTAAAAAAAATATATATTTCTTTTTTCACCTCTACCATCTATTTTTATACAACATTTTTTATAGCCAAAATATACAGATTTTACAAAGAGGTTCCGGCGGAGTACCGTAGATGTTTAGGGTGCTAATACCTTCCCTTTGCATAACCAACCCCCTTACCTTGAATCTTTCCCCCATCTTTTTTGGGTTACTCACTCTTTTCCCATTCCTTTGGAAACAATAAAGCGCGGTGGCGATTTTTATTTTGATATATATAAGTCTGGTCAATCCAATGGCTTAGTCTTAAACATTTCTACCGCTACAGAAAAATGGCGACTTCATTGGGGAAAGATTGACCTCTTGCTGGTCCATCCCTAAGTGGGTTGAGCCTATCTTTGTTTATATATGTGTATATTCTATTGTTGTTTATGTGTTATATGTTGTATATATGTTTGCCTAGATTTTCCTAGTTTTCAGGGTGCTTGGTGATTACTTATAAGTCCTATACCCGGACTTGGGCAAACTTTAAGATAGGACGGGATGTATAGTCATGTTAACTTTGAGGGAATAATCCCAAAAAAGGAAGCATGAGATCCCCCACACAGTGGAGGCCCCTTTGACTGTAGTGTCGTTTACCGAGTAATCAGGAAGACGTGCTGCTTTCGACCTGGGAGCCTTCTAAAGCTGAGGACCATAGAATACCTAACCCATCTTGGCCTTTTAGGTGTAGTGCGGAAGCTATAACGGAGTAATTCGAAAATAGTTGTCACACGATGCTACGCTCGGACGATTTTTTCTTGAGAATATTACTAATTACCGAGTTAATCGGGAAGCTGGTAATATCCGAAGGAAGGATGTAGACTCTAGGAACCTCTAGAACCTTGTTCAGTAGGTGATAACTTTTAGACCATACCTTATGGGTAGTACCTTCGACCTCATGCTCGCGACGTTGAACCTATGAACCCTATATGTGTGATCTTGTGTGTGATTGTTGCATCATGCATCCATGCACTCATGAGTATCTTTTGAAGAAATATTATTTCAAGGGATTTAAAAGTTGACCATTTGTGAATGTCTCAGGTAACTATGGATTCTGGAAAAAAGAAAGACCGGAAAATACAGTTTCAGAGATCCTAAGATAGATGAGTTGATCGGTCTAATTCCCGAGATCGAGTGTCCAGCAGAATTTTGGAATAAGTATGGATCCATCATTCATATCATGAAGCTTAGGATGAAGGGGGGTTTTCTCTCGACCTTGGTCCAGTTCTATGATCCGATGTATCATAGATTTTTTTTTCCAAATATCAGTTGATGCCTACACTGGAGAATTATTCTTATCTATTGGATTTACCTGTTACTGATCGTGTTCCTTTTACTGGTTTGGAGGGTGAGCCAAAACCACATGAGATTGCTGCTTTGATTCATCTGGGGAAGTCTGAGGTGGAAGATCATATGACTATTAAAGGAGGAATTAGAGGATTACAAACTCAGTTCTTATTGGAGAAAGCTCGTTACTTTGCCATGATGAAGAGTACAGTCGCTTTTGAGGCCATCTTTGCTCTACTTGCTTACGGGTGGTTCTTATTTCCTAATGTGGACAGGTTTGTTGACATTAACACTGTCAGGATCTTCATGATTGGAAACCCAATTCCTACATTGCTGGGAGATGCTTATTACTCTATTCATCTTTAGAATTCTTACCATGGGGGGTGATTGTATTTTTCACGCCTCTGTTGTACTGGTGGTTTGTCTCTCATATGCCTCAGTCTGATGCTTTTTGGGATATCAAGAAGGAACCCCGTTGGGATCCTAAGATTATGGCACTCACTCACTCGGATATTGATTATATCATCGAGCTTACCAGGATATAGATATTGTTGACAGTTGTGGTAGTTTTCCCAATGTACCTCTTCTCGGTACAAAGGGAGGAATCAACTATAACCCTGTTCTTGCACGACGACAGCTCGGACAAACCAAATAGTATTCATTTGAGTAGTTTCTTTCTAAAGGAAGGAGAAGACCATAGGGAATCTAAGGAGAATATTGCGAAGGCCTGGAGTCACATTCATAAGAAGAGTAGGAAAGACTTGGGACCTAGGGGTGCTGTTTCTTTTGAGCCATATCTTCAGTGGATCCAAATGAGAGCTATTCAGTTGAAGATGTCGTATTCCCGGGAAACACCTATGCTTAATTTATTCCTGAAGACCACTCCCCCCTTATTGGATGATCTAGAAGAGCTGCATCTTGCTTTGGTCAGGATGCAACAGGAAAAGGATGCTTGGAAGAATAAGTGTCAAACGTTAGAGATTTCCTATAGGGCAGACTTGAAGGAGAAAGATGACTTGATTGATATCCTTGAGAGATGGGCTGTAGAGACCATGGAGATGAAAGGGGATTTATTTTCTCCTAAGCATCAGTCAGATGTTATTTGCTCACTCCCTGATTCAGGTGATTGGAAGGAGGTCGCCACCAGATATGCGGAAAATAACCAGAGGTTGAAGTCTCAGATTTCCAGGCACATAGGGAAGCGTCAGCGTGTGAAGTGATCTCCATCAGCTTCGCTTTTCAGGGTTTTAAATTTTATTATTATTTTGTACTTGGGATAATTAGATCTTGTAATCCATTTTGAAGTTATTATAATAAAAAATTTCAGTATTTTCAAATGCGTTTTACTTTGATATTTGCAATATGTCCATAAATTTTAAATCCCTTGAAATATTAAAATCATGTGCATTGCATATCATGCATCATATTGCACTTATTTCTTGCATTTGTTATGCATATCCATGTGTCTTACCAAGCTTCTTTACTTAGTTCAACAAGTTGACTCATCACTACAACACTCGGGCTAATTTCAGAAGGAAGATGGATAACTTAGAATAAGAGAATCGCGAGCTGCATGAGTAGGTTTTTGTTTTGAAGGCCGGCATGGCCAATCTTACTGCTCCGATGGAATCTCTGGTGGCTGCTCAGAATCATCCATCGAGTGTTCAACCTCAACCAACAAGGCCTACTGCTGAAGTTCCAACTGTGCCTACGTCTGCTAATCCAGTTGTTGCTCAAAATCGCATGCCTCAAGGTTACCCATGGGGAATGCCATAGAATTTTGCGCCTGAAGGTTTCAACCTTGGTCCTCAAGATACTCCAATTGTTCAGACTATTGTTACTCCTGCACCTCCTGTGGTGCATGTTCCTGCTGCACCGCCTTCGGTGAATATGGTTCCATTTGTTAACGATGATGTGTGTCGTCCTTTCCCTCCACCAAGTGAAGACTTGGGTCTTTATGACATGATGGATGATTTCCAAGAGCAGTTTGACAAGATGCAGAGAGAGATGAAGGCCCTCAGGGGAAAAGAGTTATTTAGGCAGAACATGAATGAATTATGCTTGGTCCCGAATGTCAAGATACCTACGAAGTTTAAATTCCAGGAGTTTGAGAAATACAAGGGAAACACTTTCCCTTGTGCCCATCTGGTGATGTATGTAAGGAGAATGTCTACCCATATTGATGATCAGTGTTTGTTGATTCACTTTTTTCAGGATAGTTTGACTGGTGCTGCGCTAAAGTGGTATATGAGTTTGGACACTGTCAACATCCATACTTTCAATGACTTTAGAGAAGCGTTCATCAAACAATAGAAGTACAACGTGGACATGGCGCCTAACCGTGATCAACTCAGGGAAATGGTTCAGAAAGACAGGGAATCATTCAAAGAATATGCACAGAGATGGCGTGAGGTGTCCGCTCAAGTGATTCCTCCCATGGAAGAGAAGGATATGACTAAGATTTTATTGAAAACTCTGGGTGCTTTCTACTAAGAGAGGATGGTAGCAAGTGCGCCAAGTGACTTTACTGTAATGGTAGGAATGGGTATCCGCTTAGAAGAGGTTGTAAGAGAGGGTCGTTTAAAGAAAAGTGGAGGATCTAGAGGAGGATTAACACTCCTAGAAGGAATTCTCAGCGTCATCAGCAAGTCGCCTCAGTTACTCCAGTTGTGGGTATAGCTCCAACCACCGTTGCTTATCAGAGACTATCCCAGTAGGGGAATCAAGGATACAATCAGAAAAGGGAGAGTTATGACCCTATTCCTATGAGCTATACGGAATTACTACCGGCATTGATTCAGAAGAAGTTGGTTCAGACCCGACCACCGCCCACTGTACCATCACCATTGCCTTTGTATTACAAGGCTGGCCAAACATGTGCTTTTCACCAGGGAGCACCAGGGCATAATATTGAGAATTTTTATCCTTTGAAGACTGAAGTACAAAAATTGGTGAAGTCTGGAATTCTATATTTCAAGGATGTGGGCCCCAATGTGAAAGACAATCCTCTACCCAAGCATGGAGGAGTAAATGTTGTGAATATGGTGGCCGGTTGTCCAGGCGACTTCCGGATATTTGACATTCAACTAGTTAGAGGAGATTTGGTGAAAATGCATGCAGACCTCTGTGAATTTAGCTACTATACGCATGATCATGCCGGTTGTGCTATCTACAGTACGAACATACAGGGTTGCGACAAGATAAAGGCCGATTTGCAAGAGATGATGGATGAGAGTCTCATCCACATAATCAGGCCTAGGGCAGAGTATGAAGAGGAGGTGAATATGGTTTCTGGATGTCCTGGATAGTTCAGAAACTTTGATGCAGAACATATGAATGAGGATCTTGTACAACTGCATGCTATTTTCTGCCACTTGGCTGGTCAGGTGGAACACCAGTATGGATCTTGCCGAATTTGTTGTTGGGACTCCCGAGGATGTTCTATTGTGAGGAAAGGTGTTCCATTGTTGTTGGACAATGGAACCATCAAGATTACAGGTTAAAGGGATGATTACCATGAAGTTTATATGGTTGAGGTTTGTTTGGATGAAGACGAGTCAGATGAAGAGTATGCCTCCATAGATGAGTATTTCTCCTCAGATGAGGATTTCTTTTCCAGAAATGACTCAATAATGACTGATTGTGTTGAGGAAGGGGTAAACGTCATTGTACCTTGTTTTGGTGCACCCACCCATTTTGAAGTTGAATTTTATAGCAAGCCAGTTATTACCCCATTGGTGATTAGTTTGTCGGGTCCTGTTCCCTGCAAGACAGATAAGGCTATACCCTACAAATACAATGCAACAATCTTAGAGGATGGAGTGGAAGTTCCCATCTAGCCAATGTATGATGTTGGAAATATTGCTGAAAATAGTAGAGTGACCTGCATCGGTCGTATGTTTGCACCAGTTGTTCGAGGAGATGTTAGTGCTGGAAAGAAAATTGCTGAGAACGTTGAACCCAAGAAGGCTACGGGTGAATCTTGTGGAGCTACATTAGAGAAATAAGTGGATGATATTTTGAAGATAATCAAGATGAACGACTACAGAATTGTAGATCAGCTACTACAGACTCCTTCAAAAATATCTATCTTGGCTTTATTGATGAACTCATCTGCTCACAGAGAATCCTTGATGAGAGTATTGGACCAAGCTTTTATGGAGAGTGATATGCCAGTAAACCAATTCAACAGCGTAATAGTGAACATTAAGTCATGTAATAACTTGAGTTTCTGCGATGATGAATTGCTAGATGAAGGAAGGAATCACAACCTGGCCCTCCACATCTCTATGAATTGCAAGAATGATTCACTATCTAATGTGCTGATTGATAATGGATCCGCTTTGAACGTTATACTGAGGAGACCTCTTATGAAGTTGAAAAATCAAGGAAAGCCTATACGCCCGAGTGGCATCATTGTGAAAGCGTTTGATGGATCAAGGAAATCTGTTATTGGTGAAGTGGACTTGCCTATTCATATAGGACCACATTTGTTTCAGATAACTTTCCAGGTTATGGACATTGTACCCGCTTATAGCTGCTTGTTGGGACGGTTGTGGATTCATGAGGCAGGGGCTGTCACTTCAACTTTACACCAAAAACTGAAATTTGTACATGAAGGGAAAGTAGTGATCATAAATGGGGAACATGCATTATTGATATCTCATTTGTCCTCTTTTAGCATTGTGGAGGTGGATAAAGTTGTTGTTGGGACTCAGTTCCAAGCTTTATCTATTGACAACATAAGAGGAAATGAGAATTCCATGGTTTTTCTTAAGGAAGCGCAGCAGGTTGTGCGTAAGGGTCATAGTGAAGTATGGGGACAGATTGTGGATCCACCTGTAAACAAGAACAGAATCGGATTAGGGTTCTCTTTGAAGAATGATAAAGGTAAGAGCATGAAGTCGAAGTCTGCCGTAGGCTAGTATCAAGACATTTTCCGTAGCGGGGGTTATTTTCATCCGACTGTTTCCGAGATTAATGACATTGTGGAAGATGAAGCAGAGTAGGAAATGCCAAATTACGTGACGCACGGAGTTAGGGTTCAGAACTGGATCACCATTGATGTTCCCTCTTGCATACATGTTTCAAATTAATTTGATTTTTTAAATATTTTTTAAAAGCTTTCACTCTTCCCAAGGTGTGAGTATTAATGTTGTAGGGCTTATCTGTTTGTTGTGAGTTTTGAAATCAATAATAAAAGTTGTCTTTGCTTCCCAAATTGTGTCTTTATTTTCTGCTTTTTCTTGGAAAATGGTAATCAGAAAAAAACTTTACAAATAAATAATAACTGAAATACAATATGCATGATCACTTGTTATATGTGTCAGTTTCTAAATGCAATACTAAATCATATGTGCAGATTAATTAAAAAAAAAACGTTGAACATAATGACCCTGCACCCTCTCCCAACTTTGAATGTCCTGTGTATGAGACCGAAGAAGAAGACTATGATGAGATTCTATAAGAGGTCTCACGGTTGCTTGAGCATGAGGAAAATGCCATTCAGCCATATAAAGATCCATTGGATGTAATCAATTTGGGTTCAGAAGAAGATCCGAAAGAGGTCAAGATCGGAGCATTGCTGCATCCTGATGTGAAGAGCAGTTGATTGAGTTGTTGAAAGAGTATGTGGATATTTTTTCTTGGTCTTATCAAGATATTCCTGGCCTAAATACATATAGTGTAGAGCACCGTTTACCTTTGAAGCCAGAATGTCCGCCAATCAAACAGAAGTTAAGAAGAACTCACCCAGATATGGCAGTGAAGATCAAAGAGAAGGTTCTAAAGCAGATTAATGTCGGTTTTCTTGTGACGTCAGTGTATCCTCAATGGATCTCCAATATTGTCCCAGTTCCAAAAAAGAACGGAAAAGCCCGCAGGTGCGTAGATTACAGAGATCTAAATAAAGCAAGTCCAAAAGATGATTTTACATTGCCGCACATTGATATGTTAATGGATAGCACATCAAAATTCAATGTTTTCTCGTTCATGGATGGATTTTCTGCTTATAATCAAATAAGAATGGCTCTAGAGGACATGGAAAAAACAACGTTCATCACACCCAGGGGAACATTTTGTTACAGAGTGATGCCCTTCAGGTTGAAGAACGCTGGTGCAACGTACCAGAGGGATATGACAACCCTATTCCATGATATGATGCACAAGGAGATCGAAGTATATGTTGATGACATGATTGCTAAATCCCAGACGGAAGAAGGGCATGTAGAAGATTTGTTGAAGTTGTTTCAGCATTTGAGGAAGTATCGTCTCCGCTTGAATCTAAATAAATGTACCTTCGGTGTTCGGTCAGGGAAATTGTTGGGTTACATTGTTAGCCAGAAAGGAATTGAAGTTGACCCTGATAAAGTCAAAGCAATTCAAGAGATGCCAGTGCCAAGAAATGAAAAGCAAGTCAGAGGGTTCCTCGGGAGTTTGAATTATATTTCCAGATTCATTTCCCACATGACTGCAACATGTGAACCGATCTTTAAGTTGTTAAACAAAGATCAAGTTTGTGTGTGGATGGATGACTGCCAAAGGGCATTTGAAAGTATTAAAGAATATCTACTTGAACCTCCTATCTTGCTCCCTCCTGTCGAAGGAAGACCATTATCTGACAGTGTTTGATAATTCCATGGGTTGTATTCTTGGACAACAAGATGAAACAGGGAAGAAAGAGTATGCCATTTATTATCTCAGTAAAAGTTTACTGATTGTGAGTCACAGTATTCCATGCTGGAAAATACCTGTTATGCTCTGGCCTGGGCGGCAAAACGTTTGCGGCAATATATGTTGAATCACACCACCTGGTTGATCTCCAAGACGGATCCAATCAAGTACATTTTTAAAAAGCCTACTCTGACTGGGAGAATTTCCCACTGGAAGATGTTGTTATCTGAATATGACATCCAATACCGCACTCAAAAATATATTAAAAGAAGCATGTTGGCAGATTATCTTGCTCACCAACCAGTGGAGGATCATAAGTCTGTGGAGTATGAATTCCCCGATGAGGATGTGATGTTCCTGAAAGTGAAAGATTATGATGAACCATTACCCAAGGAAGGTCCTGACCCTGAATCTCGTTAGAGTATGATATTTAATGGAGCTGTGAAGGCTTACGGTAAAGGAATTGGTGTCGTGATTGTCACTCCACGTGGATCACACATTCCTTTTACTGCGATGTTAACATTTGATTGCACTAATAATATGGCAGAATATGAGGCTTCCATCATGGGTCTCGAGGAAGCCATCGATCTCAGAGTTAAAATTCTTTATGTGTATGGTGATTAAACTTTGGTAATAAATCATATTAAAGGAGAATGGGATACCCGTCACCCCGGCTTAATCCCTTACAAAGATTATGCTAGAAGATTGTTACCCTTATTTAACAAAGTTGAGTTTCATCATATTCCAAGAGATGAAAATCAAATGGCAGATGCTCTGGAAACTCTGGCTTCTATGTATCAAGTGAATACTTGGAATGATATACCTCGAATTATGGTTCGGCGGCTAGATAGGCCCGCTCATGTGTTTACAACAGAAGAGGTAGCAGATGAGAAACCTTGGTATTATGATATCAAGCATTTTCTCCAGACTCAGGAATACCTGATTGCTGCTTCGAAGAAGGATAGAAAGACATTGAGAAGATTGGCTGGCAGTTTCTTCCTCAGTGAAAATGTGTTGTATAATGGAAATTATGACATGGTCTTGCTCAGATGCATGGATAGACACGAAGCAGACATGTTGATGCATGAGATTCATGAAGGTTCATTTGGCAGTCATGCCAATGGACATTCGATGGCTAAAAAGATGCTAAGAGCAGGATACTATTGGCTGACAATGGAATCTGATTGTTACAAATTCGCAAATAAGTGTCATAAATTCCAGATTTATGTGGACAAAGTTCATGTGCCTCTGACACTTCTCAATGTGATTTCCTCCCCGTGGCCTTTCTCTATGTGGGGTATTGACATGATTGGGATGATAGAATCCAAAGCTTCGAATGGACACTGTTTCATCTTGGTAGCAATTGATTACTTCACCAACTGGGTGGAGGCTGCTTTGTATGCTAACGTCACCAAGCAGGTGGTTGTGCGCTTCATTAAAAATAATCTTGTATGTCGGTATGGTGTGCTAAACAGGATTATCACCGACAATGGCTCGAATCTGAACAACAAAATGATGACAGAACTGTGTGAAGAATTCAAGATTGTCCATCACAACTCATCTCCGTACAAGCCAAAGATGAATGGGGTTGTTGAAGCTGCTAATAAGAATATCAAGAAGATTATCCAGAAGATGGTTGTTACTTATAAAGATTAGCATGAAACGCTCCCATTTTCTTTGCATGTATATCGAACATCTGTCCGCACCTCAACAGGAGCAACCCCGTTCTCCCTTGTGTATGGAATGCAAGCAGTACTCCCATTGAGGTCGAGATTCCCTCTTTGCGTGTGATATTGGAAACCAAGTTGATAGAGGCTGAATGGGTCCAGAACCAGTTTGATCAATTGAATTTGATCGAAGAGAAGAGAATGACAACTTTGTGTCATGGACAATTATATCAGAAGAGAATGAAGAAAGCTTTTGATAAAAAGGTCAAACCTCATGAATTCAGAGAAGGCGACCTCGTGCTCAGGAAGATCATGTCTTTTAACGCTGATTCTAGGGGCAAGTGGACTCCCAATTTTGAAGGCCCATATGTTTTCAAGAAAGCCTTCTTTGGCGGTGAATTAATTCTTAAAACTATGGATGGCGAGGAGTTCCCACGTCCCATGAATGCTGATGTAAAACCCGAAAGGGCGACTTAGGCAAAAATGAGTGTCTCGGTAGGCCGAAAACCCGGAAGGGCGGTATAGGCGAAAATTAGAGACATAAACAGAATAAAATTTCCCGCTAAGTTGAAAACCCGCAAGGGAAGCTTAGGAAAAAGTTATGGACTTTCTTGGCAAGTAACTACATCAGACAAGACTTGATTATTAGAGCAACAATCTTCTCGGACCCTCATCATACTTCAACAGAAGTTGCCGCTCAGGATTTCAAAAGTTGTTAGAGGGGATAGTGGTCATTGTATCTCAATTTATCTTTTCCATTATATATTACCATTTTCCAAACTTTGTAATTATCCATGGAGTCTCGCCATTCGCAGACTGCCATTCTATTAATGAAATTTGAGCTTTTACCCAATTCTTTGCATTTCTTATTTTTATTTAGCTTGAAAAGACTCCATTTATTATTGATAATAACTTTCAAACCAAAAAAGGTTGAATAACAAAATTGGTTTTCAAAAAGAATTTACAATTTGTTTTTACTTTAAAATTTGCGACGCAAGAGAAACAACAAAAGCGGTGATCCCAGGAATGGACGAACTCCAGTTGCTTCATGGAGAAGTTTTGCTCAAGATGTTTCCTCGTATAGGGTTTGCAACTCCAGTATCCCCGGTCAAGTTTTGGTTCATTTCTCCTCTTTTCTGAGTTTGCATGATATGAAGATTCAATCCAAGATTTCTCCAGTGAAGATTTCATTTGTTTAAATTAGGTTCTTTCTCCCCAGAGAAGTTGGTATAGTAATCACTCTCGAAGAACACATGCCTCTATTTTCCCCAATGAAGAATGTATATTGATTTTTCCCTTTGTGAATGTGGTGTTGACCTCCCCAATGAAGTCGGCACTAATTCCCTGGTGAATGTTTTGATGATTTGATGTCCGTCTTCCCTACTTGAAATTGATTTTTCAAATCCCCAATAGAAGTGTTACATTTGAAAACATTTGTTTCCCCGTTGAAGTCTGAGTGTTATTCCCTGGTGAAACCGGGAGAAGGATGTTATATCCTTGAATCTGTACTATTTTTGTTACCTGGATTTGTTTGCTTCCGGATTACGTTTCTCCCCAGTGAATTTAAACTAGGAAGTATGTTTTGTTTCCTCAGTTGGCGCTTACCTTTTCTTGGATTGTTCACCTTGGATGTGATTTAGCCGAGAGTAAATTGTGCCCGAGTTGGTTTTTTTTTTGCCTGGTTACTCCCGGTGTTATATGTCTGTTTTGTCAACATATACATGATAACACTCATACATTCATACATACATCATACATAGTTGAATTTAGCAAATCATTGCTCATTCGCATTCATTAATATTTTGTTGACATATTGTCCTGTTTTCCAAAATTGTGTTATCCTCCCTTCAATAGAGTGTCAGTCATAAGCAAAAAGTGTGTTCTTTCAAGTTCCCCATTGAATTATCCCTCATGGAAAATTTCTTGCTTTAGCTTTCCTGTGCAGCTCTTTGTTTGGATGATTTGGGTTTTCCTCTTGAGTTTATTTCTCAAAGGATGTATTTTGGACGACGGTCTCATTCCAGTTTATTTCTGGTTTGAATATTTGATCCTCAGCAATTTTATTACTTATGATAGCTGCAGACTTCGAGCCTTGGTTTGAGAATGTGCATTTATTTTGCACGAGAAGACTTTCTCTCCTCAACAGAAATATATTGGCATCTCCCCAAGAAGTCATATTTCTTTCCCCAGGAAGTCATATTTCTTTCCCCAGGAAGTCATATTTCATTCCCCAGAAAGTCATTTTTTACAATCCTCCATAAACAGCAAGTATCAGGTCTCTTTATTTGAGCAACCTATACTTCCCCGTAAAAGTCAGCATTACCCTTTTTGCTATCTTCCCTATGAGCAGATAGTTTGAAGTTTGTTGCCAAAATTACTCTAGTGGATGGCAAGTCTTTCAATATCGCAGAGAAAATTCATTATGAAGTCTTGAAAAGAGGTAGTCTCTTTATTTGAGACAGCTTATGTATTACCCTTTCCATGCAGAATGTCTTGGTTAAAGAAGAAGTTGAGACCCGTTCTAGGTGAAATGCCAGAATTTTAGGGAAAAACTTGTTATCTTTTTGCTACCTTCAGTGAACGTTGGTAGTTCATCGTCAGTGAACGGTGATGCTATGATATATTCTCTTTCTACCTTCAGTTAAAGTTGGTAGGTCACATTCAGTGAAAGTTGGTGATTGTTATCCTTTTGCTACCTTCAATGAACATTGGTAGTTCATCGTTAGTGAAAGGAGATGTTATGATATATTCTCTTTCTACCTTCAGTGAAAGTTGGTAGGTCACCTTCAGTGAAAGTTGGTGATTGTTATCTTTTTGCTACCTTCAGTGAACGTTGGTAGTTCATCATCAGTGAACAGCGATGCTATGATATTTTTTCTTTCTACCTTCAGTGAAAGTTGGTAGGTCACCTTCAGTGAAAGTTGGTGATTGATATCTTTTTTCTACCTTCAGTGAATGTTGGTAGTTCATCGTCAGTGAACGGAGATGCTATGATATATTCTCTTTCTACCTTCAATGAAAGTTGGTAGGTCACCTTAAGTGAAAATTGGTTATTGTTATCTTTTTGCTACCTTCAGTGAATGTTGGTAGTTCATCATCATTGAACGGTGATGCTATGATATATTATCATTCTACCTTCGATGAAAGTTTGTAGGTCACCTTCAGTGAAAGTTGGTGATTGTTATATTTTTTCTACCTTCAGTGAATGTTGGTAGTTCATCGTTAGTGAACGGCGATGCTATGATATATTCTCTTTGTACCTTCAGTGAAAGTTGGTAGGTCACCTTCAATGAAAGTTGGTGATTGTTATCTTTTGGCTACCTTCAGTGAACGTTGGTAGTTCATCGTCAGTGAATGGTGATGCTATGATATATTCTCTTTCTACCTTCAATGAAAGTTGGTAGGTCACCTTCAGTGAATGTTGGTGATTGTTATCTTTTTGCTACCTTCAGTGAATGTTGGTAGTTCATCGTCAGTGAACTATGATGATATGATATTTTCTCTTCCTTCTACCTTCAGTAAACGTTGGTAGCTCACCTTCAGTGAACGTTGGTGTTGTTATTTCTTTTCTCTTATTTCTACCTTCAGTAAGAATTGGTAGCTCACCTTCATTGAACGTCGGTGTTGTTATTTCTCTCCTCTTTCTACTCTCAGCGAACATTGGTAGCTTCGCCTTCAATAGAAGTTGGTGTATCCTTTAACTTTTTACCATCCTTTAAGTCAGGACTTTTGATCCACCAGTGATTTATTTTCCTGGTTGGGTTTCTCTTTTGTTTCTTTATTTCCTTTGGTACATCCCCAGCGGTGTTTTGTGTTTCTTTTATTTTGTTCATATGCATTCATGCTCATAAGCATTGCATGGCATCTTAGGGCCAAAAAATAGTATTTGTTTTATATTTAAGTATCTTCGATCATGTCGACACGAAGATTTCTAACCTTCGTATCTTCGGATATAAGAAACTTAAATAAGGGCAGCTGTTGTACCCCAATTTTTTCCCCTAAGACCCTTTTATCATACCATGTTGATTTAATCACAACAAGATCAAATTAGGGCTTTTGGTTTTCTCTCCCTATCTTTAGATTTTCTCTTTGAGGAATCACCAAACACCTTGACTTGTTTTCTTTTGTTATCATCAATATATTGTCTTGATTTTTTTTCCTTTATTTAATAAAATGCAATGTTGGTTTTTCTTGCTTATTACTAATGTAGGTAAAGACAATGAGGCTTAGCAAGTTGCTCTATGGGTTCATGAGTTTATTATCATGCCCTAGTCAATAAAGCTTGAGAATTTCAAACCTCACGCTTGGGGTTGTTTTGGAAGATATGGCATGACAAGGTTATTTTGTTTCGCCACATTTCAAGATTATCAAATTTGGTTCAAAAAGTACAACGGATTGATTGGAGAAGTTATCATGCTTGGACAAGGCTTTGTTCCCATTGGTCACAAATTCATATTTCTCTCAATTATCAAGATATGGAAGTGGTTTTGGTGACTATGAGTTCTCATTTTCATCCTCAACAACTTCTATTTACAAATCATTTGTGTTGGTACAAGAAGATTGTTCAAAATTGTC
Source organism: Vicia faba (assembly GCA_948472305.1). Lineage (NCBI taxonomy): Eukaryota > Viridiplantae > Streptophyta > Magnoliopsida > Fabales > Fabaceae > Vicia > Vicia faba. The sequence continues at coordinate 967,792,203 of OX451740.1, forward strand.
AAAGTTCCTCAAGGAATTTTTCTTGATCTAGGAGCTAGGGTTTTGAACTTCAAAGAAGCATATCTTGCTCCTCTTTTGGTATTTTTGAGTGATTCCAAATAAATCCTCCTCCTAAAAGGGTTATCAACAAATAAATCTAAAAGTTCCAAGGATTTTTCATGTGGAAGAAGTTTGATGATGAAGAAAGATTACAAGTCTTCCAGATGAACCCTCAATTTCTCATGTGTGACTTCAAATGATCATAACTTGGTCAACTTTTATCACCTTGATCCCACTCTTTTTCCACAATGATCTTGAACATGTGAACTTTATGCCTTCGTTTATGTGAAAAATGATAAAATGGATGGAAGATGCCCTAAGGATAAAAAATATTATAGATCATTTCATGATTTTTTTTCCAACTTCAACAATTCATAACTCTCTCAATTTTTGGAGATTTTTAATGGTTCAAGTTTCAAAATGTCATTAAAGAGGTCTATTTCATACCATCTTTTTTGGTCAAGAGAAAATTGTAATTGGAAGGCCATGTTTGGATGCAAAACATTATAGGTCACTTTTGAGGAAAAATTTGAAATATTTCTAAGTATGGAAACTCAACATTTTTTTCCCAACTTTGACTCAATGCAACTTTCATCTCAAGCATCCATTTGATTCCATTATTTTTCCATTGCAAAGCATGTAACTTCATCTTTCTAAATCATAAAGAATCATGCCTTAAGACCCATTGAGCTGAGAATGCCATGTGATTGAACTTGGTAACTTGGAACTGAAGTTTCTTCATAAGTCAGAATTTTAAATTCATGTTTTGGACTCTAAACATCAAATTAGCACACGTTTGTGATCTAAACATGTTTAACCAAGTTTCCAAAGTGGATTAGAGCCTTAAAACACAAGGATTGGATGAGTTTTGATGGAAATCATATCACACTTTACTCGTGCATCAGGTTCACACGATTTCCCTCCAAACTTCATCATTTCACACGCTTAAACATTCCATTTAATTCCCTATAAATAGAGGGTCACCCCCCATTCGTTTCCTCAAGCTTTGAGAGCCAAAAACACTATGTCAAAACCTCACACGAGCTTGAAATTTTTGAAATCAGCTTCTGAGATTCCAGCATTTTCCTCCAATATTCTTTGCACATCCATCTTCCTCAAGCATCATACAAACTATCCAGTACTTAAACCAAGCAAAACGAGCCATAATCCAAGCTACGGAAGTCCAGTTTTTGAGCTTCTTTCTTGAACTTCGAAAAGGTAGAATTCTCCATCATTTGGATCCAAATAAAGCACTAACCTGTTCTACTCCTTCTCCTGATTCTATTGCTTCTTACAAATTTTAAATCCATTGAGAATTGAGAGAGAAATCTCAAATTGAAGGTGCTCGCTATTTTCTGGGTTTTTGATTCATATCTCTTTGTATACTTTATATAAATTTGGCGCGATGGTGGTGTTAGGATCGTCTTGAAGAGACGAATCCAATGATACTAGTATGGGATCCTAATTTTACCATTTGAAGGATCTCACAAAATCTCCATTGCAGGGTGGCTGGAGGTTGAAGATGATGACATGTCTCATCTCAACCAATGATAGCGTGTCAAGCGTTTTAATTTCATTGGTTGCCTTTTTTCTGATTCCCTGTGCATCCCACTAAGGTCTATATCAAGCACAACACGTCTGGTCTATTGGATCAGCTTACTAACGCGTTTTGACTATGATCTGGTGGCCCATATCTTTTTGGTTTTATTTTATTTTCTGATTTTTATATTTTAAATGATTTAATTTACAAAAATTCATAACTCTTTTATTTTTTATCCAAAAATTATGAAAAAATTCACAAAAATACTTTGAATTATGTCTTATCTCATGACTATTTTTTCACATTTTTATTTTGACATTTGATATTTTTTTATATTTTTTGCATTATTTGCTTCCTTTTAATTACTTTAAAAATGCTTTCTGACATTTTTTAATTCTGAAAAATTTCCTAAATATCATTTTGCATATTTCTGACTTCTTGAAAATTTTATAGAATTTTATATTGATGTTTACTATTTTTTACCTATTTTCTTTTTGTTTGAACAATTTTAATTAGTTTTAAAATAGTTTCTGACTTTTAAAAATTGCCAAAAAATTTAAAAAAATATTTAAGTCCTTTTCTGATTTTTTTCCTGAACTTTATTAACATCATTGGATCCATGGTGTTGAGTCTAACTCCACAAAAATGGATGAATGATTTTAATAATAGTTCTGATTTTTCTATGGCCTTACTTAATTTTTCTTGATTAATTTGAATATAGTTTATATTTTTATATCTTATTTCTATTTTAAAAGATTTTTAAAACCTTTTTTAATGTATATATTAAATGCAATATTACTTTGAGATTATTTTCTGGCTGAACTTGGGTTGAATTTTGATCCTGAACTTTATTAACATCATTGGATCCATGGTGTTGAGTCTAACTCCACAAAAATGGATGAATGATTTTAATAATAGTTTGATTAAAATTTAATTCAAATGTGGTTTGTATATTCTTCCCCACCCCTCTCCATCTCATCCCTTTCTTATTGCACTAAGTGTTATTGGAGCATGATCTCTATATCATGTCTCAAAACAAATGGTGCATAGATTGCTATTGACCGGCCTCAAAATAGGTGCGACTTCTATATAAGTCCACTTACGATTGCTTAACATAGCGCTAAATTTTGTCCCGATTCGAATAAATGGTCATTCATGGCCCAAACCTATGTTTGTAAGCCCAAGTATGTTAATTTGATCCCTTTGATCCAATAACCTTGAGATTCATTTTGTGGAGGCTTTGGTTCTACCAATCCTCTAATGGATCTATAACACTTTTGGTCAATGCAAATCACTTAAACATCGTTGATCAGTAAATGGTACTTTTAAGGATTCCAAATGGATGATATACTTGACAAAAAGCAAATGCAACTTGTTGTGTGGAGGCTTTGGTTCTACCAATCCTTTAATGAGTTCTAAATGCAAGTTGCAAGATGATCATCCAACTAACCACTAATCACTAATAATTAATTTTACCTTTTGTTTTTACTTTACGCCCTTTATTTTTTATGCTTTATGCACCATTTACTTTTAAGCATTTACATTTCATGTTATCTTCATCTTTGCTCACTTGAGCCTTTTTTCTTCTTCTAAGACACCTAATAATCAACATAAACCATAAAAAAATTTAATGGTACTTGGATTATTTGGTTACTATCCTTGGCATCAAGGAGTATTTGAATTTTTGGACTTAGGATTAGAAGCCTTGGCCTATGATGAAGACTTTGTGACTTTAATTGATAGTTTGTTTGGAGTTCTTGAGGTTTACCTCAAGACATTGGGTTGTTTGTTTGTTTTGTGTGCAGGTTATTGTGATTACATTCTTTGTTTGTAATCTGGAATTCACCCGTATGCAGCCGTTACTCTGCCTAATTTTTTTGAAGACCTAATACACTTGAAGTTTGGTTCTCACAAGAGGTCTAGTATATTTGCTTGCTTGGCTTCAATCCAAAGAATGGGAATTCTATCTTGGATCATAATGTCAAGTATTGGCTTTTTGTTGGTTAGATGGTTCTTATTCCTAGCTTTTACCTTATGCTTTAGGATAGTCTCTTCTTCTCCTCCCATCTTCTTCAGTTTCAAAAATCTTCTCCCTCCTTTTGGAAAGTCTTCTTGCTTTTAAACTTGAACCACTTTCATAATAAACTTGGACTTAGGTCCATGCATTTTCAAAAACATTTTCACAAATAAACTTCAATCAACATTAATAATACCTTAACATTTTTTGTGAGAAGACTAAAAATCAATCAATCTCATTCAAACCATTTTTCCATCTTAGCTTTCATCTTAAACTTTTTTCAAAAGATTAGACTCTTGTCAATCCTTGTAGTGATGCAAACAACTATACTTCTACAATATGTAGTAAAGAGGGATATTTTCCACTTGGGTGTTGAGTGAGGCATTGTTGATTTTAAAAATCCAAGCCATATCCTTCACTTTGAGATGATGCAAATTCTTCTTTCTCATGATTGTGGGTAGTAAGTATGTTTTCCACACGGACAATGACGATGATGTCTTATCTCATAAAATTAATCAACACACTTGTGTTTTAAAATTTTTTAAAGAGGAACTACGTGTACACTGATCCCCTATTGCATGCAAGGTGGTACGTAGGCACTAAAGGTTCGTAACTGCGGCGAGTGCAAAAATCATTTAAAAATATATATTTCTTTTCTCACCTCCACCATCTATTTTTATACAACATTTTTTATAGCCAAAATATACAGATTTTACAAAGAGGTTTCTGCGGAGTACCGTAGATGTTTAGGATGCTAATACCTTCCCTTTTGCATAACCAACCCCCTTATCTTGAATCTTTCCCCCCTCTTTTTTGGTTTACTCGCTCTTTTTCCATTCCTTTAGAAATAATAAAGCGCAGTGGAGATTTTTATTTTGATTTGTATAAGTATAGTCAATCCAATGGCTTAGTCTTAAACATTTCTACCGCTACACACTGCGCCATTCATTTTAGGTCTATAAGGAGAAGAATTATGATGCTTGATTTTGAACTGAGTGCAAAGTTCGGTAATCATAGCATTGTTGAGGTTAGTCCCATTGTCGGTGATGATCCTTTCGGGAATACCATAGCGGCATATGAGGTTATGTTTGATGAATCTAGCTTCCACGTTCTTGGTGACTGAGTAAAATGAGGCGGCTTCGACCCATTTAGTGGAATAATCGATAGCGACAAGAATGAAGTGATGTCCATTGGAAGCGGTGGGTTTGATCTCTCCAATCATATCAATGCCCCGCATTGTAAATGGCCACGGAGCGGTCATGACATTCAAAAGGATAGGAGGCACATGGACCTTATCAGCATAGATTTGGCATTTGTGGCAAGTTCTTGAGTGTTGATGGAAATCAGTCTCCATCGTTGACCAATAGTAACCACCTCTCAGGATTTTCTTAGCCATAGTATGTCCGCTAAAGTGAGTCCCAAAGAGACCATCATGCCTGTCTTCCATAATTTCCTCTACCTCCTTCTTGTCCACACATCGAAGTAGAGTAGAGTCATGATTACGTTTGTACAAGATTCCATTACTTAGGAAGAATTTGGTTGCAAATCTTCGTAAGAATTTTCTGTCATTGATAGATACTCCTTCGGGATACTCTTGTGATTCAAGGTACCTCTTCACCTCATGGTACCATGGCTTTTCGGTGTCAGTGTAAAGCTCATAGCAGTGTGAAGGTTTGTCAAATCTCTCAATTGTAATCATAGGAGCTTAATTGTCCCATCTGACCTTGAACATAGAAGGCATTATAGCCAAGGCGTCAGCCAACTGATTTTCTTCCCTAGGAAAGTGTTCAAAGGTGACCTATTCGAAGTAAGGAATCAGAGATAGCACAAACTCCTTATAAGGGACGAGATTAGGGTGTTTAGTGTCTCAATCTCCTTTTACTTGGCTAATCACTAGAGTGGAATCCCCAAGCATATTCAAATGCTTGATCCTCAAATCAATGGCAGCCTTCAGACCCAAAATGCATGCTTCGTACTCAGCCATGTTGTTCGTACAATTGAAGCATAGTCTGGCAGTAAAAGGAGTATGGAAACCTTCAAGGGAGATAATCACAGCACCAATTCCATTATCCAAGGCGTTGGAAGCCCCATTAAAGACCATAGTCCATCAGGATCCTTGTTCAGGCCCGTCATACGGTCCAGGTTTCGCACAGTCGATCACTAATATGATATTCTCATCTGGTAAGTCAAAGTTCATAGACTGATAATCAGTAACAGCTTGATGGGCCAAATGATCTTCTAATATGCTTCCTTTGATGGCCTTTTGCGGTGTGTATTGAATGTTGTATTCATTCAAGATCATTTTCCACCTAGCTATTCGTCCGGAAAGAGCAGGTTTCTCGAAGATCTACTTGATTGGATCCATCTTAGAAATCAGTAGAGTGGTATGAGTCAACATATACTGTCTTAGCTGACGAGCAGCCCATGTCAGAGCGCAGCAAGTTTTCTCAAGAAGTGAATATCTGGTTTCATAGTCGGTAAACTTTTTTCTCAGGTAGTAAATAGCATGCTCTTTTCCTCCAGACTCGGCATGTTGGCCCAAAACACACCCCATAGAATTCTATAGCACTGTCAAGTACATGATCAAGGGTCTTCCTTCAATTGGAGGCATGAGAATAGGATGTTCTTGCAGATATTCTTTGATCTTGTCGAAGGAAGCTTGGCATTCATCATTCCATCTGACTACTTGATCTTTCTTCAAGAGTTTGAAGATTGGCTCAAAAGTAGAAGTTAAGTGAGATATAAAGCGGGAGATGTAGTTAAGACGACCCAAGAATCCTATAACTTCCTTTTCAGAGTGGGGGACTGGCATTTCTTGGATGGCCTTTACCTTGGCAGGATCGACTTTGATGCCTTTACCACTAAAAACAAAACCTAGAAGCTTTCCAGATCGTACTCCAAATGTGCACTTATTAGGGTTGAACCTCAACTTGTACTTTTCAGCCTCTCGAATAGCTTGTATAGGTGATTAAGGTGATCCTCTTCAGTTTGTGACCTGGAAATTATATCATCCACATACACTTATGTTTCATGATGGATCATATCATGAAACAAAGCTACCATAGCCCTTTGATATGTTGCCCCTACATTCTTTAATCTGAACGGCATGACCTTATAGCAAAAGATGCCCCATTGCGTAACGAAAGTGGTCTTCTCCATGTCTTTGGGAGCCATCCTGATTTTATTATAGCTGGAGAAACTATCCATGAAAGAGAATATTTTATGCTGAGCAGTGTTATCGACTAAGACATCAATATGAGGTAGAGAAAAGTCATCCTTGGGGCTTACCCTATTCAGATCCCTATAATCTATGCACATGCAAACTTTTCCATCTTTCTTCGGTACTGGCACCATATTTTCCACCCATTGGGGGTAAGATGTCACAGCTAGGAATCCTGCAATAAATTGTTTCATCACTTCAGCTTTTATCTTTTCGAATATGTCAGGCCTCATGCAACGAACTTTTTGTTTGACAGGAGGACAATCTTCCTTTGTCGACAGACAATGAACTATAATGTCGGTATCCAACCATGGCATATCTTCATACGACCAGGAAAACACTTCCACATAGTCATGCAACATATGAACCAATCTGCTTTTTACACTACTTTCCAGGTTAGCACCGACCTTGACCTCTTTCTTGTCTATCTCGGTGCCTAGATTGATGACTTCAACTGACTCTTCGTGTGGTTGAATAAATTTTTCCTCTTGTAGTAGAAGTTTGGCTAGTTCTCCTGGTATTTCACAATCTTCCTCGCCTTCGTCTTTGGCTTGGTTAATTGGATGTTCAAAGTCATAGTCGGCAATAGTAGAGTCATTGGCAGTGAGATCCAGAGTGGATGAGGACCTGCAAGAGTGTGTGTGTGTGTGTGTGTGCATGTAAGACACATGGCTATTGTGAAAAACGTATTTGAAGAAAAAAGAAAGATAATGAGCACAAATATTTGAATGCAAAAGAGTCCAATGATTTGTATTGAATGATCATATGATAAAATGAACATAAATAAAACCCTTGACAAATGGACCATAGTGCCCCGGGCCAGGAACATGGTTTAAAAGTCATTGTTTAATATTACAGACAAAATGTTCTTGAATTAAAAGAAAGCAATAAACAAGTAATTACTCCTCAACAAAGGAGACGGGAACGAAGTCCTTTGCGTGCCAATTGTTGAGCTCCATTGTAGTAGGGTATACCCAATCTTCAAATGCACATTCATCATCAGATTCACCTACAGTGTTAACTCCATGACTTCCAATACGGAGAGGGGGCTTCCCTACACAAGCGTTCCTTACTTCTTTCTGAGCCTTGATAGTGAAACCCAAACCAAATTTGTCTGCTTTGAATGGGATCTCGAGGAGTTGTCCCCAAGTATCACAACTTCCTTCTCCGACCGCAGCACGAGCATCTTCGAACGAAACCATCTTTGGCTTGACCTTAACAGCTATGGACACATCAGAGGAACATTTGGCAGTAGCAACCATTGGTGGAACAACTTCAAAAGCCTGACATGGGGTTTCTATAAATTTTCCATCCATCTCCATATATTTGAAAGAGTTGTGGTGGCTTACCATGAACTCCTCCTCACCATAGACAGTGACAACCCTTCCTTTGACCGGATACTTGAGCTTTTGATGCAGGGTTGATGTTACTGCCCCTGCTCCATGGATCCAAGGGCGACCCAACAAATAGGAGTAAGCAGGACAGATATCCATGATGTTGAAAGTAGAGTTGAAAATATGGGAGCCCGCCTTGATCAGAAGATCCACCTCTCCATGAACTGTCCTTTTGGACCCATCGAAAGCCCTCACAATAATATCACTTGGTTTCAAAAATAATCCTTCACAGTCTAAACGGTCCAAAGCTCCCTTGGTTAGAACGTTTAAAGAAGAGTCGGTGTCAACCAGAACATGTGCTAAGGTAGTCCCCTTGCATTCAACAGAAACATGCAGAGCTTTGTTATTGTTCTTTCCAAGTGGTGTCAGATCAGCATCCGAGAACCCCAAACCATTGTCGGCCGTCAAGCTTACCACACAATTTTCAAACTGGTTAGTTGTGGTCTCATGAGGGACATGAGCCTTTTTCAAGAATTTGATTAACGCCCGAGCATGAGCATCAGAATAGAGTAGCAAAGATAACATAGAAATCTTGGAAGGGGTTTGCCCCAACTGCTCCACAATCTTGAAATCACTCCTTTTTATAATTTTCAAAATCTCATCCATTTCACGAGCGGAAGGTTCTCGATCAGCAATGTTTTTGTAGGTATCTATGTGTCAACAGGCTCAACTACGTTCTCTTTTCCCCTTGTGTCAGTACTTAGCTTAGCAGCAGTGATGCGGACAGGCGCCTTTGTAGCAGTTGGTGGTGAGATGTTGGGTGAAAAGATTCTCCCAGTTCTGGTCACCTTACTAGAGCCAGGAATGTTACCAATGTCATCAGCTTTGCTTTCTTCAATCCAAGCATCTTGCTTTATTCCATGGTAAAACACATTAGCACCATAGTTACATGGCACTGCTTTGTTGGAAGAGTACGGAATTGGCTCGGGAGTGGTAATTATAAAAGGAGAACAATTGGTTCATTTGAAATCCTGATAGGACCCTTGGATGAGATCCTAAGAGGCTTGTTTGAAATAGTTATGATGGAGAGGTCTTCAATCTTATTGGTCAAACTTTTGGCAGGAGGAGTCTTCTCAAATAGGATCTCATGGCTATTCATCAGGCGTTGAATGCCTTCCTTCAGCCCTTTGCATCCATTGAGTTGTTTGGCACAGCAAACACAATCCTTCAAACAGCCATGGAAAATCCTGGCTTTCAACAGATTCTATTTTATAATGGTTAACGGAGTAGTCAAGTTTTTTACGGAGGAAACAAAATGGTGTCTTCAACAACATTGACACCCTTGCCATGATTTGGCATAGGCGCAGTGATTACATTCGGAGTTGGAGGAGGATCAAATTCAATGGTCTTGTTGTCTATTAAGTCTTGAATTTTATTCTTCAGTACCCAGCATTGGTCAGTATCATGCCCGGGACTATTCGAGTGATATGCACACTTGGTATTCGGATTGTACTTGGGTGAAGAGGTGTTTGGATTGGCCGGAGGATCACACAGTGTCACCAAATTAGCCTTTAGCAAGTTTTTCAAGGCTTGGGATAGTGACATGCATATCCTTGTGAATTTTCTTCGTGGAGTCTCAAACCTTTGATGATTGGCAGATGGTTTTTGAGTAGGAGTTGGATTGGAAATCTGGATAACATTAACGGACTGACGGTCATCCTTCTTTGTACGGGCCCTTTCCCCATACACAGCATTGATTTCTTTCTTCCCGGTAAAAGGTTTCTTTACAGGATTGGAGGTGGAGGCAGATGCTATGGGAATCTTCCCACTTTTGATGTCGCTTTCAACCCTTTCACCGGTTAAGATCAGCTCGGTGAAACCGGAAGAAGAACAGACAACCAACAAGTTGAAAAATGGACCAGATAAAGTGCTCATAAACATATCAATATGCTCCCTATCAGTCAAAGGTGGTTGAACCCTAATGGCAAGGTCTCTCCACTTTTGGGCGTATGCTTTGAACCCTTCATCCTTCCCCATTGTCATGTCTTGCAACTGAACTCTTGTCGGCACCAGGTCGGCATTATACTGGTATTAGTGGTAGGAAGCGGTGGATAAGTCTTCCCATGTATGGATATGGGAACCATCCAATTGGTAAAACAACTCTAGTTGAGTCCCAGCCAAGCTTTCTTTAAAAAAGTGAACCCATAGTTTCTTATCAGCGGTGTGCGGTTGAATTTCGTGCACATAATACTTCAGGTGAAGCTTTGGGCAGGAAACCCCATCGTATTTTGCAAAGACTAGTATCTTGAATTTGTGGGGAATTACAACCCCTGATATTAAACCCAAATCATCAAAATCCAAACCGGGGAAGGCTTGAATCTCAACGTCCTTCAATCTGTCTTCTAGCTGCTTGTACTTGACATCGGCAGGAGGATACTTCTCATCAAAATAATCGTCATCATTAGACGCTTGATCATTGATACATCCAGCCTGGGTACTCCTTGCTTCTCCAATATGATTCTCGTCTTCCTCAGATGAGTCTTCTAGTATAGGTATCTGATGAACCGACTCTTTGAACCTTCTACCCATGTTGACTAGGGCTTTCCTCTTTGGTTTCTTTTTGGCTGCTAGCAACGCCATCAGATCTTGTTGCCCTTTGGCTAGGGTCAACAGAGTTTCTTGAAACTGAGAGTTTTGTGCTTGTAGGTCCTTCACTATTTTCTCGATATCCATCTTGCTGAAATAAACAGCAGAAAGATAAGGAAACTTGTAATGGAAAACCTGTTATGTTATGATGCATGGAAGATATGTATGCAAATGATTTCAAGGATTTATGAAATTTAAATTTGTATAGACAAAGAATGAACAAACGTCAAATTTTATTAATTAGTTCAAAATGATTACAACATGCCTCTTGGGCTTACAAAATAAATCTCTAAGATAAAAAGGTCGAACGCATCCTCTTCGGTGCAAGGTAGGCGTTCACGCTTTGATCTTCATGTAGTTTCTTTGTGAGCTCCAACATCCTTTTCTCACTAGAATAAAATTGAGCTTCGAAGGTATCTCGTTCTTCCTTTATCTGAATCCAACCTTTTTGCAAGTCTTCGAGAGAAGTAGGCATGTCGGGATGGAGGATAGTGTACGGGATATCTTCTTCAACCATAGGTTCTGTGATAACTGGTAGGATGGAGGGATAAGGCATCACGAGCTTCTAAGCGCGAGCTCGTACCCACCTAAGATAAGGTTCAAGTGGAATAGAATTCTTGTGTCCTAGAATTTTACTGTCCAGATTGCTTACCATCCTCCAAGCTCGTATAAACCTCTAACGGTGACCTTTATCGTCGCTCTCGTAGTCGAATACCACTCCTTGGATGAGCATATCATGAGGACCATCTCTCCAGGCATATCCAAACTGTCTTAAGTCTAAGTAAGGGATATAAGTGATACCTCCCCTAATTCCAATGAAAGGGGCATTAGGGAATTCCCCACAACGGTCAATGATAGCAACATTCTCCAAGGATCGAGAACACCAATGAATTTCCGAATGTCTAAGCGTCATCAACCTATGGGACCACCTTAAGCCTTTCCTGTTCTTCAACACAGACCGGGGAATATGCAAAATAAACCATCTAGACAAGAGAGGAGTACAACACATGAGGATCCCTCTCTTCCTCATAGTGCGAGAGTGAAAAGAATGTAGGATATCTCCCAAAAAAGTAGGCACCGGATTGCGAGACATGAAGATTTTGACAACATTTACATCTATAAGTTGGTCAGGGTTTGGAAACAAAACCATCCCATAGATGAGAAGGGCCAAGATTTCTTCAAAAGCTTGTAGATCCAAAGAGTTCCAACAATTTTGAGCTTTCTCAAACAAGAACTTGGATAAGAACCCTTTGACACCACTCCTTGTTTCCTAATTAGTCGTGACATCAGATTGTTGCAAGTGTAGTGCTCGGGAAATCTCTTCAGATCTTGGATCTCTTTCCGTACCGTTAAAGGGTAGATGATTGAGAATGGGAATCCTCAAGAGTTGAGATAATTATTCCATAGTAGGTGCAAGCTGATAATCGAGAAAAGTGAAGCAATGGTGTAAAGGATCAAAGAACTGGAAAAGAACCTTCATCATATCTTCATCAGTGCTAGAGGTAACCAAGTTTAGGAGGCGACCATGTCTTTCGGTGAATGAAGAATTCTCAAGGACCCTCGATGCTAATTATTTGAGTTGAGAAGGAATTCTTTCGAGATTGACTTGGATAGTATTCCTGCGGATGGAAGCCATGTCCTACAAAAATGAACAAAGATAAATCCCACTAATCCTTGAAATGGTTAGTGAGAATGCTTATGATGTTATGATGTTTATGATGTTATGTACAAGTAAGCAAGTTGTTATGTACACAAAGTAGACAAGTCCTTAGGTTTAGGCTTGCATGGAGTCTTATAGGTAAGTACCCTCTTGAAGTTTGGTTGGATCAACCTGTCCAAGTTATAGTAACCAGGTTCTAAGGGATCTCAATATCACTGATCTTTCTTGTCGGGCGTTGTTTCAGCGCAAGCCTCTTTAATAGCGACCAAAATATCCCGAGAAGTCTGATCTCAATGAGTGTAGTATCGAGTATCAACTAACTTCATAATGCACCAAAGTCGGCTACCTAACTACTTCCTAATGGCCAAGTTGGTCAAGTAAACGCTCTAAAGTCAGTTAGTGCTTCATGACACCACACAGTGGCCCCGTATTCTCCTTGACTACTCAAGGGCTACCGGTACCAACAAATGTGTCACACTAACGTAGCTATTGTTTAGACCATGTCGGTATACCCCGCACAGTTTCCACAAGCTATTTCTACTTACCTAAAAGGTGCCCCAAATCCAGGTAGGGGATCAAACAAGCCCAAATAAGGAACCATAATGTAAAGCAAGCAAGTCAAACAATGAAAGCAAGTAAAGGTGATCTAGCCCTAAGGTAACCCCACTTTTAAGTCGTCCCCAGCAGAGTCGCTAGTTCTATAATACGATGGGAGAACTGACTTGGGATGTTTTGCGTTTGATCGAAAATGTCGCGGTTAGCAAAAGTCGCCACCAACTTTTCTTTTAACCAAAAGGAAAGAATGAAAAGAACAGGAAAGACCTTTGAGATTATTTCTTGAGTTCAGGGGGTAGATTATGAAAAAGGAAGGTGTTAGCCCCCTTTTCATTCATAGTTATCTATGGGCTCTTAGTTGCTTGTTAGATCACTTGCTTTTGTGATTTGTTTGAAAATGTGCTTTGTGGTGGTTTTTGAAAGTATTTTAGAAAGGTGCCTTCGTTTAGGCGAACTTTGTAATGATTCTCGTTTCGGTGAAAAAGTGGAGGGATTTCCGGAGGAGAAAAAGTAGGTGAATAGTTGGAGAGAAGTGTGGAGATAAGGCTTCATGGAGGGAGCCACAAAAGTAGGTGGCATGTGCTACTTAAGGAATTGGAGTGGCAAGATCCACATTATGGATGGCAGGCGCCATATAAGAGAAGTGGTGGGTTCCACCATGCGTGGCAAGGACCACACTAGGTGTGGTGGGGGCCACTTCTCTGTAAGACCTGGGTTTTGAAATTTTTTCTTTGTTGCTAATGCTTCACCCCTTGTTGCTCTTTTTACCTCCTTTCTTTAATTAATTTATTTATTTTCTTCTTTTTTTACTCGAATCTCCAACTTTCTCGATACACCTGAAATAGGACAACAATACCAACATAACAAGGCAAAAATAAGGGAATAATAAGCTAAAAATTCATGCAAGTCAAGTCAAATATACGATATAATTTCGTGTTATCAAACATCATAAGTTTCATCAGACTCAATGGATCTTGGGTGTTGATGGGGTAAAAATCCTAATCCACTAAAATGGATGATTGATTTTGATGATAACTTGATCAATGCTTTGATCCAATTTAGGATTTACTTTCTTCTTGCTTTGATGTTTACAATTTAATATCTTGAGTTCTTTAAAAGTCAAATAAAAACCAACATTTGCATAATTCATGCATACATCTAGGTTGTCCATAATCTCATTCCAGCTGTCTCTTTCTTCAAGTTTTTAACTGTCAAGCTGATTCCCTGACACAACTACGAAACTAGAGCTAATATCAGAAGGAGAATGGAAGACCAAGAACAACATGACATGAAAGTGAGAATGGAAATTGATGAGTTCAAGACAGGCATGACCAATTTCACTGAGATGATGCAAGTTTTGATTGCTAAAGGAGAACCACCTCAAAGGACTGTTATCTCTAAGATTGCAGCTACTATTGTTAATCGTCCAATAGTCGAGCAACCAGCCATTACATGGCCAGAGTTCGGTATGCCTCAGAACTATTCTCCATCTTTTTTCACTACTTCAATGGTTTACCAATCATCCCGACTGATGTTCTAGGCTTCAGATTTCACTGAACCACAACCAATCGTTCATACTACTTCTCGTCAACCTAGGGTGTATCCTGTTGCACAAGTAGCTTATGAGAATATTCTCTTTGATTATCATTTTGTTTCTAGTCAAGAAGATCCTGCTGATTTTAAAGAAGTCAGGGAATAATTTCATACTGTAGAGAAGAGAATGAGGGCCATGGAAGGTAATGAGTTCTTCAGTGTCGATGTTAGAAACATCTACTTAGTTTCTGACCTTGTAATGCCTACCAAGTTCAAGACTCTAGATTTTGAAAAGTACCGAGGGAACTCATGTCCAAGAAGTCATATGGTCATGTACTTCATAAAGATGGCTGCCTACACCAACAATCAAAAGTAGTTCATCCATTTCTTACAAGACAGCCTGAGTGGTGCTTCACTCAAGTGGTATACGGGATTGGAGGAGAATCATATCCAGTGCTTCCAAGACTTAGATGATGCTTTTATGAAGAAATAAAAGTACAACCTTGACATGGTACCTGATTGCTGTCAACTGCATAGCATGTTTTAGAATGAAAGAGAATCCTTCAAAGAGTGTGCTCAACGTTGGAGGGAATTAGCTTCTCAAGTTGAACCACCTCTTCTTGAGAAAGAGTTAACTAGCATGTTTATAAATACCGTGTCTCCTTTACTTTTGGAAAAGATGATTGGTATTGTCTCTTCCAGATTTACAGATCTGATTATTATTGGGAAAGGACTTGAAAAAGGTTTGAAGAAAGGTAAGGTTATCAAGGCCGAACCTTCTGATGCTAAGAAATCTTATGGGAATTTCCATTAAAAAAATGGAAAATGGAACCAATGATGTCTATAGTCAGAAGATAGGGCTTCGTCAGGGTACTCAATTTTCTGAACCCTTTGGTACAACTGTTGCTCTAGTTGCCAACACCAAATAAACTCAAACTCCTCAACATCAATTTGTTGGAAAAATAAAATTCACAATAGGGTTAACTTTGATCCTATTCCCATGACTTATACTGATTTGTATCCATATTTGGTCCATAAAGGGTTTATTACAACTAGGGCTATACCTCCTCCTCCAGATCCTCTCCCAGAAGGTTTCAGATCTGATCTTTATTGTCATTTCCATCAAGGTGCCACATGTCATGATTTGGAAAGGTGTTTCAGTAAAGGCAAACTCATAAAAGATAACTTGAGTTGATTCAAATGGAATAAAAGGAAACAATTTATGAATTCACAATGGGAATTGCATGATTGGTGAACCACTTCAAGGCGTATGGAGAAATGATCGTAGAGCAATATGATGTTGCAAAAATCTTGCATTTTTTGATACCAAGATTTGACAATATGGTGTTTGCGATTGATGAGTCAAAGGATCATGTGACGATGAGCAAAGAGGAGTTGCAGAGCTCTCTTGAAGAACATGAGAGTAGAGAATGGAGGAAAGGAATGTTGACAAGGTAAAGGCAGAGATCACTTTGCAAACCCATTTCAATGAAAGAGACAATAAGGCGAAGGGAAAGTGGCCCATGAGAAAAGGTAGAGGAAACTTTCAGAATTTTGGAGAAAGAGATCCTAAAATTCCAAAAATTCAACATTCCAAAAGAGAGAAAGCAATGACAATAGGGATGTTGGATCAAACAACTATAGAAATGAAAATGTTAGAGGTAGAGGTTGAAGAAGGTTGGTTTAAAAGAGTAGTGTGTAGTGCTATAATTGTCAAAAGCTTATTCATTTTGAAAGAGAGTGAAATGCCAAAGAGAAATAACCTCAAGAAGATGAAGTTAGAGTTTATAGATAAGAGTTTGATTATGAGAACACACTTTTGGTGATGACCACTGAAGGAGAATGTAGTATTAGTAGAGTTTCAAACAGCTGCAACCCGTTACACTAGGCTAGTAACAAAGGATTTTAATGGTTACATATATGTTGTAATCGATAACATGCAGAAGAAAACGCCATGGTAACTATGAAAGAGGCAGTACAATGCAATGATAAATGGTATTTGGTCTCCGAATGTTTAATGTATATGATGGGAAGGAAAGATTAGTTTGTTACAACCAATTGTGTTGTGAATAACAAGGTTAAGTTTGTGGATGATACAACTATATCAGCGGAAGAGATCAGTGATATATCGATCAAGAGAAGGGATGATGGACATTATTTGATAAAATATGTATTGTATATCCTGTGAATCAAGTGTAATCTTATAAGTATTGGACAATTGTTTGAGAAGGATTACAAGATTCATATGGAGATTAAGACGTTAGACATTTTGGACAAAAATTGAGCTTTGATCATAAAGGCTCCTATGGCTCTCAATATAACTTTCAAAGTTGAGTTAGAGGTTATGAAGCTTAGTTGTCTTGCTACAATGGCTATTCGAGAAGAGTGGATCTCAATGCCTTCCAAAAGAATGAAATGATGACGGAGTTGCCATTGTTCATTATATCAACTGAAATTTGTGAAGAATATGTGTGATTGAAGCAACATAAGGGGAAACTAAGAAAGGATGTGGGTTGTAAAACCAAGTGTCACCTTGAGGTGATGTATTCGAATTTGTGTGGACTGATGCAATTTGATTCCATTAATGGTAGTAGATATTTTGTCACATTCATTGATGATCATAGTAGAAAACCATATACGTTCCTAATCAAGAGAAGGATGGGGTACTTAAAATGTTTAAGTTGAAGTTCACAGTTGAAAGGCAAAGCGGTCACAAACTCAAAGTTCTCAAATAGGATGGTAGAGGCGAATATGTCTCAAATGACTTTGGGAGGTTTATTATAAAGAGGGCATAATACATGAGGTAGTACCATCTTATACACCATAATAAAATGATGTTTCTGAAAGAAATGATTAATCAATTATGAACATGGTGAGAAGCATGTTGAAAGGGAAGAACTGGCCGAAAGAATTCTGGGGAGAAATGGTGTCCACGACTAGATATTTTTTGAAAAGGTGCCCAACCAAGAAGCTAGAAAAGATCACACCAGAAGAATATTGGTCTGGATTGAAATCGAACATGAGTCGCTTGAGAGTGTTTGGCTTGGTGGTGTATTAACATGTTTTGGATAAATTTAGAAAGAAGCTAGATGACAAGGGAGAGCATATGATTCTCGTAGGGTATCACTCTACTAGTGGTTACAACTTACAAGTTATATGATGCAACAAATAGAAGAATCCTGGTCAACAAAGACATGATTTTTTACTAAATCAAGCAAGTGAAGTAGCCTATAAAAGTTATAGACAAGTTGTAAAAGGTTACATCATTTAAAAATTTGTTCCTGTAATGTCGGAAGGTACATAATCATCCCTTGTTGAAGACCGGACGAAATATAATGTGAGGAGATCAACAATATGAAGAGGTTTTCATGCAAGACTCTAAGATTGTGAGTTGTTCCAAGATAACAAAATAAATGATGATGGTGATTTCGTTTATTTTGCACTTATAGATGAATCTGAACCCGTTAAAATGGAGGAGGCTTTGATTAATCCAAAATGGATTTTTTCTATGAAGGAGGGGATGGAATTGATTGAGAAGAACATGACTTGGGAGCTAGTTGATTTTCCTAAAGGTAAAAGAAAATTTTAATGGAGAGATTGTGAAGCATAAATCTAGGTTGGTAGCTACAGGATTTTTACAAAAGGAGTGAATAGACTTTGAGAAAGTATTTAGACAAGTAGCAAGGATTGAAACCATATGATTGGTTGTTGGTATTGAAAACAACACCAATTAATCCATTTTAACAAATGGATGTAAAACTGTATTTTTGAAAGGACCATTGGAAGAGTAGATTTATGTAGAACAGCCCCTGGTTTTGTTGTGAAAAACCAAGAGTCAAATTTCTATAGATTGAAGAAGGCATTCTACGGTTTTAAATAAGCTCCAAGAGCTTGGAATAAGATGATATTTGGTTTCTTAAAATAGATAGGCTTCAAGAAATGTGTGCTCGAACATGGAGTGTGTAATACGGTGGGAGAAATGACTTGGGATGTTTTGCGTTTGATCGTAAATGTTGCAGTTAGCAAGAGTTGCCACCGACTTTTCTTTTATCCAAAAATAAAGGCTGAAAAGAACAGGAAAGACCTTTGAGATTATTTTTTGAGTTCGGGGGGTAGATTATGAAAAGGGAAAGTGTTAGCACCCTTTTCATCCATAGTTATCTATGGGCTCTTAGTTGCTTTCTAGATCACTTGCTTTTGTGTTTTATTTGAAAATGTGCTTTGTGGTGGTTTTTAAAATTATTTTGAAAAGGTGCCTTCGTTTAGGCGAACTTTGTAATGATTCTTGTTTCGGCGAAAAATGTATACAAAGTGTTGGACTTTTTGAAAATATTTCACGTTTTGAAAGTGTTTGGTGTGTGTTGGTTTTTTGAAAGTGAGCAAGGAGGTTTGTTTTGAAAATGAGCAAGCAACTAAGAACGTTTCTACCTACTCAAAAGTCATTTGTTCATTTCCTCCTTTCCTTTGATATTGCTATATCACCATTGATTGGTAAGAAAACTTATTTTTGGGTGTAAGGAGACGGGCGGGGGTCATTGTATAGTCATGATAGCAATGTTGTGATATATCTTAGCATTTCTCTTGAGGGATTAAGATCATTTGTAAGGAAACATTCGTAGCGTCATCGAGGGACTATGATCTTGTATTTTTTATTGTTTTTTGCTAAGACATCCCACATTGATAACATGACCATTTTTTAGGCAACAAGTGAAGTTAACCTTAAGGGTACATGTGTGAATAGTGTGTTTTATTTGCATGAACTTAATCTTTGATTAGGGTTATCTACTTGTTGATTTTATCTTTCCATGCAAACCTTAATTTAGTAGCATTTATATGAAAGCGATAAATTATGGAAAATAAATTTACTATGCTATTACAATCATCAAGGGATGGGGTATACAAATTTACAAATGGGGATTGCAAGAAATTAAACCTAATTATCTATTACAACCAAATTGAAATAATATACAAGAAATGTAAAATGGACTTGTTTTGTTTTTGTTAAGAGAAGAAATAAGTTTGCTCAAGAAAAATATTTTTAGTCTTTTGATTTTAAAAGAAATAAAATAAAGTATGTGATGTATAAAATATTTTTGGTGTTTTTGAATAATGAAAATAAAATGATGCTAAAAAATAATAAGAGGAAAAAGAGTCAGAATCAGTGCATGGCTGTGATAAGAAACTCTGATTCTGGTGCGCTGCAAGTCAGAAGGAAAATGTTAGCTAAAAAAGGGGACGGTCAGAAGCTCCGAGTCTGGGTACACTGAAGTTCTGAGGTTGCTGAGAACAAAGGAAAGTTTAGAAGTTCTGATGCAACTGGAAGCCTAGAAGCTCTAGTGTTATTGGAAGGTCAGAATTTCTGATAGTGGGTATGTGAGGTGTCAATGCTGTTGGATGGAAATGTCTAGAAGTTTTAGTCCAGGATGGAGTAAAAATGTCAGGGAATAAAACATAAAAGGGTTTTTCTGGGGCTAGAAATCAGGACCCTTAACACTAATGTCTTATGCACATGCCCTCTGCCACTCGGGTGGCTATACATCTGGTATTAGAAGCAAAAACATAAACATATAACACAAAGTAAGTTCTGATGATGAACTTTATCCCTTTCTCCATGCTAATCAGAACATCTGCAACTTAGTCATTTCTCAACAGAACAGAAAATGCAAACATAACAGTTAAGGCAGGTTTCATCAAGGTTTCAGAAACATAAAATATCAGAATTGTAAATTAAAAGCAAGCATATACTTTCTAATCCTAATTCTGGATCCCAATTTCCTCAAGAAGTTCTGAACTAACACTTTCTCTACTTAAATAAACATACATGAAGCTATGCATATGTACAAAATCAGAGCCATAATATCTACATTGTATCTTTGAAAATACAAGCCTAGAAATGCCTAAGCAATGAAATACAAGTCAGAAGAAACTTACCTTGTTTCTGGAGATTGTTATGAATTAGAGTCTGGTTCAAGCTGTTGTGATGCTCTGGTCAGCTTTCTCGCGTGCTCAGAAGGCTAGAACAATCTTTAACTTGAGCTAATGAATGGCTATAAAATTCTGGAACAGCTAAGAATCAAAATTCTAATTTTGAAATGGAAGTTGGTGGAGATGGAATTGAAGCTTGCAATCAGAAGTTGGGATTGTTTCAAATTTGGCCAAGAGATGTGCAAGAAGATTAGAGCTTGGATGCGAAAAAACAGAAACTGGCAGGTTTTGTGTTTATATTTCCAGTTTCAAGTTCTTGAAAATTTTAGCAAAGTTTCAAGGCTTTTTTTTCTCTCAAATTCTCGACCCCTTTATAGTTGCAAATGACGTTCAATTTGTAGGCAAGGATTTTGTAGCTTGGAGAAGTCAAGGGTACAACCATCATACACTAGGTGTTGACTTGTTCTTGAAGCAAGTTAAACAAGTATGGTGGTTGGCAGCTTTAGCCTCTCTTAAGTTGGATTTGTAAGCCAAAATTAAGGAAAAGTACCCTCAGAAGCAAAAGCAAAGCATGGGCCCAACATAAACTTGTACAAAAGTTTGCTTTTCAAGGACAATAATGTACTTTTATACCACACGTGGGGAAATCCTTTGGATAAAGACTCAAAAGTGGTTGTGAGCATTAAATGATGATGAGATTTATCAAAACAGAAATCATGCAATGTGAGATTATGCACCATAGCTTAATTTTGGGTCAGAAGTTCAGCATCAGCATAACTTATAATAAACATCCAACTTTTGATCTTTGAATCTCTTTGCTTTAACATGTTATGAAAGAGCTCTCAGACTTTCCAAAAATCTTATAACACGCTTTATAGACCCTTTTTGAATTACTATTGCCAATTCTGAATGAATCTTCGTGAAAACTAGCCCAGAAGTTGTAACCAAATCCTGTTTTAGAAAGGTCCAGAATTTACTAAATGCTTTAATTTTGTGGACGTGTCTCCAAGGATTTATAACTTGAAATCCCAGCATTTCCAGAGGAAGTTCTGTTCTACAATGTTCCAGATCTTGTTGAAATCTACAACTCTTATGTTAGAAGTTCTTCCAGAATTAACTTGCATCATGGTGAAAATCTGGCCAGAAGTTCTGAATCTATCATCCTTCCTAAACACTTAGAAGAATTTCTAAGTATTTGGATTTTTGACTTTTCCAAAGTAATTTTAACTTTTGATTTTCTTGATGAAACAAATCTCATATTTTGATATATCTTGATGAAATTGACCATTTTGATATATCCAAAAGTCAAAGTTTGACTTTTCAGTGTGCAATTGACCATTTTGCCCTTGTGCCCATTCCAACTCTAAATTGATGTATCAGTGCTGTCAACATGATGTCATGAGATATTTTGGGAGGAAATTCTTGAGAAATGAGAGGGCAAATTTTTGGGTACAACAGAGTGTATGTGAAGAAAGATGCAAATGAAGAGTTGATAATTCTTTGTCTTTACATAGAAGATTTGTTGATTACTGACAACGATGAAGAGTGAATTTATAATTTCAAGGGTGATTTTATGAAGGAGTTTTAGGGTTGATTGCATTGTTTTGGGAGAACTTTAGAAAATTCAAATGGATTTAAAACTTTCTTTTGTTTATAGTTTTAACCGGATAATTGTTGAGTCAAGTTTACACGAGACAATTGAAATATTAGTTTTTTTATGCAAACACCATCTCATTAAGAGCCACCACCGGGAAAAGAAACAGGCAAATTTTTTAGCTAGGGAATAGAATCCAGCAAAGTTCTACAATGAACAAGTTTACCTATTGTTTACCGTGGAAATTGGTAAACAACCGCTGATCCTCCAAAAGGTTACTTATTTGGTGACTCGCAGGATCGATCAGATTGATCCTAAGACATGGTTGATTTTTTGGGGTTTGATTAAGTCTAATGATGGTTAATGCCAGGAAAGTAAAGACACTTTATGTAAATTGCATGAAGAAAAGCTTGGTAGAATAAATGAAAGGTAATAAATAAAGGCTTCGACTGGGAAGAGTAAATGAAAGGCAATAAAGTTCTGGAATATAAAAAACTTTGATTAATTTAAATGGTGTTTCATACATACATTCTCAACAATTCTTTCGCTCACACTAGGTACTTGAATCTAAATGAGTGACTTGTATATAATGATGAACACACGCGAAAACTACGTGAACAACTAGTATTTACACTAAACACATCTCAAGTAACCGTCGGGCAGTTACGTCGCTTCGAGATGACACCACTTGGCACCCTCACAGCATTCGACGCTCCTGATCTTGGCACGTTGCATTTGGTAACCGTTGGGAACCGTTTTCCCTCCAAACATTCGAATCTCAAACCGTTCCACTCTGAGCATCGAATACCTTTGTCGAGAAGCTCCTTTGACGTCGAAGGCAACAAGATTCCTACTTAGAAGAAATTCTCTAAGTACCTTGCCACCTTCTGATGAGCATTTCGATAGGATCAGCTGGTCGAAACCATCCCTCATGATTAATGGTCTATATTAATAAAAACAAGGGTGTCGAATTTAGGAGCCAACAAATTGCCCCCCAAGAATGCCTTATTTCGACGCTGAAAAGAAAAAGGCATTCTTTGAGATTCCACCCGACACCTGTCTTTCATTCTTAGCCACAGATTAACTTGTGCGCTTTTCGTCTTCTACCAACCAACTGACAATCCCAAGAAAAAATCCATCATTCCACCTGTACCTAAGACGTCACTTCAGTAAGGCGTTTAGCGTGCCCAATGTCTTTTCACAGATTGTCATCATGACAATTTCCCAAAAACGAGGGTGCACGCTGCACCGTTTCCTTTCTGTAGAACGGCTATGTCAGCGAAGGAGCGCTACATGCCCCACTATCATCTGCAACATTAAATGACCTCGAGTTTTGTGATTTTTCCAATCACTATAAATAGCGCTAGGTGCCCCTTGTGGGACTTTTTCACGCCATTCTGCATCCAAGCCTTATTATTGAACACAAAAACCTCTGCAAACACTTTGTTCTTCATTCACCTTCATCTTAACCCAAAAATGGCTTCGGGTTCTTCTAATGCTCCCAGTTCTAACATTCCTTCTAGAACTGCCCAACCAAAATTCTTCTCAACTGTTCCAACAGTTAACTCCAAAGGCATGCGAAGGGTTCCTGAACCCCTGGGAACTGCTGAGCGTGAATTTTATTCTTCTCAACTGCTGATTCCGGTTGGATACTCCAACCAAGTTTTCGCCATGTCTGGCCCTTTATCTACATGCATTGATGACTCCACGAAGATCAAGAACTTCTTCCCGGTGCTTGAGGCACTCAAACCTGTTGGGTGCTCCAAAAAGGCTGCAGATGACAACGAAGATCCTGCAAAAGAAAAGATAGATCTTCGTTTCTTCAACAGAGGTGTTAGGGATTTTAGGTCTAGCCCTAGCCTTACACCAGACTACAGCGCTTGGCTAGAGAAGATGGAAAAAAGCCAGGCTTCGATTTGGAAGAACCTAGGGATTTATGACCTAGTCATGCTGTCGAAGACTGGTCTCAACTACTCCCCTGAGATGCTGGTAGCCTCTTTGCTTTTCTGGGACTATACTCACTTCACTCTCCACTTGCCTTGTGGAATGATAACACCCACTCTCTTCGACGTGGCTGCCATCACCGGTCTTCGACCAACTGGGGATTACTTCGACCCAGAGGAAATGTCTGAAGACCAGATTAGGTTTTTAGCTACCAAACCCACTTACACCACCTATATCAACCACTATCACGACAGGTCGACAGCTAATGTGACAGACGTGGAGCACATTGCGTTTCTAGCCCTTTGGCTGTCACGCTTCGTGTTCTGCACAAAGTCTCTACAGGTGACGAAGAAAATGGTCACCCTTGCTACCCAGCTTCACCATGGTCAAAACATCTGTTTGGCCGAATTAATCCTGGCGAACCTGTATGAGTCGATAAGCAGTGGAGCGACTCTGTTAAAGGTCATCGAAAATAGAGCCAGTTTGTTGCTTGCAGGACCCTTCTGGCTACTACAACTGTGGCTAAATGCCACTTTTGAGTCTTTCTTACCTCAGAAAACTCAGGTAAACGAACAAGCTCCTGAGATAGCCAAAAGGCGTATCGAAGGCACCAGACTGGCTTTACTGACTCCCACTGAGGATGGGCTGGAACTCCAACAGACTTTTGCAAACTTCGTCTTGATGTTTGCAGGAAGAAAATAATTCACCTCGACCATGGCTCCTTTCGCCCGTCGAAATTTTGGTCCAGAATGGTTCACCAGGCCCCATCCCAAATCATCAGGTGACCCTCATCTCGAAGAACACACAACAATGTGGGAAGCATTTCTCACTCCCAGAATAATGCCACTGCGCTTTAAGAGTTCCAAGAATCACCTGAGCTTGATCGCTTATCAGCCAAACTTGGTCTCTCGACAGTTTGGTATCATCCAATCACTTCCTTCTCCCATTTTTCCTAGGGAGAAATCAATGTTGTATTTTTGCAATGATTATACTGAGGATGCTGCCACCAAGCACATTGGCAGGTATGCTGGTCGAACAGTACTTTCACTGTTCGACTATCAACTTAACTTCCTCTGTTCACCATCTTTCGAAGACTGGTGGAAGAGTTATTATGCTGAAGAGTTCTTCGACGAAAAAGATTTTGTGGACGAACTCCAGAAGTCCTTCGTTCTAGTCCTTGACAAGATAAAGAAATGTACGTTCACTCTCCAAATTATATTTGCCTTTCCATTTCGACTTATAACTTGTTAATTATAACTTGTGAACGCGTCTTCTTTCAGTTGTTCGAAAGCCTGCAGCAAAGAAAACCACAGAAAGCCATCAGGGAGGAGGTCCCTCGACAAAACCTTCAGCACCGGTAAAAACCACAGAAAGCCATCAGGGAGGAGGTCCCTCGACAAAACCTTCAGCACCGGTAACCAGACTTTTATTATTTCCTTCTGGTTTTAACATCCTGATTTTCGATGTGGCGCTCTAAATCGAACTCCATTTGGTTTTCAGGAACCTGCACCCAAGAAACGACCTGCACTAACGGTCGAATCTAGGAGTGACGACGAGGACGAATCTCCCCCCGCTCCTCTTAAACGGAGAAAACTGAAGAAAGATGCCCCTGTCCCTGAGCCTCGACCCATGATCAGAATAAAGGTTGCAGGGAGAAGACCCATGCCACCTCCTGTGATCATCGAAGAGCCCACGGAGGAGGAGTTAAACGTTTTGCTCAACAAACCCGTCGAAAGTGATAATTCCAGCCCTGGGGCTGAAATTCCTCTACAGGTGGTTTCTCTGACCATTTTTAACTTAGGTGTCGATGCTCACGTTCGATTGTGTATCTTTCTAAACCAGAAGATTCTTCCTCTTCTATTTTCAGGAGACCACCGAAAGTTCAGCACCAAAAACTTCAGAGACACAAGACTCTGCTGAACACAGTAGGCAACAAGAGGAGGAATTAGCGAACGATGAAGCCATTGCCGAAGCAGAGGAACAACAACCAAAGGAAACTCAAGTGGTCGATCTGACAGAGGAGCAACATGACGAAGGGGATCATGTTGATGCTGGCACTACTGAACTACAGGTCGAAGAGAGTCATGTCGATGCAAACGCTACTCAACAACTTCAACCCCAAGCCAACGCTGATGTAAGGGTTACCACCTCGACAAAGCCCAAGTCTAAAGAAGACTTGGCCCTTTTGAAGCAAACTGATCCTATTGGCTACCTGAATGCCATCATTGAGAGTAGGGGAAGTTCATCTGACCTTAGTCATGATGCTTCTACTGCATCGGGGAAGTCCACTTCGACTTCTCCTCTTGATGAGGCTTTGATGAAGGTCAAGGCTCAGTTCTTCAAAAAGGATCTGATGAAGGCTTTGGAGGGGGATCCTACTGCTCCGTCTTGTCTGGGAGCTGTTTTGAATGCAGTCGATTTGCTTGCTGTGACTCCAGAGGTTTCCAGCTTTATCTTGGAGTTATACTCCATTGTTGACCAAGTCTCTGCGGACTATCGACGTCAGAGGGGCTTCAACAGCCAGCTCGAAGCGCTACATGGCAAGAGTTCTTCTGCCTGGACTGAGGTAGCTGAAACAACTTCTCGAATTGCAGAGTTGTCGAAGCAGAAGGCATCCAAGCAAGAAGAAATTGACGCCATAGATCGAGACAATGCCTCTATAAAGGCGCAGATTGAAGAGCTGGAGGCCAAGATAAATGCTAACACTAGGCGCAAAGAGGAGCTCCTCTCGACTGTTTCGGACACAGAGAGCCAAGCTGAAGTTACACGAGGCCTAGAGTTCGCTGAGAAGGCCCAAGCCTTCGATGACCAGATTGCCAAACTTTCCCAGGCGACTGCCTTGTGTAACAAAAGGCTGGAGTTGCAGCAGGCCAAGTACCTTCGACTTAGAGATTCTATCCCTTTCTAATTTGTTCAGCCATTTATTAACCATGTATTGTAATATTTGTTTGACAATGTAACCATTTTGGCTAATTCTTATATAATTTTCCATTTTGGCTCTTTATGGTTAATTTGGTCATTACTTGCTATTTATTTTGATCTCTTGGAGCATAGGTTTATATTTTTTCAAATATTTGTCGTTTACTCTCAAGAGTCTTTTATCTTCACCTAACTCTTCGACTTCATAAGCTCCACCAGAAAAAGTTTGGATAATTCTGAACGGTCTTTCCCATTTGGGTGACCATTTTCCCATGCTTCGATCCCTTCGATCCATGGGGAGAATCACCTTCCAAACTAAATCTCCAGGCGAGAATGCCTTAGGTTTTACTTTTTTATTGTAAGAGTCTTCCACTCTTTTCTTCTGAATCCTTAGTAGGTCGAGAGCGTGTAGTCTTTCTTCGTCTAAATCTACTATTTCGTCTAACATCATATCCCAATAAACCTCAGAGGGGATATCATGATGTCTCTGAACCCTTGCTGATTGAAGACAAATTTCCGCTGGCAGCAATGCGTCATGACCGAAAGTTAGCCGATATGGTGTTGTACCTATGGCTTCTTTTGGGGACGTTCGACAGGCCCACAAGATCTGGTCTAACGTCTTATGCCAATTTTTTGGCTTCTTTCCTACATGCTTTTTTATCAGGCCAATCACTATTTTATTCGCTGCTTCAACTTGACCGTATGTCTGTGCATAATAAGGTGTTGATGTTAGGAGTCTAAAGCCTGTTTCTTGAGCGAATTCCTGCATCTTTCGACCGGTGAAAACTGATCCTTGATCAGTCGTTATAGTTTCAGGGATTCCAAATCTAAAGATAATGTTCTTTTGAATAAATTCAATGACATTTTCTTGGTCTACATTGACTAAAGGAATAGCTTCGATCCACTTAGTGAAATAATCAATGCCTACCAATATATACTTCTGGCTCTTTGATGATGCTGGTCGAATCTCTCCAATAAGGTCCAACGCCCATCCTCTAAAGGGCCAAGGTTTCACTATTGAGTGAAGTTCGTTTGCTGGTACATGTTGGATGCCTGTATGGACTTGACATTCCTGGCAACCCTTCGTGAACTCAACACAATCTTTCAAGATGGTGGGCCAGTATAGTCCTTGTCGAAACAACAACCATTTCATCTTATGGCCTACTTGGTGAGCCCCACATGCTCCAGCGTGCGTAGTCGAAAGGGCTATGTATGCTTCAGTTTCACTTAAGCACTTTAGCAGTACCCCTTCAGGCGTCTTTTTAAATAACTCATTACCCATGAGTACGTAACTCAACGCCCTATATTTTATTTTCCGTTCTATCAAAACTGCTGGATTTTGTAGATAATCCATAATGGGTTTCCTCCAATCTTGCTCTGACAAATTGTCTATGAACGATATTTCAAAGTTCCTTTGATCAGCATACCCTAGTCTTGTCGATTTCAAATCCGTTGGTGACAGACTAGTTGCTTTTATTTTTTCTCGGACTTCGATTGCTCTTTGTAATCTCGTTTTTGAAATTTTGTACCCAGATG
Organism: Vicia faba; assembly: GCA_948472305.1. Classification (NCBI taxonomy): domain Eukaryota; kingdom Viridiplantae; phylum Streptophyta; class Magnoliopsida; order Fabales; family Fabaceae; genus Vicia; species Vicia faba. The sequence continues at coordinate 967,820,665 of OX451740.1, forward strand.
CAATTTGTGCCAAATCATTGGCTATTTGATTTTCCAATCTGGGTATGTGTCGAATGTTGACCATTTCGAATTTTTTCAATAAACGATTTGCTATCACAAAGTACATAATAAGATTTTCTCTTATGCACTTATATTCTTTTGTGACTTGCTTAATGACTAACTCTGAGTCTCCCATTATTTCGACTCGAGTTGCCCCCAATTCCAACAATATCTCAAGGCCAGTAATTAGAGCTTCATACTCCGCCTCATTGTTCGAACAAGTACCTGATATCTTGTACTTGAATGTTGTTGGAATTTTTTCTGGAGAAATAATCAAGACCCCTACTCCTGTTCCATCTTTATGGCTGGAACCATCGAAGTAGAGTTTCTAAGGCTCTATCTCCACATAATTTATATTCGCAACCTGAATTGAGTGGTCTACTATAAAGTCTGCTACCACTTGCCCTTTCACTGCCTTAAGAGGCATAAAGGTCAATGAGTACTCAGTTAATGCTAGCGCCCATTTGCCAATTCGGCTGTGTAGGATGGGTTTCGACAACATGTACTTGAAAACATCAAAATGAGACGAAACATACACATCAACTGGTTTTATATATTGTTTGAGCTTTGTACAAGAGAAATAAAGACATAGACATAATTTTTCAACTTCGCTATATCTAGTTTTTGCATCGTTCAAAACTCTACTAAGATAGTAAATGGGTCTTTCGACTCCATTTTCATCTTCTTGGGCTAACATGCTTCCCAGAGTTTTGTCGGATGCAGCTATGTACAATCTCATACTCCTGTTGCTGCAAGGAGGCACCAAAATAGGTGGCTTTGTGAGATACCCTTTGATTTTGTCGAAGGCTTCTTGTTGCTCTTTCCCCCATTCGAATCTTTCTTTATTCAGTCGAAGTAAGGGTGAGAAGGCTTGAGCTTTCCCACTTAGGTTAGATATGAATCTCCTTAAGAAATTTATCTTGCCCAGCAGAGATTGCAGTTCCTTTTTGTTCGCTGGCGCTTTCGCTTCCAGGATTGCCTTCGTCTTGTTCTGGTTGATTTCGATTCCTTTCTTGTGGACGACGAAGCCCAAGAAATCTCCAGCTTTCACACAGAACGCACACTTCAAAGGGTTCATTTTCAGACCATGTTTTCTCATTCTTTCAAATGATTGTCGAAGGTGGTCTATATGGTTCTTCCTAGAAACAGATTTTACAACAATATCATCAATATATACTTGCATAAAAGTGTTAATAAAATCATGGAAGATAGAGTTCATCGCTCGCTGATATGTTGCCCCAACGTTTTTTAGGCCAAAAGGCATCACTACCCACTCGTAAGTGCCTAAAGCCCCGGGGCATCGAAAAGCTGTTTTCGACACATCTTCTTCGGCAATGAATATTTGATTATATCCTGAATAACCATCGAGCATACTCAGGTACTCATGGCCAGCGGCAGAATCGACTAGTATTTCCGCCACAGGCATAGGATATTCATCTTTGGGTGTAGCAGCATTCAAATCTCTGAAATCTATGCACACCCTCAATGTACCGTTTTTCTTAATCACTGGCACAATGTTTGCAATCCATTCGACATACCTCGTAGCTCATATGAATTTGCACTTCAGCAGTCTTTCGACTTCTGTTTTGATCTTCGACAGTATTTCTGGAGCGAAGCGTCTTGGACTTTGCTTGATTGGCTTCTTCCCAGGTTTGATTGGCAACTGAAGTTCTACCAATCCTCTGTCGAGACCAGGCATCTCGTCGTAATCCCATGCAAAGCAGTCCTTGAACTCCTTTAACAAATGGATCACTTCCAACCTGAGTTTTGGGTCTATTTTTGCGCTAATGTAAGTTGGCTTTTTCTCTAACCCTTCGCCCAAGTTGATTTCTTCTAAAGGATCCTGCGCTAACATTTTGATGTTGTTCGCTAAGGGGTCCTTTTCGAATCCCAAAGGCTCATCGTCGTAGATGGCATCGAGCCTTTGTTCCTGCATTTCTTCTGGCATGATATCAGGGGGTTCAGGGTCGAAATCCTTTCCAGGACCTGCAGAAGGTAACTCTTGATCATTGGCCTGTGTGGCCATATATTTTACTTCGGCTTCGAGAGCCGTTATCATCCTTGTTTCGGCTACATAAGCCGAAATTCGCTGCAGTGATTGTGACTCAGTCATTGTCACTGAATTCGCTTCCCCAACCAGTTGGCTGGATGTCAGTTAGCCCACTGAAATCAATGTGGGACAAGTCTTCTCTGTCCCATTGAAAACCATGCTCAGGGTGCAGGTATAAGGAACAAAAAGCATTTGGCACTGGCGCCAAGTCAAAGTCAGGTGTTGGGCATGGCCCAATGTGAGCCAAATTTTTGTCGAAGTCTGCCATCCCTAGGTGATTTACTTCACCCAAGTAATAGCTCTGATCCGCTTCTATGTTTTCGACCATTCCATCAGGACGCCATAGTATCAACCTTTGGTGCATTGATGATGGTACTGCTCCAACACCATGTATCCATTCTCGGCCCAACAAAAGATTATAATTTGGTTTGGCTGATATGACCATAAACATAGTTGGTCGAAGGATAGATCCCACTTTGATGTTTAGTTGGATCACACCCATAGTGGTCCCTATTCCGCCTTCATAATTTGACAGGACCATGTTGTGAGGCTTGATGTTTTCATCGCTCTTGCCTATTTTTCTCAGCATAAAGTGAGGGATGATGTTGATGGTTGCCCCACAGTCCACCAAGATCTTATTTACTGTGGTTTCTTCGAGTTTTGCCCTTATAAATAAAGGCTTGAGGTGATTTTTCATCACCTCTGTAGGAGGTTCGAAGAAACCATTTTGCTCTTCAGTAGCGCCATTATCCATGACGAAGTAGCATACTGGCCTATGACTGGCCATTTCTTGTTCGACTTCCCAATCGTTCGATTCGACTTCCACCTGGCGGTTGAACTCTCTTGGAAAAACTGAGACTATGTTCACCATGATATCTAGGGTGTCATCAGACTCAGAGCCATCTTCGTCATCAACTTCGCCCTGGTTAGGCCAGACTAGTCTATCGGTCACTGGTTGTCTTTCCAAAATCTTTCTCTGCTTTCTCTGAGGGACATTTGAACTTGATTCTGGCTTTGGTTCATTAGTAGCTTCCCTCTCAGCCTTTCGCCGCCTCTGGTATCTTCTCCATTGGGATCGAGACATGGGATTCTTTCCCTTGTAGTTACTTGATACCTGGGTCACTTTGGGGGTGACAACCTGAGGTTAGGTTCTTTCTTATGTGTCAAAGATGAACCTCTTGGCACTTTGAAGGAGTGCCACCTTTCCTCGCTAGGCCTCTTTCGACCTGATGTTTTATACCACGTATCAACTGGCACATTGGTTGGAGGCCTGAAAGTCAGTGGCCTCTTCTCTTGATTTGAACCCTTTTGGTAGGTTCTTCTAGGGTCATGTCGAGTATCAACACTTTCCCTTCTTCTATTTGCTGCTCTTACACCTTGGATGTGTTCAGCAGCTTTCTTGTCGAAAATCGAGCTGCATCGAGGACACAGCATCACTTCTGACTTCTTCTTCTGGAATCTTTGCAGGAAATCTGCCAGATTTTCATTTTCCCAAGGGAAAGCTGTTTTGTTGGCTTGTTCTTGCCTAATGGCCTCCTATGATGCTTTTGGTTCAGAGATTTCGACCATGTTGACATTCATGGTGTCTTTGGTGGCAAGAGTCAACTGCTTCATCTGAGCCTCCAGGTCCTCTGTCTAGCCTTGGACTGCAGCCAAGTAGGAACTGGGTTTTGCTCCAGATTTTGGGCTTTCAACAGCTTTTTGGACCGCTTCAATTGTTTTTCTAGAAAGACTCCCAGAAAAACTGCCAAAGATTGGCATGTTGACATGATCCTTGGTGACTTCGACCATAGTTATTCCTGGCCTCTTCGCCTGGCTTCTGGATGCCTCGATCACGTTCACCTCTGAAGGTTCAGCATAATGGGCTTCAGCCTGCAAAGGGTTAGAGTCCACGGTCATGGGGGTCTTATCAGCAAATTTCAGCCTCCCTTCTTCGATAGCATCTTGCACGAGATTCCTGAAAAGAAAACATTGAGATGTTTTATGGCCCAGAAAATTATGATATTTACAAAAGCCTCTTTTCTTTCTTTGATCAAGAGGAGGCACTTTTACCCCTGGGGGCACTATCATTTGGCCATCTTTTACAAGTAAGTCAAAAATTTCATCACATTTTGTAATATCAAAACTGTAAGTCTTTTTGGGGAACCTATCGTTGGCCCTTTCAGGACCAGTGGGGTTTTTTCCACTTGAAGGGACTAGCAGTTTGCAAGAGTATGGTGGCCCTTGTTTTAGCTCCGCTAAATCGACCTCTCTTTCTTCGACGGTCATAGTTTCGTCGAAGGTTTCTGGATCTTCATCGTCCATTTCGACATATGCTATCCTTTCTATTTTATGAGTTTTTGTCGCCTTGGCTTTTTCAGCTTTAAGGCGTTCTACCTGTCGAACTCTATCGGCCAATTGGGCCATGTCTCTCAGGTATTGAGTGTCTAATTTCTTCCTAATGGAATAATCTAAGCCTCCTGCGGCCATTTCGACTAACTCATGTTCTGGCACTTGCGTAAAGCATCTTGCTTTGAGCAACCTAAACTTATTTAGATATTCGTCTATAGGTTCAGTGAATCGTCTCTTTATGCTGGCCAATTCTTTCAGGCTTATCTTGGTTTGTCCCATGTAGAATTGCTCATGGAACAATCTCTCCAATTGGGTCCAATGGTGGATCGAATTGGGAGGGAGAGTTGTGAACCAAGTAAACGTGTTCTTTGTTAGGGAACTTGGGAAATACTTAATCCTCAGGTTTTCGTTGTTTGAAATATCTTCTGCTTCAATCAAGTATCTCGCCACATGTTCGACAGTGGATTCTGTCGTGTCCCCTGAAAATTTAGTGAACTTAGGGACTTTACACCTAGGAGGTAAGTCTGTTTGTAACACATATTCTGACAGTGGGGATGTAAAGTTGGGCCTATGAAAGCCCGTATTCATCCCATTTTGCGTCATGATTCTTTTGATCATGGCTGTCAGGTTATTTTCCAAACCCATATTCTGGTATTGGAGGTGCTGAACTACTTCGTCAACATTTTGGTTTCTGTTGACCATCCTCACTTCCGGGGCTATGACCCTAGGTTCTTCGACTCCGAGTTGTTCCAATCGCGTCCTAAGGTTTTCTTCGACAGGCTGCTGGACTTGGTTAATAGTGGTTTCTTCCTCTAGAAGTATACCTTGGTTTCCCCTTGGTTTCCTTATACCGATGTTATGGTCAACAACACCGTGCAGCATAAGATCTTCTCCTTCATGGATGGTTTTTCTGGTTACAATCAGATTAAGATGGCTCCCGAAGACATGGACAAGACAACCTTCGTTACACAGTGGGGCACCTTTTGCTACAAGGTAATGCCTTTTGGGTTGAAGAATGTTGGGGCAACTTATCAGCGCGCCATGGTCGCTTTGTTCCACGACATGATTCACCATGAGATCGAGGTTTATGTTGATGACATGATTGCAAGGTCCCAGACTGAGGAAGAACACCTTGACCATCTCCAGAAACTGTTCGACAGGTTGAAGACATACAAGCTGAGGTTGAACCCAAACAAGTGCACCTTCGGGGTAAGGTCTGGTAAGCTGATGGGTTTTGCCGTTAGTGATAAAGGTATTCAGGTTGACCCTGCCAAGGTAAAAGCTATACAAGAGATGCCAGCTCCCCGCACAGAAAAAGAAGTCATAGGCTTTTTGGGACGTCTGAACTACATCGCCCGGTTCATTTCACACCTGACTGCTACTTGTGAGCCAATCTTCAAGCTGTTGAAGAAAGATCAAGTGGTAAGATGGAATGATGAATGTCAGACTTCTTTCGAAAGAATCAAGGAATACCTCCAAGAGCCACCAATTCTGATGCCTCCAGTTGAAGAAAGACCTTTGATCTTATACTTGACCGTACTGGATAATTCAATGGGGTGCGTGCTGGGGCAGCATGACGAGTCTGGCCGAAAAGAGCATGCTATTTACTACCTTAGAAAAAGGTTTACCGACTGTGAGACCCGATACTCACTGCTCGAGAAAACTTGTTGCGCTTTGGCATGGGCTTCTCGCCGGCTGAGACAGTATATGCTGACTCACACCACTTTATTGATATCAAAGATGGACCCAATCAAGTATATCTTCGAAAAGCCCGCCTTGTCTGGAAGAATAGAAAGATGGCAGATGATCTTAACTGAGTATGACATCCAATACGCAACCCAAAAAGAAATCAAGGGGAGTGTATTGGCGGATCATTTGGCGCATCGGGCCATGGATGACTACCAATCCATGAATTTCGAGTTCCCGGATGAGAACATCATGTTGGTGACCGACTGTGAAGAACTTGGACCGGATGAAGGACCTAAGGAAGGATCCCGATGATCTATGTATTTTGACGGAGCCTCAAACGCATTGGGGAATGGAATCGGCGCTGTGATTATATCTCCTGAGGTTTGTCATACTCCATTCACCGTCCGACTATGTTTCAACTGCACCAATAATATGGCAGAGTATGAAGCATGTATCCTGGGTCTTCGAGCTGCTATTGACCTGAGGATTAAGTTCTTAAGTGTATTCGGAGATTCCGCTCTAGTGATCAGTCAGATCAAAGGCAAGTGGGATACGAAGCACCGAAATCTTATTCCTTACAAAGAGTATGTATTGACGTTGCTCCCACACTTCGAGGAAATAACCTTTGAACACTTTCCAAGAGAGGAGAACCAGCTGGCGGACGCGTTAGCTACCATGTCTTCTATGTTCAAAGTCAGGTGGGATAATGAAGCTCCCCAGATTACCATTGAGAGGTTGGGCGAACCCTCACATTTTGTGACATTGAGACTGAAGAGGCATCGGATAAACCCTGGTTTCACGAGGTAAAGAGGTATCTTGAGACTCAAGAATACCCCGGGGGTGCGTCTGTTAATGATAAAAAGTTCTTGAGAAGGTTCGCTGCGAAGTTCTTCATCAGCAATGGTATCCTTTATAAACATAACCATGATTCAACCTTACTGCGATGTGTGGACAAAAGCGAGGAAGAAAGGATCACGGCAGAGTTACATGAAGGTACCTTCGGAACTCATTCTAGTGGACATACCATGGCGAAGAAAATCCTACAGGCAGGATATTATTGGTCCACTATGGAAGTCGATTGTTATCAACACTCTCGGACGTGTCATAAGTTCCAAGTCTATGCTGACAAGGTGCATGTACCTCCAGTTCCTCTGAATGTTTTGACAGCTCCTTGGCCTTTTGCAATGTGGGGCATCGACATGATCGGCGAGATCAGACCTACTGCTTCCAACGGGCATCGCTTCATTTTGGTAGCAATTGATTATTTTACAAAGTGGGTCGAGGCAGCTTCCTTTGCTACAGTAACTAAGAACGTCATGGCGCGGTTCATCCGGCACAATCTGATCTGTCGATATGGTGTACCAGAGAGGATCATTATGGACAATGGTACAAATCTCAACAATATGATGATCACCAAGCTCTGCAAGCAGTTCAAGATACAGCATCACAATTCTTCTCCCTAGTGGCCGAAGATGAATGGGGTTGTTGAACCAGCAAACAAGAACATCAAGAAGATTGTGCAGAAGATGATGGTGACATACAAAGACTTGCACGAGATGTTACCATTCGCTCTTCATGGGTATCGTACCTCAGCACGGACCTCGACAGGGGCAACACCCTACTCTCTGGTGTACGGCATGGAGGCAGTATTACCCATTGAGGTCCATATACCTTCTCTCCGAATTATGACGGATGCGGGTTTGAGCGAAGACGACTGTATCCAAACCCGACTTCATCAACTGAACTTAATCGATGAAAAGAGACTTACTGTTGTTTGTCATGGTCAGACATATCAAAAGCGAGTGATCAAGGATTTTAACAAGAAGGTCAGACGACAAGAATATCAAGTTGGGGATCTAGTGATCAAACGCATCATACTGCCGTAAGGTGATCCCAGGGGCAAATGGACCCCCACATATGAAGGGCCATTTGTGGTTAAGAACATTTTCTCAGAAGGAGCTATAATTCTAACCACCATGGATGGTGACGACCTTCCTCACCCTATCAAGCAGACATAGTGAAAAAATACTACGCATAATCAAAGACCCTCTAGGTCGACTAGCCTAGGCAAAAATAAGGGCTTCCCGGCGAACCAAAAGGGTTCAGGCAAAAGTAAGGGATGAAAATGAAAAAACTGTACACCCGGCAAGTCGAAAACCTGAAAAGGCGGCTTAGGCAAAAAAAAAGGGTATCCCGGTGGACCGAAAACCCGAAAGGGCGGTCCAGGCAAAAATTAGGGATCAAAGCATAACACTATGTCTCATTGGATCATCTTGCAACCAGACTTCAGTATCGACTATCAAGCTCGGACGACGCCAATCAATCTGATCTACCTTCGACCGAGTAGCAAAGTGATGAGACGCTCAAAGATATAAGGGCAGTAGCAGAGTTGGAACCCAATGGGATTGTTTCACATAGCTGTTTTTATTTCTTTTTCATAAAATGTATAATTCCCTCGGCGGCATTCTCTTACTAGGACGTCAGCCTCTTGTACAAAACGCCTATTACAGGCTAACCTCAAAAATCAATACAACTCAATTTTCACAAGAAATTTCAAGTTGTTTTTTCTTTTTCTGTTTTGTTTTGCAAGAACATCCAATGGATCATTTTGATATATGCATTTGACAATAATTGCTACTCATAAATATTTACATGCGAAACAAAAGACAATTACTCGTAATTCCAGGAACAGGGGCAAACAACAAGAAGTGTCCAAACCTTACAGTTGCTCTATCCACCAGGCACGGGGATAGACCCAGCTGGAGAATGTGACTAAAGACACATACACTTCCCGCAGAGTAGGAAGTGGTATAAATTCTCCCCAAGCAGAGTTTATCTATCACCAACAATAGAAGTTCACCATCAGTGGAGTTTATTTCTTCCACAAGAAGACCTCAATCCCTGACAAGGTTCATTATCACCAACAATGGTAATTCATCCCCAGCTGACGTGGGTTCTCCAAATCAGCAGATCTTCTAAGCAGAGTATCTATCTTCCCCAGAGTCGTTCTCTCGCCAAATTATTCTCCAGCAGAGCCTCTCCCGGCAGAACATTCTCAAGCAGAACAGACGCAAGTCTCCAGCTAATTATCTTCGGTCGTCATCCTCAGCGAGAGGAAAGAAATCAACTCCTTATACTCTCCAACAGAAGTCCAGGATTTATTTTCCCCAGCTAGAGAGTATCACAAGAACATTGCATATCCATACATCATGGCATACGCATATGCAACATACAGTGCAATCTCATTTATTTTAAGAACATCCTTACTCAATACATTTCATACATCATGACATTACATACGGCTAACTCTTTACCTTTCAGGGAAAGATACAATCAAATTCTCACAAGTTTTCTCTGGTTCAGTCAAATCAATGCTAATATTTCTATTCCAATTCAAGTTATGAAGCCCGGATTCGACCGGATAATATCTTGATATCCCCAGAACACCATGAAGCCTAGAATCGACTAGATAGTGGTATATCCCGAATTCAAAGCTGTGAAGCCCGGAAATCGACCAGAAAATAGTTGAATCCCCAACAAGTTACTATGAAGCCTGGAAATCAACCAGATAGCAGTACAAGACACCATGAAGCCTGGAATCGACCAGATAGTGGTATGTCATAAACACAAGCTGTGAAGCCCGAAAATCGACCAGATAACAGCTTAACCCTCAGCAAGTTATTGTGAAGCCTGGAAATCGACCAGATAGCAATACAAGATACCATGAAGCCTGAACTCGGCCAGATAATGGTATAAGACACCGTGAAGCCTGGATCACGACCAGATAGTGGCAAAGGATATTGAAGCCTGGGATACGACCAGATAATAGTATAAGGCACTGCGAAGCTTGGAATTCGACCAAATAGCAGTTTACTCAGCCAATGACTATGAAGCCCGAAATCGACCGGATATTAGTAAAGCCTTAAATTTAAGTTGAAGCCCGGGTACGACCGGATAATAATGTGATTCCTTCTAAAGCCTGCAGCACGACCAGATAAGAAGTGAGAAATTGCGAAGCCTGGATTATGACCAGATAGCAAGTTTAATCTCATCCCCCCGGTAAGTCGCTGTGAAGCCTGGAGCACGACCAAATAGCAGTCGATCTTATTTTTTCTCAGCAAATCACTGTGAAGCCTGGAGCACGACCAGATAGCAGTTCATTTTCACCTTCTCGACTAAGAGATGATTCCCCAGTAGAATAACGGACTAATGAAGCTCCTAAAATTCTACTTTTACCAAGACAGAGACTAGCACTCCCCAGCATAGTCCTCCTCGACAACAGGTACGGGCTCTCGCAAAGGAATCTCTTATGCGATCGACACTTCTTCTTATGGCATCTTTAAGCCCATCTTCCATCATCAATCTCCAAATGGCATCTTTAAGCCCATCTTCCATCATCAATCTCCAAATGGCATCTGTAAGCCCATTCCCGACATCGCAAAACCGGTATCACTTCATGCGAGTGCAAATTTCTGGGTACTCTAGTGTTCAATCATCTTTCACCTTCGGCAGACAAGCCAATCTACATCCTCAGGTTTAAGAAGATTGAACAGGGGCAGCTGTTGTACCCAAAAAAATTTCCCTCCCATATTTCTCAATACATGTCAAGTAAGGTCCTCAAATTGCTCAAGGAAGTTCAAGAGTTGACCAGACAAACTCTCTCCTAAGGCAGTCTACCTCAAATTAGGGTTTCATTTTGCACCAAGATACTTGAGTCCAAAGGATCCAAAACGCTCACCATTGTCCTACTATGTTCTCAATATCATCCATGTCAAGTTTCAAGCCTTGCAGAGGAAGTTTGCTCAGTCAATTGCTCAAAGGCCAGAAAATCGATTGTGCTAGGGCAAAAGTCAAATGTGTCCTACATACAGTCAAACTTCAAGATTTGTGGTCAACATCCTCATTTTGAAGTGTTATTCATAATTTGATCAAGGGTTGATCATTATTCCTCAAGGATTGCTCATAATTCATCAAAACCCAAAAGTTGCTAAATTAGGGATTTGTAGGAAAAGTCAACAAAACTTTGACCAAACATAACTTTCTCATACTTTATCAAAAACGACCCATCCAAAGTTCAAAATATGCACTCACAAGAAAATATGAATTTGGACATTATAGGTCATTTTGAAAAGTCAACAAAAACACCTTTTTTGTCAAAGCTTCATACATGAACATGGAAGACTCAATTGAGATGAGACCAAAAGGGTTGCATAGAGGACATCTTAAGATTTATAAAAAGTCCAAGAACACCTCTCTAGGGTCAAAATTGAGAGAGTTATGCATTGGCAAAGTTGACCTTTCTTGCAAAATTTCCAAAACTCAAATGTGCCCAAATTGCAATTTTTGTCAAATTGGCCCAACTTTTTATGCTTGCATTGAGTTTGTAACATGATCCACGACCCATGATCCTTCCCATTTGTCATCATTTTATTTTTGTCATTTATTTTTATTTTATTTCAATTAAATCAAATAAAATCAAAATAAAATCATGGAAATATCAAAACTAATCAAAGCTTGAAATTTTGTGCATGTTTAGGCCTATTATACAGTTGGAAAGGAAATCAAATCGTGCAAGTTTCATTTGGACACAAAAAGATGGGATTTTCTAAAATTGGAAGGATTTGCACAAAGGATCAAATCTTGAATCAATGATCATTATTGGAGAAGATTTGAAACCAAATTGTAACCCTAATTCATTTTAGGGTACATATAGAACATGTGCAGACCAAAAGCAAAGGGATTGGAGGCGTGAAAAAAAGAAAGCAAGTTTCAAAAAGTTGGAAAAAAGTGGCACACTGATTTCTAAGTTGCAGACCAATTCAAAGCATCCTAAGCATCCCAAACGTTTGCTGGACATCCCAGGAACATGTTGCAATCATTAACAAGCCTCCTAACATCCAGAATTGCACTATAAGCATCTCATGATATCTATGCTTTCTTGAAATCGAATATCCCAATTCTAGAACTTTTAGCATAATTTATTTGCATATTCTTAATCCTTGAATCATTTTCAAGCTAATGGTAACACTTAATTGCATTTTCGTTAACCATACAGCAAGATGCCATAGTTAGGGTTCTTGCTTCATTTTTGGGGTTTTTGTGTAAAGGTATAATTAGCCATGGATAAGGGTACCATGATGCTCGTGAGGTTGCCACAAGTTGATTGGTACCATTGTTGTGCATTTATCATGCTTGCATAGAATTCTGGAGAATCACAGGGTTGTACCTACGCCCATTTGTCCGTAGGTAAAAGTCAGGACTTTTAGCAACGGAGGGAGGAAAAAGAAGGGTATCATGGCGCCCCATGAATGGCCCATTCAAATCTGCGCGCGTTTTGATAATTATTGTTTTGTGTTTTCCATATAATGATTATTTGTTGTTCCATGTACAAAAGAACAAGCCAGCTCAGATGGTCAGCGTGCGTTGTGAAAAAGCCAAAGGGTTTGGGTTCGATTCCCAGGTCCCCATATTATTCCATGTTATTTTGCATTATGTGATCAGGTACATAGGCACCTCATAAGTCCACCATATGTCCTCCTTGTCCAGCCAATCAGATCATCCGCATGTTAGATCCAAGGAGTCCCAATGAAGGTCTACCATGGACATTAGTCAAGCTAGCAGCATTGGATCTGGAAAAGTCAAATGGGCTAGGCGCTATTGGGCTTAGGATTTACCATTCATACCCCCCCCCCCCCCCCTCTTGCAATAACCAGGCCCATCTTATTTCTTTTTTCTAATTTTTCTTTTATTTAAATTTCTTTTATTTAATTTATTTTCTAATCACAAATTAATTTATTTTCTTACAAAAAATCATAAAATCAATTTCACCAATTTATAATTTAGGTTTTATTTTATCAAATTAATTTTATATTAGTTTTAATTTTAGGGTAATTATAACTTTTTGTAAATAATTTAAAATCAATTAGAAAATTAGGTTTGCTTGATTTAATTTTTATTTCTTTTTCACAAAATAACCAAAATACAAAAAAAATAGTTAATTTAATTATTTTTCTTAAATAAAATTAATTAGTCATTAGGTTTTTTTTTATTCATCCAATTTAACCTTATTTTCTCAAATAATCAAAAACAACAAAAATGTGATTTTTCTTTTAATTAGTTTTAGACGGGGTCAAAACCCTAATTTTTTTTCCTTCTCGATTCATCGCGCGCATTTACTATTTTTACGATATTAATGTAACTGCTCACAGTATGTAATAGCTTAATTAGGATTTTCTTTTATTTATCATTTTACGGGTTTTTGGCTATGTAATTAATCCCCTACCCCTGAAGCCTTGTAATAGCGTAGCTTTTATTTCTCGCATTTTTATTCTCGCAAATATTAACTGTTAGATGTATGGTAATAGGATCGCATGACAAGACTGTATGTTAATTTAAAATGGTTAGCAAACCCTAATGTGCAAAGATAATAACTGAAATCAAATTACTTGCACATGCGCACTCTTAGGGTATACTCTCACTTAGGTTGCCTTCGGTAACGATCATTAAGTATAGGGTATTTTAGTGGTCGCCCTCCTGTCTAAACAAAGATCAAAAGTCCCGTTTGGAAATGTTTCCTCGGAAAGGTTGCCTCGGAAAGGTTGCCTCTAATATGATCTTAAGACACTAGGGTTATCACTAACACATCCTAACATTGCTTTGGTGATCGTATGTCCCTTTCGAATTGACCCTTACAAATCCAACGACGGTGTTACCTACTTCTCAATAGTAGGATAGCATTGTCTAAAGGAAACAAGAACATAAATAATCCTTTTTCGAGTAGGTAGATGCTAGTAGGTACTTGCTCAAAAAATCAAAATTTTTCACACCAAACACTTTTCAAACAAAGTTTTTAAAAACACTATGTAACACTCTTGAGGACTGATACAAGGGTTAAAACGAAGTAAAACAAAAACTTTTCAAAACACACAAACACGGAAGCAAATACCTAAGAGCCCGTGGAAAACCACGGATAGAAAGGATGATAATACCTTCCCTTTCTATAATCAACCCCCCGTACTCAAAATCTCGAAAAAGGTATTTTTCTGTGCTTTTGTCCTTTCCAGTTGGATAAAATAAAAGTCGGTGGCGACTCTTGCTTACCACGACATTTTGCAAACACAAACACAAAATGCAAACCAGCATTTTCTCAAAACAGTCTGGTTCTGCCACTGTATCACACTCGTCACAAGCGCACCACCGTCCAAAAATGCTATGAATGCATGATGCACAACAATGTCACATAAAGTTCGACCATGGCTAGTCAATTGCGTCATCATTCACATAATCATCATCACATAACAACAACATTATACTTCAATCATCACATTATCATCAAATACCAACAACATGGTAACATCATTATAATACATCAAGTTACGTCCTTTCAACAAGACATTATAATATACCAACATATAATAATCCAAACACATACATATATACACAAAGAAATAATACACCAAATTCCCCATACAATCCTTCCATAGGATAGTTCTGTGTGTTAGCTTCCCAATGCTTTGAACGACACGTCAAATAGAGTCCTATAACTCAAGTTACGACACTTTGAAGTTCTAATGCCAGACTGCTCGCCTAAGCCTCGCCTGACGACCCTAGGAGCGCTGTGATCGCCTCTCTTTCTTCTGATGCTCTCTTGACGATATGCGCGATTGGATGCATTGCTGCTCCGCTCACTCGAAGAAGCTCTAGCGATGATCCCCTCCCATACATTTTCCAGGAGCCTTTTGTTTCCACTATTCCCTCTCCAGCTGGCTCGCCTGACAACACTGGGGAGACTCGCTCTCCACGTGATCGTCGTTGGCTCGCCCGACGATGCAAGCGAATCAGCAACTTATCAGTTGTGATTTCCCTTTTGTTTAAATCATACCAATTCTGATTCCATCCATCATAATCAGTCCAAATGCATTTTAATCACCATACATCATGTATTGACATCAAAACGCATCATTATATCATTATGGACATAAATCATATTATACAAACATCACCATATAATTTCATCATAGTATTCATCATACTTTTCACCAAATCATCATACAAAGCAAAAATATACATCTACCTTAACCCCCCATCAATTATAATAAACACGATTAAACCCCTTACCTTAAATTCCTAGCGATTTGATTCTCCCTTTGAGTTCTACCGAATTCCCTTCTTGGTTCTCTGTACCCTAGATCTTATTTCATGTTCTCCCAATTCTATGATCGTACAAAATAAATCCTTCCTTCTATAATTTTATCTATTAAAATAGACCATTTTTATGATCTTCCTCTTATGCCCTCACTTAACAAATACACATGTACCATTATACTCTTATTCTTCTTTTCACCCTAATATTCCATTTTATTATTATTATAACTCTAAATAATATAAACTAAATTATTTAAATCTAAATAATTCTAATTATCAATCTATTTCTCACTAATTATCCATTACATATCATCATACATCACAAAAATAATCACAAATATTTAATTAAATAAATAATTCTAAATTCCGACAACTCTCCCCCACTTAAAGAATTTTTTACCCCAAAAATTACTTGAGGAAAACATAGTCGGGTACGACTCTCTCATCTGATCCTCACGCTTCAAAGTCAAACTTCACCAAGGCAATCTCTTTACCCCGCAACTTCTTCACTTTCTGACCTTCTATCTGCACGGGTGTACTACAACTGTCAGGTCATCTCTCACCCGTGCATCATCCATTTCGATCACATGCGAAGGATCTATAATGTACCTCCTCAACTGAGATACTTGAAACATATCATGAATGAAATTTTATGACACATGCAACAGATGTTAATACTGATATCCCAACATCAGAACAACGTCGAGACATATGTTACAACATCCGTTTTGACATACTTAACAGATTTATCAAGATGCAAGTGATGCTGAAATTAAATTGAAGAATGATAAATAACACATATAGTTGTTAACCCAGTTCATTGCAACATCACCTACTCTGGGGGCTACCAAGCTAGGAAGGAAATTCACTATTAGTAGTATCAGTTTAAAGCATAAACAATCCTAGTTTACAACTTCTCACTTAATTCCTACCCAGTGCAAGTTCTACCTAGGAACCTCTTAGATGTGAGTGTTATACCCCAATTCTTACCCCTAAGATCACTCACCATCTCATATTATAAATACATCAAGATCACACATTAGGGTTGGCTCTCCCTTCTATTTCAACCTATCTTTAAGTTTTCTCTTGAGGGATCACCAAGCACTTTGAATTGTGTATCTTGTACATGTGTTTTTTTGGTGGATTAATTTTTAACTAACACCAAGATATGTATATATATTTCTTTGAATGTTCATATTGTAGGTGATGACACAATTGCATCCATCTCACCATCTAACCTAGGGTTTGAGGTTGGTCCTCAGTCAAATGGTTCTTCAATGGATGACAAGAGTTCAAGCTTCAAGGCTATGTCTATGATATCAATTTTTTGGTTCAAAGAGCTCTCACACTTTATTTAGATCAACTTTTCCTCAAGGTTGGTGGTGATAATCATCAAGAAGATTCATAGGTTCATGTGTTTATTTCCATGCATTCTTCAACAAGTTTCATTGATATTCAAGCTCCATCCTTGAGCGTGATTTAAGATAACATCATTTCAAGGTCTAATGTACTCCATCATGCTCTATTATGCCAAGAAAGTTCAAAATATTTAAGGTTGATTAAATAAGTTTGACCTAATTGAGCAAGTGCTTGATTCAGTGATCACAAGTGCATAACTCTCCTAATTTTCTATATTTTGAGTTGGTTCTTTTTGCTATGATTTCTTATCATCATCTATAATAACTTCTCTTCACATGATAAGATCCAATTGTGCAAGAAATATCATCAAAAGTTGAAAGGGGTTCCAAGTCATTTTAAAACTCTCTGAGCTAGGGTTTGTTGACTTCCAAGGACCATATCTTGCTAATTTTTTGAGATTTTTGATTGATTCCAAAGCCATTATTCACTTTAAAGTGTCCTTAACAAGTTCTCTTCAAGGGTTTAAGGCTAATTTTGAACGGAAGATCACTAATAGTTGAAGAAGATTACAAATCCTTTGGGAAAGCTATCAAATTCTTTTGTGCGACTTCAAAGGATCATAACTCTGTCAATTTTTATCTCCTTGAGCTCATTCATTTTCTAAAATAATCTTTGGGATTTCTATTACAACTTTTTTCAATATACAAGACTTGAAAGTGCTTGTAAAATTGTTTAAGAATTGAAAAGATTATAGGTCTTTTGTGAATTTTCCCAAATTTGTTCATCATCTTCCGAAGACTATAACTTTTTCAATTTTTATGATTTTTTAGTGATCTCAATTACATAATTCAATTCAAGAGGTATACTTCATTTCATCTTCAAGGATCAAGAGATAATTGTGGATGAAAGGACATGTAATTTTGAAGAACATTATAGGTCATTTTCAAGCTCAACCCTTAGAAATATTTCTAAGTACAAATACCAGTGTGTTTTTCCTGATTTCAAAATTGAATAATTTTTTGCTCAAGCATCCAAATGCTACCTTTCTTGGCACATTATGAAGTTTGTTGTGAGATTTTTCTGTTGCAAAAAGAATGAAATCATAAAGCCTTTTGAGATGATTTTCCCATGGTTTTGAAGAGAGCATCATGAAAACTGATTTTGAATTTTGGTCTGGATCGAAACTCCCATTAAAAGCCCTTTAAGCGTGTGTTTTTTTTCAAATCATCATAGCAAGTTTTCAGAAGTTACTAGACACATAAAACACACGATTAGAGTGAGTTTTGAGCATGTGCAAGTCACACATTTCACACCTTGTGGATTAGCTTGGTTTGCACAATTTGAGCATCATTCCTCTCATTTCTTATCATCATTCACTTCCCTATAAATAGAGGATTCTATTCCAATCATTGAGACAAACTTAGATAGCCAAAATCACCTTGCGAAACTCTCTCCATAGCTCACAATTCTGAGTTTTCAAATTCACTCTCTCCTTATTTTTCAATCCAATTTCTTTGTTCATTCTTCATCCTTGAACTTCACTAAATCTAACATAATAAGAACAAAACCTTGAAGTTCTCTAAATCATGCTAGCCAAGTCAAGTTTCAGAGCTCTGAAGTTGAGCTTCAACCGGTGGATTCCTCCTTCAATTGTCTCCAAACTTGTTACTATAATGTAGCTCTCATCACTCTAATACTCATAGCATTGTTGGTTTTTAACTGGAAGTCATTTTTTCTTATGAATTTTCAAATCCCTTTTCAATTGTTTCCTTCTAGTTTTTTCCAAATCGACTAAGCTATGGTTAATATAAATTTTTCGCGAGGGTACCATTGGAATCGTCTTGAAGAGACGAAGCGAATGACACTAATTTGAGCTTCTAATTTTACAGATTGAATGACCTGCAATTCGTGCGTGGCTGGAGGTTGAAGACGATGACATGTCATCTTTCAACCAATGACATGATGCCACGCTATTTTTTCAAAATTTGTTTTAAATTAATGTTTTGGTGCTTTATTCACTAATGACCATAACATGCACAGCGCACCAGATCCCTTGGATTTGATTACTAACGCATTTTGACAATGATCAGATGGTCCACATTTTTTTAGTTTATTATTTTATTTTTTTATTTTTGTTTTAATTGTTTTAAACTTCAAAAGTTCATAAAAAAATCATTTCAACTTCTAAAATTGTGGAAAAATTATCAAAAATACTTTTGATTTTTCCCTTTCTAATTTTTATTTTTTAACCATTTTATTTTGTGATTTGGTATTTTTTATGATTTTTCACTTTATTTGACTTGTTTTAATTGTTTAAAAATACTTTTCTTGATTTTTAAATTATGAAAAAAATAGGGAAGGATCCAATGACCTCTTGACAAATATTGGTGACCTTATTTTATTTTTCATTTTACTATTTTTCACAAATTTTGGCTTATTTTACTTATTTCTATATATTTTAAAAATACTTTCTGACTTTAAAAAACTCTAAAATAAATTTTGTTAACACTTGTTGACTCATGTTTGACTTCTGATTTTTTTTAGGATTTTTATTTGGTGTTTTAATACATGTTTTGTATTTTACCAATTATTTCCTTTTTAAATCATTTAAATTTTATTTTATATTAAATATATTTTATTATTTTTTTGATTGGTCCTGATTTGGAGACACTTGAGTGTTATTTTGGGACAAGTTCCTCAACCTCATTGGATCTTGGGTGTTGATAGGTTGAAAAACCAAATCCACCAAAATGGATGAATGATGTTGATGATATTTAAAACCCTAATTTCATCCGATGCATTGTTTGTACTATCACTCCCTTCCCTATTCATCTTATCCCTTTCTAGTTTTTACTTGTGCTACATGTTTTTGGAGAATAATCTACATATAATTTCTCTAACGTGTTTGGTACATAGATTACTATTGACCGGCTACAAAATAGGTGTGGATTCTACATAAGTCCACTTACGATTGCTTAACATAACGATAAGTTTGTCCTGATTTGAAAAATGATCATTCGTAGCCCAAACCTATGTTTACAAGCCTAAGTATGTTTAATTTGAATCCTTGGATCCAATAACTTTGAAGTTCATTGTTAGGAGGCTTTGATTATAATAAATCCTCTAAAGAACTTCATGAATTTTGGACTAAGTGAATCATTTGAACATTGTTGATCATATGTGGTTGTTTTGAGCACTTGTAATGAATGATATACTTGACAAAAATCAAATGAAATTTGTTGTTGAGAGGCTTTGATTTTATCAATCTTCTAATTAGTTTTCAAAAGCAAGCTTCAAGATGGTCATTCAACTAACCTTTTAACTTCTAACTCACTAACATTTAACTTTATTTTATGCCTTTATTTTTTGCCTTTATTTTTATGTACCATTTACTTTAGCATTTACATTTCATTCCATTTTTTTCTTTTTCTCACTTGAGCATTTATCTTTATGTCATTTTATCTTTTCTCGCTTGAGCTTTCTTTTCTTTTAAAGACACTTAATAATTAACTTTAACATTAAAAGCTTTAAGGTTACTTGGACTATTTGGTTACTATCCTTAGTATTATAGAGTTGTGGATCTCTCGGACTTAGGATTATAAGCCTTGATATTTGGGGACCTTTTTGCTCCGTTGTTATTTTGTCTGAAGTTCTTGGGGTTTACTCCAAGGCATTGGGTTGATTTTTTTTGTATGTAGGTTATTCTGATTTTATGAGTTGTCTGTGATTGAGAATTCCTCTGTATACAACCGTTACTCTGACCAATTTTTGTGAAGACTTAATTCATCTGAAGCTTGGTGTTTCTCAGAGGTTTAGTATTTTTGCTTGCATGGTTTCAATCCAAAGGATGAGAATTCTACATTGACTTATTATGTCAAGTGTTGGATTCTTGTTGGTTAGATATTTCTTTTCCTTAGATTTCACCTTATGCTTTAGGAAAGTCCCTTCATCTCCTCCCATCTTCTTTAATTTAAAAAATATTCTCCCTCCTTTTCAAAACTCTTCTTGTTTTCTAACTTGAACCGCTTTCATAATAAACTTGGACTTAGCTCCATGCATTTTCAAAAATATTTTCTTAATCAACTTAATCATACTTTGACATCTTTCTCAAGACTAAAAGTCATTAACCTCATTCAAACCATTTTGCCACTTTGGCTTTTTACTTTAAAACTTTTTCTCAAAAGATTATATTCTTGTCAATTCTTGTAGTGATGCGAGCTACTATACTTCTATGATATGTAGCGAAGTGAGATATTTTCCACTTGGATGTTGAGTGAGGCTTTGTTGATTTTAAAATCCAAGCTATATCCTCCACTTTGAGATGATGCAAGTTCTCCTTTCTCATAATCATAGGTATTAAGTATATTTCCACTTCGATATGACGATGATGTCTCTTCTCTTAAAATTAACTAACACACATGTGTTTTAGAATTTTTAAGGTGAACTACGAGTACCCTGATCCCCTATTGCACATAAGGTGGTACATAGGCACTAAAGGTTCGCAACCGCGGTGGGTGCAAAATTGTAAAAAAATACTTCTTTTCTCATCTCCACTATCTTATTTTGTATACACCTTTCATAGCTCAAATACACATATTTTCAAAGAGGTTCCTGAAGAGTACCGTAGATGTTTAGGGTGCTAATATACTCCCTTTGCATAACAAACCCCCATACCTAGATTCTCCCCCTTTTTTGGGTTTATTCGCTCTTTTTCCATTTCCTTTGGAAACAATAAGGTGCAAAGGCGATTTTTATTTTATCTGTACAAGTTAAGTCAATCCAATGGCTTAGTCTCAACATTTCTACCGCTACAGAAAACTAGCGAATTCACTGGGGATACATCTTTAAGTGGGTTGAGCCTATCTTTGTTTATCTATGTATGTGCTATTATTTGTTGTATATATGTGTGATGCGGCGGGAGAACTGACTTGAGGTTTTGCGTTCGTGTTCGCAAATGTTGCGGTTTAGCAAGAGTCGCCACCGACTTTTATTTTATCCAAAAGGAAAGGTAAAAAAGCACAGGAAAGACCTTTGAGATTGTTTTTGGGTTCGGGGGGTAGATTATGAAAAGGGAAGGTGCTAGCACCCTTTTCATCCATGGTTTTCCATGGGCTCTTAGTTACTTATTTTAGATCACTTGCTTTGCTTTTTCAATTGTTTGAAATGGTGCTTTGTGTGGTTTTGAAAGTATTTTGAAAAGAGGCCTTTGTTTAGGCAATCTTTGTAATGATTCTTGTTCGTAATAATGTATACAAAGATGTTTGGTCTTTTGAAAAATGTTTCAATGTTTTGAATGTTTTGAAAATGTGTATGTGTTTGTTTGAAAATAGCAAGGATTGTTTGCAAGAGATCAAGTAACTAGGAGTTATCTACCCTACTCAAAAGTCTTTCCTATACATTTTTATTCCTTTGACATTGTTAACCTATCATTGTTTTGGTAGATGTGATACGGTAGGAGAACTGACTTGGGTATTGCGTTTGTGATCGCACTTGTTCGGTTTAGCAAGAGTCGCAACCGACTTTTTATTTTATCCTAAGGAAAGGTCAAAAAGCACAGGAAAGACCTTTAAGATGTTTTTGTGGGTTCGGGGGGTAGATTATGAAAAGGGAAGGTGCTAGCACCCTTTTCATCCATGGTTATCCATGGGCTCTTAGTTACTTGTTTTAGATCACTTGCCTTTGCTTTTCAATTGTTTTGAAATGGTGCTTTGTTTGTGTGGTTTTGAAAATGTTTTGAAAAAGATGCCTTGTCTAGGCAACCTTTGTAATAATTTGTTTGAATGTTTTACAAAGGTGTTTGTCTTTTTGAAAAGATGTTTCAATGTTTTTGAAAGTTTGTTTTGAAGTTGTGTTGTGATGTGTGTTTGAAAAATGGCAAGGATGTTTTGCAAGATTTTGATCAAGTAACTAAGAGTTGTCTACCCTATTTTACTCAAATATTTTTCTTATGTTTTTTACCCTTTTAACAGTGTTGTTTCACCATTGTGTTTGATGAACAACCTTGCCTTAGGATGTTTGAACGGGACGGGCATGGGACGTTTGTATAGTCATAGAAGGCAACATATGGGACGTTTTAGCAATGTCGTTTTAGGGACTAGATCGTTTACCGATGGCAACATCGAGGGTCATCGAGGGACTACGATCTTTTATCGAGGGTCTTTGCTAAAACTCCCATGCTCGAGGGACATGACTATTTTCCGAGGCAACAAGTGAGATTACCCTAAGGGTGCATGTGTGCAAAGTGTGTTTTATTGCATGCATTTGTCTTTGATTTTTAGGTTGTCTACTTGTTGGTTTTATCTTGCCATACACACCTAGTTACTAGCATTTGTACAAAAGTAACAAAAAGTGCAAAAAATAAATCCTACACTATTACAACCATATTGAAGTGCATAGAAAGTATGAAGGAAAAAATAAGATAAAAGTAAGAAAAATGAGTGTCTTTCGATTGGGGGGAAGCAGTCTTCGATTTGCATTCTGTTGGCCTCCTTCGATTGGGGCTGGCAACAGCAAAGTCATGTATTTCGATTGGGCCTTGGTAGGGGCGAGGTCATGTCCTTCGATTGGGAAAAGGCAGCAGCAAGTTATATCCTTCGACTGGGGCCTGGAAGTCAGTGTATGGCGAAGCCTTCTGGTTCTGCCTTGTTGCCTTCTTCGATTGGGACCAGTGGGACAGCATGTTGTGCCTTTCGACTAGGCCTGGAATCTGTGCAAGATGTAATCTTCCTTTCTGCCTCATTCGACTGGGCCTAGAGTCAGTGAGGAAGCCTGAGGCTTCATTTCATATTCCTGTTTCCTGTTTATTTCGTTTGAGATATTAAATAGCAACATGGCCTAAGGCCATGCTATCATTACCTCAGGGCCAGGTTAGTTCTTAAAGCATCTGTAACCAACCAAAGAACTAAACCAAAAGGAGAAGCAATAAAAACAAACTAAAGGGTGGAAACGAAAAGGTAACAAGCACTACGTATATATTTGAAACGAAAAGGAAGCTTATTTACATGTTATGCTAGAAATGAAAGGTTCAAGGTTAAGAATGACTTACCTTGCTTGAGGCTGGAACGTGTGCTGGGCCTTTAAGTGGTTTCCTTGAATGCTTCTGGATTCGAAGGGAGGAACCAGGGGTTATGTCTTTGATACTGGATTCGAAAGAGAAGAACAAATGTGAGGTTCTTCCTACTGGATTCGAAGGGTAACAAGGTACAGGGATGTTTCATATTCTAAAGGGATAAGTGTTTGGATTCTGAGTATGTGTTTGATGAGTGTTTAAGTGTTTGAGAGTTTTATGGTGTTAGAGAATTTCTGAAGATTCGTTCCTCTGGCCAAAAAGTCCTCCCTTAGCTTTGCATAAATTCCTCTATTTATAGAGAAAAATAATGGACATGTCTTCAACAGTCAGCCTTTCAAAAATAATAAAATAATAGGTAACGTGACAATACATGTGGGGGGGCCTCCTGGCATCAGCAGCAGTGGGGTGCAGGA
Organism: Vicia faba; assembly: GCA_948472305.1. NCBI lineage: Eukaryota > Viridiplantae > Streptophyta > Magnoliopsida > Fabales > Fabaceae > Vicia > Vicia faba. The sequence continues at coordinate 967,844,759 of OX451740.1, forward strand.
GATGTGACTTATGCCTCTGATGTTGCTTGTGCTCAGACCAAATTCTGGTGGAAAGCTGCTTTTGTGACTAAAGTACTCTCTATGAAAGGAGAGAGCATGTAGCCTTTAACCAATAATAGCAGTATCCAAAAGGTAAATTTTAAAACCTTTGTACAAGCTTCTGACTATATAAAGATTTGGACGCAACACAGCCTGGAAAATAAGATTTGGTCTTGAGTCAAATGCAAGAGTGAGATCGAAGCACACCTGTTTGAAGGAAGCATTTGCCTCAGTCGAAGCTTGTGGTCGAAACAAGCTAACTCGAAGGAAGCTATTGCCCAATCGAAAGCTCATGCTCGAAGGAAGCATATTGCCCAATCGAACCCTGGGTCGAAGCAAACATATTTCCCAATCGAAAGTCCGTGTTTGAAGGAAGCTTAGAGTTCAACATGAAGGACATATCCAAGTTGCATTCGAAAGAGGCTTTTGCTAAAAACGAAGGATGTAATCCAAGTTGCATTCGAAGGAGGCTCTTGCTCAACTGAAGTTTTCATCCAGGCACACAGAAGGTGAGTGCCCAAACGAAGACTTGCCTTGCAGGGGGGGTAAATGTGACCAATAGGTCATGGCCTTCGATTGCAAGCATGCAGGCAGCAAAAGACACAAACGAAACCTGCAACAAGAAGTCACATGCCCAGGCGAAAGAGGCCAAAAGGCCAATAGAAGGATGCAAGCCAAGCTTGTGTCGAAAGAGGTCAAAAGGCCAATCGAAGGATGCAAACCAAGCTTGTGTCGAAAGAGGCCAAAAAGCCAATCGAAGGATGCAAACCAAGCTTGTGTCGAAAGAGGCCAAAAATCCAATCGAAGGATGCAAACCAAGCTTGTGTCGAAAGAGGCCAAAAAGCCAATCGAAAGAGCTGGAACGAAGAACACTTGTATTTCTCCAATTTTTGTCAAAATGTTATTTTTATCTGTTTTCTCCATTTTTGACAGTTTCCTTTTAATTTTGGTACTGGAAAATTCCAATGCACTTGTGCAGGCTTGAGCCTTGAGAATCCTTGTGAGAAAGGCCTTGAAAATTGAGAGGGCAAATTTTGGGGTACAACAGCTTCCCCTGTTTAATCTTCTTACACCTGAAGAGTTAGATTGGCGTATCTGCCATTTGTGACTTGAAGGTGGAAGATGATTGAACACTAGAGTGCCCAGAAATTTGCACTCGGTGATGTGATGGTAGAGGAAATGGGCTTAAAGATTCCATTTGGAGAGGTGATAGAATCCTGTTGGAGATGGGCTTGTAGATGCCATCCAAGAATTCTTGTTGAATTATAATTTTGTAAGTTGAAAGAAGGAACCTGTGTAGGGTTGCCTGATGATGAGTCCGTGAAAAACTGCATCTTGGAAGGAAGGAACCTGTGTAGGGTTGACTGATGATGAATCCGTGTGAAACTGCATCTTGGAAGGAAGGAACCTATGTAGGGTTGCCTGATGATGAGTCCATGTGAAACTGCATCTTAGAAGGAAGGAACCTGTGTAGGATTGCTTGATGATGAGTCTGTGTGAAACTATATCTTGGAAGGAAGGAACCTGTGTATGGTTGCTTGATGATGAGTCCGTGTGAAACTGCATCTTGGAAGGAAGGAACCTGTGTAAGATTGCCTGATGATGAGTCCGTGTGAAACTTCATCTTGGAAATGAGAAGGAACCGGTGTAGGGTTGTATGATGATGAGTCCATGTAAAACTGCATCTGGAATTGAGAAGGAACCGGTGTAGGGTTGCCTGATGATGAGTCCGTGTAAAACTACATCTAGAATTGAGGAGGAACCGGTGTAGGGTTGCCTGATGATGAGTCCGTGTAAAACTGCATCTGGAATTGAGAAGGAATCGGTGTAGGGTTGCCTGATGATGAGTCCGTGTAAAACTACATCTGGAATTGAGAAGGAACCGGTGTAGGGTTGCCTAATGATGAGTCCGTGTAAAACTACATCTGAATTTGAGAAGGAACCGGTGTAGGGTTGCCTCATGATGATCAAGTAGATAATTGTCCTGTCTGGTTTCAGGTATTAATCTGGAACTTGAAAAGGTTGATGGTAGCCATCTGTTGATTGACCTTTTTCTGAAAAAGGTAAAACGTTAGTTGTATGCAATGTCATGATGTATGAAATGCACGATGTCATGATGTTCTCAAAATAAATGAGATTGCGTTGTATGCACTTATCATGTATGTAAATAGGATGTATGAAATGCGAAATGTTAATGAATGTACTTTTGTATGGGGAAATAAATCCTTGACAAATGCTGGGGAGTCTTTAAATCCTGGACTGATGTTGAAGAGTATGTGTGTCTTCAAACTTTGCTTAGAATATTTCCAATGGATTCCTGTTTTGTTGTTTGAAGTGAACTCCGCTGGGGGAAGTTGAAAACTCTGTGGGGAGTATGTTTATTTCTGCTTGGAAAAGGATTTTAGGAGTCTTAGTCGTCCGTTGCTCTACTGGGGAGTCGAAGTTGAACTGATATCTGGTCGGGTCCAGGTTTCGCAGTAACTTGTTGGGGATTGTAGAGTAGTCTACTGGGGAAGAGGAGTTGTGGTCCTTTGATTTGTAGTAGTCGGAGAGGAAAACTCAAGCTGGGGAATCCTGGTGTTGTTGGGGAAATAAACCTTGTCATCAGTCCGCTAGAGAGGTGACATCTTCGTTGGAGGAAGTCCTCGAGGATTCTTGAGGTTGATTCAGCTGGGGAAAGGGGGTTAGAGATTATACTCTTGCTGGGGAATCATCCCATGAGAAGGACTTTGGGGAGACTTGTCATTGCCCCTAGTAGCAAATGTTTGTGGCATTGCCAAAAAGTTTGATTGTATGCAACCCTTTGTTGGGATTGACGCTCAATGCCCCAAGTGACGGAGATGGAGACTTGCCCCTGGTTACTCTGCACTTCTTGAGAGATTTCTTGGAATCTTGACTGGATTTCCCCAGGTGTGCTGGATAGTGACATGTCATGCCCCCTTGTTGATAGGAGATTTGTCGTTGGAAGTTTCATCCTTCTTGAAGTGATTTTGTTCACTGGGAGAGCTTTCGTTCATCGGACATTCATTGTGTGAATTTCTCCACTGTCAAACAAATAGCCAAATGCAAACAGTGATATTCAAGTAATGCAAAGTTTATGCTTGTCTCAAAGTTTTGTAAAATGCGTTTTTTAGCAAAAAAAATTTTATAAGACAAATTCAACATAAGATTTAGGGTTAAGCCTTACAGGAGTCAGGATACCTTTTGTAATAGTATGCTTTCGAACTAACCCATGCTTCAATTAGGACTTTTGAAGGGTTGTAACGTGGCTTAGTTCACGGTTTAAGAAACAAAGGATAAAGGCTCAAAGTATATTTGTACCCACCCGCTCTTCGTGATGTTCTTCAATCCTAAACTCAGTTAATTGTGCATTTGAACTCCAAATGAGTCTGGAACAATGTTTTTGGTGATGGTTCACACAAGTTGAATTTGTTGGAAGGCAGTCATTTTTGCAACATTTTTCATGTTGTTGAGGACTTGTAGCGACCTCGTTCTTTTGATTGTTATCCCTAACTTTTGCCTGACTGTTCCTGTTTTCGAGATTACAGTCAGCGGGATGCCCCTGCTTTCTTAAGCCTCCTTTATAGGTTTTGGCTCAGTGGGCTTTTTTTTTTTTGAGAGATAATGACTGCCTATGAGATAAGGAACCACCACTGTCTTTTGATTCCAAAGGAATGCTTTTGATGTCATTCGTTGTATTACAAACTGAGAGTTTGCGACTTCAATGCGCATCTTTTGAATTAACTGAGTGACTACCCTGCCCCAGGTTTAAAGGTTTCAATTTGTGTTTAAAACAGAAAACTTCTACTTCTTTGGCTCGAAGGGGTTGACTAGGGATTATCTTCCTTATAACTCCAGTGTTTAGGATTTGAAAGAAACGCCTGTACATCGCCAGCAAGGTCTGTTCAATAGCATACTGTTATGAGATTATGGCATTGTTTCGTCATCCTCCCTCTAAAGGCTTGTAACTTTTAGCAAGAGTTGAATGTCATAAAGAAAGTAAAAAGCATAGTTTAAATGTAATGAAAATGAAAGGATAAATTCAAGACAAACATATGCAATGCATTAATGAAACAGAGTTTGACATTAATAGATAATTGTTTGAATAACAAAAGAAGTTACAACTTGAAAATTCAAAGAAACAAAGACGCTCTCAATGATTTGCCAAAGGAGCATTGATTATGCTGGAGTCTCCGGAGGACCAAACTCAATCTCCTTGGCATCAATAAAATTCTGAATCTTGTACTTCAATGCCCAACAATCGTTAGTATCATGCTCGGGACTGTCAGAATGATAAGCGCACATTGCATTAGGATTGTAGTTAGGAGAAGAAGTCTTGGGGTTTGGATAAGGTCCTATCAATGCAATCAGATTCATCCTCAACAAGTGTTGCAGCACTTGAGACAGCGGCATGTTGATGTTGGTGAACTGTCTTTTAGGCTCGTCTGGCCTTCGTTGATTTCCCTTTGGCTGTTGTCGGTGTGACGCAGAACCAGAGATCAGGACTGCCCCTACGTGTTAGTCACGACGACTCTTTTGACTGTACACAGCATTGGACTCTTTCTTCCCACTGTAAGGCTTTTTCTGAGCATCAAAAGGTGTAGCTTCTTGAATCTTCCCACTTTTGATGCCAGCTTCGACCCTTTCGCCGGTCAGTATTAGCTCGGTGAACCCGGCTGAAGAGCTTCTGATCAAGTGTTTGAAGAAAGGCCCTGTCAAAGTTCCCATGAAGATGTCAATCAGCTCCCTGTCAGTTAAAGGGGGTTGCACCCTACCAGCCAGATCTCTCCACTTTTGGGCGTATCCTTTGAAGCTCTCGTTGGAACTCATGGTCATGTTCTGCAATTGCACACGAGTTGGTGCAAGATCAGCATTGTACTGATACTGCTTATAGAAAGCAGCAGCTAAATCCTCCCAGGTGTAGATGCGAGAACTCTCCAATTGATAGAACCATTCGAGTTGATTCCCTACCAAGCTTTCTTGGAAGAAATGGATCCAAAGCTTTGGATCAGTTGTGTATGGTTGAATCTTGCGGACATAAGACTTTAAGTGCATCTTAGGGCAAGAAACTCCATCGTACAGGGCAAAGGTAGGGACTTTGAACTTTGGCGGGATGACCAACCCAGGAACTAAACCCATGTCTCCTAAATCCAAGCCAGGTATTTGTTGAATCTCCATAGCACCGAGGCGATCCTCCAACTGTTTGTACTTGTCATCAGCGGGAGGATATTGTTCTTCGGAGTATTCAGCTTCAACATCATTGATCTCCAAATTGTGGTCTTCTTCAAGACTATCCCCTATGTTGGATGGAGTTGAAAGATCTAGGGATTTAGGTATTCTTTTCAAGTTCAGGATGCTCGCTGCCTTCTTGGACTTCTTCTTCTTGTCTTTGAGAAGGAGAGCTTTCAGATCCTCTTGCCCTTTTCTCATAGCCAGAAGCATTTGTTGGAATTGAGTGTTTTGAGCTTGGAGATCTTTCACCGTTTGTTCCATATCCTCTTACTGAACTAAACAGTAGGAAGATAAGGAGACCTGTATGGGAGAAACCTGTTATGATACAATGCATGATATATGGATGCATGTTTTCAAGAATCTCTCAGGGTAAACACAAGAGAATGTTAGAGGTCGAATTTTGATCAACATCTTTGATTGGAGAACTTTGTTATTGGTGGATGTCTTTCCACGAGAATCAAGCTCACCATGTCAAGTGGGTCATAGCCCCTGATTCAAGTTGTTGCACTTGATCTTTGACGGTGTTTGTTTAGAGGGGAACCCTCTTGCCCTTTGGTAGATGTCTGGTTCAACGTGACCCTGCATCAAAAGACCCTCAAGATCCTTGAAATGGTTATTGAACAAATGCTATGGTATGATGTTATGATGTTATGTACATGTATGCAAAAGTAAGCAAGTGTATATACAGACAGTCATATTCACACAAAGCAAACAAGTCCTTAAGTTTAGGCTTGCATGGGGTTTGTAGGTAAGTACCCTCTTGAAGTTAGTTGGCTCAACCTGTCCTAAAATAGAAACCGGGTTCTAAGGAGCTCAATATCATTGGATTATTTTGTGTTCATTGTTTTGGTTTATCCACTTAACTGGCGACCAAAATATTCCAAGAAAACAATCCTCAATGAGTGTAGTGTCGAGTATCTACCAACTTCGGACTGCACCAAAGTCGGTCATCTCACTACCCCTAAAAAGGCCAAGATGGTAAAGTAAGGTTATAAGAGTTCGTTAGTGCTTCATGACACCACTCAGCGGCCCCGTATTCTCCTTGACTACTCAAGGGCTACCGGTACCCACAAATATGTCACACTAACATAGCTACTGCTTCAACCATGTCAGTATACCCCGCACAGTTCCCTCACAGTTTATTGCTATTTACCTAAAAAGGTGCCCCCAAATCCGGGTGTAGGATTAAACAAACCCAAACAAGGAAACCAAAAAGTAAAGCAATCTAAGCAATCAAAGTAAGCATGTAAAGGTGATCTAAAACCCTAAGGTAACCCCTCTTTAAGAAATCCCCAGCAGAGTCGCCAGTTCTGTGATACGGTGGGAGAACTGACTTGGGTTTTGCGTTTGTGTTCGCACTTGTTCGGTTTAGCAAGAATCGCCACCGACTTTTTATTTTATCCTAAGGAAAGGTCAAAAAGCACAGGAAAGACATTTGAGATGTTTTTGTGGTTTCGGGGGGTAGATTATTAAAAGGGAAGGTGCTAGCACCCTTTTCATCCATGGTTATCCATGGGCTCTTAGTTACTTGTTTTAGATCACTTGCCTTTGCTTTTCAATTGTTTTGAAATGGTGCTTTGTGTGTGTGGTTTTGAAAATGTTTTGAAAAAGATGCCTTGTCTAGGCAACCTTTATAACAATTCATTTGAATGTTTTACAAAGGTGTTTGTCTTTTTCAAAAGATGTTTCAATGTTTTTGAAAGTTTGTTTTGAAGTTGTGTTGTGATGTGTGTTTGAAAAATGGCAAGGATGTTTTGCAAGATTTTGATCAAGTAACTAAAAGTTGTCTACCCTATTTTACTCAAAGATTTTTCTTATGTTTTTGACCCTTTTAACAGTGTTGTTTCACCATTGTGTTTGATGAACAACCTTGCGTTAGGATGTTTGAACGGGACGGGCATGGGACGTTTGTATAGTCATAGAAGGCAACACATGGGACGTTTTAGCAATGTCGTTTTAGGGACTAGATCGTTTACCGAAGGCAACATCAAGGGTCATCGAGGGACTACGATCTTTTATCGAGGGTCTTTGCTAAAACGCCCATGCTCAAGGGACATGACTATTTTCCGAGGCAACAAGTGAGATTACCCTAAGGGTGCATGTGTGCAAAGTGTGTTTTATTGCATGCATTTGTCTTTGATTTTTAGGTTGTCTACTTGTTGGTTTTATCTTGCCATACACACCTAGTTACTAGCATTTGTACAAAAGTAACAAAAAGTGCAAAAAATAAATCCTACACTATTACAACCATATTGAAGTGCATAGAAAGTATGAAGGAAAAAATAAGATAAAAGTAAGAAAAGTGAGTGTCTTTCGATTGGGGGGAAGCAGCCTTCGATTTGCATTCTGTTGGCCTCCTTCGATTGGGGCTGGCAACAGCAAAGTCACGTCTTTCGATTGGGCCTTGGCAGAGGCGAGGTCATGTCCTTCGATTGGGCAAAGGCAGCAGAAAGTTGTATCCTTCGACTGGAGCCTGGAAGTCAGTGTATGGCGAAGCCTTCTGGTTCTGCCTTGTTGCCTTCTTCGATTGGGACCAGTGGGACAGCATGTTGTGCCTTTCGACTAGGCCTGGAATCTGTGCAAGATGTAATCTTCCTTTATGCCTCCTTCGACTGGGCCTGGAGGCAGTGAGGAAGCCTGAGGCTTCGTTTCATATTCCTGTTTCCTTTTTATTTCGTTTGAGATATTAAATAGAAACATGGCCTAAGGCCATGCTATCATTACCTCAGGGCCAGGTTAGTTCTTAAAGCATCTGTAACCAACCAAAGAACCAAACCAAAAGGAGAAGCAATAAAAACAAACTAAAGGGTGGAAACGAAAAGGTAACAAGCACTACGTATATATTTTAAATGAAAAGGAAGCTTATTTACATGTTATGCTAGAAATGAAAGGTTCAAGGTTAAGAAAGACTTACCTTGCTTGAGGCTGGAACGTGTGCTGGGCCTTTAAGTGGTTTCCTTGAATGCTTCTGGATTCGAAGGGAGGAACCAGGGGTTATGTCTTTGATACTGGATTCGAAAGAGAAGAACAAATGTGAGGTTCTTCCTACTGGATTCAAAGGGTAACAAGGTACAGGGATGTTACAGATTCTAAAGGGATAAGTGTTTGGATTTTGGGTATGTGTTTGATGAGTGTTTAAGTGTTTGAGAGTTTTATGGTGTTAGAGAATTTCTGAAGATTCGTTCCTCTGGCCAAAAAGTCCTCCCTTAGCTTTGCATAAATTCCTCTATTTATAGAGAAAAATAATGGACATGTCTTCAACAGCCAGCCTTGCAAAAATAATAAAATAATAGGTAACGTGACAGTACATGTGGGGGGCCTCCTGGTAGCAGCAGCAGTGGGGTGCAGGAGATGTGACTTATGCCTCTGACGTTGCTTGTGCTCAGACCAAATTCTGGTGGAAAGCTGCTTTTGTGACTAAAGTACTCTTTATGAAAGGAGAGAGCATGTAGCCTTTAACCAATAATAGTAGTATCCAAAAGGTAAAGTTTAAAACCTTTGTACAAGCTTCTGACTATATAAAGATTTGGACGCAACACAGCCTGGCAAACGAGATTTGGTCTTTAGTCAAATGCAAGAGTGAGATCGAAGCACACCTGTTTGAAGGAAGCCTTTCCCTCAGTCGAAGCTTGTGGTCTAAACAAGCTAACTCGAAGGAAGCTATTGCCCAATCGAAAGATCATGCTCGAAGGAAGCATATTGCCCAATCGAAACCTGGGTTGAAGCAAACATATTTCCCAATTGAAAGTTCGTGTTCGAAGGAAGCTTAGAGTTCAACATGAAGGACATATCCAAGTTGCATTCAAAAGAGGCTTTTGCTAAAAACGAAGGATGTAATCCAAGTTGCATTCGAAGGAGGCTCTTGCTCAACTGAAGTTTTCATCTAGGCACACAGAAGGTGAGTTCCCAAACGAAGACTTGCCTTGCAGGGGGTAAATGTGACCAGTAGGTCATGGCCTTCGATTGCAAGCATGCAGGCAGCAAAAGACACAAACGAAACCTACAACAAGAAGTCACATGCCCAGGCGAAAGAGGCCAAAAGGCCAATCGAAGGATGCAAGCCAAGCTTGTGTCGAAAGAGGTTAAAAGGCCAATCGAAGGATGCAAACCAAGCTTGTGTCGAAAGAGGCCAAAGCCAATCGAAGGATGCAAACCAAGCTTGTGTCGAAAGAGGCCAAAAGGCCAATCGAAGGATGCAAACCAAGCTTGTGTCGAAAGAGGACAAAAAGCCAATCGAAAGAGCTGAAACGAAGAACACTTGTATTTCTCCATTTTTTGTCAAAATGTTATTTTTATTTGTTTTCTCCATTTTTGACAGTTTCCTTTTAATTTTGGTACTGGAAAATTCCAATGCACTTGTGCAGGCTTGAACCTTGAGAATCCTTGTGAGAAAGGCCTTGAAAATTGAGAGGGCAAATTTTGGGGTACAACAGTAGACAACCCTATCTTTGGATGTTAAACGGGATGGGCGTGGGTCATCATATGACCATGATATCAATATTGCCAAGTATCTTTAGCAAGTTTTGAGGGACCAATATCATTTGTTTTTAGGCAACCAAGATAGCGTCATTAAGGGACTATGATCTTTTTGTTTGTATTGTTTTGCCAAGATACCTAGCATGCATACCATGGTCATTTTTAAGGCAACCAAGTGGGTGAAACCCTAGAAGTGATTGTGTGCAATGTGTTGTCATTTTTCATGAATCTTTGTCTTGTATTAGGTCATGCTATTTGTTTGATTTTGTCTTATCATACAAACCTTAATTTTTACTAAACATGCATATAATGCGATAAATTGCGTAATGTAAATCTAAATTATTACAACAATATTATGGGAGGAGGGATACAAGTTTTGAATGGGGATATTTGCACAAAATAAAACCCTAATTCACTATTACAAACCAATTGAATTTATTGTACAATAAATAAATAAACAATTATTTAAATATGCAATAAAATGTAAATATGCAAAAATGTTTTTGTAATTGGTTTATATATGTAAAAAAATAAATTATTTAAGTTCTAAAAATAAGAAAAAATAATGTTATTATTTTTGAAAGGGGAAACCCTAGTTTTTGTTTTAATAGAAAATATGATTTTCTAATTATTTATTTGTCCATTTTTGTTTAAGAAAAAAAATAATAATATTATGTATAAATATTAAAAATTAAAATATGTGAGAAAATAATATTTTATGTGTATAATATAATAAAATAAAATATTTAAGTATTTTAATATTATTTACAAGTTTATTTAAGAAAATAAATTTTATTAAACCTAATAAACTATTTTTATGCCACAAAAAATAATAAAAATAATAAAATAAAATGCAAAAAATTAAGAAAATATTTTTGGGATTTTTTAATGTTCAGAAAAAAAATAATAAAAGTCAAAAATATAAAAATAACAAGAAAATATGAAAAATAACAAAATATGAATCAGGGGGGTGCAAAAGTAAAATGGAGGGTACAAAAAGTAGCAGGCCCAAGGCCCTGGCCCAGGACAGCTTTGTCCCTGACCTTTGTCTCCTTCGCGCGCCTGGTTCATTTCAACCTGCAACTCTTGCATACGTGCATAAAAACAAAATCTTACAACATGAAACTTGTAGCATGTTAACTCACGATTCCAATGATATAAAAATCATGACCTAACTCTCAAAGATCAAGGAGAATTTTATCACCCCTAATTTCTGACCTAAAATTTTCATGAACTTCAAGCTTCAAATTCTCACTACTCAGTTAATATAAATAAGAACTATGCATATGTACATTTCAAGCATGTTAAGGACTACATTTTTGCTTCACAATCCTAAGCTTAAGGATGCCTAAATAGAGAGATAGAAACTTGAAAGATACCTTGTTCAGTTGAGTTTGGATATGGCAATGTGGGAACTTTGAGTGAGGCCTGAAGTTCTTGTGAGCTTCCTTGAAGTTCTCTCAAGCTTCTCCAATGCTCAGCTTACCTTGTAGATGCCTGAATCTTGCTGCACGAGTCAACCTACAAACCTTCAAAATGAAAATGGTGAAGCTTGAAACAGGGCACACAGTTGCAAGACAAAGGCCTGGATAGTTTAGGTTTGATGTAGGGAATGTGTTTGAAGTGTTTCAAAGCAAAACGCACGAGCCAATATTGTTTTGGAAATGGTTCTGCAAAAGATGCCATGTTTGGGCAGGAACTTGGGTTTTTTGTGTTTTGGAGTGTTTGAGCTGTTGGAAATTCGTGTTTCTTGCTTGTTACAATGTTCTGAGGTTGTTTGAAATGAGTCCAAAGCTTGCCTTTATCAGATACACAAGTTGTCTTGACTTTTGCAAGTTTCTTGCTTTTGAAGAAAAGTTGGAAGTGACAATGCCAAAGCCTGTACAGGCTTGCTTGCTAGATGCACATAGTTGGTACAAGTTGCCTGATATTTGTGGATATTGTTTGCAGCAAAAGATTAGGTCCATGGCTCAAGATTTGCAAAGTTGCAAAAAGCAAGCTTTATGAAAATGGTATTGTGATCTTTATGCCATAAATGGAATAATTCAATGTGCAAAGCTTCAAAGATCAGAACAAGACCATTATCCAATGTGTTTGCATTTAATTATGGAGCGTAGAAGGTATTAGGACCTGTAAAACCAAGTACAAGCATGTTTGAAACTGATTTGCAACTTGTAACATTGTGAAAATGCCTTGCACAAAAGTGATAATTTGCCATTTTCATTTCTTCGATTCTCCCTAACCACAAATGATCTTTGAGAGTTCTTGGACATTTTGGAAATATTGTAACATGATCTACAATCCATCTTTGAAATTCATTTTGAAATTCCTCTTGGAACTAGATGAAAAGTTGCCATGAAGATAGGTCAAAAATCTGCCTAAACTTGGGCAAAATTTCACTAAGTTAAAAGTTTTATGGACCCTTATTCACAAAATCATAACTTGAGATCCAAGCATCTTTTGGGAAAAAATTGTGAATAAAAGTTGTAGATTTCATGGAGGACTAAAACTTTCATGTTGGAAATTTTCTTTGAATCCAATTGCATCATGGTGAAAAAGTTGTGGAAAGTTGGGAAAAAATAAGAAATTTCCATAACTTAGAAAAATTCTAAGTTATGAAAAATTTCAAATTAAAACCCTAATTTTAAAAATTAGGTTTCTTGGCCAACAAGTTTCATATTTTGACATATCTTGATGAATTATGACCCTTGGCACTTGATTTTGACCAAAAAGTCAAAGTTTGACTTTTCAGTGTACAGTTGATTTTTGATTAGTTGACTGGAAAATTCATCTGTCAATTCAATGCATTTGAGATCTTTTGAGCTATGTGATTAGGTCAAGATGATGCCATTGACTCCTTGAAATCATGCTTGAACCCAATTGGTCATTGGCTAAGTCAAAAATCAGAAATTGCCCTTTCTCAGTTAAAACCCTAATTTTGACCATTTTGCCCTTTTGATGATTTAATCAAATTTCTTGAGGAGTTGTGGTCCAAACTTGATCAAATGGTACATAGAAGCCTAGAATGTTGTTGTGGATCAAAAATTATGAAGTTTGACTGTAAATTGGCCATAGTTGACTTTTTCCCCAATACAGTTGATTTTTAGGTCAACTGTCCAATTGACTAGGCAAAAATTTGATTCAAGGCTTGAAACTTGGTATGAACAATCTTAGGGGTCCAAGATTGTGTATGAAAGTCACATTGAGCATTGATGGTCCAAAAATCCTTGTGAAAACTCAAACCCTAATATCAGGCTATCAATGTAAGGTGAGGTCTTAAGCTGAGCAAACCCTAATCCTGTCTGGAGTCCAAGGAGTCTTATGAGGAAAATATTGATAATATGAGAAGACAAATTTTGGGGAACAACAGCTGCCCCTGTTCAATCTTCTTGAACCTGAAGAGTTATATTGGCGAGTTTGTCGTTCGTGACTAGAAGGTAAATGATGATTGGACACTATAGTGCCCGTAAATTTGCACTCGTTAAAATGTAGTTGAGGGAATGGGCTTAGAGATGCCATTTGGAGATGTGATAGAGTCTTGTTAGAGATGGGCTTAAAGATGACATCCAAGAATGTTTGTTGAATTGTATGTTGTAAGTCAGAAGAATAAGTATCAGAATGGTATCCGTGTCTGAAACGTATATGTATTGTATCTGGGGACTTGTACTGAGAAACAGAATAGCATCCGTGTCTGGAGCGTCTCTGAACTATATCTGGTAGTTGGAATCTAAATGAGCAATAGGATAGCATCTATGTCTGGAGCGTCTCTGAACTGCATCTGAACTTTGTATTTGAGTAAGCAATAGAATAGCATTCGTGTCTGGAGCATCTCTGAGCTGGGGAAAATCAGAATAAGTGACAGAATGGCAACCGTGTCTGGAGTGTATCTGGATTGTATCTGAATAAGTGACAGAATAACTTCCGTATTTGGAGTGTATCTGAACTTGAAATTGATAGTTGAATCTGAATGAGAAATAGAATGGCTTCAGTGTCTGGGGTGTATCTAATCTGTATTTGATAGTTGAAATCTAAATAAGTATCAGGATGGCATCCTTGTTTGGAGCGTATCTGAAGTGTCTCTGAAATCTGAATCTAAATGAGCAACAGAATGACTTCCTTGTCTGTAGTGTATCTGTATTGTATCATGATTGTATACTGTAAATGGCAGCTTGTTAATCTTATCCTGAAAAGGGTAAAATGTTAGCTGAAACACAAAGTTATGTTGCATGAAATGTATGATGCAATAAATGTGTTTTATCAATGTTTATGATATATGGATGTAATGTATGTGCATGTAAGCTGATTTGTTATCTTGCTGAGGAAAATAAATCCTTGATAGCTGGGGATAATAAAATCCTTGACTGCTGTCGGGGAAAATAAATCCTTGACCGCTGCTGGAGATTCAAAATCTTTGATTGCTGGGGACGAGAAACCCTTGGTGACTGTTAGGGATCAAAAATACTTGACAAATTTTGTGGGGATGTAAGGATCCTTCATGTCTTGAATTTGGAGTGTTGACAAAAATCTGTTGTGAGAGTAGGGCCAAACTGCTTGAGAAATTTGCTTGGAGAATCCAGAGAATTTGATGACTTCTACTGGGGATTACACAATGGGAATTCTTACTCGGCTGGGGAATAGGGGAAACTCTGATGATTTCTGCGGGGAACTATGAATGAGAATCTTCATTCTATTGAGGAGTAAAAACTTGGTGACTTCATGCTGGGGAGTGATGAAGACCCTGGAAACTTCACTAGGGAATCAAGAATGAGAATCTTCATTCTGTTGGGGAGTAAAAAACTCTGTGGGGAAGAAGGCTCACTGCTGGAGAGTAAGTTCAAGAGTTTTCGGTCGTCTGCCACTCTTACTGGGGAAAATCCCAGGTTGGAGAGAGACAGAGGTTAACTGTTATCTGATTGATTTCCAGGTTTCAAGGTAACTTGCTGGGGATCTGTAACTCAAAGCTGGGGAGTTTGAAGTTTTACTCTGATGGTGGATTAAGGATTGAAATTTTACTCTGATGGGGATATGTATTTCAAGGTTTTAGCTCCGCTAGGGATCTAGATGATGTACTGCAGGGGATTTCTCTTGGAATAGTCTAAAGACGTTTTCCTATCCTTTCAGTCTGTCAGTAATTGTTCTTTTCCATCCTATTTATTTGTAAACAGTAATTAAGTTCAAATGCATATGTTCATCAATGAATCATTGGACGTTTTTGCAAATAAAAACACAAGTGTAAAAGAAAAAGACAAATAGTTTTTGCACTTTGAAAGAGACATCTTTGTATTTACTTTGAGTAAGTGTTTTGTACAAAGGAGACAGACATCCTAGTAAGAGGATAATGTCATAAAAGTAAGAAAAATTTATACAAAGAAAGATAGCTATGTGTGAAAAATAAAATCCCATGGGGTTCCCATTCCGCTATAGCCTTTGTAACTCCAAATATCTTGTCCATTCGTTGCTTCGTCCGAAGATGATTGAATCGATCAGAAGCTCAGAGTTTGTCAGTGAAGATATTGTCCTTAAAGTGATCCGACGAGACATAGTCATACGCTTTAATTCCCTAACTTTTTCCTGACCGCCCTTTCGGGTTTTCAGTCCACCGGGAAACCCTTTTTTGCCCAAGTCGCCCTTTCGGGTTTTCAACTTGCCGGTGTACAGAATTTTTTTATTTATCCCTAATTTTTTCCTGAACCGCCCTTTCGGGTCTTTGATTCACCGGGATGCCCTTTATTGCCTAGGTGTGTCAACCTAGCGGGTCATTTATACGTAGTATCTTTTGACTATGTCTGCGTTCGTAGGGTGCGGCAGGTCGTCACCGTCCATGGTGGTTAAGATCATTGCCACACCAGAAAATATGTTTTTGATCACAAATGGTCCTTCGTAGGTAGGAGTCCATTTTCCCCTGGGATCACTTTGCGGCAAGATGATGCGCTTGATTACCAGATCCCCGACTTGATATACCTGGGGTCTGACTTTTTTGTTGAAAGCTTTGATCATCCGTTTTTGATACGTCTGACCGTGGCAAACAGCAGTAATTCGCTTTTCATCAATCAAGTTAAGTTGATCACGCCGGGTCTAAATCCAATCGTCTTCACTCAAACCAGCATATTTCATGATTCTCAAGGAGGGAATCTGAACCTCGATAGGTAAGACGGCTTCCATGCCATATACCAAGGAATAAGGTTTTGCCCCAGTTGATGTACGTGCCGTGGTACGGTACCCGTGAAGAGCAAACGGTAGCATCTCATGCCAGTCCTTGTAGGTGACTGTCATCTTTTGTATGATCTTCTTGATATTTTTGTTCGCAGCTTCGACAACACCGTTCATCTTTGGCCGATAGGGAGATGAATTGTGATGTTGAATCTTGAACTGCTCGCACAAAGCGGTGATCATAGTAGTGTTAAGGTTTATACCGTTATCAGTGATAATCCTTTCGGGGATACCGTACCGGCAAATAAGATTCTGCTTGATGAAGCGGGTAATAACATTCTTAGTGATGGATGCGAAGGAAGCTGCTTCGAGCCACTTGGTGAAGTAGTCAATGGCCACCAGAATGAAGCGGTGTCCATTGGATGTTGTAGGCTTGATCTCTCCAATCATGTCGATTCCCCACATAGCGAATGGCCAAGGAGCTGTTAAGACATTTAGAGGAACAGGAGGCATGTGTACCTTGTCTGCATAGATTTGACATTTGTGACAAGTGCGGGAATGTTGATAACAGTCAGCTTCCATGGTAGACCGGTAATAGCCTGCCCTTAGAATCTTCTTAGCCATCGTATGCCCGCTAGAGTGAGTGTCGAATGTACCTTCATGCAATTCAGCCATAATTCTTTCAGCTTTAGTCTTATCCACACAACGGAGCAGAATAGAATCGTGATTGCGCTTGTACAGGATGCCATTGCTCAAGAAGAACTTTGCTGAGAACCTCCTTAAGAACTTTTTGTCGTTGACTGAAACTCCTTCAGGGTATTCTTGAGCCTCGAGATACCTTTTGACTTCATGAAACCACGGCTGGTCCACTACTTCATCGGTATTAATCTCGTGACAATGTGCAGGTTCGTCCATCCGTTCAATGGTGATTTGGGGAGCCTCATTATCCCAGTTAAGTTTAAACATGGAGGACATTGTAGCTAGAGCATCTGCTAGATGATTTTCTTCTCGCGGGAAGTGCTCGAAGGTAATCTGCTCGAAATGTGGTAACAATGTCAAGACATGTTCTTTATAAGTGATGAGGTTTAGATGTTTAGTATCCCACTCTCCTTTGATCTGACTGATGACCAAAGTTGAGTCCCCAAACACATCTAAGGATTTGATTCCCAAGTCTATGGCAGCCTTGAGTCTAAAGATGCAAGCTTCATACTCTGCCATGTTGTTCGTACAATTGAAGCAAAGCCTGGCTGTGAAAGGTGTATGGAAACCTTCTGGGGAGATGAGTACCGCACCGATACCGTTGCCAAGTGCATTGGAGGCCCCATCAAAGTACAGGGTCCATCGGGATCCTTGTTCAGGTCCGTCATATGGTCTGATACCTTCAATGTTGTCCAATGTCATAATGTCCTCGTCGGGGAAGTCGAACCTGATGGATTGGTAATCTTCGACAGCTTGATGAGCCAGATGGTCAGCTAGCACACTTCCCTTTATAGATTTTTGGGTCGTGTACTATATGTCATATTCCGTCAGGATCATCTGCCATCTAGCTATTCTTCCAGACAAAGCAGGCTTCTCAAAGATGTACTTGATCGGATCCATCTTAGATATCAGCAAAGTGGTATAAGTCAACATATACTTCCTTAGCCGGCGAGCAGCCCATACCAAAGCGCATCAAGTTTTCTTGAGCAGTGAGTATCGGGTCACACAGTCGATAAACTTTTTGCTAAGGTAATAAATGGCATGCTCTTTTCGGCCAGACTCGTCATGTTGGCCCAATATGCACCCCCATTGAATTCTCTAGGACGGTCAGATACATGATTAGCGGCCTTCCTTCGACGGGTGGCATCAAGATAGGAGGTTCTAGAAAATACTCCTTGATTTTATCGAAAGCAATTTGACAGTCATCATTCCATTTAACTACCTAATCTTTCTTCAACAGCTTGAAGATTGGTTCACAGGTAGATGTTAGGTGAGAGATGAACCTTGCAATGTAGTTTAGGCGTCCCAAAAAACCTCTGACCTCCTTCTTAGTGCGAGGAGCAGGCATTTCTCGTATAGCTTTGACTTTGGCAGGATCAACCTCGATGCCTTTGTTACTGACAATGAAACCAAAGAGTTTACCGGACCAGACTCTGAATGTACACTTGTTTGGATTCAATCTGAGCTTGTACTCCTTCAACCTGACAAACAGATTTTGCAAGTGATCGAGGTGTTCTTCTTCAGTTTGTGATCGGGCTATCATGTCATCTACGTAGACCTCTATCTCATGATGTATTATATCATGAAACAAAGCTACCATGGCGCGTTGATAGGTTGCCCCAACATTCTTCAGTTTGAATGGCATCACTTTGTAGCAGAACGTACCCCACTGTGTAACAAAACTAGTTTTCTCCATGTCCTCAGGGGCCATTTTGATCTGGTTATAGCCTGAGAATCCGTCCATGAAAGAAAATACCTTGTGTTGAGTTGTGTTGTCGACCAGGATGTCAATGTGCGGAAGTGGAAAGTCATATTTAGGGCTGGCCCTATTTAAGTCTCTATAATCCACGCACATTCTAACTTTGTCGTCCTTCTTAGGCACGGGCACAATGTTAGCAATCCATTGTGGATAGGAAGTAACAACCAGAAATCCAACATTAAACTGCTTCATAAATTTTGCTTTGATCTTCTCTGACATGTCAGGTCTCATGCGGCGGACCTCCTGTTTAACTGGTGGACAGTCTTCTCTTGTAGGGAGACGGTGTACCACAATGTCTATATCGAGTCCCGGCATGTCTTCGTATGACCAGGCGAAGATCTCAACATAATCATGTAGTAGCTGAATTAGGCGCTCCTTGACACTTGGCTCTAGATTGGCACCTATCTTGATTTCCTTTTTGTTATCCTCAGTTCCCAAGTTGATCGTATCCAACTGTTCCTCATGAGGCTGAATTGCTCTTTCCTCTTACTGTAGTAATCTGGCCAATTCCCCTGGCACCTCACAATCTTCCTCACCTTCGTATTCGGCTTGGTAGATCAGATCTTCAGAGTCACTGAAGGCTATAGTAGTATCGTTACCCATGGGTTCCGGAATAGAAGGGTACCTGCATTTGTGAGTGTGGGTGTGTGTGAGGGCATAGCCATCTTAAACAACAAAAATGTAAAAGAAAGGCAATGAGCAAAAAGGTTTGTATATGAAAAGCGTCCATGATTCATTAAAATGACATATGAAATGAAATAAGAACCCTTACAAATGGACCTATGTGCCTCGGGTAAGACACACGGTTGAAAAAGTACGAATTGTTTGTAAATTATTACAGTCCAACAGAAACGAAAAGATAAATTACTGGTTTATGAAAGTAATCGGAACAAAGTCTTTTGCTTCCCAGTTGCACAGTCCTCCGTCAACAGTAGGAAAAATCCAGTCTTCCAAGTTGCCCTCTTCTTCACTGTCCTCTAGTGCATTAACCCCTCGGTGGCTGATCTTCACAGGTGGCCCTCCGGCACGGGAGCGGCGCACGGCCTTCTGACCAGTCGAAGTAAATCCCAAGCCGAATTTGTCTATTTTGAAAGGAAAGTCGGGAAGCTGCCCCCAGATTGTGGACCCGCCTTCTTCCACCACTGCCCTAGCATTCTTGAGAGAAGACATCCGAGGCGGAGGTCTTGTAATCACAGGAGTTGAGGACACTGTCTTGGTCGCCGCTATCTCTTCAGAAACTTCTTCAAAGTGTTGGAAAGGGGTCTCTATGAATTCGCCATCTAATTCCATATAACGGAAGGAATTAAGATGATTGGTCATGTATTCCTCTTCGCCATGAACACTTGTAATTTTCCCCTGGACATGGTACTTGAGCTTTTGATGCAGAGTAGAAGTGACAGCTCCAGCATGGTGGATCCAAGGTCTTCCCAACAGGCAAGAGTAGGAAGGACGGATTTCTATCACGTAGAATGTTGAGTTGAATGTCTGGGTACCCACCTTGATCGGGATGTCCACCTCTCCATGGACCATCCTCTTAGAACCATCAAAGGCTCTAACAATGATGTTGCTAGGTTTCAGGGTTAAGCTTTCACAATCCAGTCTATCCAAGGCTTTCTTCAGCAAGACATTTAGAGACGACCCAGTATCAACCAAAACATGAGCTAGGGTGGTTCCCCTACACTCCACCGAGACATGTAGCGTGTCATTATGTTTTCTCCCTTTGGAGGTCAAGTCTGCATCAGAAAATCCCAGGCCATTGTCAGCTGTTAAGCTGGCCACACATTCCTAGAATTGATTATCGGAGGTTTCTTGTGGCACGTGGGTCGTCTTCAAAAACTTGATCAAAGCTTTAGCATGTGCCTCAGAGCACAGCAACAATGATAACATAGATATTTTGGAGGGGGTCTTCCCCAGTTGTTCAACAACATTATAATCACTTTTCTTAATAATCCTCAAAATCTCTTCCACCTCTTTCTGGGATGTTTCAGGAATGACTAATGACTGAGCCTTCGTCAAGACAGGCTCCTCTTGAACATTCTTTCCTTTTTTCTCAGCATCGGAAACATGGATGGGAATTGCATTGTCATTGTTGGAGGGTACACTTGTAGGTACAGTTACTGGGGTAATCTTCGGGATGGCCACGGGTCCAAAGACTGCTGTTGGAGGAGCAATCTCTAGAGAAAAGATTCTCCCACTACGAGTAATTTTTCTTGTTCCGGTAATGTTACTGATGTCAGGATTATCTTCCTCATAACTTTCTTCTTCAATGGTCTGTTCAATCTGTTAGACACCATGGTAGTAGATTTCTCCACCATAGTTCCATGGTACCATTTTATCAGTTTTGTAAGGGGTTGGCCCTTGCATTGTTATCTTCAACGGAGTAGTCATAGGAGTGGATGTAACCCTAACGGGTTTTTTAGGAACCCTGGAAGGATTGGCGTATATGGTTATTATTGAAACTTTTGGAACTGGAATGGGTGAGGCGGGAGCTTTCTCAAACAAAATTTCCTTATTATCAATCAATTGTTGGATTCTTTTCTTCAAAAGAGGACAGTCAAATGGGGAGGACAGACAAGTATGGCAATCTTGGTCACATCCTGGGAACACCCCAGCCTTCAACAAATTCAACTTGATGGTTAGTAGAGGAGTTGACAGTTCATCCACAGCAGAAACAAACAGATCTTCTTCCACAGCATTGGCATTGTGCCCATGCCTCGGCATTGGGGCAGAGATAACATTCCGCTTTTCTGGAGCTTCAAATTCAACTTCCTTAGCATCAATTAGATCCTGAATCTTGTTCTTCAGGGCCCAACAGTTGTTGGTGTCGTGCCCTGGACTTTCTGAGTGGTACGCGCATCTAGTGTTGGGATGGTAATATGGAGATGAAGTGTTAGGATTTTTAGGGGCCTCCTTCAGCATGGCCAGGTTCAACTTCAAGAGATGGGGTAAGACTTGAGCAGGAGTCATGTTTATCTTGGTGAATTGCCTTACAGGTCTTTCCACCCTTTGCTGGTTATTCCTCGGCTGATCATTTCTCGGCTGATTGTTTCTCGGTTGGTCTGATGCAGACTTCTGAATCATCACAGCCCCCACAGTTGGTCGTCTTTCAATTCTTCCCTGATTTCTTTGGCCATATACAGCAGACACTTCTTTCTTTCCCGTGAAGGGATTTTTTGCAACAGCAAAGGTAGATGGATCTTTCTGAATTTTCCCGCTTCTAATACCGGCCTCCACTCTTTCGCCAGTTAGAATCAGCTCAGTGAAACCTGTAGAGGAGCTTCCAATCAGGTGATTAAAGAAAGGACCTGACAGAGTTCCCAAGAACATGTCAACTAGCTCTCTTTCAGACAATGGTGGTTGCACCCTTCCGGCCAAATCCCTCCATTTCTGGGCATAGTCTTTGAAACCCTCATTGGTAGCCATGGCCATACTCTGTAGCTGAGTACGGGTTGGTGCCAAGTCGGCATTATATTGATACTGTTTATAGAATGCGGCCGCTAAGTCTTCCCAATTATGCACATCAGACCTCTCCAACTGGTAAAACCAATCCAGCTGTATTTCCGAAAGACTGTCCTGGAAAAAATGGACCCACACGTCTTTGTCAGAAGAATATGGTTGAATTTTCCTGACATAAGATCGTAGGTGCATCTTAGGGCAAGACGCCCTGTCATACTTAGCGAACAGTGGCACCTTAAACTTATGAGGGATTACTATTCCAGAAACCAGCCCTAACTCTTCAAAGTCCAGCCCAGGCACTCTCTGTATCTCCATTGCAGCTAGACGTTCTTTTAGGTTCTTGTATTTGTCATCGGCCGGAGGGTACTGCTGTTTAGAATAGTCCTCATCCTCTTCTTCTTCTTCTTCCTCAGAATCAGATGGCACTGCAATTTCTTTTCCCTTTCTTACCCCTTCATCAGATGTTAAGGGGAATTCCAAAGTCCGTCTGGCTTGTCCTTCAAATCTTCTGCCCATGATAACTACACCGGCCCGCTTCTTCTTCTTTTTCTCTTTTTCCTTCTCTAGTAGAGTCTTGAGCTCCTCCTGCCCCTTTGCCAAGGTCAGAAGTAGCTGTTGAAATTGCGAATTATGGGCTTGCAAATCTTTGACCGTTTGTTCAATATCCATCTTGCTGAAATAAACAGCAGAGAGATGAGGAAACTTGGTGTGAAGACCTGTTTATGCATATGATGAATGATATGTATTCATGTAATGCATTCAAGGATTCATAAATTCAAATTTGTTTTAAACAAAAAAGGAACACACGTCATATTAATAAGATAGAATTTGTTAGTACATCAATGCCCCAGGGGCAAAATAATACAAAATTCTAAGGTAAAAAGACATTGTGCATCCTCTTTGGTGCAATGTAGGTCTTGAGAGTCTGCTCTTCATGAAGTTGGCGAGTGAGTTCTAAAACCTTTTTCTCACTTGCATAGAATTGGGCTTCGAAAGTATCGTGCTCTCCCTTGAGCTGTATCCAACTCCTTTGTAAATCTTCGAGTGATATTGGCATGTCAGGATGTAGGAGGGTGTATGGAACCTCTCCTTCCATAATAGGCTCTATAATCACAGGGAGAATGGAGGGGTAAGGCATCATAAGACTTTGGGCGTGGGTTCGTACCCACTTGAGGTAAGGCTCAAGAGGGATGGAATTCTTGTGTCCCAAGGTCTTACTGTCCACCTTGTTGGGCATCCTCCAAGCTCGGATGAACCTTTGTCAGAGTCTTTGGTTGTCGTTGTCAAAGTCGAAAACCAAACCTTGAATTAGCATGTCATATGGTCCATCCCTTCGGGCATAACCAAATTGTCTCAGAGCCAAGCAAGGGTTGTAGGTGATGCCTCCCCTAATTCCAAGTAGAGGGACATTAGGGAATTGCCCACAACGGTCAATGATGATGACATTCTCTTTTGATCGAGAACACCAATGAATATCTGAATGTGTAAGAGTCATCAATCGTTGTGACCACCTCAAACCTTGCTCATTCTTCAAGACTGGTTGGGGAAGATGAGAAATAAACCATCTTTCCAGTAGAGGAGTGCAACACATGAGAACACCTCTTTTCCTCATTGTACGAGTGTGAAAAGAGTGGAGGATATCCCCAAGCAATGTAGGCACCGTGTTACAAGTCATGAAGATTTTGACAGCACTTAAATCTATAAGTTGGTCAGGGTTAGGGAACAAGACTATCCCATAGATAAGAAGAGCTACAATCTCCTCAAAAGCTTGTAAGTCTAATGAATTCCAGCAGCTTTGGGCCTTCTCAAACAGAAACTTTGATAAGAAGCCTTTGACACCACTTCTAGTTTCCCAATGTGTTGTGACATTAGATGAGTGCAAGTGTAAGGCTTGGGCAATCTCTTCTGGATTTGGATATCTTTCCGTACCGTTGAAGGGTAGTTGATTGAGAATAGGAATCCTTAAGAGTTGAGAAAATTCCTCCAAAGTAGGCACAAGTTGGTAGTCAGGAAATGTAAAGCAATGATGCAAAGAGTCAAAGAACTGGAAGAGAACTTTAAGCATATCCTCCTCAGTGTTGGCAGTGACTAAGTTGAGAAGACGACCATGCCTCTCGGTGAATGGAGAATTCTCAGGAATCCTTGAAGCTAGCTCCTTGAGTTGAGGAGGGATTCTCACAAGGTTGATTTGGACAGTTTTCCTGCGAAGTGAATCCATAACCTACAAAACAGGAACAAAGATGAAAATCCAAAATCCTTGAAATGGTTAGTGGATGCATATGATGCTTCATGATGTCCATGATGTTATGCACAAGTATATGTACAAGCAAATCACACAAGTTCCTAGTTTTAGGCTTGCATGGGGTTTCATAGGTAAGTACCCTCTTGAAGTTTAGTTGGCTCAACCTGTCCTAGAAATAGTAACCGGGTTCTAAGGAGCTCAATATCACTGGATTGTTTCCTTGTTCATTGTTTCAATTCAGCCTCTTTACTGGAGACCGAAATATTCCAAGGAACCAACCCTTAATGAGTGTAGTATCGAGTATCTACCAACTTCGGACTGCACCAAAGCCGATCATCTCACTACATCCTAAAAGGCCAAGTTGGTCAAGTAAAGGTTCTAAAAGTCTGTTAGTGCTTCATGACATCACTCAACGGCCCTGTATTCTCTTTGATTGACTCAAAGGCTACTAGTACCCACAAATATGTCGCACTAATATAGCTATTGCTTAGACCATGTCGGTATACCCCGCACAGTTTCCACAACGTATTGCTATTTACCTATGAATGTTTCCCAAATCCGGGTAGAGGATTCAAACCCAAACAATAGAACCAAAGTGTAAAGCAAACAAGTCAAGCAAGATAAGCATGTAAAGGTGATCTAAAACCCTAAGGTAACCCCACTTTTAGAAATTTCCCCAGTAGAGTCGCCAGTTCTATGATGCGATGGGAGAACTGACTTGAGGTTTTGCGTTCGTGTTTGCAAATGTTGCGGTTTAGCAACTAGATCCCCGACTCGATATTCTTGACGTCTGACTTTCTTGTTAAAAGCCTTGATCATTCGCTTTTGATACGTCTGACCATGACAGATAGCAGTAAGTCTCTTTTCATCGATTAGATTCAGCTGATCAAGTCAGGTTTGTATCTAATCGTCTTTGTTCAAACCCGCATCCTTCATAATCCTGAGAGAGGGTATCTGGACTTCGATGGGTAGGACCGCCTCCATGCCGTATACCAAAGAGTAGGGTGTTTCCCCTGTTGACGTCCGTGCTGAGGTGCGGTACCCAAGAAGAGCGAATGGTAACATCTCGTGCCAGTCTTTGTATGTCACCGTCATCTTTTGTACAATCTTCTTGATATTCTTGTTAGCCGCTTCAACAGCCCCATTCATCTTCGGACGGTAGGGAGAAGAGTTATGATGCTGAATCTTGAACTGTTTGCAGAGTTCGGTGATCATTGTATTGTTGAGATTTGTACCATTGTCCCTAATGATCCTCTTTGGTACACCATATCGACAGATCAGATTGTGTCGTATAAACTGCGCCACGATGTTCTTGGTTACTGTAGCAAAGGAAGCAGCCTCAACCCACTTTATGAAATAATCAATTGCTACCAGAATGAAGCGATGCCCGTTAGACACAGTAGGTCTGATCTCGCTGATCATGTCAATTCCCCACATTGCGAAAGGCCAAGGAGCTGTCAAAACATTCAGAGGAACTAGAGGTACATGCACCTTATCAGCATAGACTTGGCACTTATGACGGGTTCGAGAATGTTGATAGCAATCGGCTTCCAAAGTAGACCAGTAATATCCTGCCCGTAGGATTTTCTTCGTCATGGTATGTCCACTGGAATGAGTTCCGAAGGTACCTTCATGTAACTCTGCCATGATCCTTTCTGCCTCGCTTTTGTCCACACATCGCAGTAAGGTTGAATCATGGTTACGCTTATAAAGGATATTGTTGCTGATGAAGAACTTCACAGCGAATCTTCTCAGAGACTTCTTATCATTAACAGATGCCCCCTCGGGGTATTCTTGAGCCTCAAGATACCTCTTTACCTCGTGAAACCAGGGTTTATCCGCTACCTCTTCAGTCTCAATGTCACAGCAATGTGCGGGTTCGTCCAACCTCTCGATGGTAATCTGGGGAGCTTCATTATCCCACCTAACCTTGAACATAGAAGACATGGTATCTAGCGCGTCCGCTAACTGGTTCTCCTCTCTCGGGAAATGTTCAAAGGTTATCTCCTCAAAATGTGGGAGCAATGTCAGTACATATTCTTTGTAAGGAATAAGATTTGGGTGCTTCGTATCCCACTCGCCTTTGATCTGACTGATCACTAGGGCGGGATCTCCGAATACACTCAAGAACTTAATCCTTAGGTCAATAGAATCTCGAAGACCCATGATGCATGCTTCATACTACACCATGTTGTTGGTGCAGTTGAAACATAATCGGGCGGTGAACGGAGTATGACAACCCTCAGGAGATATAATTACAGCGCCAATGCCATTACCCAATGCGTTTAATGCTCCATCAAAATACATAGACCATCAGGATCCTTCCTCAAGTCCTTCATCCGGTCCAAGTTCTTCATAATCGGTCACCAACATGATATTCTCATTCGGGAACTCGAAATTCATGGATTGGTAGTCATCCACGGCCTGATGCGCCAAATGATCCGCCAATACACTCCCCTTGATTGCTTTTTGGGTTGTGTATTAGATGTCGTACTTGGTTAGGATCATCTACCATCTCGCTATTCTTCCGGACAAGGCAGGCTTCTCAAAGATATACTTGATTGGATCCATTTTTAATATCAACAAAGTGGTGTGGGTCAGCATATACTGTCTCAACCGGCGAGCAGACCATGCCAAAGCCATCAAGTTTTCTCGAGCAATGAGTATCGGGTCTCACAGTCGGTAAACTTTTTGCTAAGGTAGTAAATAACGTGCTCTTTTCGGCCAGACTCATCATGCTGCCCCCACACACACCCCATTGAACTATCTAGTACTGTCAAGTATAATATCAAAGGTCTTCCTTCAACTGGAGGTATCAAAATTGGTGGCTCTTGGAGGTATTCCTTGATTCTTTCAAAAGCGGTATGACATTCATCATTCCATTTTACCACTTGATCCTTCTTCAGCAGCTTGAAGATCGGCTCACAAGTAGTAGTCAGATGTGAGATGAACCTGGCGATGTAATTTAGACGTCCCAAGAAACCTCTAACTTCCTTCTCTGTGCGGGGGACCGGCATCTCTTGTATGGCTTTCACCTTTGCAGGATCCACCTGAATACCTTTATCACTGACAACAAAACCCGGCAGCTTACCAGACCTTACCCCGATGGTACACTTGTTCGAATTTAACCTCAGCTTGTACGTCTTCAACCTGTTGAACAATTTCTGGAGATGGTCAAGGTGCTCTTCCTCAGTCTGGGACCTCGCTATCATGTCATCAACATAAACTTCAATCTCATGGTAAATCATGTCGTGGAACAAAGCAACCATGGCGCGCTGATAAGTTTCCCCAGCGTTCTTCAACCCGAAAGGCATTACCTTGTAACAGAAGGTTCCCCACTGTGTAACGAAGGTTGTCTTCTCCATGTCTTCAGGAGCCATCTTGATCTGGTTGTAGCCAGAAAAACCATCCATGAAGGAGAAGATCTTATGCTGCGCAGTGTTGTCAACCAAAACATCGATGTGAGGAAGTGGGAAATTATCCTCGGGACTTGCCCTGTTCAGATATCTATAGTCTACACACATCCGTACCTTACCATCCTTCTTAGGTACTGGAACAACGTTGGCAACCCACTGCGGATAATAAGTGACAGCTAAAAATCCTACGTCGAACTGTTTCATGACTTCAGCTTTGATTTTCTCAAACATCTCAGGACGCATACGGCAGACCTTCTGTTTTACCAGAGGGTAGTCTTATTTAGTTGGCAAGCGATGAACCACAATAGCGGTGTCTAAACCAGGCATGTCTTCATAGGACCAGACGAAGATCTCAACATAGTCGTGTAGCATCTGTATCAACCATTGCTTGACACTAGGCTCCAGGTTCGCACCTATCTTAACTTATTTCAAGTCTTTCTCTGTACCCAAATTCACTTACTCAACTGGCTCTTCATGAGGCTGTATGGCCCTCTCTTCCTGCAGTAATAGTCTGGCAAGTTCTCCAGGCACCTCACAATCATCCTCACTTTCATCCTCGGCTTAGTTGATCGGATTTTCAAAGTCATAAATGCAGTAGCAGAGTTTTTATCAATGGGATCCAGAGTGGATATGGATCTGCATTATGATACGTGAGTGTGTGTAAGAGAATAGTTATTTTGATAGAGTGGGAGACAGAAAAGAAATACAAAGAGCGCAAGATTTGTAATGCAAGAAAACGTCCAATGTTTTATTAATGATATATGAAATGACAAGTAATAAGCCCTCACAAGCAAAGCCAGGGTGCCTCGGGCAAGGCACTGAGCCGTAAAGTTTCAAATTGTCTATTACAACTCTTAAAACAAAAGTCAATTACTGTGGAATAAAAGAAACAGGTATGAAGTCCTTCGTCGTCCAGTTGTTCAGCCCACTGTTGGTTGTAGGGTAGATCCAGCAGTCGATATCTGAATCTTCTTCATTGTCCTCAATTACATTAACTCCCTGATTGCTGATGTGCAGAGGAGGTCTTCCAATCCGCGTGTGCCTAACAGCCCTTTGAGCCCCTGTAGTAAAGCCCAAACCAAATTTGTCAATTTTGTGTGTGAAATCAGGGAGCTGACCCCAATTGGTACACCTACCTTCTTCAATTACAGCCCTTGCGTCCTTGAGAGAAGCCATCTTTAGCGGAGGCTTGTTGGTAGTAATTTCAGTTGACGCCAAGGTCTGAGGGACCTCTTCAAAGTTCTAACAAGGGGTTTCGATGAATTCCCCGTCCATCTCCATGTAGCGGAAAGAATTGAGATGACTCACCATATACTCCTCTTCACCTCGTACAGTGACAATCTTTCCCTTCACCGGATATTTCAGCATTTGATGGAGCGTGGAAGTCACTGCCCCAGCCTTATGAATCCAAGGGCGACCCAGCAAATAAGAATATGATGGTCTGATATCCATCACATAGAAGGTGGATGCAAAAGTCTGAGAGCCAACTTTAACAGGGATGTCTACCTCCCCGTGCACCATTCTCTTTGACCCGTCGAAAGCCCTGACCATAATATTGCTCGGCTTCAGAATCAAACCTTCACAGTCCAGACGATCTAATGCTTTCTTTGGTAGAACATTCAATAAAGACCCGGTATCCACCAGTACATGGGCCATAGTGGTGCCCCTGCACTCGATCGAGACGTGTAGGGCATCATTATGATTTCTCCCCTTAGCAGTCAGATCTTCATCTAAGAAACCCAACCCATTGTCGGCAGTCAGGCTAGCTACGCAATCTTTGAATTGATCGGCTGAAGTTTCCTGCGGCACATGCGCAATCTTGAGGAATGCAATTAAATCCTTTGTGTGGGCTTCAGAACACAATAACAAGGACAACATGGAGATTTTTGACGGGGTCTGCCCCAGCTGCTCGACTACATTGTAGTTGCTCTTCTTGATGATCTTCAAAATTTCCTCTATTTCCTGTTTAGAGGTTTCTACAATGATCTTCTTAGGCGCCTCCGTCCGGGCAGACTCACTTGCGATTTCTTTTCCCCGAGTCCCAGATGTCTTGGCGACAGGGGTGATGACTGGAATATGAACTGGGATAGTAGTTGATGTACTAGCAGATGGAATGACGACAGGTTTGTGAACAGTCGGAGGGGAAATCTCGGGAGAAAAGAGTCTTCCGCTTCTGGTGACCTTGCTAGCCCCAACAATATTGTTGACATCAACATCAGCTTCCTCACTTTTTAAGTCTTGTTTAACTCCATGGTAATACACATCAGCACCATAGTGCCAAGGCACAGCCTTATCTGAAGTGTATGGGATAGGACCACGGACAGTAATTATTAACGGAGCAATTCTTGGGACGGGTGTAATCCTAACAGGTTTTCTCGAGGAAACCTTGGAAGGATTAGCGGAAATGGTTATGATGGCAACATCTTGAATTGGAACCAACGGAATTATAGTCTTTTCGAACAGGATCTCTTTATTATCCATCAGGCGCTGAACACCTGATTTCAATAAGTGGCAACCAGCAGGCAGAATCGAGCCCATGTGGCAATCTTCACCACAACCCAGAAATAAACCGGCCGACAACAAATTCTTCTTAACTGTCATCAAAGGAGTAGAAATTTCTTCCACATAGGTCACAAATAAATCAACTTCTATAGCATTTACTTCATGACCATGTTTGGGCATGGGAGCAGTTATGACGTTGGGCTTCTCCGGAGCGTCAAACTCAATCTCTTTGGCTTCGATCAAGTCTTGCACTTTGTTTTTCAAGGCCCAACAGTTTGTTTGTATCATGACCTGGACTTTTGGAGTGATAGGCACAGCGGGCATTCGGGTTATAGTGGGGAGATGTGGTGTTGGGGTTCTTCGGGGCTTCCCTCAGAGTTACCAGATTGGTCTTCAATAATTATGGTAGAATTTGAGACAAGGTCATATTGAGCTGAGTGAACTGCCTCTGTGGTCTTTCCACCCTTTGTTGATTGTTGCGTTGTGGAGCAACTGCGGGTCTTGATATCACTACCGCATTTACTGCTAGACGGTGTTCAGGTCTGCTTTGGCCCCTCGAGCCATAGACTGCACTAGCTTCCTTCTTACCGGTGAAAGGCTTCTTTACTGCACTTGATGAAGTATCCTTCTGTATTTTACCACTTCGAATGCCAGCTTCTACTCTTTCTCCAGTCAAAATAAACTCAGTAAACCCAGATGACGAACTGCCGATCAGATGATTGAAAAATGGACCAGATAGCGTCCCTAGAAACATGTCAACCAACTCCCTATCAGACAAAGGGGGTTGGACTCTTCCAGCCAAGGCTTTCCACTTTTGATCATAGTCCTTAAAACCTTCACTTGCACCCATAGACATACCCTGGAGCTGAGTACGGGTGGGAGCAAGGTCGGTGTTATACTGATACTTCCTGTAAAAAGCAGCAGCAAGGTCTTCCCAGTTTCGGACACTGGCTCCTTCCAACTGATAAAACCATTCAAGTTGAGTCCCTGACAGACTATCTTTAAAGAAATGCACCCACAAATTTTTATTAGCAGTGTGAGGTTGGATTTTTCTTACGTAAGAGCGGAGATGGAGTTTTGGACAGGATACTCCATCGTACTTGGCAAAAACCAGAGCTTTGAACTTATGAGGGATCACCACTCCCAATACCAGTCCCAGTTCCCCGAAATCCAAACCAGGGATCTTCTGAATCTCCATAGCACTCAGACGGTCTTCTAGCTGCTTATATCTATCCTCAGCAGGAGGATATTGCTCATCATCATAATCCGTATCGTTATCAGAAACTGCTGGACTAGGGTCCTTTGTCCTTTTTTGGTTCTCCCCGTCTTTGGATAAGAAGGTCAGATCAGTTGATTGTCTTATCCTTTATCCGAATCTTCTACCCATGTTCAGAATACCGACCTTATTCTTTTTCTTCTTCTCTTTCAGAATAAGGGTCTTCATGTTCTCTTTCCCTTCAGCCAAGCTTAATAACATCTATTTGAATTGGGCATTCTGTGCCTGAAGATCTTTGATGGCTTGATCAGAAGACATTTCTGCTGAAATAAACAGCGAAGAAGATGAGAAACCTGTAATGGTACCTGTAATGGTGTGCATGATAATGGGATGCGCATGTAATGATTTCAAAGACTTTTGGAAATTTAAATTTGCAAACAAAAAATAAACAAACTTTATTAAATTAACATGTAAGAGGTTCAACAAGCCTTTAAGGCGTTACAAAAGAAGTAAATGGAAAACAAATTTAAAACTAGAAAAGCAAAATCAAAAGTCCCATGGATGCTTCCTCTTCGTGCCGATGTAGTCATTGATCACTCTTTCTTCCTCGAGCTGCATGGTGAGCTTCAAAATCTTCCTTTCTTGCTCATGGTACTTCTCCTGGTAAGTATCCCTCTCCTCTTTCAGCTGAATCCAAGACCTCTGTAACTCCCCAGGATCAGTGGGCATGTAAGGATATAGAACTGTGTAAGGAACGCCCTCTTCATTGGTGGGCTCCACAATTACTGGCAATACGGATTCATAGGGCATCCCAAGCTTCTGGGCACGAGCTTAGACCCACTGGAGATAAGGCTGCATAGGAAGGGAAATCCTTGGTCCCAACTCTTGGGGTTCAAATCTGTTCACCATGCCCCAAGCTTGTATAAACCTCTGGCGGTGCTCCTTAACGTCTTTCTTGTAGTCAAATGCAATATCCTCAAGAAGTAGCTCATGGGGACCATCTCTCCGAGCATGACCAAATTGTCGCAAAGCTAGACAAGGATTGTAAGTTATACCCCCTCTGATTCCAAGCAACGGGACATTAGGGTATCCTCCACATCGATCAATAACTGCAGTGTCTTCCATATCCCGGGAGCTCCAAAGAATATATGTATGGGCAAGTTACATTATCCTGTAGGACCAACCCAAACCTTCTTTGTTCTTCAACACAGACTTGGGGAGGTGCGAAATAGACCACCTCAACAGCAACGACATGCAACACATAAGAGTCCCTCTTCTTCGCACAGTACGAGTGTAGAGGGCATGCAAGATATCACCCAGTAGAGTAGGCACAGGATTGCGAGAAAGGAAAATCTTGACAGCATTTACATCTACAAAGGAATCTGGATTCGGGAAGAGGACCAACCCATAGATAAGGAGAGCCAGGATATCTTCAAAAGCCTGAAAATCCAAATTATCCCAGAATAGTTGAGCCTGGTCTATCAAAAATTTGGCTAGGAAACCTTCAACCCCGCTTCGTATTTCCCAACTGAATACTACATCAGCCTGTTTCAGATGCAGAGCTGAGGCAATGTCTTCTGGTCTAGGAGTCTATTCCATACCTGTGAAGGGCACCTGTTCAAGGATGGATATGCCCAATAAGTTAGAGAACTCTTCCAAGCTGGGAACCAGCTGGTAGTCTAGAAAGGTGAAGCAATGATGCACAGGATCGAAGAACTGGAAAAGTACACTCATCATCTGCTCATCAATATTTGAGGTGACCAGGCTAAGAAGCTGACCATGTCTCTTAATGAACATGAAAGTATCAGAAACTCTTGAGGCTAACTCTTTAAGTTGAGCAGGTATTTGCACAAAGTTAAATCGGATGGTATTTCTGCGTACGGAAGCCATAATCTGCAAAACAGAACAAAGATAAATTCCCTTGGTATTTGAAATGGTTAATGTAATGAAGTATGAATGCCATGTTATGATGCATGATGTCATGATAAAGAACAACAAGTATAGAAGATAACAGGCATGGCAAAGGCAAACAAGTCACACAAAGCCCTTAAGTTTAAGACTTGCATGAGGTCAAAGGTAGTACCCTCTTGAAGTTAAGTTGGTTTCAACCTGTCCTAGCAAAATTAACCGGGTTCTAGAGGTTCTCAATATCACTGACCATCCTTCATCGGTCATGGTTTCAGCTCAAGCAATCTTTTCTTGCGGCCAGAACTATCTCGAGAGTATGGTCTCAATGAGTGTAGCATCGAGTATCAACCAGTTCTCAGCTTTACACCGAGGCCGGCTATCTCACTACTTTCTAATGACCAAGTTGGTCGATTAAAGGTTCTAAGGTCAATTGATGCTTAACGACACCACGCAGCGGCCCCGTATTCTCCTCGTTTCTCCACAAGGGATACTGGTACCAACCAATGTGCCACATCAACGTAGCTACTGCTTCAACCGTATCGGTCTATGTTGTACAGTTCTCTCACAATATATTGCTACTTACCTAAAAGGTGTCCCCAGATCCGGGTTAGGATCTATAGTAACTCCCAAACAAAACCCTTAAAGGTAAAGCAACCAAAACAAACAAGAGAAGTAATTATAATGAACTAGATCCTAAGTTATACCCCACTTATGTCCCCGGCAGAGTTGCCATTTCTGTGATACGGTGGCAGAACCGACTGTTTTTGAAAATGCTGGTTTGCATTTTGCGTTTTGCGTTTTATATTCGCAAAATGTCGCGGTAAGCAAGAGTCGCCACCGACTTTTATTTTATCCAATCAGGAAAAGGAAAAAAGCACAGAAAAAATCCTTTTTTGAGATATTCTGAGTACGGGGGGTAGATTATAGAAAGGGAAGGTATTAACACCCTTTCTATCCATGGTTTTCCATGGGCTCTTAGGTACTTGCTCATATTTTTAAAATTGCTTGTGTGTGCTTGTTCTGAAAAGTTCTGTTTTACTTCATTTTAACCCTTGTTTCTGTCCTCAAGAGTGTTACGAAGTTGTTTTTGAAAAAAAAAACTTTGTTTGAAAAGTGTTTGGTGTGAAAAAGTTTGTTTGTTTGAGCAAGTACTTAAGAACTAATCTACCTACTCGAAAAAATATTGTTTCTATTCTTGTTTCCTTTAGACAGTGATATCCTACTATTGAGAAATAGGTAGCACCATCGTTGGAGTTGTAAGGGTCAATTCGTAAGGGACGTACAATCACTAAAGCAATGTTAGGACGTCTTAGTAATAACCCTAAAGTCTTAAGATCATATTCGAGGCAACATTTCCGAGGCGACGTTTCTGAGGCAACATTTCCGAACGGGACTTTTGATCTTTGTTAGATAGGAGGGCAACCACTAAGACACCCTATACTTAATGATCGTTTACCGAAGGCAACCGAAGTGAGAGTATACCCTAAGAGTGCACATGTGCGAGTAATTTGATTTCAGTTATTATCTTTGCATATTAGGATTTTCTAGCCGTTTTAAATTGTCACGCAATCTTGTCATACAATCCTATCAACATACATCTAAACAGTTAATATTTGCGAGAATTAAAATGCGAGAAAATAAAACCTACGCTATTACAAGGCTTCGGGGAGGGGATTAATTACATAGCCAAAAAACCCGTAAAAGACGATAAATAAAAGAAAGTCCTAGATTAAGTTATTACATACCGTGGACAGTTACATCAATATTGCAAAAATAATAAACGCGCGTGATGAATCGAATGCAAAATAATTAGGGTTTTGACCCCAACTATACCTAATTGCAATTTAAAGGGAAAATAATTTTTGTCTTTTTTTGTTATTTGAGAGAATAAAGTTCAGTTGAATAGTAACAAAACCTAATTACTAATTAATTTTAATTTAAGAATAATAATTAAATTAACCTATTTTTGTATTTTTATTTTGAGAAAGAAATAAATATTGATCAAGAGCCTAACCCTAATTTTTCTAATTGGTTTTAATTATATAAAAAAGTTAGAATTTCCCTAAATTAAATTAAATTTGATAAAAAACCTAATTCTAATTTTTGTAAACTCTTGATTTTATGATTTTTTGTGAAAAAAGAAATTAATTTTGTTAAAAAATAATAAAGCAAATTAAATTAAATAAAAGAAATAAATTAGAGAAAAGAAAAAGAATGGGTCTGATAGCATTAGTAAAGGGGGGTGTTGCTTGGAAATTCTTGGCCCAACAAGCTCCTGGCCCCATTGACTTTGCCCAATCCTGTGTGCATGATTGACTCAGGCGCATGGTGGACCTTCAAGGGATAAGCCTTGGATCTGGCCAGGAGTACATCAGATGGTTGATGTTGAGAGTGCATGGAACACGCTTGAGGATGGGAAGCACTGGATTGACCTGAAATTGTTGAGAAAATAAAGTGCACACGCCTGGGATCGAACCCAGGACGTGTGCATCAAAGGCTAACATCTTCACCATCTGCGCTAACATGTCAATTGAGACAATAATAAAATAAATAGAATATAATACAAACAACGTGCCACGCTTCCCAAAACACGCGGAAATTCAAACGGGCCACTCACACACTGCCACGCCATTGTCTTCTTCATTGATTCTGTCGTTTTAGGTAAGAAGACTTTTACCCACAGACATCAAGCGTAGGTATAGCCCCTGTGCATTTCCAAAATCTTATACACGCATGATAAATTAAAACCAATGGTACCAATCAACTCATTTCAACCTCACGAGCATCGTGGTACCATTACCAATGTCCAATTTTTCTTGTATGAGAAATCCCTAAAAACGAAGAAAAAACCCTAGCCATGGCAGTTTCGTGTTCAGTCAATAAAAATGCAATTGAATATAGCCATTAGCTTGCAAACATCTCAAGGATTATAAATATGCCAATCAATCATGCTAAATATGCCAGAATCAATATATTCGAATTCAAGAAAAGGGGCAAACTGTGTGAACCTTACAGGGTGATTTTGAGCGTGGGGAGGCTTGCTAACGATTGAAACACGATCCTGGGACGTCCAGCAAATGATTGGTGTGGTTAGAACAACCTGAGATGGCCTGCAACTTGGAATTTGGTTTGCACTTTGTCTTTCAAAATTTGCAATTCTTTCTCTGCCTTTGCACGCCTCTAGCCTCTCTCTTTTGGTCTGCATTTGTTCCTTATGTATACTAGAATGTATTAGGGTTAATATTTGCATCAAATCTTTTCCAATTATGAAGATTGATCAATGATTTCATCCTTGTACCAAATCTTTCCAAAACAAGCAAATCCAATCTTTTTGTGTCCATATGAAGCCTTGCAAAATTTGATTTTGTCTTCAGCTGTATAATGGACCTAATCATGCATAAAATCTCAAGGTTTTAATGATTTTTGATATTTTCATTATTTTATATTGATTTTATTTGATTTAAATGAAATAAACTCAAAATAAATAACAAAAATAAAAGAATGACAAGTGGAAGGGCTCATGGGTTGTGGGTCACATTACAAACTCAGTGCAAGCATAAAAAGTTGGGGCCACTTAGCAAAAAATGCAATTTTGGACACATTTGACTTTTGGCAATTTTGCAAAAAGGGTCAACTTGGCCAATGCACAACTCCCTCAATTTTGATCCTAGAGATGTGTTCTTGGACTTTTTTGAAAGCTTAATATGTCCTCTAAGCAACCCTTTTGGTCTCATCTCAATTGAGTCTTCCATGTCCTTGTATTAAGTTTTGACCCAAAAGGTGTTTTTGTTGACTTTTGAAAATGACCTATAATGTCCAAATTCATATCTTTTTGTGAGTGCATATTTTGAACTTGGGATCTGAAGATGAATTGTAGGAAATTACATCCTCTTCAAAATGAGATTTGGATGGGTCATTTTTTGTAAAATATGAGAAAGTTAAGATTGGTCAAAGTTGAGTTAACTTTTCCTACAAAACCCTAATTTAGCAACTTTTGGGTTTTGATGAATTGTGAGCAATCCTTGAGGAATCATGATCAAACCTTGATCAAATGATGAATAATACTTCAAAATTAGGATGTTGACCAAAAATATTGAAGTTTGACTGTATGTGGGCCACAATTGACTTTTGCCCTAGCACAGTTGATTTTCAGGCCTTTGAGCAATTGACTGAGCAAATTTTCTCTACAAGGCTTGAAACTTGGCATGGATGATCTTGAGAATATATTAGGAAAATGGTGAGCATTTGGTATCCTTTGGATTCAAGAATCTTGATGTAAAATGAAACCCTAATTTGGAGTAGACTGTCTTAGGAGAGAGTTTGTCTGGCCAACTCTTGGGCTTCCTTGAGCAATTTGAGGACCTTACTTGATATGTATTGAGAAATATGGGAGGGAAAATTTTGGGGTACAACACCCGGCAATTATATAAATAAATCTGAGTTATAAAATCATTCACGCAAATAAATCGGGATGCCACAAATTCTTCTTTCAAAACATATTGCATTCATCGTGGATATATAACACTTTAAAACTTCAGATGAACCGTCAGCATAATAATTTAATTAAATAATTCAACAATTTAAACATCTACGCAACGGAATTCTTAATAACATCTTTATCATCGTTACAGCAACTTCAAAATAACACATACTTAAAAATAATCAACTTAAAGTTCAACAACTGAATAATCAACAATCAAAAGAACAAGCGTTCACCCCCCCCCCCCCCCCCGAGTGTTACATATCAGAGAAATGACACCGACTCGAACTATTGAAGGTATACAACCTTCACTCTCGATTACCTGCACGTTACCAACGTAAGGGCAACATTCAAACAGAAGGGGTGAGATATCTAACAATATAATAAAGCATATGATAATTAATATATTAAATTAGATCACATAACATCACCACTTCTCATCTCATAATCAACAATGATCACAACAATAATACACAATCACCACATGAATACACACTTCTTTATGCAATCATATAATGCGACTCAATATTATGCAAATGCATGTGGTACCATTGGAGCAGAACTCCTATCTTAAAAATTTCCAATTAATAGAGGCATCAACAAGGCATAAGCCTTCATTTTAATATTCGCCAATACAGGCCATCTCAACGAGCATAAGCTCCATCTCAAAACGCTATGTATGCGACACGATCATGAATGTAATGACAACACCATAATTAACAACATCTCAATACAACACCATCGTTGGCCAAAGGCCTACATCTTTAAAACATCTCAACATCTCTTCATCAACATCTTTTATCATCATAATTTATCATCATAAATTATCAAACATAATTTCATTAATATCATCTCATCAACAACTCAATTGTATAGTAATATGACAGCATTCATCAATTTCACAACATTAGCCATAGGACTATACAAGATATTGCCTATAATTAATTAATCAACTAAGGCTTACTTATAAATCACTAAACCTCTACATACTACTATTCTGTAATATTACATCGTTATTATTATTAATCCTACTGTTACAAATCAAACAGCAGCCTATAAGCATCTCATCTTCATCATTCTGCATAAAAACTAACATAGCGGTCTACACGGTCACTAATTAAAATCTTATGGTTATCCTTCCTATTCCTCATTTTAATCCTTAAGAATAAACCTTATCGCCTTAGCTATTCAACGCTTCGAATGACACCTCGAACGGAGTCCGAAAACTCAAGTTACAGCATTCTCAAACTGATTCTGCCAAAAACCAGACAACATGGATCGATGCATAACTCCTTGGATCGACGCGTGCTGCACTGAACTTGCAACATGAGTCGACGCATCCTCTCTTGTATCGACTTATACTGAGTCTACCACATAGCATGTATTGATACATGCTCCTACGTATCGACCCATCCTGAGTCTAAAAGTTCTCATGTATCGATGCAAGACCTCTTCGTGTCGACTCATCCTGAGTCTCTAAACCTTCTTGTATCGACACATCATGTTTGGGGTCGATGCATACTGCTCCGTCCTGCATAATTTCTACAATTTTCTCCATGTTTTCACTACGGTTTCTATATGTTAAGCCCTGAAAACTTAATCTAATCATAGATAATCATCACTTACAGTTATCCTATAATTCTACATCAATTACACAGCATCGGAACATCATCATTCATCTATAACTCATCAATTATAATCATACAACATCATATACATTCAATTCATGAACAAGACAACAATCACCTCTAACCCCACATACCAATTATCATGGACTCAATTATAGAGTCAGAACCCCACTCTTACCTTGGATTTAAGGTTGCTCTATAACTTTTCGGTTGAATTCCTCGTTCTTCCTCTTTTTCCAGCAGCTTCACGTTCTCCTTTTCCCAACCCTTATTCTTCTTATTGCTTCTTCTTTTCTATTCTTTCTAACAATAATAAAATAACTTATTATTCTTTATTCCTTATTGGGCTTAAAACTAACACACACCCTTATTACTTCTATTCCTTTAAAACAAGTCCATAACAAATAATATTATACTTCTAATATTATTTCACCACTTAATAAAATACTTAAATCCAATTAAACGCAACACAACTTTAAAATATTCCAAAAATAATTTAATTAAATAATTAATTAAATTATGGACATTACAACTCTCCCCCACTTAGAATATTTTCGTCCTCGAAAATTTACCTCAATCAAACAACTCAGGGTAGGAGTCTCGCATCTTGCTCTCCAACTCCCAAGTCATGCTTTCTCCGGCAGCTCCTAACCAAACCACTTTAACCAAAGCAATTTGTTTGCCCCTCAGAGTCTTTATTTCATGATCCTCGATCCGTACAGGCATCGTCTCCACCGTAAGATTATTATGTACTTGCACATGATCCATATGAATCACATGAGATGGATCTGAAATATACTTCCGGAGTTGTGACACATGAAACACATCATGCAAATTCGAAACATTAGGCGGTAGGCCACTCTATAAGCAACATTCCTCATTCTCTCTGAAATCTGATACGGTCCAATAAAACGAGAAGTGAGCTTCTTAGACTTTAACGCTCTCCCAACACCAGTCACATGTGTAACTCTTAAAAACACATGGTCACCAGCTTGAAATTCTAGATCTTTCCTTCGCTTGTCATGATAACTCTTTTGTCTACTTTGGGAAGCTTTCATTTTTTCCCGAATCAACTTCACCTTCTCAGTAGTTTCACGAACAAGTTCAGGTCTAAGTACTACACTTTCACCAGATTCATGCCAACATAAAGGAGTTCTACATCTTCAACCATACAACACTTCAAAAGGTGCCATCCGAATACTAGAATGGTAATTTTTATTATAAGTGAACTCTATCAACGGAAGATAAGTATCCCACAAACCTCCTTGTTCAAGAACACATGCCCTCGGAAAATCTTCCAACGATTGGATAGTCCGCTCAGTCTGACCATCTGTCTGAGGATGATACGTTGAACTCAATCTCAACTTAGAACCCAATGCTTCTTGCAAACTCTTCCAAAAATCAGAAGTAAATCTTGGATCTCTATCTGACACAATACACAAAGGAACACCATGCAACTTCACAATCACACTAGCGTAAATCTCAGCCAACTTTGACACTGGAAAACTGATGTTAATAGGAATAAAATGAGCTGACTTCGTAAGCCTATCAACAATCACCCAAATTGAATCATGTCCTCTTATAGTATTAGGTAATCCCGTCACAAGGTCCATTGAAATGCTATCCCATTTCCATTCTAGAACTTCTAACGGTTGCATCAACCTTGCAGGCTTCTGATGTTCAACTTTCGACTTCTGACAAGTCAAACATGCATACACAAACCGAGCCACATCACTCTTCATCTCGGGCCACCAAAACAAACCTTTCAAATCTTGATACATCTTTGTAGCTCCTGGATGAATACTCAACTTACTCCTATGACTCTCTTCAAGTATCACCTTCTTCATCTCAGCATCATCAGGAATACAAATCTGGTTATGAAATCTCAACACACCTTGCGCATCTAGCTTAAAATCATTATTCTCAAACTGATCGATCCCAACCATCAAATCTACCAGTTTAACATCCAACTTCTGAGCTTCTCTGATACTGTCTAAAAATTAATTATTAATCTTCAACATACCCAACATAACACGCTGTGGCATAACCTCGCAAACTAAGCTCATATCTCTAAATTGTTCAATTAATTCCAACTCTTTAACCATCATTGTCGACATATGTAGAGTCTTTCGACTCAACGCATCAGCCACCACATTCGCTTTTCCTAGATGATAATTCAAACCGAAGTCATAATCCTTTAACAATTCCAACCATCTCTGTTGCCTCATATTCAACTCCTTCTGATCGAATAAATACTTTAAGCTCTTATGGTCACTAAACACTTCAAATTTGGAACCATAAAGATAATGCCTCCAAATCTTCAACATAAAAACAACTGCAGCAAGCTCTAAATAATGCGTAGGATAGTTCTTCTCATGAGTCCTCAACTGCCTTGACGCATAAGCAACTACCTTACCATTTTGCATAAGCACGTCTCCTAAACCCATCTTAGAAGCATTACAATACACCACAAAAGACTCTCCTGGATTAGGCAACGTCAAAATCGGAGCCAACGTCAACCTCTTCTTCAATTCCGTAAAACTTTCTTCGCACTGAACATCCCATACAAAAGCTCTACCTTTACAAGTCAACTTAGTCAATGGAAGTTCCAACTTAGAAAACCCTTCGATAAACCTTCTATAATAACCAGCTAATCCCAAAAAGCTTCGAATCTCAGTAGCTGACCTTGGAGTTTCCCATTGCAACACAACATCAACCTTCGATGGGTCTACAACAATGACACTTCCTGAAATCACATGACCAAGAAAACTCACCTCCTTTAACTAGAATTCACACTTGGACAACTTTGCATACAACTTCTTCTCTTTCAAAACTTGCAATACCACTCTTAAGTGTTCTTCATGCTCTTCTTCTGACTTAGAGTAAATCAAAATATCATCAATGAACACCACTACAAACTGATCCAAATAAGTATGAAAGATACGATTCATATATTCCATGAATACTCCCGATGCATTAGTAACACCGAAAGGAATCACCGAATACTCATAATGTCCATAACGCATTCTGAAAGTCGTCTTTTGGATATCTTCATCCTTCACTTTAATCTGATGGTAAACCGACCTCAAATCAATCTTACTAAAAACATAGGCATCCACCAATTGGTCCATCAAGTCATCTATTCTTGGAAGCAGATACTTGTTCTTAATTGTCACTTTATTCAACTGTCTATAATCAACACAAAGCCTCATACTTCCATCTTTCTTCTTTACTAACAACACTAGAGCTCCCCATGGCGATACACTTGGTCTTACAAACTTCTTCTCAAGTAACTCTTCCAATTGCTTCTTCAACTCTGACAATTCAGATGCAGACATCCTGTATGGTGCCATAGGCACAGGTCTGGTACCAGGTACAAGATCAATTGCAAATTCAACTTCCCTCTCCGGCGGTACATCAGGAATCTCATCAGGGAAAACTTCAGGAAATTCACACACCACCTGCAATTCCTCAATTATAGCTTGAGTCTATACAGATAGCGACGCCATCAACGAGAACATATGTGCTTCCTCTTGCATCAACTTCCTCAACTGTTTAGCAGACAACAGACTATCTTCCTCTTCTTCAGGAGTAGAAAACTTTACAGACTTGTCATAACAGTTAATATGAACAGTTATGCTCTAACCAGTTCATACCCAAAATCACATCCAAACCTCTTAACGGTAAACAAACAAAATCAACAGTAAAGTCTATGTAGAAGATCGACAAGGGACACTTCAAACACATAAAAGAAGTTGTCACCGACCCCTTGGCTGGAGTATCGACGACCAATTCTCCATTCATAGAAGACAACATAAGACCCAATCTTTCAACACAATCATCAGCAATAAAATAATGCGTAGCACCGGTATCAATAATAGTAATTAAAGGAGTACTATTAATGAAACATGTACCTCTGATAAATCTGTCCTCGACAGCTGTCTGATCCTCAACCAAAGAAAACAATTTACCACTTGTTTGAGCCCTCTTTGGTTTCTGACACTGACTACCAATGTGCCATTCTTCTCTACAATTGAAACAAATCACATCCTTATGTTCACACTCAGATACAACATGTCCGTTCTTACCACAACGGAAACACCTCTTCACTTCAGTAGTGCACACATTACTCTTGTGCCCAGATTTTCTACACTTAAAACAAACCACACCAGCAGGAGCATCTCCCCCACTAGTCCTCTGACCCTGAGCAACTTTCTGCTTACCTTTACCAGCTGGGGCATCATAAGGCTTACCACGTTTCTGTTGGTGCTTACCCCTCTTCTCATTGATAATCTTGTAATGAGCATTATTATCCTCC
This sequence comes from Vicia faba, assembly GCA_948472305.1. Classification (NCBI taxonomy): domain Eukaryota; kingdom Viridiplantae; phylum Streptophyta; class Magnoliopsida; order Fabales; family Fabaceae; genus Vicia; species Vicia faba. Next base: position 967,888,280 of record OX451740.1, read on the forward strand.
TCATAAATCCTGCAACTATCAACCAAATCAGCAAGGACACGGATCTTCTGGTATCCAACTGCTTTCTTGATCTCCAGAAGCAACCCGTTCTCAAGCTTGATACACTTCGAAAACTCAGCATCTGCATCAGCGTAGTGCGGGTAAAACTTAGCCAACTCAGCAAACTTAGCGGCATACTCAACAACTGACATACTTTCTTGCTTCAGCTCAAGAAACTCAATCTCCTTCTTACCACAGACATCTTCAGGAAAGTACTTCCTCATAAATTACCTACGGAACACAGCCCAAGTGACATTCTCACCTGCAGCTTCCACTTTCCGACAAGTCTCTAGCCACCAGTCATCAGCCTCGACTGCTAGCAAGTGAGTCCTATATCGAACCTTCTGCGCTGGAGTGCAATCCATCACACGGAAGATTCTCTCAATCTCTTTCAACCACTCCAATGCTTAATCAGGATCATACTTTCCCTTGAACATAGGCGGATTCTCTCTCTAGAAAGTCGCCAAGCTACGAGATCCAGCATTCCCGTTAGCATTCGGCTGATTCTCCATCGCATGAGCCATCGCTTCTAAAGCAGCAGCAAGTGCAGCATCATTCCTTCCAGTCATCTCAACTTATCACTATAACATAAACAACAGTTAGAACTCAAATTAACAATACTCGATTGTTAGACAACTATGACTCGACGACAAGGTCGGACCAACCTCTTGCTCTGATACCAACTTTGTAACACCCCAATTCTACCCCGGCAATTATATAAATAACTCATAGTTATAAAATCATTCACGCAAATGAATCGGGATGCCACAAATTCTTCTTTTAAAACACATTGCATTCATCGTGGATATATAACACTTTAAAACTTCGGATGAACCATCAACATAATACTTTAATTAAATAATTCAACAATTTAAACATCTACGCAGCGGAATTCTTAATAACATCTTTATCATCGTTACAGCAACTTCAAAATAACACATACTTAATAATAATCAACTTAAAGTTCAACAATTGAATAATCAACAATCAAAAGCAGCAAGCATTCATCCCCCCGAGTGTTACATATCAGAGCAATGACAATGACTCGAACTATTGAAGGTATACAACCTCCACTCTCGATTACCTGCACGTTACCAACGTAAGAGCAACATTCAAACAGAAGGGGTGAGATATCTAACAATATAATAAAGCGTATGATAATTAATATATTAAATTAGATCACATAACATCACCACTTCTTATCTCATAATCAACAATGATCACAACAATAATACACAATCACCACATCAATACACACTTCTTTATGTAATCATATAATGCAACTCAATACTATGCAAATGCATGTGGTACCATTGGAGCAGAACTCCCATCTCAAAAATTTCCAATTAATAGAGGCATCAACAAGGCATAAGCCTTCATCTCAATATTCACCAATACAGGCTATCTCAACGAGCATAAGCTCCATCTCAAAATGCTATGTATGTGACACGATCATGAATGTAATGACAACACCATAATTGACAATATCTCAATACAACACCATAGTTGGCCAAAGGCCTACATATTAAAAATATCTCAACATCTCTTCATCAACATCATTTATCATCATCATTTATCATCATAAATTATCAAACACAATTTCATTAATATTATCTCATCAACAACTCAGTTGTACAGTAATACAACAACATTTATCAATTTCACAATGTTGGCCATAGGCCTATACAAGATATTTCCTATAATTAATTAATCAACTAAGGCTTACTTCTAAATCACTAAACCTCTACATACTACTATTATGTAATATTACATCGTTATTATTATTAATCCTACTGTTATAAATCAAACAGCAGCCTATAAGCATCTCATCTTCATCATTCTGCATAAAAACCAACATAGCGGTCTACACGGTCACTAATTCAAATATTATGGTTATCCTTCATATTCCATATTTTAATCCTTAAGAATAAAGCTCATCGCGTTAGCTATTCAACGCTTCTAACGACACCTTGAACAGAGTCCGAAAACTCAAGTTACAACATTCTCAAACTGATTCTGCCAGAAACCAGATAACATGGATCGATGCATAACTCCTTGGATCGACGTGTACTGCACTGAACTCGCAACATGAGTCGATGCATCCTCTCTTGTATCGGCTCATACTGAGTCTACCACACATCATGTATCGACACATGCTCCTACGTATCAACTCATCCTGAGTCTAAAAGTCCTCATGTATCGATGCAAGACCTCTTCGTGTCGACTCATCCTGAGTCTCTAAACCTTCTTGTATCGACACATCATGTTTGGGGTCGACGCATATTACTCCGTCCTGTATGATTTCTGCGATTTTCTTTACGTTTTCACTACGGGTTCTATACGTTAAGCCCTAAAAACTTAATCTAATCATAGATAATCATCAGTTACAGTTATCATATAATTCTACATCAATTACACAACATTGGATCATCATCATTCATCTACATATCATCAATTCTCATCATACAACATCCTATACATTCAATTCATGAACAAGACAATAATCACTTCTAACCTCACATACCAATTATCATGAACCCAATTATAGAGTCAGAACCCCACCCTTACCTTGGATTGAAGGTTGCTCTATAACTTTCCGGTTGAATTCCTCGTTCTGCCATTCTTCCTCTTTTTCCAGCAGCTTCACGTTCTCCTTTTCCCAACCCTTATTCTTCTTACTGCTTCTTCTTTTCTATTCTTTCTAACAATAATAAAATAACTTATTATTCTTTATTCCTTATTGGGCTTAAAACTAACACACACCCTTATTACTTCTATTCATTTAAAACAAGCCCATAACAAATAATATTATACTTCTAATATTATTTCACCACTTAATAAAATAATTAAATCCAGTTAAACACAACACAGCTTCATAATATTCCAAAAATAATTTAATTAAATTATGGGCATTACAGTCCTCAGCTTCAGCAATCTCCCAGGTCGAAAGTAGTACGTCTTCCCGATTACTCGGTAAATGACACTACAGTCAAAGGGGCATCCACTGAGTGAGGGATCTCATGTCTCCTTTTTTGGGATTACTCCCTCAAAGTTAACATGACTATACCGCCCGTCCTATCTTAAGTTTGCCCAAAGTCCGGGTAGAAGACTTATAAGAGATCACCAAGCCCCTGAAAACCAAGAAAATCTAGACAAACATATATATAGAATAATGGGAAGCAATAAACAATAAGAAAAACAATATATAAACACTCATAGAAAAGAAACAATCAAATCTAGGATTGACCCACTTAAGAATGGACCAGCAATAGGTCAATCTGTCCCAGTGAAGTTGCTACTTTTTCTGCCGTGCAGCAATCATCATCGTCGTCGAAGACGAAAAGAGATGAACGAAATTGCAACAGTGATGATAGGAAAAATATGTAGCGGTAAATATTTTAGATTAAGCCATCAATTGACTTATCTCAATACAATGAAGTCGCCACCACACTTTATTGTTTCCAAATGGAAATGGGAAAAAAGCAAACAAAACCCATAATGAAATAAAAGATCAGAGATCGAGGTACGGGGGTCGGTTATGCGAAGGGAAGGTGTTAGCACCATAAGCATCTATGGTACTCTGTAGGATCCACTTTGAAGAAGTGAAAAACACAAGAAGGGGGGTTGAATTGTAAAAAGTGGAAATCAATTGCAATCAACATGATATTTTTATCCTGGTTCGTTTGATCTCAAACTACTCCAGTCCACCCGTCAAGGTGATTTTGCCTCTCTCCAACGAGGTCTTAATCCACTATATTCAACTGAATATTACAATCTGCTTTAACAACTGCTAAAGCCTTCTTGATGCAAACCACAAACCGGTTTCTCAAGGAATTACTTTCTTACAAAGAATTGAAATCTAGGTGTGTGAATGTTTTCTACAAAACTGTTTATCACAACTGTGATACTACACAATTTAAGCTTATGAGAACTAGATTTCTAAAATAATTGAGTAAGGAATTTGAGAGCTTTTAGCAAACTGAGAGTGAGGAAGATGATGAATAGCTTTTGGCGTGTAGATTGTTGTAGAGCATTAGCCAATTCAATCTTCATTGACTTGTTTATATAGCATTGGAAATAGTGTACGTTGGAGTAATAATTTTGTTTCAATGCCAATAACATTCTTTCCTTATTAAGCAGATCTTGTCTGGAATAATGTTGTTGGTAATAAATCATCTTGAATGCACAGTACCGTTGCCACTTAAGCGTGTTCTGGCTTTGGCTCATTCTGACGCTGCTTAGGTGCTGATGAACTGTTGTTGTCTTTATCAGAGTTCAGATGATTAAGCGCATATCTGTTCATCAAGCTTCAGCATAAGCGCAAGTTGATCTTCTGATTCTGGTATCTGATATAACATCTTCTGATGCTGATGTTGATATCCAATTTTCTGATGCTGATGAGGATGTTCTCCTGCTGATACCCATCAGAGTTTCTGTAAAACAGAATGTAATTTTTAGATAGCATATGTGTCTTACATGAATCATACAATTAATGTATCTTAGTATTTTGTTATCATCAAAACTTAAACTTAGGGTAGTAGATTCAAACTTTGTTCTAACAATCTCCCCCTTTTTGATGATGACAAAAACTAGATATTTTTTAATTGAAAATTAGCGTGAAAAGTATCAGAGATAACTAAATAATAAGTTGTATCATAATTAACTAGGAAGTTATCAAAGATAAGGGATAAAGAGATATCAGAGTTTAGATCGGAGATACTCCCCCTGAATTTATTACTTCCCTTTTTAATTCCAAGAGTTCTTCAGGGTTAGATCTTTATTGCCTTTCTTTGAACATCAGAATATCGGATCTTCAGATCAGAATATCAGAGCTTCAGTGTATCAGAGGTGATTAACTTCTTGTACCTGTAGACTTATGTAAAAACAAAAAACATTCAAGTATATCAGAGTGTTAGAATGTTTGAGACTTTTTGTCTCAGTAATCCGTTATTGAAAAATATCATTCTTGTTCTCCCCCTTTTTGTCAGCAATCAAAAAGTGTAAGTGATATAAGCTAAAACGATCAGAGCAGAAAAACTTGTTATATTAAATTCAGAGCCAGACAAACAGTACAGATGATATGCAAAGAAAATAATGAAAATATCATGAATGAAAAACTAAGGTTGGGGCGGAAAGCGTGTGAACAGAGTCTCCAGCATTGACTTAATCTGACCAGCAGTCTCATTCTGCTTGTGCACCATGTTGACTACTGTATCTATCTTGCTATCTTGCACATCCATCCTTTCCTTCATCTTCTGATCATTTTCATCCATTCTTTGCTGCAGACGGATATCATTCAGCTTCAGCTCTTTCAGAGTCTGCCTGTCCAAGGCAGCTTGAGAAACATCAGAAGCAGGATGCTTCTGAGAGCTTTCTGCAACATCTTCAGCTTGACTGACCTCTTCAGCTTGAATAGTCTGATCTTCTGCTTGCTGAACTTTTGAGGCTGGACGCTTCTCAGACCATGGCTCACTATCCAGAAAGAGCACTTCGTCCTGTGGCAGCTGACTTTCAACTTCCTTCAACAGCTTGCTAAAGTTCTATTGTACCTGCTCATAATTGATGTCTTGCAACTTGAGGGCTGCAGCGCATACCCACATTCTGAAACGTGTCCAGAGTTGGTCTGAGGTAGCGGGATCAATCATTCCAGGGCAAACTTGCTTTAGAGAAGCAATCCACTGTTGCAAGCCTGTTTCAAAATTCACAATGCCAGCACCAACATCTAATGGTTTGGGTTTGGGGATGGCTATTTTGTGTTTAAGGTCAGCAAGACGGTCAAGGATTGTTAAATGAATAAAGGTCCTGTTGTGGTCTTCAGTATTTTGTTTGAGAGATGGAGTGGGAGAATCAGAAATGATAATTGGACTGTTTGGAGTGTTTGGAGGGGTAGTTTCTGGCGAGGATGGCAGCTGGGGTATGTTTATAGTTATACCACATGGCAGCTGAATTGCCAATGGTTGTGGCTCAGAGGATTGAGGAGAATGACGTTCAGGTGATGGAGTTTCAGAATGATGAAACTCAGGTTGTGGAGGTGATGGTTGAGGTGAAAGTGGATGAAGTTCTGGTTGTGGAGAGGGAGGAGGAATTGCTGGTTGTGGAGAAGGAGGTGGAATTTCTGGTTGTTGTGGAATTTGTGGTTCTTCTGGTATGGGTGAGAGAGTATGTTCTGGTTGAGGAGAGTGGACAATCTCTGGTTGAGTGTTTGGATTTTCTGAGAGGTGAGCGGAAACACGTTGATCAATTTCAGAAAGAACTTTGTCAAGTTCTGATTCTGTTGATGGTGTGGGTTTTGGAGTTTGGGATTTGGTGCGGGATCTCCTGAGAGTCAGTGACTCAGAAGGGTCATCCTCTTGTTCGGTTTCATCAATAGATGGTATGGGGATTGGAAGTTCATGTGAAGTTGGGGTTGGTATTGATGTTGGAATAGCAGAAGAATTTAAAACATTAGCAGCAGATAGATTACCTCTCTTCTTAGGGGTCTGCTGGGATGGTCCTTCTGAAGTGGCCTTTCTTTTCTTCGTCTTCTTCACAATAACTTCTGGATGTTGTTGGTGCAGATCTTTAATATTCAGTTTGGGATCTGTACCATCAGCCTTGCAAGCGTCCAAGTATCTGAGAACAACTACTGGTTTTGATTCAATCTCAGAAAATAGTGGAAAGTCGTCCAGAGGGACTCTTGTACTGGTGATGTCAGCAAGAGAAGTAACGCTGGGCTCCTTTCTGATATTCTCTATCAGTTTCATTTTCTTCAGTTTCTTGGCGTTCAGAGGCTTGCCAACAGTAGGTTCAATAGAACTTAATTCCCGGGCTTTTGTAAGGTGTTCTATCAGCCTATTCTCAGTCAGAATATCTGATATTAACCTGCCAAAGGGTATCCAATCCCTTTTTGTCCTTTCTTCTTCCCTTGTCTCCTTGACGCTGGTCCTGAGGTGATTAAACAGAAGATGAGCCAAGTTAATCTTTACCTTCTGATTAATAAAATTGATCAGAAACTGCTGATCTATATTTATATAATCAGGAGAGCTTGTGGGCTTCCTGTGATTAAAGCACCCCAGAATAATCTTCGCCCATATTCTGTCCTGATCCTTTAAGTCTCTGATTTTGCTGCTGGGAACCCCATGGGTGAAAATCTGCCTTGCAATGACAGCAACGTTAGAGCATCTTTCAGCCATGTCGATACAGTGGATACCACCACCACTGTATCCGATCAATCTTGCAATGTGATCCTCAGTGATCACAATCTTCTTTCCCATTATGTAGGAGGTAACTTGATATGTTGATGAGTACGCATGAATCCAGAACTCCTTGACCAAGACTGGGAACGTTGGTCCCACCAACCTATCAAAATATCTCTCCCATCCCTGTGTCCTAACTTCTTCTGTCAAATCGAATCCATTTTCTTTTAGACTGGAGAAGTCAACAATTAGTTCAGAAAGCACTTCCAAATTCTTCACTGGTGTAAGGAGTGTTCTGAAGGGAACTTGGTATTGTTCAGATGAGGCCTCCTTCTGAGAACCTGCAGAAACGTTGCTGGAGGTTGCCATGTTCACACTTAGGGTTTTCTAAGAAAACTTGAAAAATGGGTTTCTTTTGAGAGAGATGAACACACAAGGAAAATGCAGAAAATATTTGTAAGATTGTAAGAAACGGTAAGAGATTAATGAATGATGTTAATGTGCTTAAATAGATTTCAAAATATGTTTTGAAAGCGTAAACGGTTTTAAGAAAGAGAAATAATTCATGATGACATTTTAAAACATGATTACGTGCATTTAATGCTTGCTGATTTTGGAGGATTTGAGAAAGATACTTGAAACGGTTACCAGACATGTGTCTCAATGCACCCAATCAGCGTTTTTCCTTCTCAGAAGCATGCACGCGTTCTGCTTCAGAGATTTGCTGATGATTGGATGACACTTGTTTGATTTAGTGAGCAGCACGTCTATCCTTGAGCTGAAACGCTCATATCTTTAAGAATAGAATCTGATGCAATCTGCATGTCTATCTTTCTGAAAGGAGATTGATCAGAAGTTCACAGTAAACAGAAAACACATTCTGAAGGATAATATATAGAATTAAAACATTTTCACTTTGGGCAGAGTTTCATGCTGAGATGTTTCAGAATGAAATTGAACCTATCTTCAGAAAGGGGTTTAGTGAAGATATCAGCCCATTGATGGTCTGTATCAATAAATTTTAAGTTCAAAATTCCTTTCTGAATATAGTCCCTAATGAAGTGATGTTTTATTTCTATATGCTTAGCCCTAGAATGTAAAATGGGATTCTTACTTAAGCAAATGGAAGAAGTATTGTCACAGAGTATAGGGATGTTACTCTCAAAAATCTGGAAGTCTTCAAGCTGACTTTTCATCCAGAGCATTTGTATGCTACATCCTGCTGCTGCTATGTACTCAGCTTCTGCTGTTGATAGCGCAATTGTGGATTTCCTTTTGGTGGACCAAGAGATCAGATTTTCTCCCAGAAACTGGCAGCTTCCAGAAGTACTTTTACGCTCTACTCTGTCTCCAGCAAAGTCAGCATCGCAGTAGCCTACTAAGCTGTAATCACTAGATTTTCTATAAAATAGACCCAGATTAGTAGTACCTTTCAGATACTTGAAAATTCGCTTAATAGCTGTTAAGTGAGATTCTCTAGGATCTGATTGGAATCTAGCACAAATACATACGCTGAATAAGATATCAGGCCTTGAAGCTGTCAGATAAAGGAGAGAACCAATCATACCTCTGTAGACCTTCTGTTCTACCTTTTTGCTTACCTCTTCTCTTTCCAGAATGCACGTGGGATGCATTGGAATCTTTGATGGCTTACATTCTGAGAGGTCAAATTTCTTCAGAAGATCTCTGACATATTTGCTCTGATGAATGTAAGTTCCCTATGGAGTTTGATTGATCTGAATTCCTAGAAAGAATTTCAGTTCCCCCATGAGGCTCATCTCAAATTCTACCTGCATACACTTAGCAAATTTTCTTCCAAGAGAAGGATTAGTAGATCCAAAAATAATATCATCAACATAAATTTGACAGACTAAGATGTCATTCTTAACTGACTTACAGAATAAGGTAGTGTCCACCTTCCCTCTGGTGAATTCATTTTCTAACAGAAAGTTACTTAGTCTTTCATACCAAGCTCTGGGAGCTTGTTTCAGACCATATAGTGACTTCTTTAGTTTGAAAACATGTTCTGGATGTTTTGTACTTTCAAAACCAAGGGGTTGGTGCACATAAACCTCTTCTTCTATATAACCATTTAAGAATGCACTCTTGACATCCATCTGATACAGAGTGATGCCTCTATTAACAGCAAATGAAATTAAAAGTCTGATAGACTCTAACCTGGCGACTGGAGCAAAGGTTTCTGTGTAGTCTATCCCCTCTTGCTGACTATAACCTTGTGCTACCAGTCGTGCTTTGTTTCTGATAACTTCACCTTATTCATTTAGCTTGTTTCTGAACACCCATCTTGTTCCAATGACGTTGAATCCTTTTGGTCTGGGAACAAGATCCCATACGTCATTTCTGGTGAATTTATTCAGCTCTTCTTGCATTGCTAGAATCCAGTCGTTGTCCAGAAGTGCTTCATCAATAGAAGAAGGTTCAATCAGAGACACAAGTCCCATGAGGGTTTCTTTAGAGTTTATGAAGCTGGCTCTTGTTCTGATTGGATCCTCCTTTCTTCCTAAGATAGTTTCTTCTGGGTGATCCAAGCTGCTTCTAGGTAGTCTCTTCTGAGGTTGATCAGCAGCTGTTGTAGGATTGCTAGCAGTGCTCCTTTCAGATGTTGAAGGAGTGTCTGTGTTGAGAGCTTCTGATGACTTGTCTTCAGAACCTGTAAATTCAATTTCCATACCTGCAAAAACTTTATTCTGCTTTGACTTTTCAGAGTCAAGCTTATCATCAAAACGAACACTGATTGATTCTTCCACAATCTATGTTTATGTATTGTATACTCTGTACCCTCTTGAGCGTTCAGAGTATCCTAACATAATACACTTTTGTGCTTTAGAGTCAAACTTGTTCAAATAATTTAACATAAAACAAGTACATCCAAATGGATGAAAATATGAAATGCTGGGCTTTCTGTTCTTCCACAATTCATATGGAGTCTTTTCCAGAATAGGTCTTATTGAGATTCTATTCTGAATGTAGCACGCTGTGTTTATTGCCTCTGCCCATAAGATCTTAGCAACGTTTGTCTCATTGATCATGGTTCTGGCCATTTCTTGCAATGTTCTGTTCTTTCGTTCTACAACTCCATTTTATTGGGGAGTTCTAGGACAAGAGAAATCATGCAGAATGCCTCTGTCATTAAAGAATGACTCAAAATCTTTGTTTTCAAATTCTCCACCATGATCACTTCTGACTTTAACGATTCTAAGATCTTTTTCATTCTGAACTTGGTTACAGAAGGTAACAAACAGAGTGTGACTCGTCCTTGTGTCTTAAGAACTTTACCCGTGTCCATCTGCTATAGTCATCTATGATTACTAACCCATACTTCTTGCCACTGACTGAAGCAGTTTTAACTGGTCCAAATAAGTCAATGTGCAGAAGTTCTAATGGCTTAGAGGTAGAAACAACATTTTTAGATTTGAAAGAAGGTTTTGCAAACTTGCCTTTCTGACATGCTTCACACAGAGCATCTGAATTGAACTTCAAATTAGGAATTCCTCTGACCAGATTGAGTTTGTTAATCTGAGATATTCTTCTCATACTAACATGCCCCAATCTTCTGTGCCAGATCCACTGCTCGTTGTTAACAGACAGAAGACACTTTACATTCTGACTTTTCAGTTCAGAAAGTTTGATTTTATAGATGTTGTTTTTCCTCTTTCCATTAAACAGGATAGTCACATCTTTCTGACTAACAGCTTTACATGATTTTTGATTAAAGATTATATCATAACCGTTATCACTTAATTGACTTATGGATAACAGATTATGCATTAATCCATCTACTAGCAGAACATTATTTATAGAGGGAAGATTTCCATTACCTACAGTTTCAGAGCCAATGATCTTTCCCCTCTGATTGCCTCCAAAGCCAACGTGGCCTCCAGGCTTAAGTTCCAGGCTTTGGAACATATGCCTTCTTCCCGTCATGTGTCGCGAGCAGCCAGAGTCTAGGTACCATGACTGGTGTTTCTGATTTGCTGCTAAAGATATCTGCAACATGTATTATTTTATCCTTAGGTACCCAGATTTTCTTGGGTCCTGATTTGTTAGATTTACCAAAACTCTGGTTGAATTTTGGTTTCACAGAATACTTACTGCTAGTGTATTTAATATCATGTGTGTGACCATACACAAAATGTGAGTTCAGAGGAGTGTGTTTAATGGTTAAATCCATGGCATTCTTTGGTGTAGGAACCTTACCTTGGTATCCTATTCCCTTCCTGCCGTTTCTGCTAACTCCATAGATCATTGAAGCCATTTTGCTTCTATCTATGCTTTTAGCAAGGAACTTCTGGAAACTGTGATCATACTCCTTGATGATCTCATCAGCGCTACTGGGAGTTTCAGAAATTGGTTCCTTCTGAGAGTTTTGTGAAACATTTTCTAATTTTGAAATTTTATTTCTCAGCTCAGAATTTTCCAATTTAAGACTCTCAGTCTTATCAGAGTCAGATTCAAGATTCCTTTTCAGGTTTCTGAATTTAACTCTAATCTGCTGGTACCTTTCCAGAATTTCATTAAGGCTTTCAGCAAGTTCAGCCTTAGTAAAATTAATTGCAAAGTCAGGAAATACCTCTTCAGTATCTGATTCTGATTCTGATTCAGAAGCTTCACTGTCTTCTGAAATGTTGGCCATGAGAGCTATGTTTGCTCTCTCATCATCTGATTCTGAGTCAGCTTCAGACGAGTCAGAGTCATCCCATGTAGCCATGAGACTTTTCTTCTTTTCTCTTCCAAACTTCTTTTTGGGCTTTTCCCTCTGAAGCTTTAGGCAGTCACTCTTGTAGTGTCCTTGCTCATTGCACTCATAGCAAATGATGTCCTTGGTGTTTGGCTTTCTGCTTCCTGAGGAGCCTTCAGATCTTCTGTATCCAGAGGAAGAATCTGTCCTTCTGTATCTGGAAGAAGACTCGTTCTGATCAGATCTTCTGGGATTCCTGAACTTACTTTGCCTCTGCTTCCACAGTTGGTTCACTCTTCTAGAGAGGAGAGAAAGTTCGTCTTCTTCTGATGAGGATCCATCAGATGTTTCTTCAACTGCCTGCAAAACTTTAGACTCAGATTTTTTGTTAGATTTTAATGCTAAAGGCTTACCTTGCTTCTGAGGTTCATCAGCTTCTAGCTCTATCTCATGACTTCTGAGGGAGCTGATAAGTTCCTCCAGAGAAATTTTGTTGAGATCTTTTGCTAGCTTCAGAGCTGTAACCATTGGCCTCCACTGCTTTGGTAAGCTTCTGATAATCTTCTTGACGTGATCAGCAGTAGAGTATCCTTTGTCCAGAACCTTGAGACCAGCCACCAGAATTTGGAATCTTGAGAACATTGTTTCAATGGATTCACTTTCTTCCATTTTAAATGCCTCATACTTCTGAATGAGCGCAAGAGCTTTAGTTTCTTTGACCTGAATGTTGCCTTCATGCGTCATTCTGAGTGAGTCAAACATGTTCTTTGTTGTGTCTCTGTTGGAGATCTTTTCATATTCAGCATAAGAGATGGCGCTGAGAAGAATGGTTCTGGCCTTGTGGTGATTTTTGAAGTCACGCTTTTGTTGGTCAGACATTGCTTTCCTGTCAATCTTCTGACCGCTTGCATTCACTGGGTGCGTGTATCCATCTGTCACCATGTCCCACAGATCAGCATCATGTGCCAGAAAGAAGCTTTCAATTCTGTCTTTCCAGTAATCAAAATTTTCTCCATCAAAGATTGGAGGTTTGCCGCTGAATCTGTCTCTGTCTTCATTGTTGTCATTGCCGGTGTGTTGATAAGTTCCTACCATTGTGTTTTTCTGACGCTGGATCTTGTACTGACACGGTTAAGTGTTTTAGCTCAGAACCAGGCGCTTTGATGCCAATTGAAGAAGTGAAAAACACAAGAAGGGGGGTTGAATTGTAAAAACTGGTAATCAATTGCAATCAACACGATATTTTTATCCTGGTTCATTTGATCTCAAACTACTTTAGTCCACCCGTCAAGGTGATTTCGCCTCTCTCCAACGAGGTCTTAATCCACTATATTCAACTGAATATTACAATCTTCTTTAACGACTGCTAAAGCCTTCTTGATGCAAACCACAAACCGGTTTCTCAAGGAATTACTTTCTTACAAAGAATTGAAATCTAGGTGTCTGAATGTTTTCTACAAAACTGTTTATCACAACTGTGATACTACACAATTTAAGCTTATGAGAACTAGATTGCTAAAATAATTGAGTAAGGAATTTGAGAGCTTTTAGCAAACTGAGAGTGAGGAAGATGATGAATAGCTTTTGGCGTGTAGATTGTTGTAGAGCATTAGCCAATTCAATCTTCATTGACTTGTTTATATAGCATTGGAAATAGTGTACATTGGAGTAATAATTCTGTTTCAATGCCAATAACATTCTTTCCTTATTAAGCAGATCTTGTCTGGAATGATGATGTTGGTAATAAATCATCTTGAATGCACAGTACCGTTGCCACTTAAGCGTGTTCTGGCTTTGGCTCATTCTGACGCTGCTTAGGTGCTGATGAACTGTTGTTGTCTTTATCAGAGTTCAGATGATTAAGCGCAGATCTGTTCATCAAGCTTCAGCATAAGCGCAAGTTGATCTTATGATTCTGGTATCTGATATAACATCTTCTGATGCTGATGTTGATATCCAATTTTCTGATGCTGATGAGGATGTTCTCCTGCTGATACCCATCAGAGTTTCTGTAAAACAGAATGTAATTTTTAGATAGCATATGTGTCTTACATGAATCATACAATTAATGTATCTTAGCATTTTGTTATCATCAAAACTTAAACTTAGGGTAGTAGATTCAAACTTTGTTCTAACACACTTGGTTTGGTTTCTTTTAAAAGGAGTGTCATGTTAAGGTTTACTTGCTAAAGGAAAAGAATGAATGAGTATTTGCAAATAAAAGAAAATTAAATGTTGTTTATTATTTTTGTTTCTCGCCTTGGGTCGTAAGACTTAGTGCCTACGTACTCCCTCGTGCAATGGGAAAGTCAGAGCACTATAGTTCGGCTATAAAAGACTTGTCTGTTGACTGATTTTATATGAAGAGACAAGTCGTTATTGTTAGGAGAGAAATATCGACTAACACCCACAAGGTGTGGGAAAGATGGACCATGCGTCAGCAACAGTGGGGGTTTGAGAACGCCTCTAGCACTCAAGTGGAAAAGTCGACACCTTTATAACCATGGGGATAGAAGAATGTTGCTCGACTATCAATGAATCATGTCTCACCTTGAAAAAAGTCTTGAAGGTAAGAGGTGCTGGAGCGCACAAAAGAGTTTGAATGAGTTAAAGTGTTTTTGTTAATTTTGAAAGATGTCGAAGTATGATTAAGTGAATTGAAGTTTGTTTAAAGAAAATAAGTTTTAAAAGAAAAGTCACTCGACAAAGTCGAGGTTTATTATGAAAGCGGTTTGAGTTTATAAACAAAGAAGATTTTGAAAAAAAAAGATGAGAAGATTTTAAAAATTAAATAATATGGGAGGAGATGAAGGGACTATCCTAAAGCATCAGGTAAAAGCTAAGGAAGAGAACCGTTTAACCAACAAGAAGCCAACACTTGACATTATGAGTCAATATAGAATTCCCATTCTTTGGATTAAAACCAAGTAAGGATACTAAAACTCTTGAGAAAACCAAGCTTTAATTGCATTAAGTCTTCACAAAAATTGGGCAGAGTAACGACTGTATACAGATGAATTCCAAATTATAGACAAAGTATGTAAGCACAATAACATGCACACAAAACAAACAAACAACCCAATGTCTTAGGGTAAACCCCAAGAACTCCGGAAAAAATATCAATTAAGGCCACAAGGTCTCCAACATAAGCCAAGGTTTCTATTTCTAAGTCCAAGAAGTCCAATACTCCATAATCCCAAGGATAGTAACCAAGCAGTCCAAGTATCATTAATGTTTTTTATGGTTCATGTTGATTATTAAGTATCTTTAAAAGGAAAATAAAAGCTCAAGTGAGCAAAATAAAAATGGCATAAAAGTAAATGCTCAAGTGAGCAAAGATGAAAATAGCATGAAATGTAAATGCCAAAGTAAATGGTGCATAAAGTAAAGGGCATAAAAATAAAAGCATAAAATAAAGTCAATTGTTAGAAGTTAATGGTTAGTTGGATGACCATCTTGAAACTTGAATTTGAAACTCATTAGATGATTGGTAGAACCAAAGCCTCTCAACAACAAGTTGCATTTGCTTTTTGTCAAGTATATCATCCATTTAAGAATCCCTAAGGCAACATTTAATGATCAATGATGTTTAAGTGATCCGTGTTGACCAAAATTGATGAAGATCCATTGGAGGATTGGTAGGACCAAAGCCTCCTAACAATGAATCTCAAGGTTATTGGATCAAAGGGTTCAAATTAACATACCTAGGCTTGCAAACATAGGTTTGGGCCACAAATGATCATTTTCTCGAATCGGGACAAAATTTAGTGTTATGTTAAGCAATCGTAAGTGGACTTATGTAGAAGACACACCTATTTTGAGGTCGGTCAATGGCAATATATGTACTTCATGTTTGGATAAATGATATAAAGATCATTATCCCTTAACATGTAGCACAAATAAAAAAAGAAAGGGATAAGATGAAGGGGGAGAGGAATGATAAGCTAATTTGGATCACTACCTCAAATTTCTTTTCATCTTTAAATTCAATCACTCATCACAATGGATTAAATTACTAAATATATCATTAATCCAAAGAACAAAAAATGAATTAAACAATTCACTCTTAGGTAGATTTGAATTAATGAAAATTTGTCCAACTTCATCCACACCCAAAGTACATTGAATTTAAAGAGAAATTAAACATTTAAAATTGCAATCCAAATCAACAATCAAAAGGAGTGAGTAGAAAAAGAGAGATGGATCAAAACAGCCCCAAAACAAGGCAGAAAAAGAATTTTTGTTCTGTTGCAATCGATTGCACTCTGGCAACAATCGACTGTGTTGTACCCCAAAATTTGCCCTCCCATATTTCTTAAGATATTGCAAGAAAAATCTCCAAGTTGCTCAAGTTTACTCAAGAGTTGGACAGACCAGCTATCTCCTAAAGCAGTCAACCCCAAATTAGGGTTTTGTGTTGAATCAAGATCTTTGAGTCCAAATGACCTCAAGTACTCCCCAATATCCTAATATGTTCTCAAGATCATCCATGTCAAATTTCAAGCCTTGTAGAGGAAGTTTGCTCAGTCAATTGCTCAAAGGGTCCAAAAATCGACTGTGCTGGGGCAAAAGTCAATTGTGACCTAAATACAGTCAAACTTCAAGATTTTTTGTCAACATTCTCATTTTGAATGACATATCATCATTTGATCAAGGGTTGATCAGGATTCATCAAGACTCAAAAGTTGCTAAATTAGGGTTTTGCAGGAAAAGTCAACTCAAATTTGATCAAGCATAACTTTCTCATACTTTATGATAAATGACCAATCCAAAGCTCATTTTGAATAGGATTCAATTTCCTATAATCCATCTTCATACCCCAAGATCAAAATATGCACTCACAAGAAGTTATGAATTTGGACATTATAGGTCATTTTTTAAAGTCAACAAAAACACCTTTTTTTGTAAAAGCTTACAACTTGAGCATGGAATATAAAAATGAGATGATACCAAAAGGGTTGGTTATATGACATCTCAAGCTTTCTAAAAAGTCCAAGAACACCTCCAAAAGTTCAAAATTGAAGAAGTTATGCCTTGTTGAAGTTGGACTTTTTTGCAAAATTGCCAAAAGTCAACTATCCCCAAAACTTCAATTTTTGTCAAATAGGCCCATTCTTTTCCACTGGATTTGAGCTTGCGTAGTTTCCCACGTGTCATAGCTTCAGCCATGAGCCCTTATTTCATTTTTATTATTTAATTTGATTTTTAATTGAATTTATTTATTTTAAATCAAATAAAATCATAGAAAATCCAAAGCATTGATAATTTATGATCTCTTGGCTATTTCAGGCTCCACATTCAATCATTATCATCATCAAATTCGAATCAAACCAAATCATGTGCAAAAAGATTGAAATTAATCAAATTTGGAAGGTTTTTCATGGAGAATCAATCAAATTTGCATTCATTATTGGAGCAAGATTTGAACCAAAATTGTTACCCAAATACACTGAGCATTACATAAGCAAGCATAATGGACGAAAATAAGGGTTGGAAGCTGCAGAGAGAGGCAGAACAAAAGTGCAAAAATTCACAAAAAAGTTGGAGATCAAAGTCCAAGCTAGAGGCTGTTTCAAGACACGAGAGTGGTTTCAATCGCTTCCTGACCATCCACACAAGCTACCTGGATCCAAAGCAAGCTTTTTTATACGTCCAAACGAACTGTAAGTCACGCGATAGCCACCCCTGTTCTTGATTTCGCAATTCTGAAATTAGGCATCTTTTTCATGAACTAATACCATATTTTGAATCTACATAACATTTGCAAGCGATTGGTATCATTCAATTGCATTTATCTGGCCTGAATGGAGAACCACCATAGCTAGGGTTCTTTGTTTTGTTTTTAGGGTTTTTTATTTCAGGAACAATTGAGACACAAGAAGAACATGACTTTGATCAGGAGGCCATGACGAATCAAACCATGTTCTTGGAATGGATTTATATGGTCTGGAGAGTATTTTAGCATATCCCTGCGTTTTTAGCCGCAGATCCAAACCCACAGGTGTTTTTGTTACAGGTTTGAGGACAGGGACGATGATGTGTCCCCCATCCATTGGCTCTTTCAAATACCGGGCGCGTTTTTTTTTACTTTCTGGCCATTGACTTGTTTTATTATATTATATACTCTTTGCATTATATTAACAAACAGATCAACATAGCGTAGTGGCAAGCGTGTACGTGCAAACTCCTTCAGGACCTGGGTTCGAATCCCAGGTCCCCCACTTTCTCAATATTTTTTCTTTTCAGGTGATTGTATGCACGCTTCAGCTTGCAGTATACCATACTCCCTCATGCATCCAAGAGACAGATGGCCAATGGCCAGATCTGATGGCTAGGGATTGAAGGACCACCAAGGCACTGGTCAACGCATGCATATTGGATCAGAGAAGTCAAAAAGGGCCAGCATTATTAGGCCACGAAATTGCTACCAGCACCACAAATTCAGGCCCAATACCTCTCTCTTCTATTTATTTATTTTGTTTTATTAATTGTTTTATTATTTTTGTTTAATTTCTAACCAATCACAAAATTCCTTTTTTTATTAAATAAGATCACAAAAAATATTTTTTATTTTCAATCAAATTTTAATCTTTTATTTTTCTTAATAAATTTATTAATTAATTAGGTTTTAATTAGAGAACTTTAATTCCTTTTGAAAAAATAAATAAAATTAATTAGACTTAACTAGTTTTTAACCATTAATTTAATTATTATATTTTCTTTCCTGAATAATAAAAACTCCAAAAAATAATTTATTTTTCATTTAATTAATTAATTAATTTAATTTAGGTCATTTCTTTCTTAAAATAAAAAACAACAAAAAGATATATTCTTTAACCAAAAGGGTCAAAACCCTAATCATGCGTCCGATTTAATTTTTGCATCGCGATTTACTTTCTTCATCCAATAATGTACATGTTTCCAGATTGTAATAGTTAAATAGAACATTTAATTACTTTTATCGCTTTATTTTATTTTTCGAAGGGTTTGTCTTTGGCGATGTAAATACCCGACGCCTTGTAATTTAAATTCCGCATTTTATTTTCCGCAAATTATAACTGCTAGATGTTTGATAATAGGGTTTGCATGACAAGACTGAATGTTAATCTTAAAATCAACTTAGATCACCCCTAACATGTACAAAGATAAAAATAAACTGAAAATGACACACTCGCACATGCGCACTCTTAGGGTACACCCCACTTGGTTGCCTTCGTACGCGGTCATTGAGTATAGGTCGTTTTAGAGGTCGCCCTCTTGTTTAAAAGATCATATTCACCTCGAAACGGTTGCCTTGGATATTGTTGCCTCAAACAAATGATCTAAGACATTAGGGTTACCGCTAAGGCGTCCTAACATTGCTTTAGTAAGCGTAAGTCCCTCATTAGAATTGACCCTTAAATTCCAACGACGATGCTACCTACTCATTCATAGTGGGATAACACTGTTTAAAGGAAATTAGCATAGAACGATTCCTTTTTCGAGTAGGTAGATTAGCTCTTAGATACTTGCTCTTTCAAAACAAAACTTTTCACACTTACACTCCTTTTTAAACAAAGTTTTCAAAACACTTCATTACACTCTTGAGGACAGAAGCAAAAGTTAAATCGAAGTTTCAAACAAAAACTTTTTCAAAACCCACAAGCACAAAGAAAGCAATTTTGAAAACAATTGAGCAAGTACCTAAGAGCCCGTGGATAACCACGGATAGAAAGGGTGCTAACACCTTCCCTTTCTATAATCTACCCCTCGAACCCGAGAAATATCTCGAAAAAGGTATTTTTCTATGCTTTTTTCCTTTCCTTGTTGGATAAAATAAAAGTCGGTGGCGACTCTTGCTTACCGCGACATTTTGCAAAAACAAACGCAAAACGCAAACTAGCATTCCAAAAAACAGTCAATTCTTCCCACCGTATCACAGAACTGGCGACTCTGCTGGGGACGCTTATAAGTGAGGTGTACCTTAGGAATAGTTCATCATAATGTTTTCAATTACTTGATTTATATGCTTTATCTTTGTGGGTTTGAATCGGAGTTACTATAGATCCTAACCTGGATCTGGGGGATACCCTTTAGGTAAGTGGCAATAAACTGTGAGGGAACTGTACGGCGTAGACCGATACGGTTGAAGCAGTAGCTACGTTAGTGTGGCACTTTAGTTTGTACTGATATCCCTTGTGGCACAACGAGGAGAATATGGGTCTTCTAAGGGGTCATTAAGCACCAACTGACCTTAGAACCTATAATTGACCAACTTGGCCATAGAACAGTAGCAGTATGCTACACTCATTGAGACCAAACTCTCGCGATGATTCTGGCCGTAAGAAAAGGTTGCTAAACTGGAATTATGATCGATCGAGGGAGGTCAATGATATTGAGATCCTCTAGAACCTGATTACTATTTCTATGACAGGTTTGAACCAACTAAACTGAAAGAGGGTAGTACCTAAGCTCCTTGCCAACCTGAAATCTAAGGGCTATCTATGTGACTTGTGTGCCCTTACCATGTTTGCCATTTGTGGATACCTGTGGTGTGTTTTCTATCATGACATCATGACATCATGACATTGTATGCATCTTGCATTGGACTAACCTATTTCAAAGACAGGAGGGATTCATCTTTGTTCTGTTTTGTAGGTCATGGCACCCATGCGTAGAAATACCATTCAGATCAACTTTGTCCAGGTTCCCACTCATCTTAAGGAATTGGTTGCAAAGATTTCAGATACTTCCTCCTTTATCAGAAGACATGGTCACTTCCAAATTGGACGAACAGATGATGAGTGTCTTAGTCCAGTTCTTTGATCCACTGTACCATTACTTTACTTTTCCGGACTACCAGTTAGTCCCTACCTTGGAAGAGTTCTCTTATCTACTTGGTATCTCTATTCTGGAGCAGAACCTGTTCACAGGTTGGGAGAAGATCCTTAGGCCGGAAGAAATTGCTTCAGCCCTCCATCTGACAAAGGCTGAGGTAATGTCTAATTGGGAAACTCGTAGTGGAACAAAGGGTTTCTTGACTAAATTCTTGGTTGGTAAGGCTAATCAGTTCTGGGACAGTCTAGACTTCCAAGCATTTGAAGACATTCTGGCTCTTCTCATATATGTTTTGGTGTTGTTTCCTAACTCGGATTCTTTCCGACGTGAATACAGTGAAGATTTTCATGTCCATTAATCTTGTAACCACTCTCTTGGGTGACATTTTGCACTCCCTTTATGCCCGTACTGCTCGGAAGCGGGGAGCCCTTATGTGATGTGCGCCATTGCTGGCGAGGTGGTTTATTTCTCACCTCCCCAAATTAGTTTTGAAGAACAAAGAAGGCATGGGCTAGGCCTACATGATTATGTCCCTCTCTCACATGGACATCATTTGGACTATTAAGGGTATGGAAGATATGGCTATTATCGATCAATGTGGGGAATATCCCAATGTTCCACTAATAGGAACCAATGGAGGGGTCATTTATAATCCGTGTTTGGCCTTATGTCGGTTTGGGCGAGCCAGGAGGGAAGGACCTCATGAGTTTCTAATGCCAAGTATTGTCTTTGATTTCCAAGGGGATAGTGACGAGCAACGCCGCAGGTTCATACGAGCTTGGGATAGAGTACACAGGTCTGATCCGCACGAGATGGGTGCGAAGACTTCTCTTTCAATGGAGCCATATCTCTGATGGGTTCGAATCCGTTCCCAAAAGTTGGGAATGTCGTACGAAGCCGTCTTGCCTATCATTGTTGAGGTTGCTGATGAAGAAAGGGTTCCTCCTACCATCCTCCATCCATACATACCTACTGACATTGGGGCATTAAAGAGATCGTGGATGCAGCTGAGAGAAGAGCGGGATACTTACAGAGAAAAGTATCATGAGCAAGAGCAGAAGATTCAGAAGTTGACAAGGCAGCTGGAGAACGAACGGATCCTCAATGACTATGTCCGCACCGACAAGAAACGACCATGGGAGCACTGATTATCTTTTGATTATTTCTAGTTTTGATTTACTTTTCAGCTTTTCTTTCTTGTAACGCCTTAAAGGCATCTGTTGAACAATTGAATTTCAAGTTTATCTAATAAAAGTGTGTTTCATTTTTGGTTACGAATTTGAATCCCCAAAGTCTTTGAAAATCATATCATGCGCGTATCATTCCCATGCACCTCATAAAAGGTACCCTTACAGGTCTTTCTCATCTTCTTCGTTGTTTATTTCAGCATCATGTCTTCTGAAACATCAACTGAACAAACAATCAAGGCTCTGCAGGCTCAAAACGCCCAATTCCAGGAATTGTTCATGAGTTTGGCTAAGGGTCATCAAGATCTGAAGACCCTTATCTTGAAAGAGAAGAAGAAGAAGAAGAAGAAGAAGAAGAAGAAGGCAATCCTATTTAATATGGGTCGCAGATTCGGAAACGATTTGCGAGAAGAGGTCGATTTGACCCACTCGTCTGGAGGGGGAGATAATCAGGAAGAAAGGAGGGCTCCTAGCCCTGTGGTTTCAGACAACGAGACTGACTTTGACGAAGACCAGTATCCTCTGGCTGAGGATAGATATAAACAACTGGAAGACCGGTTAAGCGCGATGGAAGTTCAAAAAGTGCCTGGTCTGGACTTTGGTGACTTGGGTCTGTCATCTGGGGTGGTAATTCCCCACAAGTTTAAAGCACCGATCTTTGCTAAATATGACGGGGTTTCTTGCCCAAAACTGCACCTCCGTTCGTATGTTAGGAAGATTCAGCCATACACCGCTGACAAGAACCTCTGGATCCACTTCTTTCAAGACAGTCTCTCAGGGACTCAGCTTGAATGGTTTTACCAGCTGGAAGGAGCTAGTATCCGTAATTGGGAAGACTTGGTTGCTGCTTTCTATAAGCAGTACCAATACAATGCCGACCTCGCTCCCACGCGTACCCAACTCCGGGGTATGTCTATGGGTGCGGGTGAAGGTTTCAAAGATTATGCTCAGAAGTGGAGGGACCTTGCTGGAAGAGTGCAACCTCCCTTAGCCGATAGGGAGCTAGTGGATATGTTTCTGGGGACCTTGTCTGGTCCGTATTTCAACCATCTGATTGGAAGTTCATCGTCCGGGTTTACAAAGCTGATCATGACTGGGGAAAGGATTGAGGTCGGTATAAAATCTGGCAAGATACAGAAGGGTGCTTCATCAGTCACCGAGAAGAAGCCTTTTAAGAAGGAGTCCAGTGCTGTTTACAGTTCAAAAAGTCAGAATAGACCTGAACGCCGCCAAGCTATTAATACGGTGGTTATATCAAGACCTGCTGGTGCTCCTCAGCGCAACAATCAGTCAAGGGCCGAAAGGCCACGAAGACAATTCACTCAGCTCAACATGACTTTATCCCAAATTCTGCCGCAGTTATTAAAAACCAACTTGGTGATTTCGAAGGAGGCCCCGAAGAATCCCAACACTACATCGCCCATGTACGATCCGAATGCCCGTTGTGCTTTTCACTCTGATAGCCTGGGGCATGATACAGATAACTGCTGAGTCTTGAAGAACAAGGTACATGACCTGATTGATGCCAAGGAAATTGAATTCGAAGCACCTGAAAGACCTAATGTTGTGACTGCTCCTATGCCCAAGCATGGAGTGAATGCTATAGATGAAGACTCGTTTGTGGTTTCTGTGAAAGACATTGTTACTCCATTGATGACTATAAAGAAGAACCTTCTGTTAGCCGGTTTATTTCTGGGCTGTGGCGAAGGTTTCCATCTGTGTGCCGTCCTACCTACTGGTTGCCATCTTTTGAAGTCAGGTGTCCAACGCCTGATGGATAATAAAGAAATTCTGTTTGAGAAGACTTTTGTTCCTTTGGTTCCTACTGAAGAAGTTGCTATAATCACCATTTTCGACAATTCTTCCAAGGCTTCCTCGAGAAAGCCTGTTAGAATTACATCCGTTCCAAGAATTGCACCATTGATCATCACCATTCCTGGGCCTATCCCCTATACATCAAATAAAGTTGTCCCATGGCACTACGGGGCTGATGTATACTATCACGGAGTTAAACAAGATTTGGATGTTGATACTGACATCAACAATATTGTTGGACCTGTTCAATCTTCTTAAACCTGAGGATGTAGATTGGCTTTCATGCCTTTCGTGATCCGAAGGTGGAAGATGATTGAACAGATTGCATCAGTGCATTTTTTCAAAAAAAACGTAAAATTCTTCTGTGACAATCGATTGCGTTGTTACAGCAATCGATTGCACCCTGTTAAAAACATAAAAACAACATTTTAAAAGGCCAAATTCTTGTTCAAACTTTCCATTAAACACCTTATGATCATGGATTCAATTAAGCACGAAAATTCCATTAAATTATGACAAAATAGCACCAATTGAATAAAAAAAATGCTCAATGAATCAAATCCAAAGATCAACAAGAGATCACATTATGAAATATGAAAAATCTAACTTATCAAAGGTAGATCTAGAGAATTATCAAAACAACTTCAATAATTTGCTTCAATTCAGTCCCAAGAATTAATTTCCCAAGCTTAAATGTAGAGAATTGACAAAGAAAAAGTGTTTGGATGAAGGTTTAGCTCAAAGATTAGTAAGTTTCAATGCAAAGCTTACTAACTTTTCTTTTGAAAATGGAGCTTTGAGTGAATTTGGTAGATGGAGAGAATTGAGAGATTTTTTAGCAAGGTGAATTTGGCTATCAAAAGCTTGAGATTTGATTGAAATGAAGGCTCTATTTATAGAGTTTAGGCTTGAGATTAGTGGTGGTTTTGTAATTAATTCTTTGAGGCAAAATTTGAATTAATGATATATCTTTCAAAAAATGAAAAAATTGGAGCCAAAAGAATTACAAGCTTGAAATTGCTTATTTTTTTTTCAAAATTTCACTTTATGCAATCGATTACACTCTGGGAGCAACCGATTGTGGAGTGAAAAAAAATGAAAATTGTTTAATTATTTTTCTTTGTAAATAGAGATTTTTGGAAAATAATACCGGAAAACCCTATTTGTCAGATGCTTTGACTCGGTACCTACAAAACACAAATATACAAAGACAAAGACACATTTTTTTTTGTATTTTCATTAGAAGTTAGTCAACAACACAAGAGCAAACTTAAAGATATGATGCAAATGTGATGAATGAAGCTATTTGTTAATGATTGTGACCAAATGACAAAATATGATATGAAAGTGCGACTGAAAAAATTAGGAGCAAAATTTAGGGTACAACAACATAAGCCTATCAGGGTAACAAAATAAGAGGGCCAAAAATTAAGGTATAACACTAACAAGTGATGATAAGCTGACCTCATCAAATACTCTTCATCTCTCTCCCAATTCCAAATGAATTTATCCTCAAGATTGCTCTTAGCTAACAGAATGATGGAAATATGAAGCACTTCAGCAAGATCAAAACAAGTTTCAAGAAGGGGCATGTTCCAGCAGTAGAGATCCTGATCGATCAACTCAATAACCTTCGCCTCTGAATCCAAACCCCTTGCCACACTAGTCACTTTAAAATAAGATTCTCCATAAAGCCAACCATCTTTCCAAATACGAACTTTAGAACCATTCCCAATCTTCAATCTCGATCCTTCCAAGACCAAATCTGTCGCACTAATTATACTCCTCCACACATAGCTTGAGGCAAACCCAACCTTAGCCTCTTAAATAGAGGTTCTTGGAAAGTATTTTCACTTTAGGACGTCAACAAGAAGAGAGCTTTTACCTTGAAGAATTCTCCAAAAATGTTTTCCCAGCAGGCACAGATTGAACTCAGATATGCCTCGGAACCCCATTCCCCCTTTACCTTTTCCAATAGCCAATTCCCCCACCTCATCCAATGAATTTTTTGATCTTCATCCCTAGTTCCCCACCAGAATTTTGCCATAACCGATTCAATTTCCTTACACACTCCTTCATGCAGTTTGAAGCAACTCATCACATAAGTTAGGATTGCTTGGGCTACAACTTTGATGAGAGTCTCCTTACCAGCCCTAAACAAAAAAACCCTCATTTCAGCCTTTAAGTTTCTTCCAAACACGTTCAACCACAAACAAAAAATCTCTTTCTTTGATCTCCCAAATAGCATTGGAAGCCCCAAGTACCTTGAGTGAGATTGAACTGTCTTTACACGCATCCTGTCACGAATAATATCTTTGACATCATCACGAACATTTCGACTGAAATAAGCTTCATACTTCTCGAAGTTGACCACTTGCCCTGAGGATTCTTGATACCTGTTAAGAATCTCTAGGATTTTATCCGTTTCCCCACAATTAGCTCTAGAAAAGAGCAGGTTGTCATCATTAAACAACAAATGCAAAAATTTTGGTGCCTTACGAACCACCTGAATACCATGAATGGTGTTAGCCTTAACTTTCTTCCTAAGGAATCCCAAAAGAAGATCTACGTAAATAACAAACAAGTAAAGGGAGAAAGGGTCCCCTTGACGAAGTCCCATCTCTGGGATAAACAAATCAGAAAAGCCCATAGAAGTCAAAACACCCTCAACAAATTTCCATTTCAACCTATCATAAGTCTTAGACATATCAAGCTTCAAAAGCCATGATATATTAGTAAAAGATGTGGTAGAGGACATTCTTATCCTCATACTATTTTTCATTTTTATAATTTGTTCGCTAATCATATGAGTTACAAGTTTCAACACATCTTTTTATTTTCTATAGTTATCGAACTCTGAACCATTAATAGAGTTTCTAGTTTTTCTTGTTTCTATAGTTAATTTTTTGTGATAATCCTTTTTTATTAAAAAAAGAAAAAAGAAATTATAAGATGCATCTGGTAGTAGAATTTGTAGGACTAGTAGTGCGCTTAGCACATAAAACAAAGGAAGAAAGCATTCCACGGCGTGGCGAATCGTATGTAAAGCGCGTGATAAACCAATGAATGATTTCCAAATTGAATTAAATTAAATTAAATTGAATTGAATGCATCCATCGTGGTCATCTATTGCAATTGTACCTTGTCTGCTACAACACTGATTTCTCCACAACAACCCCACCCTTTCCTCTTCTCTTTCTCTCTTCAGTTTCCGCTCAATCCAAGGTCAAAATTCAATTACTTCTTCACTCTTTCTTTTCTATCTGCATGTAATTCAAATTTCCAATCAATCTCATCAACAATTTCAACGTCTAGATGGTAATAGTTTTTTGATCTCTAAAAAATTATGAATGTTGTACATGGGCTCTCTCATTGCATCTACATGGATTTCGCTTTGGTTTTCATATATAATAACATTGTTATGATGCGCTTGAAAGGTGTCACTATATACTTTCATGAATTTAAATTAGTATTTCTGTATGTGAAATATTATTCATGGTGTTGTTCAACGTGGACAATACTGCCTTTTACTTTGGTTTTTATAAAAGTAAAACTGTCAATTATTCATATTAGGTAGTGACTGTTTTGTTTATATGATGAGTTTTACTATTTTTCTTCTATTGTTGAGAATTTGCATCCTTTGATTTGAGTGCACACCTCCAAATTAGGTCAATATTAATGTTGCACATTGAAAAACAGTACCTGGTCTGTTCTTCTTGACTAGTTGTTTGACTTAGTTCTATTGTACGCTTCAAGCTCTTCATCCACAGCTTATTTGTACAGGTCTATTATTTCTGATTTGGCATCAATTCAGCGGTTTCAAATTCTTAAAGATGGTTTTATATGAGCATTCAGATGTTTATCAGTGGGGTCTTAATCTTCTTGACGGTGACCCTGGTTATAATCTGAATTACTATGACAACATAGTTCAACATGATAATGGTGACATCTATAATGGACACTACTTCCATAGTAATTACGATAACGAATGTAGTAACCATGTAGAGAATGATGAGATCATTGCCCGTGCTCTTCAACAAGAGTTTTCACAGCTAGAGATTGCGGAGTCTTCAAGGTATATACAGACAGATGAAAATCACTTTCATCATGTTAATGAGGCCGAGCCAGCATATGATTGGCATGATTCTTCAATGGTTAATTATTGTTCAGAAGGTATCATTAAGGAACACAGCTTTTTCTTTATTATGTATTGGATTATCTTTTTACTATATGTTTGTTTATTCAATCAAATATTTCAAACATCCAGGCCATGATTATGCCCAAGAAGGAGTTGGTGATGTAGAAAGTTCATGTTCTAGTCCTCCTGAAACAGAGGAATATTCTTTGGAGATAACTGACAATTATCCACTTGACGATGAAGTAGGGAAGAGATTAAGCCAAATGATACCTATTCCGGTATGTCCGCGTCTGCATATGTAGACTAATTTCTAGATCAGTTATTGAAGCAAGAAACAACTATTTAGGTACTAAGCAGATAGTTCACTATGTTATATTTCTGTGAACCTAGTAATAACTTTCCATAGGGAGTAGGGTATGACCGGTTGGTTTGGTTGGTGTCATCTTATTTCACTTTCTAATTGGGCTGTACTACCCTTTGCACTCATTTTTCCTTATATATATATATCATTTACTTAT
The DNA here is from genome assembly GCA_948472305.1 of Vicia faba. Classification (NCBI taxonomy): domain Eukaryota; kingdom Viridiplantae; phylum Streptophyta; class Magnoliopsida; order Fabales; family Fabaceae; genus Vicia; species Vicia faba. The sequence continues at coordinate 967,916,668 of OX451740.1, forward strand.
TAAAAAATATATGTATATTAATTGGTATTTGTTATTTACAATAAATCATTTTTTATAATTTTAAATGAGATTAATTATTATGCACTGTCAGTGTAAAAAGTTCTACACTTCAATTCATCATCATCATCATCATCTGTTTGCATTACTTTATAGGTGGTTAAAATAAAAATCAAACTTCTCCCAACATCTAATCTAATGTCAATGATTAAGTGAATGTGTAAAATCCTTTTACACTGTCGGTGCAATTTCAATTAAATTCATTTTAAACTGTGGTTGCTGAAACACTCTGTCAGACAGTTCATTAGTTTTCATGAATTGTGATGAATGAATTAACATTACACTGATACACAGTGATCACTGATTTGGGAAGCATAACAATATATGCTGAGACTCTTAGTTTATGACAAATGTTTTGGACTGTGGCCCCTAACTTGGATTCCTTAATTGTGTAGCATGTTCCGAAAATTAATGGAGAAATTCCTTCAATCGATGAAGCTACATCTGATCATCAAAGGCTTCTGGATAGGTATTAGTCATAAACTTCTTTCTTTCTTTAAGAAAATTATATAATTGCTGCTAGGATTGTTTTAGTCTGGTAACTAAATATTTGCTAGTTTTTATTTCTTTGGACTATATTCAAGCTTGAGCTATTTTCCCTGATGGGTTTCATTTTGGATTATTTTTTCCGTTTTCTATTTGTAAATAAGTTATGTTGGTGGAAAGAATTTTTCATCACGTGCATTTTCTGTTGACCAGATTGCAATTATACGACTTTGTGGAGAACAAGGTGCACGGTGATGGCAATTGCCAGGTTCGTTGCTTATAACATTCACTTGTTTTCGTTATTTTTGACAATCCACGTGGTGAAATAGATTTCATAAGTTTTGAATCAGGATAGAGAAATCTCAATTATCATTATGTGATCCAAAGGTCTTCTAGATATAAATTTGGGTTTGGAGAGTTTTCCTTATTTTAAGTTAGTTTTTGAGTCTTTGGAAATAGGAATTTGTTGTTTCCTAGCTTTCTTCCTCCACTTTAGCTCCTCGATATCACATTTTTTTCCTATTGTTTCATTGGGTGAGCATATAGTACTTGACCTAACCTAGTAAACGTTTCCACTTTTCAATCACATAGTAATGATTTATACTTTTCGGTAGCAACTTTATGTTGAGAGTAAATATCACGAAATCTCTTTTATTTTCATTTCTTCGCAGTTCCGTGCACTCTCAGATCAACTGTATCATGCCCCCGAGCGCCACAAGTTTGTGAGGAGACAAGTTGTCAGCCAGGTTTGTTGTTTAATTGATTATCATTTTTTCGGTTGCCTGGAATATAATACCGGCTCCGCTATTGTGAAATTATTCATCAGTTCTGATTGTTGAATCGTGATTTTAATCAGCTCAAATCTAATCCGGAGATTTATGATGGATATGTTCCCATGGAATATGGTGACTATTTGGACAAGATGTCAAAGTAAAGACCGCTCTCTTTTTCTTTCAGTATGTTTCTTGATTTTTGTTCTAATCAAATTTTATTGTAAACTTAACTAGGAGTGGAGAATGGGGAGATCATGTCACTCTCCAAGCTGCTGCCGATTCGGTATGACTTTTACTAATAAAGTACTCTTCCACAATTTTTTGTAGCACTTGCTCAATAATTCTGTAATTTACCACAAAACAAAGTATTTCACGGGTAGTTGTTTGCTGCGACACCCTTCATATTTCACGAATAAGTTATGAATTTAAAGTGTGGGTTAATCAATTTTTAGATTTAGTTGCGTGGAAAGGTTTGTTAACCCTCCCGCCCATTTTTCCGATCTACCTGAATCACGTTTTCAATGGTTGATGATATTACTGTTAAGTTTTGCTATATTAATACATTTGAATTTTTCTTTCAGTATGGTGTGAGAATATTTGTCATGACTTCTTTCAAAGACACCTGTTGCATAGAGATACTTCCTCATTTTGAGAAGCCAACAGGAGGTTTGTTTTCTTTGTGATGAATATGAAGAGAGGAATTATTATATCACTTGGCGATTGTGTTGCTTTTGTATACGTTTCGATTTTGATGCAAATCCAAAGTACAACTTCAGAAATTGTTTAAGCTATTTGTGTTTTGTTGAATCATGTTCTGTTTATTGCAGTGATTTTTCTGAGTTTTTGGGCAGAGGTGCATTACAATTCCATCTACCCTCAAGGAGGTACATTTACAAATTTTGCATTTTAGAAAAGAACTTGTTAATGATTTCAATCACTAGACTAAATCAAAACAATATTTGAATTTTGTATGATACTTGTTACCTAATCATGTATATATTACACTCAATGATCCAGATATACTTTCAGACGAGTCGAGAAAAAAGAAAAGATGGTGGAATTTTGGGAGCAAGAATTAGGGATTCGGATGACCTATATAAAGAACATACCCATTATGAATCTGTATACTCTCCTTGTTCAGGATTTAACTTATACATCTCCACATCTTGATTTAGAAATTCCCTACATTCATGCAATCGTTCTGGACCCTGGATCAGCATCAAACAGTTCTCATTCCAACTTTGCATTTTAAACCCAATTTACCAAAGTTGGAATATGAACTGTCCGATTTTGATCCTATGATTCAGATTTCAGATTGCGTGACTGCATCTAAAGCATGATTTCTTCAATGCTGAAAGTCTTAATGTCAATCATGTTAATTAATTAATTTGTTTTTCTTTTAATTATTTTAGTATAAATCTGGGTATGCTGATAGAGCTGCAAATTAATGTTTGAAGAAATCCTTAGTCATGGATTAAGGATTGAGTGCCAAAATAAATAGTTTTGGCTATGTTTGAACAAGGTTATAACCTAGAGGGTGTTGAGGAAGATGAGAAGAGCATATTTTAACCAGTCATGGTAAAAAATTGGTGATTGGATGGATAATAACCTCATTGATTGAACGAAATTATTGGTGATTGGATAGATAATGACTTCATAGGTTGATAATAAAATGTCATTGCTATTATGTAACTTTAAAGATAATCCATAGCAAAATGCTTAAACTCCAGATCATTGGATGAGCTGATACAAACTTGTTTAATTTAACCAAGATTTGAATTTGGAGATGACATGGTTAAAAGTTTTAGGACTCACAAAACTGATAATGTGTTTGTTTCAAGTTAAAGAAATTTTATTCCTTGAAATTCTATTCCCATCATTATTATTCCTCGGAATCATATTCATATTAAGTGTTTGACAAAAAATTGAATTTCTTAAGAATGTTTATGATATTTATTTAATTAAAAAATTATAAAAAATAAAATAAATAAATGTGAGTAGTAGTGTAGAGTTGTAGTTAGTTAAATATTATTTTCATGAGAATGTTGAATTCTCACTCTTTAAAATTTGGAACAAAAATAGAAGAGTCATGAGTAAAATAAATTTCTGAGAATAAAATATGTCTTAAAATATTATTTTAAAAATTGAATCAAATATGAGAATATTATATTTTCATGACCATATTCTTATAATATTTTTTACAACTTTGAAACAATCATTAGTTTTTATATTTGTATGCGGCTGGATATTAGTTTATATATATATATATATATATATATATATATATATATATATATATATATATATATATATATATATATATATATATATATATATATATATATTTGACACCTCTCAAAACTTTTGGTGCTACAAGGAGTAGCTTCTTTAATTATGCATTGTGTTGCCAATTTTTATTTATGTGACTTTGGTCTTTCTATTATGTCTTTTTCTGAATTTTGATCAATTATTTAAAAGTTATTATTATTTTAGTTCTTTCTTAAGTTTTCTATTGCATTTTCGCTCCTCTTCAAATTTGGCAGTTTTTTTTAAAAAGCCGATGTTAATTTTGTTTATGTGTTATTGTCAATTCATTATTTAAATATATTAAATTATTTTATTATTAAAGATTTATGTTATTTATATTTTTAATATGTTCTAAAATATTAAATTAATATAATTATTATTAAAAAAACAGAAAAAAAATGAGATAACCCTAATCATTCTCATCGATACTCGTCTTCTCTGCGTTCTAACGACGGCTCTCCCTTTCATTAAATTTCTTCTTCTTTTTTCTTCTTCTTCCTTGCCTTGCATTTTCTTCTTTTCTCTTCTTCGTGAGTCATGAATGAATCAAACTTCTCTTTTGCCTCAACAACTCAGTCTCATGTAAGAAGAAGAGGGAATATATGTTGGTGTGAGCTTGAGTCACCATTGATGGTCTCTTGGACGAACGAGAATCTCGAAAGAAGGTTTTATGCCTGTGGTAATTTTAAGGTGATGAGGAAAAAAGGATGTAACTATTTTCAATGGGTTGATGAAGAAATGAGCAACCATGCAAAATAAGTGGTTAGATCTTTGAAAGAAAAGAATGATGAACTCATGGATTTAATCAAGGACACGAAGAAAAACGGAGAATTATTGAAGATGAAGATTAAGCTTATGGGTTATTCCCTGAATTTGTCTATGGTGGTTGTATTCTTTCTTGTGTTTGCATTAGTTGCAACACATTTATTGAAATATTGTAATTTGATTATGTAATGTGATGTCTAGGAGTGTGCAATATAACCAATAACTATAAACCAAATTCTTATCCAAATTAATCCAAATTTTAAAACCCAATCCAATAGTATATTTCAAAATTGGTGGCCCATTTAATAAAAGTAAAAAAACCGGTACCCATATTCTTGACCGATAGAGCTTAACGGTTACCACATCCAGATCCAAAACTCTGTCTCTTTCTCCCTTCTCCCAACTGCATAACAAAATCGAACGAAATCCAAAATCCTAATCTCAAATCAAATGAAATCGATAAAATCTTTCTTCAAATTCAACGAAATCGTCCAAATCACAATTATGGGTTAACCTAAATCAGTCTGAAACCAACGAAATTCTTTAAATCTAACCAAATCGTGCTTTGTCTTAATACCTCAATTTTGTCAAATTCATCGTATATTCACAGACCTCGATTCCTCTTAGTCGTCTCAAATTCCAGGTTTGTTTCAAATCTTTTTTTTTTTGTTTTTTTTTGTTCTACTTTTATGTTAGTGTTTATGGTTTATATGAACTTCATTTTGCAGTTATTGTTAATATTACTGTAATTTTTGTGTGCGGCTTTGATTTTCTTAATTGTTGCTAATCTGGGTTTTCCCACTATTTTGTTTTACCATTGAAATCCTTAATTTGTATTTATATGAGATTTTTCCACCATGTTTTTTCTTTGTTTTCAATGGATATAGTTTTCTGATTTGTTGGTTTATTATACTCTGTCTATAATTTGCGCATCAACATGAACTGTATTGTATGGTTCAATTGATAACACTAATTGTACTGTTTTTCTTTTTGGTATTTTGTGAGATTTTGTTGAGGTCATAGCCCCTGCATTCTTTATTATTAGTTGTATTGATGGCATGCACAATTTAGTGTTGAATTCTATTTATACTAAATTAAAGGATCTTGAATACACTTTGTTTTCTATTTATAAACCAATGTCTAAAATGTTTGTGATTTGATCTTGTTCTTCTAATATGAAATTGTTTTCCTATATTTAACATAATCAAGATGACTAATGTTAGTTACTTGCCAATGTATGCAACATCCGAGGATACGGTTTCAACCCCTCCACCTACCATCTCTAATGAAATGCCATCTCCTCACACTAAGAAGCGAAAGAATCGTTCAGAGGCTTGGAATCATTTCATTATATCGCCAAAAGAAGAACAAAAAGCTTTGTGCAAGTACTGTGACATAAAAATTAAGTATAATAATGGAACTAGTTCCATGCATGCTCATTTATCGAGATGCCTTATTTACAAGAGACAAAGGACATCATCTTCTATGACAAGTGTTGAAGAACATGTTGGCTCTCCTTTAATTGTCAATTTGACCAAGAAGATATTCGAAGAGCAATGGTTAAGATGTTCATTAACATGGAGATTCCTTTTCAGAAGGTCAAACATGAGTCTTTTCATGAATTTATGAGTCTCTCTTCACCAATATTTCAGATTTGTTTGCGCACAACATTGGCACGTGATGTCTTGAAACTATGGGACACATAAAAAGTGATTTTGAAAAACTTTCTCTGAATTGTCGAAGAGTTTGTCTCACCACTGATATGTGGACTTCTTGTTAAAAGTTGAGCTATATGTGTGTGACGGTCCATTCCATTGACAATAATTGGAACTTACAGAAGAAGATCTTAACGTTTTGTCAAGTCACAAGTCATACAGGGGATGCTATTTATGAAACAATAGAGATGTGTTTAAATAGTTGGGGTTTAAACCGCGTGCTTAGTTTGACGATTGATAATGCTTCATCTAATGATGTTGGGGTTGAACGTCTCAAGAGAAGGCTTTTGTATAAGAATAGTTTAGTTATGAGTGGAAACCATTTTCATATGAGGTGCTGCGCACACATATTGAATTTGATTGTGAAAGAAGATTTGAAAGACATTGATGATTCTGTTTATAGAGTTCGTCATGCTGTTTGGTATGCTAGATCTTCTCCCGCGAGGCTCGCTAAATTCAAGGCATGTATTGATGAGGAGAGCATGGACTATAAAGGTTTAGTTTCACTAGAAAAGAATATATGGCATCCATTGGAGATAATTCCTTTGAAAATGCGAGTTTGTTTTAAGAAAGAATTTATATAAAGTTGAATTGATGTTGAACATTTTATGTTGTGCTAGGTATGTGAATGAGTTGACAAAAAAGGGAAAAGGTGTCCCGACGAAAGACGATTGGAAGCATATCAACTTAATCATTCCATTCTTGAAGTTGTTTTATGATGCTACTGTACATATATCAGGGTCTTCTTATTTGACAAGCAATATTTATATGTTTGAGGTCTTGGATATTGGAAAGAGCATTGTGGATATGTGTGCGTGTGAAGATGAACATCTACGTTCAGCATCTCAAAAGATGAAAAATAAGTATGATAAGTATTGGGGGCCTCATGAGAAGCTTAATATGATGTTGTTGATTGCTCTAGTTTTTGACCCTACATGCAAGATTAGATTGGTTGATTTGATGGTACGACGATATTATAATAAGGTTGATGCTGATGCCTTGAAAGAAACCTTAGAGTCTTGCTTGAAATCTATTTATGAGGAATATTATGCTGGGTTTATGCCTCCTTAAGGTAATCCACATGAGCCGCAAGTTTTTGATAATGTTAGTCATCCATACGGAACTACTGAGTTTCATCTTTCAGAAGGGTGTGACAATGCAGATAATGAGTTAGCCACTTATCTTGGAGAGAAGTTAGAGCATTACATGAAGATAAATGTTCTCGAGTGGTGGAAAGTAAATTCTGGCTGTTATACCATCCTTGCAAACATTGCAAGAGACGTGCTTGTTATACCAATAAGCACAGTGGCGTCTGAATCTGCATTTAGCACAGGAGAAAGGGTGCTTGATCCATATCGCAACTCATTAACACCGACAACTGTCAAAGCACTAATATGTACCTAGGATTGGCTCAAAGGAACATCTTCATCATTGATTACAAATGATGATTTTGATATTCTTGAGAGATTTGAGTAAGGTATGATAACTAAGTATATTCGCTAATGTATTATTATTTATTATACTTGAGGCATAATGAAATGTATTTGTATGTTTTATAGAATTACTTTATACGGAAGATGGTGCTAGTTGTTCAACTTCTTCAACCTATGTTGCACTCGAAGAGGACTTAACGGTAAAGAATTATAAAGTATTTTTCTACATATTCTACTCAATTTTTTATATATGCATTATCTGCACTTGTGCGTTTATGTTATGTGATTTTTCTGATTTCTGCACTTGAGAATTTGAATATTTTGGTTTGAACCAATTGTACCAAAGAATATAGACAGTGGTATTATGCCACAATTTTATTAGTTATGATTGGTGAAGTCTTCATATTATGAACTGCTCCAAATATAATGTGTTAGAAAGAGTATCATTCATTTTTTAGACTCAATTTAGGCCTATATGTTAATGCATGATCTTGTTATTCTTCATTTATTTACTAGTTTAGTTATCACTTGTCAGTTTCGGCATAGTTAAGAGTCACTATCTTATTATTTACTCTACTATTCTCATTTTTGTTTTCTATATCCTTTCTTGAATTCTACATTCTGCTGCAATGTTTGAATCAATTAATAGTTTCTATGTAATCCTTACAATTATCAACTCTAAGTTCTGAAATATTTTGGTTTGGTAGTTGTCTCATTTATATGTGATGTGTAAACTTACCTGAATATTTCTAAGTATCATTATTACTATGTGTTAATTTATGATCATAGCTTCATAGATATTGTCTTGTGGGTGTTTTGCTTAGTCATTGTTTGAATGTTTTGTGGGATCTTCTGCTACCTATGCGAGATTCATTCTTTATATAAAGAAGAATTGTGATTATTTCTATTGATAATTATTTTGATGCCAAAAGAAAGTATTCTTGCAAACAAAATAAGGAAGTAAATGTGTTTCTGCTTCTTATAAAAACAACTATTTTATATGCTGACATTCTTGTAATTTCATTCCATGCTATGCAGCATTAAGTTTATTGTAAAAGCTGATTAATTTTGTATGTCGAAAGGAAATTGTGAACCCGTTGAAGACCGAGAGGTTTTACTTGATTTTGTGAACAAGTTTCTACCTTCAAAGACACTGAATTGGAATGAGGGTTTCTCTATTTGTAATAATTGGAGTGGTATAACATACATCATTGTTGCTTTTGCTGATTTTGTATGCAAGTTATAATTTTAATTTTCAAGTTTAGTAGTGGAAGTTTACATTAAGCTTTTCCAAATGATCATTTATCACATATTGATACATAATTATGCATTTCCTCTTATGCACTTGATACATTGATGTTTGTTCACTTTGTATCTTGTGTCATTCTGTTTTCTGGTGTGTAGCTTAACATGATGTCATATTTAGTGTTTTTAAAAACTTTAATTGTAGCAAGGTTAACACCTTTCTTTTGTTAATTGTAGCAAGGTTAATATATTTTGTTTTGTTATTTAAACTCAACATGATGTCTTAATGAAATTCATTTTTTTAAAAATTATGTTTTTTGAATTTAATTGTCATATTTTTTTATTTAAAATTGTTTTTTTTTTATAAAACTGATTTTAAAATTGGTTTTTTTATAAAACTGGTTTTAAATTTAGTTTTTTTTTTTTACAAAACTGATTTTTTAAAGTCAATAAAAAATTGGTTTTGAGAAAAATCGATTTAAAACTGATTTTTTTAAAAAATAAGATTAGTTAATTGACTACTCGTATACTTATACGTCCACTTTGATAAATACCCTTGGATTAAAGATTATTTTCTTTCGTTATGTGAATATCCAGATACTAAAAATAAATCCTATAAAAATATATATTTAGATTTATTTTAGAAGTATATTTCTAGACTTTTGTTTTATAAAATAAGGGTGTATATTTAGATTGGTTTTGAGAAAATAATTTTTAGTATTTTTAGTATCTAAATTTGATTATTTAATGCACGTCATGAAATATATTTTCAAATTTTTAAAGTATTTTTAGTTTTTCACAACGGTATGTATGTCTTATTTTCTGTTACAATTAATTTAAAGAGGTTTGTAATGTGATTCGTGTTAGAATAAAACCTCTGCCATATAGCACGAGGGAATGCTAAATTGCAAATCTACACCAGAAAAACTATATCATGGAGGAGTCTGAAAAAAAAACAATAACCATGAAATAAATTACTATCTAAAATAATTCAAATTTTTGAGGATTTAATATGACATTCCTCAATTGTATATTCTAATAAAAATATTTTTCAAAAATTTCAAATTTCTAGTACCACACCATATTTTTCAAATTCACAGTGCGATATTGGAAATTTCAAGGCGATACCGGAGATTTCACCAAATAGTAAGCAATTTACGGTATTTTCGCAAAATCTATGGTATTTTGTATCGGAAATTTCTAAATTTAAGGTATTTTCTAACCGAAAATTATGAAATTTTCGGCTATTGTGTTACATGTTTTACCGAAAATTTTGAAAATTTTCGGAGGTTTACTTCTTGTACAGGAAATTTCGAAATTTTCGGTAGTTCAATTTTTTTGAAACATACCGAAAATTTCAAAAATTCTGGTAGTTCATTTTTCCTAATTTTTTTCTCCCTTTATTCTTTGTTTCAGTGAGGACCAGGGGAAAAGGCGGTTCCATTGTGGACAGGACGACTGATAGAGCGGAAGCTCAGGCCCGGGATGATGAGGCACATACTTTCGAGCTACGGACAGGACGATGTGCTATAATCGGTTCCCACTGGAAACTAATGGCTAAGCAGCTGACGCAGTTTCACGCACCCTGACGGCGGACTGCTAGAGTTTCTACTCCCGTGGAGGCTCCTGTCTTGTGGATGTGCCTGCTCTTGTGATTGAGCAGGTTGTTATAGAGCCGACCATTGAGGATACTTTGGCAGTTGCAGGGGTGGTGATAACTGAGCAGGTTATGGAGTCAGCTCCTGAGTTGGTTGAGGAGGTTGATGAGGTGTCCCCCGCTAATACAGATGTCGTGACTCGTGCGTCTACGGAGCTATCAGTTCACACTGATGGAGCCTTTCCAAGAGGACATATAGACAGGTCCGTGTTGACAGGATTTGCTGAGCATGTCGCTTATAGGATATGGCATGGCGAGGTATATAGTTTGTTTTATGTTATTGAAACTTGATGTTAAATTTTTTTAATTCTTTGTTTCTTACAGGAGTGACAGGTGCTGAAGGTTGTTTTCCATGGTTCGAAGTTGAAGAACTTCCCAAAGGGTAAGATTCCTAAAGAGGTCAGGCGTATTGTTAGAGAGTTTCATCTGTTGGAGTTTGCTGAGTGCTCCTTGACCATGTTGGACGCCTCTCTGTTGTCTGTTTTTGTTGAGAGGTGGCACCAATAGACATCATCCTTTCATCTTCCATTTGGGGAGATCAGTCACATCAGATGAGGTCGACGCCCTGTTTCACATTCCAGTTGCTGGTACATTCTTCACACCTCCTCATATTAACCATGTGACGGCGGTGCGCATGGTTAAGGATGATTTGGAGGTATCTGAGGTGAAGGTTCTAGAGGAGTTTGTGTAAAGCCTTTAGCTACTAATCTTTCTTTGTACCTTTCAATAGACCCATCAACTTTGTAATTGATAGGGAAAACCCACTTACACCCTACTGGTTTCTTTTCTTTTGGTAAAGGGACAAGAGTCTATGCCGTATTCTTGTTTAATGCCTCCATTTTTCATTCATAGCTTGAACTCATCTAGGGTCTTCAATGGCCTTTTCAATATTTCTAGGTACATTGTGTGAAGATATCACATCTGCAAATTTCTTAAGGGGTTCAGATAAGTCTTTCATAGAGACATAATTAGAAATTGGATACCTCGATCTATGATCCTCTTCTTCAGGAGAGTAACACTTCGGTGGTTTTCTCCGATTGTTCCTGTGAGGTGATTCACAACTAACAAAGATATCACCATTATTATTATCATGAGATATAGGAGAGCTTACCTCAATGATATTCTCAGGAGATGGATCATTGAGTACTGGAGAGGGGGAATTCTGATACTTTAACTTCAGGACTCATATGGTCTGTTTGAGTTTGACAAGAATCACCAAAAGCTTCAGTTGATGGTATATCAAAATCTTTGAACCAGTCAAATGTTGACCAATTCAACTCTTCTTCTGGTGTCTCCCCCTGAAGAGAAGAATTGGATGATGGTGAGGAGTAGAAATGGTCAAATTCCAAGAATGTAACATCTGTAGTTACATAAATGCGTCGAATAGTAGGGTCATAACAGCAATACTCTTTCTGGTGTACACCATATCCCAAAAACATGCAGGGAATGGCACACAGATCAAGCTTTGTATGCTGGTTTTTATGTAGGTTAACAAATGCAACACACCCAAAGACACGAGGTGGTAGCATTTGTATTGTAGGCAGCGGTACAAATGTGGTCAAGGTATACAGTGGCGTTTTAAATTCAAGAACCTTCGATGTCATTCGATTGATGAGATATACTGTTGTAGTAACAACATCAGTCCAATGGTGGTGAGACACATGTTCTTCATGTAAATGAGCACGAGCAGTTTCAAGGATATGGTGATTTTTCCGTTCTGCAATACCATTTTGTTGTGGAGTTTGTGGACACGTGGTTTCGTGAAAAAGTCAGTGTTTTTTGAAATACTCATGGAATTGGTGATTTACAAACTCCTCACCATTATCAGAGTGAAGGATCCTAATCTTCTTTGAATATTGAGTCCGAATCATTTTATGAAATTGTTGAAATATGTGTACCACTTTATTTTTTTGTTTCAACAAATAAATCCAAGTCATTCAAGTGCAATCATCAACAAATATCACAAACCACTGATAACCAGAGATAGAAGATTTTGGAGATGGATCCCATACATCATAATGGATTAAAGCTTCACATAGTTGGCGTTAGCTGTCAACAAGATTGTAGGAACTATAATAGGAATATAGTTATTAATTGTTAATTATCTTGATTTGGTTATAATTATCCTGATTTAGTTATAATTAGAAATAGGGCTTTCTGTGTATATAAATATAACTTATTTCCCTTTATAATATACGATTGAAATATATGAAAGTATCATATCAATTTGAGTTGGTATCATCCGCCAGGTTTTAATCCAGACCTATGGTAACACTTTTCATCCTTCTTCCATGGCTGAAAGCATCTGAATCATTCGAAATGGTCAGGGCTAGAGGTGTGCATGGTTGGTTATTTTTAGAAACCAACTCATAATCATTTTAAAACCATTTAAATAGTTTGGATTTATAAACATAACCAAATTTTAATCAAAACTGGTTATAAAACCGGATATAAATTTGGTTATGATTTTATAACCATTTTAATAAAAAAAAACAGTTTTAAAAAAAAATCTTAAAATTTTAAAAAAATATTCATAATTTTTTTTTTTTAATTTTGAAAATTAAAATATTTAGATTTTAGATAATAACTGGATCGAAAAAAATTTAACCAGTTAATAACCATTTAATTATCCAGATTATATGAATGGATAACCAAACCATTAAAAACTAAACAGGTTAGAAACCATTCAATTATATCTAGATATTTAAAACAGATTTGGAATTGGTTATGGATATGGGCCTCACAACTGGATATTTTGCACACCCCTAGTCGCGACATTAGTCCTTGGTAATCGTAATTGAACACCATATTATACACCTATGTTAATTTTATTTTCATGTCCTAAAATATCAGTTATATTCAACTTTTAACTGAGAAACTAAAGATCCGTGCGTTTTTACAGGTCGCACAAATGTAATTATAAATAATAAATAAATATAATATAATATAATAATAGTTAATAAATGAATATAAAAGATGTTATATAGTGTAATTCATATTCTGTCGAAATGTTTGTATAAGTAGTATGTCGAATTAGTTGTGTGAATATGTTATCAGCTGTATTTGACAGAGTCAAATACAACAACTATTGCAGTATGTCAAAATGTAGTTTTGGATCAAAGCGTGTATATAGTCGAATTGGGCCTGAGAATTGTATGCCTATATAAAGGGCTTGCTAGTTTGTAATTTGACAATGAAATCACAATTATGTTTTACAGTTAGAATAAATAACAAACTTCCAAATCTCTCTCTTCTCTCTTCTTCTTCTTTTTCCTTTATCAATCATCTTTCTTGAAAACCCTTTGTTCCAACAAATTGGTATCAGAGCCTGGTTGCGATTCAGAGAGAATCTAATGGCAAACATAACAATAATGTCAATGCAATTTCCTGCGAGTCTACCAGTTTTTAAAGGTGAAAACTATCAACGGTGGGTTGCACAGATGAAGGTTATCTTCAGATTTCAAGATGTTGTTGAAATCTTGGATGATAGAGTATCAGAACTAGAAGCATATACGACAGATGCTCAGAAAGTTGCACATAAAGATCAAAGGAAGAAAGATGGTAAAGAACTATTCTTGATCCACCATTGTGTGGATTCTGATGTGTTTGAGAAGATAATTGAAGAAGAAACGACAAAATGAGCGTGGGACAAGTTAAAGAACTTGTATGGTGGAGATGAGAAATTGAATAAAGTGAAGTTGCAGACATTGAGGAAGAAATACAAGATGATTCATATGAAAGAAGATGAATCAATCTCTCCATATTTCTCAAGAATTGTGACGCTAATAAACCAGATGAAGGCATGTGGTGAATCGGTTACGGGTCTGCAGAAGATAAAGAAAGTGTTGAGATCTATGATTGCAAATTTTGACTACATTGTAGTGACAACTGAAGAGGCCAAGACTTTATCTGAGATGAAGTTAGAAGAACTTAAAGCTTCATTAGAGGCTCATGAGATGAGGTTGAAGCAGAGAAACTCAAAAATAGAGAAGGTGGCTGAACAGGCATTGCAATCAATATTCAACAAGAAAGATGGAAAAGAGAAGTTGAAGCAACGAAAGAATCTTGCTAGTGATGAAAAGTCAAGCAAGAATACTGATTCGATCAAGAAAGGTGTGGGAAAAAGTATTCTGGGAAGAAAGTTGACACGAAAGAGGTGCATTGTTACAATTGTCAAGGTTTTGGTCAGTATGCTCGAGACTGTCAAAGAAAGAAAGCAATGAGGGTGAAAGATAGTGATGAAGTTCAATATGCACGAGCTGGAGATAATGTTTATGATGATGTGCTGTTAATGGTCAACACTCAGTCGAACACTGAGAAAAACAACATGTGGTATCTGGATTCAGGATGCAACAACATATGACCGACAATAAAAACTAGTTTACATAGTTAGATGAGTTAGTCGAAAAGGTGATAAAGTTTGCATATGGCAGGCACATCAAATCAAGTGGTAAAGGAGATATTTCAATTGTCATAAAGGATGGTCGAAAGGCCACCATTACTAAGGTATTGTATGTACCTTATATGACAAGTAACTTGATAAGTGCAAGTCAATTACTTGCAAAAGGTTTTGATATGAAGCTAGAAAAGAATTAAATGAAGGTATATATGGCTGATGGGAGACTGATAATGAAAGCACTATTGGCACAAAACAAAGCCTTCAGAGTTGAACTCAACACATCAGATCACAAGTGTCTTTCTTTAACTACAGAAGAAGACAAGAACTGGATATGGCACCACATGTATGGGCATTTAAACTTCAGAAGTTCAAGTTGAAGGTGTGAGAAACACAAGAAAGGGGATTTGAATTGGGTTTCACCAAAATAAAATTTGAATCTTTTTCATTGATGAAAGACCAAGTTAACTTAGAACATAAAAATAAATTAACACAATTATTTTTATCCTAGTTCACTATTAACTAAGCTACTCCAGTCCACCCCGCGAGGTAATTTACCTTTAACAAGGACTTAATCCACTATAACCAAACTGATTACAGTAATCCACAATAAGTCAGATCAACCTTATTAGCACCCCTAATAAGTCAGTCGATCCTTATTTCAAATCCACTCAAACCTCAACAAGAGTCTTCTTGAGATCTGAACTTCACTTGGTCTCTCAAGGAATCAACAACATTTGAATACTTTCAATGTATTACCTCTTGCTTCTTCTAAGAAGATTACACAGACGTTTTAGTAGAAATAAAAACATCCAGGTGTTTTACAGCAAGATACGAGTGACAACTCCTTGCCTATTTACAAAACTATACACATAATATTTCTCTAAAGAGTTGCACATCACTTTAGTGTAGTTTTGCTTGAGCTTGATTTAATCTGATAGATTTGTGTAATGTTGATTCTTACTTTTCTTCAGATTCCAAGTCTTTATTTTATAGCTTGTAAAAGAGATCAGTTGAAAGAGTAGAAAGGTAATCGAAAAATAAAGTTGTTTGTTCTCAACGATCATAATGAGAGTGATCACAACATAGTACGAAAGGATTGTCCTTACGCCACCCTAGAGGGTAGAGGTCACATAGCAATTTTTGTACCTTTTGTACACCATCACACGTTAACCATTTAGAACTTCTTCTTATCTTCAGAGGCTTCAGATGATTTGAATGTTTGAAGTTTGTTGAAGAAGAATCACTCTTAAGTCTTAAAACCTAAGTCTTGGAGTCTTCAAAACTTTTCCTATCAGAACCTCGTCTTCAGAGTCTTCAACACTTGGTTGTAAGAACTTGCTTTTCTTCAGATCACCGGAAATTTTTCAGCAGAACCCCGTCTTCACAATATTCGGAACTTATAACACACAAAAGTAAAGAGTTAGAAGGCCTCCAAAGCTTAACCATAAAGTCATGATCAAAACCTCTTATACTAATGTTCCTAAGTCTCGTTGCATAAGATGAAATCCAGAATATTGACTTCAATTATAACACATAACCACATGTTTTCATCCAGTAGTGTTTATGTTTAGAACCTGATGACATCACACGCCTTGATACCAGATCTAGAACATTACAGCATCATCTACACACTAGAATAAAACCATTAGAGTATACAATTATTCTTTAAGATATCATGTAAATTTATCATCAAAATCTTAAGGCCAAATGTATAAACACTTCTTGTTCTTACAATCTCCCCCGTTTTTCCGATGACAAAACCCTGTATTTTGATAGAATAATTTATACAGGGTAATCACCATAACCGAAAAATTCAGAGTTAAGCTCACAGCTCTCCATGAATTTATTAATCCCAAAATTTCATTTATGCTTGTTCAGAGTCTCCTCCTGAGCCTAAGACTCACAAAATGAATTTTGAGTTTTCATAATATAGAAATGGAGAAGGAACACTTCCCTACAACAACTCATCATAGTCTGACTAGAACACATGGTCTTCATCTCAGAACCTGGTTACTATCAGAACTTGATGAAGAATAAAAACTTGATTTTGAGCTTGATTAAATAATGCCACACATCATTTATCAGCACTTCTATTTCTCAATTCTAATTATCTTAACCAAAACACTATACTTCTGGAGAAGTTCACTACTTCTTAAGCATCGGCGTTTGATTTGATATATTTCAATATATCATTCATTCAGACAGTTCACAACTTCTGAATAGAACATACGTTGCAGAAGCATATGTATCAGTGCATGCATCAGAATGTTGACTTGACTTCATTTAAGGAGAGCATAACTTCTAAAGCTTTAAGTCTGAATTCAATACTTTCATAAAGTTCATAACTTCTGAACAATATGATATCAAGCAAGATTACCTTACTTTCACTAAGTTTATAACTTCTGAATTATGTTTGATACATATGTTTGAATATACATATATTCACAAAGTGTATAACTTCTTATATATGAAATCAAAGTTGATTTCATCCATAAGGTTCTCAACCTTAGCATCGGGATCTTCATATTTAACCTATCTTAGAATACTTAGTGAACTTATTCAAAGTTCCTGGAATGAAACATCAAACAAATAGTTAGTAGCAACAACATTTTATATGTTTGAGTTTAAGATTCTGAGAATAAATATTATCAAAATCATTTTAATTTCTCCCCCTTTGTCAAAAATCAAAAAGGTAATGAAGAGATAGAAAATTAAAATTTGAGGATATCACAAAGGAAGATTTGTAGAGACATGATGAAGAAAGGTGGAAAATGGTTTTAGACGCTAAGAGATGATATTGAAGATAGCCAACAATGAAATGGGTGAAAGGTATATGAATATATGAAGAAGGAAAATATGATTGACCTGACGAATGCCATAGACCAAGAGGCGTATCATGCAAGATATGTCAAGGACACAATGATAAGACAGGACAAAAATAATCACTAGCATAGGGTAAAGTCTGTAGATTTTTATATATTCCCAAGAATATTATATCTCTCAATATGTTACAATAAGTACATGGTGATTCAAAAATGACAACAGTCTTTTATCCAAATAAGAATCATTTTACCTTTTAGCAACTTGTTTGATAAATTAGGTTTTTCAGTATTCACAGAGATAATCCATTCTAAAAATAGATGATTCATGAGTATGTCTGATACATGAAGACTTCACTTGATCAAAAGTCACATGTTTTAGAAACCTACACCTTAAACCTCAGAAGCACATATTATATTTAGTGCTTCAACATATTAAAATAACACCTTTTTCATTTTGGACATGTAACCATGTTTAAATATTTTAGAATGAAAATAAGTCTATCTTTAGCAAGGGGTTTTGTAAATATGTCAGCCCACTGATGGTCAGTGTCAACAAATTTTAAAGAAAGAACACCCTTTTGGACATAGTCTCTGATGAAATGATGTTTAATTTCATTGTGTTTATCTCTACAATGTAAGATAGAATTATTAGATAAGCAAATGGCAGAAGTATTATCACAGAAAATAGGAATATTACTTTCATATAATTGATAATCCTCTAGCTGACTTTTCATCCAAAGAATTTGATTATTGCAACTTACTGCAGAGATATATTCTGCTTCTGCGGTTGAGAGAGCAATTGTTGATTGCCTCTTACTAGGCCATTATATAAGGTTTTCTCCCAGAAATTGACAACTTCTAGAGGTACTCTTCATTTCAAGTCTATCACCAACATAATCAGCGTCACAATAACCTACTAACTTGTATTCTCTTGATTTTCTATGACATAGACTAAGGTTAGCAGTATTTTTTAGGTATATAAAAATCCGTTTGACAACGGTCAAGTGAAATTCTTTGGGATCTGATTGAAATCTAGCACATAAGCATATACTAAATAAAATATCAAGCCTAGAGGCAGTCAAATATAGTAAAGAACCTATCATACCTATGTATAGCTTCTGATCAACTTAACCATTTACCTCATCCTTATTTATGACACATGTAGGATGCATATGAGTCTTTGTTATCTTGTATTCAGTTGAATTAAACTTCTTCAGAAGTTCTTTAATGTATTTACTTTTATGAATGAAGGTTTGATCCATTCCTTGATTGATTTGAATTCCTATAAAGAACTTGAGTTCTCCCGTTAAGCTCATTCCAAACTCATCCTGCATAGACTTGGCAAAATTATCGCACATAATGGCATTAGAAGAACCAAATATAATGTCATCAACATATAATTGAACTACCAGGATATCATTTTTGAAAGTTTTACAGAACATAGTAGTGTCAACCTTCCATCTGTTAAAGTTGTTTTCTAAAAGAAAGTTGCTTAATCTTTCATACCAAGCCCTTGGATCTTGTTTCAAACCATACATGGATTTTTTAAGTTTGAAAACAAAATTAGGATTTTTATTGTCTTCAAAACTAGGAGGTTGGAGCATATAAACTTCTTCAATTATGTAACCATTCAAAAATGAACTTTTAACATCCATCTGATATAAAATGATGTTGTGGTTAATGGCAAAGGAAATTAAAAGACGAATATGTTCTAACCTGGCAACTGGTGCAAAGGTTTATGTATAGTCTATTCCTTCTTGCTGACTATATCCTTGTGCAACCAGTCGAGCCTTATTTCTTACCTGTTGCACCCCAAAATTTTCCCACCCTTTTTCTCAAGACATTTCTTACAAAAGTTCTCAAATGCTCAAGGATTCTCAAGAGATGATCAGACAAACTAACCTCCTAAACATTAGGTCCACAACTAGGGATTTGGTTTTATCAAGGAAAATTGGACTTCTAATGACTCAAGTGACTTTCATGGTTCATAATAGGTCTCCAAGAATGCTCATACCAAGTTTCAAGCCTTGCATCACAAATTTGCTCAGTCAATTGCTCAGATGACTGAAAATCAGTTGTATTGGGTAAAAAGTCAACTATGGTCAACATACAATCAAACTTCAAGATTTTTTGCCAACATCAACATCTTGATGTGATATTCATAATTTGATTAAGGGTTGATCATAATTCCTCAAGGAAAGCACTCAAATCATTAAAGGGGCAAAATCATCAAAATCAGGGTTTTAACTGAGAATGACTGATCATTAACCTTTGACCTGGTACATGACCTAATGACTTGAAGCATGATATTAAGGAATAAAACACAACATCTTGACCTAATTACATGGTTCAAGACATTTCCAAAGGTGAAAGGGATTGATAGTTAAAGAATTGAGATCAACTGATAAAAAGTCAACTGTCACACAAAAGTCAAACTTTGACTTTTTGGTCAACTTTGAACTTCAAAGATCAAGAGTCATCAAAACATTCAAATTTGTCAAGCTTGATCAACAAGAATCACAAAGTCAACAAAAAAGACAAAATTTCCAATACTTAGAAAAATTCTAAGTGTTTTGTCCTTAATAAATTCACTACTTCATGACCATTTTTCACTAAGATACAAGATGGTTCAAGGAAAACTTTCAACATGAAAGTTGTAGAGCTTGATGAATTATACAAATTTTTACTTGAGGGTTTATGTACAAAAAATGCTTGGATTAGGAGATATAGGCCCATGAAGTCATGTCATTTTTATCTAACACTTAGAGAAAGTTTCAACAAGTTTGGTTAGATTTTTGTCCAAACTTCTTGGAAAATTTTCACCAAGTTCCAAGATTATTTAGCAAAAGTGGTCAACATGAAGGTTGTAGAAAATGTTTCAAGCTTTCCAAAATGTCCAAGAACACATTTTTATCATGCTTGAGCTAAGAGATTCGAAGAGATGAAGTTGGGCATCCATTCTTGAATTATAGGTCATCTTTGTGAAGATCTCAAGAATAAATCCTCATGCCATGCTGCATAATCTTGCTTTGTAGGCCTCTTAACTTTGAAATCACTCTATAATTAAATGTTTACACAAACTTTTGAGCTATGATCCATTTGATTTAAGCATTATCCAAACCATTTTGCCATTTTTGGCACAAAGTTAACATTGCCATTCTTGCAAAGTTTCTTTAATCACAAAGTCAACTTCTTGAGCCTCAAACTTTCTCCCTCTGCACACACTCAACACAAAATCTAGAAGAAACATGTTTAAAGTGCCTTGCCACTTTAGATTTCCCTGTACTTCACATTGAAACCATGTATTTCAAATATTGCTTCATTTACAATCCAACCAAACCACAATATGTGATCTTGCAAATCTGATCAGCTCCTTCCCTCCAACCTTTCTCTATAAATAGAGAGGTCCATTTTCAAGCTAGACACGAGTTCATAAGCCCTCTAACCCTCTCAAACCCTCCCAAGTCAGAATTGTACACAAAACCTCCATTGTTTGCAAATTCTGACCCTGAACTTCAAACACCTAATCCACTCGTGCGTTTTCATTCTAAATCATCCACAAAGCTTCTATAACTCATATAGAAGCTATTCAAACACCTGTTATACCACTGTAACATCATCTTCATCATCCTCCATTTTGAAAAACAGATCTCTGCAACTTGACTTGTCCCGAAGAATCCAGGCACTCTCAATCCAAAGTAAGCATTACAATAGCTTCATGGGAGTTCAGTGATGCTATCTAGATCATCACAACACCTCCAGGAGTGCTCCAACTTTAAACACGATTCTCACTTCTGAGGTAAGTTTTCTAAACTTTGAAATTTTTGTACAAGCATCATTAATGTTTACTTTCTGAATAAAAATTATAGACATCATTTCCCTGAAGCTAACCATGTGCTTACATTTCATTTATCTTGCCTGGGTGATGAGAATTTTGAAACTGAAGTTTCTGAAATTCTAGGGTTCAGTTTGGTACCAAGTAAAATTCTCACTCATCTTTGATCTATAGCTTTTGAAATTTATATGGTTGGATTCATGTTTAAATTTTCCGCAAGTTTCATGTTTACATTTTTCAATTTTGATGAGAAATGAGCATTTTCAGAAATTCAAAAATGTTGTTGAAGTTACTGACGCGAGGAAGAAGATGAAGACCATTCAGGAAGGAGTTTGTAATATATTTAATAGTTGTTGTTTTAACTACCAGATGTATCACCACCCATGTGGTTAAAGCACACGCATGTGACTATAGGGACCTGGGTTCGAGTCCCAGTGGTACCCTTTTATTTGTTTCACATTTATTTCTTACAGATTCAATACAAACAAGCCCAACGCGCATGCTATACACCCATCTTCATCACCCTCTGATCTCCCTATATCCAAAATGGACATCCCAGATGCAAGCGTCCACCATGAGCCATCAATGGCTGGCCACATAGAATCAGGCAGCGCCTGGGCTTTGTTGGTTCTGGGCTTTTTGTTTTTGCTTGCTAACACCCCCTTTTTACTTTTACATTTCAGGCCCATTTTATTTCCTTGTTCACTTTTTTTTGTTTTATTTTATTTATTTTTATTAACTTTTTTCTCTTTTATTTAATCAAAAAAAAATATATATAAAAATTAGATTTTAGGTTTCTGATCCATTAATTTGATTTATTTTTGTTAAATGAATTTTTAATTCAATCATTTTTTTAATTAATTAGAATTAGGGTTTGTATTATAAAATACTTTCTAAATATTTGATTTTTCTTTAAGTTTTTACTTAATTAAATTAATTTTCACACATATAATTAATTAATTTACTTACAGTTTATTTGTAAAATAATTAAGTTTTACTTTACACTAAGGAAACATTTTATTTTTCAAAATAAAACCCCATTAAAAAGCAATTTCTAATTATTTAGATATCTTTAGGTTTTACCTAATTAATTTATGTAATAAAATTAATCAATCACACCTTATTTTATTAATTTGTAAATCAAATTAGAATTAGGTCTAAACATTTATTTAATCTTTTCAAGTATTTTCTAAACAAAGAAGCAACAAAACAATTTTTTTAAATACTTAGAAATTTGTTAGGGTTTGAAACATTTTCCCTTTTCACCATCTTCGCGCGTTTGTTTATTTTTCACATCATTATTTTCATAGTTATGTAATTGATTATGGTCTGTAATAGATAATTAGAGTTTATTACTTCCGTCCCCATTCACAAATTTGTACCCTATACCCGAAGCGTTGTAATAGTGTAGGATATTTAATTTCCGTAATTTATCGCTTTCCTTATTACTGTTAGTAATTATGGTTTGTATGATAAGATTAAAATCAATCATAGCAAAACCCTAATTCAAGATAAAAATATTGAATCAAACACATTTTGCACACATACACCTCTAGGGTAAACCTCACTGATGCCTCAGATTTAAACAGTCATGTTCCTCGAACGTGAGATATTTTAGCAAAAACCCTTGATTAAAAGATCGTAGTCCCTCGATGACCCCTCACTTGTTGCCTTCGGTAAACAATCTTAGTCCCTTACGATAATTGCTAAAGCATCTTACAAGTTTCCTTCTATGACTGTATAATGACTGTGATACGGTGGGAAGAACTGACTGTTTTTAGAAAATGCTGGTTTGCGTTTTGCGTTTGTATTTGCAAAATGTTGCGGTAAGCAAGAGTCGCCACCGACTTTTATTTTATCCAACAAGGAAAGGAAAAAAGCACAAAAAAATTCCTTTTTCGAGATGTTTCTTGGGTTCGAGGGGTAGATTATAGAAAGGGAAGGTATTAACACCCTTTCTATCCGTGGTTATCCAAGGGCTCTTAGGTACTTGCTCATTGTTTTCAAAAATTGCTTTCTTTGTGTTTGTGGGTTTGAAAAAGTTTTTTGTTTGAAAACATCGATTTTAACTCTTGCTTTTGTCCTCAAGAGTGTATGAAGTGTATTTGAAAACTTTGTTCGAAAAGTGTAAGTGTGAAGAGTTTTTGTTTTTTGAAAGAGCAAGTATCTAAGAACCATCTACCTACTCGAAAAAGGAATCGTTCTATGCTAATGTCCTTTAGACAATGCTATCCCACTATGAATGAGTAGGTAGCACTGTCGTTGGAGTTTAAGGTCAATTCGAATGAGGGGCGTGCGGTCACTAAAGCAATGTTAGGACGCCTTAGCGGTAACCCTAATGTCTTAGATCATTTGTTTTGAGGCAACAATATCTGAGGCAACTGTTTCGAGGCGACTATGATCTTTTAGACAAGAGGGCGACCTCTAAAACGACCTATACTCAATGACCGTGTACGAAGGCAACCAAGTGGGGTGTACCCTAAGAGTGCGCATGTGCGAGTGTGTAATTTTTAGTTATTTTTATCTTTGTACATGTTAAGGGTGATCTAAGTTGATTTTAGGTTAAAACATTCAGTCTTGTCATGCCATCCTATTATCAAACATGTAACAGTTATAAGTTGTGGGAAATAAAATGCGGAATTTAAATTACAAGGCGTCAGGTATTTACATCGCCAAAGACAAACCCTTTAAAAATAAATAAAGCGATAAATAAATAAAATTCCTATTAAGCTATTACAATCCGGAACCAGATACATAAATGGATAAAAGAAAATAAATCGTACGCGGGAAATTAAATCGAGCGCAAACTAGGGTTTTGACCCTTTTTGTTAAAGAAAAGATTTTTTGTGGTTTTTATTTTAAGAAAGAAAATGAAATTAAACCTAAATTAATTACTAAATTAAATTAATTAATAAAAATAAATTATTTTTGGATTTTTGGTATTTTAAGAAAGAAATAAAAATTAATTGAATTAGTAAAACCTAATTAAGTCTAGTTAATTTTAATTATTTACAAAAATATGTTAAAATTATTCTAGAATTAAAACCTAAATTGATTTATTAGTATTTATTAAATAAAAATTAAAATTTGATTTGATAAAGATATTTTTTATGATTTTAATTTTATAAAAAAAAGTTGGATTTTAATTGGTTAGAAATTAAATAGAAATAATAAAACAAATAATTAAAATAAAATAAATAAGATGAAAAGAAAGGGGATTTGGGCCTGTTTTGGGTGTTTGAACAACAATCCTGTGGCCCATTAAGCGCTGGCCCTATTGACTTTGTGGATCTGATGTGCACGTGTTGACTTGGCTCCATGGTGTGCCTTCAGATCCTGGCCTCTAGATTTGGCCTTTGGCCATCTGGCCATTGGATATGTGAGGGTGTATGATGAGCTGCAAGCCTGAATATGCATATGATTATCTATAGAATAAAAATAACAAAGAGAGTGGGGGACCTGGGATTCGAACCTAGGTCCTGATGGTGATTGGAACGCACGCTTGCCACTACGCTGTTTTGCTTTGTTTGTTAATAGTATACAAAATAATTATAATATAAACAAAACAAATTATATGCCAGAAAATAAAAAAAAAACGCGCGTGATTTTGAAATGGTCAATGGATGAACGCCAGCTCTTCATCCCTGTCATTCTTCCACTTAAATTTTACCCGCGGATTTGAATCTGCAGCTAAAAACGCAGCTCATTCCAAAAATCGTTTCCTGGCAATAAAAATGACCTTCAAAGGCATGGTTAGGTTCGTCTCCTTCTCCTGAGTGCAACCATGCCCATTATAGGGACCAAATTCACCTGAAACAAGAATTCCTAAAAACAAAAACGCAACCCTAGCTATGGTGTTTTGGGGTTACAGCGCCTATAAACCAAATTGAATAATGCAAAAAGTTTGGAAATGTTATGAGGATCTCAAATATACCAATAATTTACTTAAATGATGCAAGAATGATGAATTACGATTTCAAGAACATAGCGGATTATCTTGACACTTACAGCGCGTTTAGGCGTATGAGCAAGCTTGCTTTTGATCCAGGAAGATTCTGTGTACGTCCAGGAAACGATTGAGACCGGTCTCAGCTTCTAAAAATGTCTTTAGCTATGGATTCGATCTCCAACTTTTTGTGACTTTTTTCAATTTCTGTTCTGCCTATGCCTGCCCTTTCCAACCCTTGTATCGTGTGTCTTAGCTTGCTTATGTATGGTACAATGTGCTAGGGTAACAAACTTGGCTTGAATCTTCTCCCATCAATGCTTTGGGATTTGATTTGATTCACCCTTTAAACCTTTCCAAATTTGCCAAATCTCCATCTTTTTGTACATGATATGGTGTGAT
The DNA here is from genome assembly GCA_948472305.1 of Vicia faba. Classification (NCBI taxonomy): domain Eukaryota; kingdom Viridiplantae; phylum Streptophyta; class Magnoliopsida; order Fabales; family Fabaceae; genus Vicia; species Vicia faba. The sequence continues at coordinate 967,942,510 of OX451740.1, forward strand.
CCGAATTTGATGATGCTAATGATGATTATTAAAGCCTAAAACAACAAAAGAATCTCATGTAATCAAAGTTTTGGATTTTGTATGATTTAATTTGATTTAAAAAGAATAAATTCAAATAAAAATAAAATAAAATAATAAAAATATAATATAGGCTCATGGCTGAAGCTAGGACACGTGGACATTGATGCAAGCTCAAATCAAGTGGAAAAGAATGGGCCCATTTGACAAAATTTGAAGTTTTTGGGGATGGTTGACTTTTGGCAATTTTGCAAAAATGTCCAACTTCATCAATGCATAACTTCTTCAATTTTGAGCTTTTGGAGGTGTTCTTGGACTTTTTAGAAAGCTTGAGATGTCCTCTAACCAACCATTTTGGTATAATCGCATTTTGAGATTCCATGCTAAATTTATAAGCTTTGGCAAAAAAGGTGTTTTTGTTGGCTTTCAAAAATGACCTATAATGTCCAAATTTATAACTTCTTGTGAGTGCATTTTTTGATCTTGGGATATGAAGATGGATTGTAAGAAATTGCGTCCTCTTTAAAATGAGCTTTAGATGGGTCATTTCTCATAAAGTATGAGAACGTTATGCTTGGTCAAAGTTGAGTTGACTTTTCCTATAAAACCCTAATTTAGCAACTTTTGAGTCTTGATGAATTTTGAGCAATCCTTGGTGAATCATGATCAACCTTTGATCAAATGATGAAATATCCTTCAAAATGAGAATGTTGACAAAAAATCTTGAAGTTTGACTGTATATAGGTCATATTTGACTTTTGCCCTAGTACAATCGATTTTTGGACCCTTTGAGCAATTGACTGAGCAAACTTCCTCTGCAAGGCTTGAAATTTGGCATGGATGATCTTGATAACATATTAGGACATTGGGGAACACTTGAGGTCAATTGGACTCAAGGATCTTGATGCAACATAAAACCCTAATTTGGGGTTGACTGTCTTAGGAGATAGCTTAACTGTCCAACTCTTGAGCAATCTTGAGCCACTTGGAGATTTTTCTTGCAATGTCTTAAGAAATATGAGAGGGAAAATTTTGGGGTACAACAGCTGCCCCTGTTCAATCTTCTTAAACCCGAGGATTTAGATTGGCTTTCGTGCCTTTCGTGATCCGAAGGTGGAAGATGATTGAACACTAGAGTGCCCAAAAATTTGCACTCGCATGAAGTGGTATCAGCCTTGTGATGTCGGGAATGGGCTTATAGATGCCATTTGGAGATTGCTGAAGGGAGGATGGGCTTAAAGATGCCATCTGCAGGAATGTCGATCACATAAGATATTCCTTAACGAGAACTTGCATACCTGTTGTTGTAGAAGATTCCGCTTGGGGAAGTCTGATCTTTGCTGAGATTTAGGAACTTGCCTGTACTCCAACTGAGAGAACATCTTTGCTGGGTTTTAAGGACTTGTCCGTAATTCAACTGGGGGAAATATGTCGAGATTTAGAACCTTATCTGCAATTCAACCGAGACTAATTCAGTTGAGATTTAAGAATCGGTCAGTACTTCGACTGAGGGAAACATCTTCATCGAGATCTAGGAACTGTCTGTACTTCAATGGAGGATAATTTTGTTGAGATTTAAGAACTCGTCCACACTACGACGGAGGAAAGTTGCCGAGATTTAGAACCTTATCTGTAATTCAACCGAGGATAACTCAGTTGAGATTTAAGAACCGGTCAGGTCTTCGACTGAGGGAAACATCTTCATCAAGATCTAGGACTGTCTGTGTACTTCAACGGAGGATAATTCTATTGAGATTTAAGAACTCGTCCACACTACGACGGAGGAAAGTTGCCGAGATTTAGAACCTTATCTGTAATTCAACCGAGGATAATTCAGTTGATATTTAAGAACCGGTCAGGTCTTCGACTGAGGGAAACATCTTCATCAAGATCTAGGACTGTCTGTACTTCAACGGAGGATAATTCTGTTGAGATTTAAGAACCCGTCCACACTACGACGGAGGAAAGTTGCCGAGATTTAGAACCTTATCTGTAATTCAACCGAGGATAATTCAGTTGAGATTTAAGAACCGGTCAGGTCTTCGACTGAGGGAAACATCTTCATCAAGATCTAGGACTGTCTATTTACTTCAACGGAGAATAATTCTGTTGAGATTTAAGAACTCGTCCACACTTCGACGGAGGAAAATTATCGAGATTGAGAACCTTATCTGTAATTCAACCGAGGATAATTCAGTTTAGATTTAAGAACCGGTCAGGTCTTCGACTGAGGGAAACATCTTCATCAAGATCTAGGACTGTCTGTTTACTTCAACGGAGAATAATTTTGTTGAGATTTAAGAACTCGTCCACACTACGACGGAGGAAAGTTGCCGAGATTTAGAACCTTATCTGTAATTCAACCGAGGATAATTCAGTTGAGATTTAAGAACTGGTCAGGTCTTCGACTGAGGGAAACATCTTCATCAAGATCTAGGACTGTCTGTTTACTTCAACGGAGAATAATTCTGTTGAGATTTAAGAACTCGTCCACACTTCGACGAAGGAAAATTGTCGAGATTGAGAACCTTATCTGTAATTCAACCGAGGATAATTCAGTTGAGATTTAAGAACCGGTCAGGTCTTCGACTAAGGGAAATATCTTCATCAAGATCTAGGACTGTCTGTTTACTTTAACGGAGAATAATTCTGTTGAGATTTAAGAACTCGTCCACACTTCGACGGAGGAAAATTGTCGAGATTGAGAACCTTATCTGTAATTCAACCGAGAATAATTCAGTTGAGATTTAAGAGCCGGTCAGGTCTTCGACTGAGGGAAACATCTTCATCAAGATTTAGGACTGTCTGTTTACTTCAACCGAGAATAATTCTGTTGAGATTTAAGAACTTGTCCATACTTCGACAGAGGAAAATTGTCGAGATTGAGAACCTTATCTATAATTCAACCGAGAATAACTCAGTTAAGATTTAAGAACCGGTCAGTTCTTCGACATAGCTGAGAACCTAACTGCATCCTTCCTGAAAAGTAAAGGTCAGTCGTATGCAATGCATGATATATATCAAGCAATGATGTTCTCAAAATAAATGAGATTGTGTTGTATGATGCGTATATGCATGTATCATGATGTATGGAAACATAATGTTTTAGCTGGGGAAAATAAATCCTGGATAGCTGCTGTGCAAAAGAATTGAATTCTTCGTTTCCGCTGGGGATGGTGAGCGGAGATGATTGTGAGAATAAACCTGCAGGAGAGGATAACTCCGTTGGGGAATAAACTGATGAGGAGATTACTCTGTGGAGAAGAGATGCTCTGCTGAGGATTCCACTAATAAATTTCGCTGGGGATGAATTATCGTTGCTGGTGATACTGAATCCTGTTGGGGTTTTGAATTCTGTTTGTGAAAGGAAAGAACTCCGTTGGGGATGATCTTTCAGTTGCTGCTTCACCGGGGATAACCTTTCAGACTCTTATGGGGATAATCCTTTGAACTTGCTGGGGACAATCTTCCAAAGTCTAATGGGGATGATTCTCCAAGCTCTACTGGGGAAGCTTCTTCAAACTGCGTTGGGAAAAATTTTAACTCCACTGGGGATATTTTGTATTCTGCCGGGGAAGATTCTTATACTCTACTGGGGAATATTAAGACTGCCGGGGATATTAAACTTTTCCAGTGCTGATGGTAGATAAACTCTGCTTAGGGGAGAATATTACCGATTCATTTACAATTACAAGTCTCAGCTGGGGAGGGTTAATATTACTGTCTTACTCTGCGGGGAGTGAACACACATTGACCATGTTCTTCAGCTGAATTTACGTTGTACCTGGTGGACAGAGCAACTGTACAGTTTGGACAATCCTTATTTGCCCCCGTTTCTGATATTACAAGTAATCGTCCTTTTGTTTCGCATGTAAATATTCATGAGCAGCAATTAATGTCAAATGCATATATCAAAAATGAACATTGGACGTTCTTTGCAAAACAAAAAAGGAAAAACAGTTTGAAATTTCATTGAAAATGAATTGTATTGATTTTGAAGTTTGGCCTGTAAATAGGCGTTTTTGTACAAGAGGCTGACGTCCTAGTAAGAGAACGCCGTCGAATAATAGAATTTACACAGTTTGTAAAAAACTAAACAAAACAGCTATGTGAATAATCCCACTGGGTTCCAACTCTGCTATTGCCTTTATATCCTCGAGCATCTCATCACTTTGCTACTTGATTGAAGGTAGATCAGATTGATTAGTGCCGTTCGAACTTGACAATTGATACCGAAGTCTGGTTGCAAGGTGATCCAATGAGACATAGAGTTACGCTTTGATCCCTAATTTTTGCCTGGATCGCCCTTTCGGGTTTTCAGTCCACCGGGATACCCTTTTTTGCCCAAGCCGCCTTTTCAGGTTTTCGACTTGCCGGGTGTACAACTTTTTTCAATTTTCATCCCTTATTTTTGCCCAAACCCTTTTGGTTCGCCGGGAAGCCCTTATTTTTTCCTAGGCCAGTCGACCTAGCGGGTCTTTGATCATGCATAGTATTTTTTCACTATGTCTGCATTGACGGGGTGAGGAAGGTCGTCACCATCCATGGTGGTTAAAATCATAGCTCCTCATGAGAAAATGTTCTTAACCACAAATGGCCCTTCGTAAGTGGGGGTCCATTTGCCCCTGGGATCACCTTGAGGTAAAATAATGCGCTTAATAACCAGGTCCCCAACTTGATACTCTTGTCGTCTGACTTTCTTGTTAAATGCCTTGATCATTCGTTTTTGGTATGTCTGACCATGACAAATAACAGTAAGTCTCTTTTCGCCGATTAAGTTTAGCTGATCAAGCTGGGTCTGAATCCAGTCATCTTCGCTTAAAACTGCATCCTTCATAATCCGAAGAGAGGGTATCTGAACTTCAATTGGCAAGACGGCCTCCATGCCATATACCAAGGAATAGGGTGTTGCCCCTGTTGACGTCCGTGCTGAGGTACGGTACCCATGAAGAGTAAACGGTAACATCTCGTGCCAATCTTTATATGTTACCGTCATCTTTTGCACAATCTTCTTGATGTTCTTATTAGCCGCTTCAACAACCCCATTCATCTTCAGCCGGTAGGGAGAAGAGTTGTGATGCTGTATCTTAAACTGCTTGCAGAGCTCAGTGATCATTTTATTGTTGAGATTGGTACCATTATCCGTAATGATCCTCTCTGGTACACCATACCAACAGATCAGATTGTGCCGAATGAACCGTGCCACGACGTTCTTGGTTACAGTAGCAAAGGAAGCTGCTTCAACCCACTTTGTAAAGTAATCAATCGCTACCAGGATGAAACGATGCCCGTTGGACACAGTAGGTCTGATCTCGCCGATCATGTCGACCCCCCACATTGCAAAAGGCCATGGAGCTGTCAAGATGTTCAGAGGTACTAGAGGTATATGCACCTTATCAGCATAGACTTGGCACTTGTGACAGGTACGAGAATGCTGATAACAGTCGGCTTCCATTGTGGACCAATAGTATCCTGCCCGAAGGATTTTCTTTGCCATGGTGTGTCCACTGGAATGAGTTCCGAAGGTACCCTCATGTAAATCTGCCATGATCCTTTCTGCTTCATTCTTATCCACACATCGCAATAAGGTTGAATCATGGTTGCGCTTGTAAAGAATATCATTGCTGATGAAGAACTTCGCCGCGAACCTCCTCAGAAATTTCTTGTCATTAACAGATGCACCCTCGGGGTATTCCTGAGCCTCAAGGTATCTCTTCACCTCATGAAACCAGGGTTATTCTGTTACCTCTTCAGTCTCAATGTCACAGCAATGTGCAGGTTCGTCCAATCTTTCAATGATAATCCGGGGAGCTTCGTTGTCCCAATTGACCTTGAACATAGAAGACATTATAGCTAACACGTCCGCCAACTGATTCTCCTCTCTAGGGAAGTGTTCAAAGGTTATCTCCTCGAAATGTGGAAGCAACGTCAACACATACTCCTTGTAAGGAATAAGATTTGGGTGTTTCGTATCCCACTCGCCTTTGATCTGACTGATCACGAGAGCGGAATCTCCGAAAACACTCAGAAACTTAATCCGTAGGTCAATTGCTGCTCGAAGACCCATGATGCACGCTTCATACTCCGCCATATTGTTGGTGCAGTTGAAACATAGCCGGGCGGTGAACGGAGTATGAGAGCCTTTAGGAGATATGATCACAGTGCTAATGCCATTACCCAAAGCGTTTGAAGCTCCATCAAAGTACATAGACCATCGTGATCCCTTCTCAGGTCCTTCATCCGGTCCAGGTTCTTCACAGTCGGTTACCAACATGATATTCTCATCCGGAAATTCAAAGTTCATAGACTGGTAATCATCCACTGCCTGATGTTCCAAATGGTCTGCCAATACACTTCCCTTGATTGCCTTTTGGGTCGTATACTGGATGTCATACTCAGTCAAGATCATTTGCCATCTTGCTATTCTTCCGGATAAGGCAGGCTTCTCGAAGATATACTTGATTGGATCCATCTTTGATATCAATAGAGTAGTGTGAGTCAACATATACTGTCTCAGCTAGCGAGCAGCCCATGCCAAAGCGCAACAAATTTTCTCAAGCAACGAGTATCGGGTCTCGCAGTCGGTAAACTTTTTGCTAAGGTAATAAATAGCATGCTCTTTTCGGCCAGACTCGTCATGCTGCCCCAGCACATACCCCATTGAGTTGTCGAGTACTGTCAAGTATAGGATTAAAGGTCTCCCTTCAACTGGCGGCATCAGAATGGGTGGCTCTTGGAGATACTCTTTAATCCTTTCGAAAGCGGCCTGACTTTCATCGTTCCATCTTACCACTTGATCTTTTTTCAGTAACTTGAAGATTGGCTCACAAGTAGCAGTCATGTGTGAGATGAATCGAGCGATGTAGTTCAGACGTCCCAGAAAGCCTCTGACTTCTTTCTCTATTCGGGGAACTGGCATTTCCTGTATCGCCTTCACCTTTGCAGGATCCACCTGAATACCTTTATCGCTTACGACGAAACCCAGTAGATTACCAGATCTCACCCCGAAGGTGCACTTGTTCGGGTTTAACCTCAGCTTGTACATCTTCAATCTGTCAAATAACTTCTGAAGGTAGTCAAGATGCTCTTCTTCAGTCCAAGATCTTGCAATCATGTCGTCGACGTATACCTCAATCTCATGATGGATCATGTCATGGAACAAAGCGACCATGGCACGCTGATACGTTGCCCCAACATTTTTCAATCTGAAAGGCATGACCTTGTAGCAAAAGGTACCCCATTGAGTAACAAAGGTTGTCTTCTCCATATCCTCAGGAGCCATTTTAATCTGATTATAACCGGAGAAACCATCCATAAAGGAGAATACCTTATGCTGAGAAGTGTTGTCAACCAGAACATCGATATGAGACAGAGGGAAATCATCCTTGGGGCTTGCCCTGTTCAGATCCCTATAGTTAACGCACATCCGAACTTTACCATCCTTCTTCGGTACTGGAACCACGTTGGTGACCCACTGTAGGTAAGAGGTAACTGCTAGAAATCCGGCGTCAAACTGTTTCATAACTTCGGCCTTGATTTTCTCAGACATATCCGGGCGCATTCGGCGGACTTTCTGTTTCACTGGAGGACAGTCTTCCTTGGTAGGCAATCGGTGAACCACAATATCAGTATCCAACCCAGGCATATCTTCATAAGACCAGGCGAAGATATCAACATAGTCACGCAGCATCTGAATCAACCGTTGTTTAACACTAGCTTCCAGATTTGCACCGATCTTGACCTCTTTCTTGTCTATCTCTGTACCCAGATTCACTAATTCCACGGGCTCTTCATACGGATGAATAGCCCTCTCTTCTTGAAGTAGCAGTCTAGCAAGTTCACCAAGCACTTCGCAATCATCTTCACCTTCGTCTTCGGCTAAGTTGATCGAACTTTCGAAGTCATAACTGGCAGTAGCAGGGTCGTTACCAGTGGGATCCAGAGTGGATGTAGACCTGTATATGTGAGTGTGTGTAAAACAGTTGTTTTGCTATATATAATAAAAGAAAAACAAGGAGCGCAAAATTTGAAATGCAAGAAACGTCCAATGCTTTTATTAATGATATATGTAGATGACACACATAAAGCCCTCACAAATAAAGCCACGGTGCCCCGGGTAAGACACCGGGCAGTAAAGTTTAAAACATTTTCTGTTACAAATACAAAACAAAAAGTCTCATTATTGGGTAACAAAAGAAATTGGGATGAAGTCCTTCGCTGTCCAGTTGCTTAGTCCACCATCAGTAGTAGGATAGATCCAACTGTTGAACTCAGATTCTTCAACGTCGTCTTCAATGGCATTCACTCCTGAGTTGCTGATAAACAGGGGATCTCCTCCAATCCGTGCACTCCATACAGCCTTTTGAGCTTCTGCAGTGAAACCCAAACCAAACTTGTTAGTCTTATGTGCAAAATCAGGGAGTTGGCCCCAATTTGCACACCCACCTTTCTCGACAACAGCACGGGCATCCTTAAAGGAAGCCATCTTCATAGGAGGGTCTTCATTGACAGTTTCAGCTGATGCCAGTGTCTGGGGAACCTCTTCAAAATGTTGAAACGGGGTCTCAATGAACTCCCCATCCATCTCTACATACCGGAAAGAGTTGAGGTGGCTCACCATGTACTCCTCCTCTCCTTGTACCGTCACAATTTTCCCTTTGACTGGGTATTTCAGCATCTGGTGGAGCGTTGAAGTGACTGCCCCAACTTTGTGGATCCATGGGCGACCCAGCAAACAAGAATAGGATGGCCGAATGTCCATCACATAAAAAGTAGACGTGAAAATATGAGAACCAACTTTCACTGGAATATCCACTTCTCCGTGTACCATTCTCTTCGACCCATCAAAGGCCCTGACAACAATGTTACTTGGCTTCAACTCTAAACCCTCACAGTCCAACCGGTCTAGAGCTTTCTTAGGCAAAATGTTCAATGAGGAACCAGTATCCACCAATACATGGGCGAGAGTAGTGCCCCTGCATTCAATGGAGACATGCAGGGCATCATTGTGATTTCTCCCCTTAGCAGGCAGGTCGGCGTCAGAGAAACCCAACCCATTATCAGCAGTCAGACTAGCCACGCAATCTTTAAACTGATCAGCTGATGTTTCTTGCGGCACGTGCACAGTCTTTAGAAAGGCAATCAGGGCCTTGGCATGGGCCTCTGAGCAAAGCAACAAAGACAACATAGAGATTTTGGATGGGGTTTGCCCCAGCTGCTCGAATATATTGTAGTAGCTCTTTTTGATAATCTTCAAAATCTCCTCCATCTCTTGCCTAGAGGCTTCAACAGTAATTGTTTTTGGCGCCTCGGTTCAGGCAGGCTCATCAGTGGTCCCTTTGCCCCGAGTGTCAGAGGACTCGGAAACATGGGTAAGAACGAGAACTTGAACAAGAATAATATCAGGTACACTGGCAAGTGTAATAACAACAGGTTTCCGGATAGTTGGCGGAGAGATCTCAGGGGAGAAAAGCCTTCCGTTGCGGGTGACATTACTAGATCCCACAATATTGCTGACATCAGTATCAGCCTCTTCAGCACTCAAGTCTTGCTTAACTCCGTGATAATATACGTCAGCCCCATAATGCCACAGGACAGCTTTATTTGATGTATAGAGGATAGGCCCAGGAACAGTGATGATCAATGGTGCGATTCTTGGAACAGATGTAATCCTAACCGGCTTTCTCGAGGAAGCCTTGGAAGAATTGTCGAAGATGGTGATGATAGAAACTTCTTCAGTAGGAACCAAAGGAACAAGAGTCTTTTCGAACAGAATTTCTTTATTATCCATCAGGCGTTGGACACCTGACTTCAAAAGATGGCAACCGGTAGGTAAGGTGGAACACATGCGGCAACCTTCGTCACAACCCGAAAATAAACCGGCTAACAAAAGGTTCTTCTTCACAGTCATTAGCGGAGTAACAATGTCGTTCACAGAAACCACAAATGAGTCTTCATCTATAGCATTTACTCCATGCTTGGGCATAGGAGCGATCACAACATTAGGTCTTTCAGGTGTTTAGAACTCGATCTCCTTAGCATCAATTAAGTCTTGTACCTTATTCTTCAAAACCCAACAATCATCCGTATCATGCCCCGGGCTATCAGAGTGAAAAGCACAGCAGGCATTCGGATCGTACTTCGGTGATGTTGTATTTGGATTCTTCGGGGCCTCCCTTGGAATCACTAGATTGGTCTCTAATAACTGCGGTAGAATTTGGGATAAAGTCATGTTGAGCTGAGTGAATTGCCTTCGAGGTCTCTTGGCCCTTGACTGATTGTTGCGCTGAGGAGTTCCAGCAGGTCTTGATATAACCACCGCATTAACAGCTTGGCGGCGTTCAGGTCTATTCTGACTTTTTGAACTGTAAACATCACTCGACTCTTTCTTAAAAGGTTTCTTCTCGGTGCCTGATGAAGCACCCTTCTGTATTTTACCAGATTTGATACCAGCTTCAATTCTTTCCCCGGTCATGATCAGCTCAGTAAACCCAGATGAAGAGCTTCCAATTAGATGGTTGAAATACAGACCAGACAAGGTCCCCAGAAACATATCCACTAGTTCCCTATCAGCCAAGGGTGGTTGCACTCTTCCAGTAAGGTCCCTCCACTTCTGAGCATAATCTTTGAACCTTCACCCGCACCCATAGACATACCCTAGAGTTAGGTACGCGTGGGAGCAAGGTCGACATTGTATTGGTACTGCTTGTAGAAAGCAACAGCCAAGTCCTCCCAATTATGGATACTAGCTCCTTCTAACTGGTAAAACCATTCAAGCTGAGTCCTTGAGAGACTGTCTTGAAAGAAGTGGATCCAGAGATTCTTGTCAGCAGTGTATGGCTGAATCTTCCTAACATACGAATGGAGGTGCAGTTTTGGACAAGAAACCCCTTCGTACTTAGCAAAGGCTGGTGCTTTGAACTTGTGGGGAATCACCACCCCAGATGATAAACCCAAGTCTCCAAAGTCCAGACCAGGCACTTTCTAAACTTCCATCACGTTCAACCGGTCTTCCAGTTGCTTATATCTATCCTCGACCGGAGGATACTGGTCTTCGTCGAAGTCAGTCTCGTTGTCTGAAACCACAGGGCTAGGAGCTCTCCTTTCTTCCTGATTATCTTTCCCTCCAGATGAGGGGGTCAAATCAACCTCTTCTCGCAAATCATTTCCGAATCTGCGACCCATATTAAATAGGACCTTCTTCTTCTTCTTCTTCTTCTTCTTCTTCTTCTTCTTCTCTTTCAGGATAAGGGTCTTCAGATCTTGCTGACCCTTAGCCAAAATCATGAACAATTCCTGGAACTGGGTATTTTGAGCCTGTAGAGCCTTGATTGCTTGTTCAGTTGATGGTTCGGAAGACATGATGCTAAAATAAACAGCGAAGAAGATGAGAAAACATGTAAGGGTACCTGTTATGAGGTGGATGGGAATGATATGCGTATGATATGATTTCAAAGACGTCGAGAGATTCACATTCGTAAACAAGAAATGAAACACACTTTTATTAGATAAACTTGAAATCAATTGTTCAACAGATGCCTTTAAGGCTTTACAAGAAGGGAAATACTTAAAAGTAAACCAAAACTAGAAATAATCAAAAGACAATCAATGCTCCCATGGTCTCTTCTTGTCGTTGCGGACATAATCATTGAGGATCCGCTCGTTCTCCAGCTGTCTTGTCAACTTCTAGATCTTCTGCTCTTGTTTGTGATACTTTTCTTGGTAAGTATCCCGTTCTTCCCTCAGCTGCATCCAGGACCTCTTCAATGCCCCAATGTCAGTAGGCATATAAGGGTGTACGATGGTAGGAGGAACCCCTTCTTCATCAGCAACTTCAAGAGTTATAGGCAAGACGACTTCATACGGCATTCCCAGCTTTTGGGCACGGATACGAACCCATCGGAGATATGGTTCCATTGGTAGAGAAGTCTTTGCACCCAGCTCGTGCAGATCAGACCTGTGTACCCTATCCCAGGCTCTTATGAATCTACAACGTTGCTCGTCATTATCTCCTTGGAAATCAAAGACAATACTGGGCATTAGCAACTCATGAGGTCCTTCCCTTCTAGCTCGCCCAAACTGACGTAAGGCCAAGCACGAATTATAAGTGATCCCTCCTTTGGTTCCTATCAGTGGAACATTGGGGTATTCCCCATATCGATCAATAATAGCAACCTCGTCCATACCCTTAATAGTCCAAATGATGTCATTATGAGAGAGAGACATAATCCTGTAGGCCCAGCCCATGCCTTCTTTGTTCTTCAGAACTGATTTAGGGAGGTGTGAAATAAACCACCTCGCTAGCAATGGAGCACAACTCATAAGGGTTCCCTGCCTCTGAGCAGTACGGGCATAAAGATAATGAAGAATGTCACCCAAGAGAGTGGGCACAGGATTACCAGATATGAAGATTTTCACCGCATTCACGTCGACGAAGGAATCTGAGTTAGGAAACAACACCAAACCATATATGAGCAGAGCCAGAATGTCTTCAAATGCCTGGAAGTCTAGACTGTCCCAGAAATGATTAGCTTTACCAACCAAGAATTTAGTCAAGAAGCCCTTTGCTCCACTACGAGTCTCCCAATTAGCCATTACCTCAACCTTTGTCAGATGAAGGGCTGAAGCAATCTCTTCCGGCCTAAGGATCTTCTCCCAACCTATGAACGAGGTCTTCTCCAGAATAGAGATGCCAAGTAGATCAGAGAACTCTTCCAAGGTAGGGACCAACTGGCAGTCCGAAAAAGTAAAGCAATGGTATAGAGGATCAAAGAACTGGACTAAGACTCTCATCATATGTTCATCCATCTTGGAGGTGACCAAACCAAGGAGGTGCCCATGTCTTCTGATGAAGGAAGTAGTATCTGGCATCTTTGCAACCAATTCTTTAAGCAGAGTGGGAACCTGGACAAAGTTGATCCGGATGGTGTTTCTACGCATGGGCGCCATGGCCTACAAAACAAAACAAAGATAAATCCCTCCTGTCTTTGAAATAGGTTAGTCTAATGCAAGATGCATGCAATGTTATGATGTCATGATGTCATGATAGAAAACACACCACAAGTATACACAAATAGCAAACATGGCAAAGGCACACAAGTCACACAGAGAGCCCTTAGATTTCAGGCTGGCAAGGAGCTTTAGGAACTACCCTCTTTCAATTTAGTTGGTTTAAACCTATCCTAAAATAGTAATCGGGTTCTAGAGGATCTCAATATCACTGACTACCCTCGATCGGTCATAATTCCAGTTTAGAAACCTTTTCTTGCGGCCAGAATCATCGCGAGAGTTTAGTCTCAATAAGTGTAGCATACTGCTACTGTTCTATGGCCAAGTTGGTCAATTTAAAGGTTCTAAGGTCAGTTGGTGCTTAATGACCCCTTAGCAGACCCATATTCTCCTCGTTGTGGCACAAGGGATATCGGTACATACTAAAGTGCCACACCAACATAGCTACTGCTTCAACCGTATCGGTCTACGCGTACAGTTCCCTCACAGTTTATTGCTACTTACCTAAAGGGTATCCCCCAGATCCGGGTTAGCATCTATAATAACTCCGATACAAACCCACAAAGATAAAGCATGCAAATCAAGCAATTGAAAACATTATGAACTAATCCTAAGGTACACCCCACTTATAAGATATCCCCAGCAGAGTCGCCAGTTCTGTGATACGGTGGGAAGAACTGACTGTTTTTAGAAAATGCTGGTTTGCCTTTTGCGTTTGTATTCGCAAAATGTCGCGGTAAGCAAGAGTCGCCACCGACTTTTATTTTATCCAACAAGGAAAGGAAAAAAGCACAGAAAAATTCCTTTTTCGGGATGTTTCTCGGGTTTGGAGGGTAGATTATAGAAAGGGAAGGTATTAGCACCCTTTCTATCAGTGGTTATCCACGGGCTCTTAGGTACTTGCTCATTGTTTTCAAAATTTGATTTCTTTGTGTTTGTGGGTTTGAAAAAGTTTTTTGTTTGAAAACTTCAATTTTAACTCTTGCTTCTGTCCTCAAGAGTGTATGAAGTGTATTTGAAAACTTTGTTCGAAAAGTGTAAGTGTGAAGAGTTTTTGTTTTTTGAAAGAGAAAGTATCTAAGAACCATCTACCTACTCGAAAAAGGAATCATTCTATGCTAATGTCCTTTAGACAATGTTATCCCACTATGAACGAGTAGGTAGCACCGTTGTTGGAGTTTAAGGGTCAATTCAAATGAGGGGCGTGCGGTCATTAAAGCAATGTTAGGACGCCTTAGCGGTAACCCTAATGTCTTAGATCATTTGTTTTGAGGCAACAATATCCGAGGCAACCGTTTCGAGGCGACTGTGATCTTTTAGACAAGAGGGCGACCTCTAAAACGACCTATACTCAATGACCGTGTACGAAGGCAACCAAGTGGGGTGTACCCTAAGAGTGCGCATGTGCGAGTGTGTCGTTTTCAGTTATTTTTATCTTTGTACATGTTAAGGGTGATCTAAGTTGATTTTAGGTTAAAACATTTAGTCTTGTCATGCCATCCTATTATCAAACATCTAACAGTTATAAGTTGCGGGAAATAAAATGCGGAATTTAAATTACAAGGCGTCGGGTATTTACATCGCCAAAGACAAACCCTTTAAAAATAAATAAAGCGATAAATAAATAAAAGTCCTATTAAGCTATTACAATCCGGAATCAGATACATAAATGGATAAAAGAAAATAAATCGCATGCGGGAAATTAAATCGAGCGCAAACTAGGGTTTTGACCCTTTTTGTTAAAGAAAAGATTTTTTGTGGTTTTTATTTTAAGAAAGAAAATGAAATTAAACCTAAATTAATTACTAAATTAAATTAATTAATAAAAATAAATTATTTTTGGATTTTTGGTATTTTAAGAAAGAAATAAAAATTAATTGAATTAGTAAAACCTAATTAAGTCTAGTTAATTTTAATTATTTACAAAAATATGTTAAAATTATTCTAGAATTAAAACCTAAATTAATTTATTAGTATTTATTAAATAAAAATTAAAATTTGATTTGATAAATATATTTTTTGTGATTTTATTTTTATAAAAAAAAGCTGGATTTTAATTGGTTAGAAATTAAATAGAAATAATAAAACAAATAATTAAAATAAAATAAATAAGATGAAAAGAAAGGGGGTTTGGGCCTGTTTTGGGTGTTTGAACAACAATCCTATGGCCCATTAAGCGCTGGCCCTGTTGACTTTGTGGATCTGATGTGCGCGTGTTGACTTGGCTCTATGGTGTGCCTTCAGATCCTGGCCACCAGATTTGGCCTTTGACCATCTGGCCATTGGATATGTGAGGGTGTATGATGAGCTGCAGGCCTGAATATGCATATGATTATCTATAGAAGAAAAATAACAAAGGGAGTGGGGGGCCTGGGATTCGAACTCAGGTCCTGATGGTGATTGGAACGCACGCTTGCCACTATGCTGTTTTGCTTTGTTTGTTAATAGTATACAAAATAATTATAATATAAACAAAACAAATTATATGCCAGAAAATAAAATAAAAACGCGCGTGATTTTGAAATGGCCAATGGGTGAACGCCAGCTCTTCATCCCTGTCCTTCTTCCACTGTAATTTTACCTGCGGATTTGAATCCGCAGCTAAAAACGCAGCTCATTCCAAAAATCGTTTCCTGGCAATAAAAATTACCTTCAAAGGCATGGTTAGGTTCGTCTCCTTCTCCTGAGTGCAACCATGCCCATTATAGGGACCAATTTCACCTGAAACAAGAATCCCTAAAAACAAAAACGCAACCCTAGCTATGGTGTTTTGGGGTTACAACGCCTATAAACTAAATTGAATAATGCAAAAAGTTTGGAAATGTTATGAGGATCTCAAATATACCAATAATTTACTCAAATGATGCAAGAATGATGAATTACAATTTCAAGAACAGAGCGAATTATCTTGACACTTATAGCGCGTTTGGGCGTATGAGCAAGCTTGCTTTTGATCCAGGAAGATTCAGTGTACGTCCAGGAAACGATTGAGACCGGTCTCAACTTCTGAAAATGTCTCTAGCTATGGATTCGATCTCCAACTTTTTGTGACTTTTTTCAATTTTTGTTCTGCCTATGCCTGCCCTCTCCAACCCTTGTCTCGTGTGTCTTAGCTTGCTTATGTATGGTACAATGTGCTAGGGTAACAAACTTAGCTTGAATCTTCTCCCATCAATGCTTTGGGATTTGATTTGATTCACCCTTTAAACCTTTCCAAATTTTCCAAATCTCCATCTTTTTGTACATGATATGGTGTGATACGAATTTGATGATGCTAATGATGATGATTAATGCCTGAAATAACAAAAGAATCTCATGTAATCAAAGTTTTGGATTTTGTATGATTTAATTTGATTTAAAAAGAATAAATTCAAATAAAAATAAAATAAAATAATAAAAATATAATATAGGCTCATGGCTGAAGCTAGGACACGTGGACATTGATGCAAGCTCAAATCAAGTGGAAAAGAATGGGCCCATTTGACAAAATTTGAAGTTTTTGGGGATGGTTGACTTTTGGCAATTTTGCAAAAATGTACAACTTCATCAATGCATAACTTCTTCAATTTTGAACTTTTGGAGGTGTTCTTGGACTTTTTAGAAAGCTTGAGATGTCCTCTAACCAACCCTTTTGGTCGCATCTCATTTTGATATTCCATGCTCAAGTTATAAACTTTGGCAAGAAAGGTGTTTTCGTTGACTTTCAAAAATGACCTATAATTTCCAAATTTATAACTTCTTGTGAGTGCATTTTTTGATCTTGGGATATGAATATGGATTATAGGAAATTGCATACTATTTAAAAGGAGCTTTTGATGGGTCATTTCTCATAAAGTATGAGAAAGTTATGCTTGGTCAAAGTTGAGTTGACTTTTCCTACAAAACCCTCATTTAGCAACTTTTGAGTCTTGATGAATTTTGAGCAATCCTTGGTGAATCATGATCAACCTTTGATCAAATGATGAAATATCCTTTAAAATGAGAATGTTGACAAAAAATATTGAAGTTTGACTGTATATAGGTCACAGTTGACTTTTGCCATAGCACAGTCGATTTTTGGACCCTTTGAGCAATTGACTGAGCAAACTTCCTCTGCAAGGCTTGAAATTTGGCATGGATGATATTGATAACATATTAGGACATTGGGGAACACTTGAGGTCAATTGAACTCAAGGATCTTGATGCAATACAAAACCCTAATTTGGGGTTGACTGTCTTAGGAGATAGCTTAACTGTCCAACTCTTGAGCAATCTTGAGCCACTTGGAGATTTTTCTTGCAATGTCTTGAGAAATATGAGAGGGAAAATTTTGGAGTACAACAATGACCCACGCCCGTCCCTCACATCCAATGATATGGCTTCCTACTAACTAATGGTAGGATAACACTATCTAAAGGAGGAGGAACAGAACAAAGACTTTTTGAGTAGGTAGATCGCTCGTAATCGCTTGCTCACAAACTAAAACAATTTCCACACTTCATATTTTCAAAACATTTTTTAAAACAAGCATTTTGTATACATTCTCAATGATACGAGTATCATTACAAAATTGCCTTACATTGGCATTTTCAAAACATCTTTCTAAAATAACACTTTCTTTCACAAGTATTTTCAAAACAAACATTTTGTATACATTCTCAACAATACGAGAATCATTACAAAATTTCCGCACTTAGGAGTTTTCAAAATATTATCAAACATACATAAACACAAAGCATATTTTCAAAGTGAGCTAGTAATTAAGAGCCCGTAGATAACTACAGATGAAAAGGGTGCTAACACTTCCATTTTCAAAACTTACCCCCCGAACTCAAGAAAATTCTCAAAAGGTCTTTCCTTTTATTTTCACCCTTTTCTTTATTGGATAAAATAAAAGCCGGTGGGGACTCTTGCATCCGCAACATTTGCCATAAAATGCAAAACACCAAGTCAGTTCTCCCACCGTATTACAGAACTGGCGACTCTGCCGGGGAAATTAAAACTAAAAGTGGGGTTCCCTTAAGAGCTAGATCACCTTTATTGCTTTACTTGCTTGATTTGTATGCTTTACATTTTGGGGTTATGCTTGGGTTTATTTCTTCTATAGATCCTATACCCAGATCTGAGGCATTTTAGGTAAGTAGCAATAGATCGTGAAAACTGTATGGCATAGACCGATATGGTTGAAGCAATATCTACGTTAGTGTGACACATTTGTTGGTACCATTGTGCCTTGAGTTAAATCAAGGAGAATACGGGGCCACTGTATGGTGTCATGAAGCACTAACTGACCATAGAACCTTAGTTGAACAACTTAGCCATTAGAAAGTAGTGAGATAACTGGATTTGGTGCAGACTAAAGTTGTTCAATACTAGATACTACACTCATTGAGATTGGACTATTGGGATATTTCGGTCGCAGTTTAGATGCTTGTGCTAAAACAACGCTCGAGAAGAAAGATTAATGATATTGAGATTCCTAGAACCCAGTTACTTCTTTTAGGACAGGTCGAGCAACCTAAAACTTCAAGAGGATACTTAACTATAAACTCCATTCAAGCTTAAACCTGAGGCCTTGTGTGCTTTGTTTGTGTATGATTAATTTTTCGAACATGTCATCATAAACATCATGACATCATGCCATCTCATTTTCACTAACCATTTTAAGGACCTAGGGATTTATCTTTGTTCTGTTTTATATATTAATACTTCCGCTTGCAGAAGCACTATCTGAATCAGTTTTATGAGGATATCTTCTCAACTTAAGGAGTTAGTCTCAAGGGTTCCCGAAAGTTCTCCATTCATCAAAAGGCATGGTCGACTACTCAGTTTGGTTACCTTAGGTTTTGAAGAAGATATGATGAGTGTTCTATTCCAGTTCTTTGACCCTGTACATCACTACTTTAACTTTCCCGATTATCAGTTGGTACCCATAATGGAGGAGTTTTATCAATTACTTGAAGTACCTGTTCTCAATCAAACACCTTTCACCAGTTTAGAGAAATATCGATGACCTGAAGAAATCGCACCAGCCTTGCATTTGAAGCGGTCCGACATTGTAGCTAATTGGGAAACACGGAGTGGAGTCAAGGGCTTTCTAGCTAAATTTCTGTTAGAGAAGGCTCGACTATTCCTAGATGCTATGAATTTTCAAGATTTTGAAGAGGTCTTGGATCTTCTAATCAATGGGTTAGTAGTGTTCCATAATCCAGACCAACTCATAGATGTGAATGCTATCAAAATCTTCCTTTCTCGTAACCCTGTGTATACTTTTCTTGGAGATATTCTGCATTCTCTTCACACTCGTACTATGAAGAAGAGAGGGGCTCTTATGTGTTACATACTGTTTCTATCTAGGTGTTTTATTTCGCACCTTCCCTGATCAATATTGAAGAATGAACAAGGTTTGAAATGGTCTCAAAGGATGATGTCGCTATCTCATTCAGATATTTATTGGTGTTCCCGATCTCTGGAAGATTTTACTATCATTAACCTCTATAGGGAATTCCCTAATGTTCCACTCCTTGGAATTATGGGAGGTATTACTTACAACCCTTCTCTGGCTCTACGTCAATTTGGTTATGCTCGAAGAGATGGTCCTCATGATGCCCTTATCCAGGGTATTATGTTTAACTACGAGAATGATGTTCAAGGTTATCATCAAAGATTTGTACTAGCTTGGGGCATGGTAAGCAAGAATGATAACAAGACTTTGGGGCATAATAATTCTATCCCTCTGGAGCCTTATCTCAAATGGGTACGAGCTCGCGCTCAAAACCTCATGATGCCATATCCAGCTATCCTACCAGTGATTATGGAGCCCATTACTGAAAGGGATATTCCTTATACCATTTTCCATCCAGACATGCCCACTGACGTCGAAGAATTGCAGAAATCATGGATTCAACTCAAGGGAGAATGAGACACCTTTGAAGCTCAATTCTATGCAATTGATAAGAAAGTGTTGGAGCTAACAAAGCGACTTCATGAGGAGCAAAGCCTTAACGCATACATCACGAAGAGGAAGCATCCGTGGGATACTTGAGTCTTAGGTTTTAGAAGTTCATTTTGTTGTCTCTTTGAGACTCTTTTGCTTTTCATTGTAAGCCCAAGAGAAAATTGTAATTTTTGAACTTATTAATGCAATCTTTGTTTCTGTTTCCATTTTTGGCTAGAAAATTTAAATCTCTCAAGGTCCTTGAAAACATTGCATCCACATATCATGCATCATTTCATAAGCAGGTTTTCTGATACAGGTTTCCTCATATATTTACTGTTTATTTCAGTATAAGATGGCTCTCGAGCAAACCGTCAAAGATCTGTAAACTCAACACGCACAATTTCAAGAGACTCTCCTGAACCTATCCAAAAGGACAACAAGAAATGATGGCGCTCCTCGTCACAAAAAGGAAGACTAAGAAACGGGATGGTATCCTCAACACGGGGAGAAGGTTCAAAGGTCCTTCTCGGATGGCTCAAGTAGAAGAGGTTTCCTCTAAGGAAGAAGAAAATCAAGAAGAGGATGTTAGAAGCACCAGGGATGGGGGTGGACATAACCAGATTTCTGAGGATGCAGACTATTCCGATGAGCAGTACCCTCTAGTGGGCGACAAATACAAACAACTAAAAGATAAACTTAAAGCAGTGGAAATTCAAAAATTACCCGGATTGGACTTTGGAGATTTAGGTTTGATCCCAGGGGTAGTCACCCCCCATAAGTTCAAAGTCCTTGCTTTCACTAAATATGATGGGGTCTCTTGTCCCAAACTCCATTTGAGGTCATACACCTGTTTACTGTGGAAAATGGTAAACAACCGCTGGTCCTCCCAGAGTCCTAAACTGAGGGTAACTCGCGAGATCGACCAGTTGATCACAAGACGCGTGCTAAGAGCTTTACTGTCACACCTATTCCGTCTAAATATTAGTCAAGGGAGATGGTTTTCTTTTAACTGGGGGAACAGGTGTAATGGTTTTCCACACTATGATTTGATCGACTGCTTGGTGACTCGTGACCGACAAAAGATATTCATGCGAAAGCGAGACTTACTAAACTAACTAACTGGTGACTCATGACCAACAAATAGTGTCGAATTGTTTATGTGAAAACTAACTGACTGGTGACTCGTGACCAACATATATTGTCAAATTGTTTATACGAAATAGAAGATAACGTATAGATCTTGCTCGATAGCAAATAGAAAGCAGATAAAATACTCAAAAGATATAATTGAAATAAAAGATTTGCATTGAAATAAAAATGTTGATTCACGTACATCAAGCACTCTCCACTCTTGATTTCCTAACGCTCGAAATGATAGAGTTTGACAAGTGATTTGATAGTACAAGTGAACACGCACAAACTATACTAAATCTTCTTATTTATAGTGTTTACAATGTAACTACCTAAATAAAATCTACGACTAATATTAACATCTTGAGGTAACTGCTTCACTAGATGTTGCCACCTATTTGGCGCTCAAACACATCGTGGATTGCTGGTAACTGCTCATGATTTTGAAGTTCCACCTATTTGGCGCTTAAATACATCGTGGATTGCTGGTAACTTCCCATGATTCCTCTAGACCTTTTGAACGTAAACCGCTTCTGCCTTGCTTCAACACTTTCTTTCTGGCAAAGAATAACCATACTTCCTCTAAGTCCAAGAAACCCTTTTTTGTCGACTAAAACCATTTTCGACCAAATACTTGTCTTTCACCCTTTGGTCGACTAAACCAATTCTGACCTCTTGACATGTTCTTTTATTTCTTTCTAGTCGACGTAGTTCAGTTTCGACAGTTTCGGTGTGACTCCTTTTAAGCATTAACTCTAACTTAATAAAACCAGCTTTTCAAACACTGGCTCCCGTTTCCCAGAAAACCCTTACTTTGGAGGATGACTCTTAGCTTATGAGAATATCTTCATTTACTACACGTACTTGAATACCTCAAGATTTTCGAAGGTAACAAAATTCCCCCCCAGATATGCCATTTTCAAATTTCGACTAATTTGAGATAATGGCATCTTTAAAGCGTCGATTTCACCATTCGACCAAATCATTTCCATTTCTCTAAAAGTGAATATTATTGTTCTGTATTTTTCATGACGTCATGTAATTATGGTAGAGTATCACGCTTTTCAGTTTTGAGACGTGTGACATTAATTTTTGACATCATTACACTTTTATTAGGAAACATGGCCCACTAACTCACGTTGATCTAGCAACACGCGTCCCATAAACTGACGTCATTTGAACTTGGGAAATCACAAAATATTTTTCCCATTATTTCCTCCTTCCTCAGGGTTTATAAATACCCTTATTTCTCATTTTTCTATTTTTCTTCACTTCTTCAACCCTTGCTTTTAGAAAAAACCCAGAAACTACAAACTTCATCACTGTTCTTCATCTTCATCCTCCTTCAAACCTTTTACAATGGCGAATGTTAAAAAACAAACTTCCTCTCCAGCAATCGCTCTTCAACTGTGCCTTATCGACGATAAAGCTTACGTGCCGAAACCTCAATTTGCTGAGGAGAAAGCCAAAATATGGAAATTCAGGTACTCATCCCTTTCTCCTTTAAAGAGAAACCCCTAGCCTTTTTAGGGCCACTTCCTGCTGATGCACCCTCCGAAATCTATGTAGACGATAAGGAGGTGTTTTTTCCTGCTAGTACTACTACCAGAACCATAATTTCTTCTCCAAACCCTATATCGCTTAAATATATTGACATGAACTTTAGAATCGCTCCACCTCTGTGTTGCCCTAAATTTCGTACTTGGATGGCACGTTTAGAAATTGCCAAAGGAGACCAATGGAAAAGGATGGGTATTTATACCCTGCTAGAACTTTCTCGATATGGTCAACCTTATTCTAGTGGCATGCTCCTAGCTGCCATACATTTCTGGGAGGGATCGACTAACACCTTTCATACTAAATATGGTATGATCACTCCTACCTTGTTCGACATTGCTGCCATCATAGGGCTAAAACCATCTGGCACAATTTTCAACTATGGAGATGCTAAACCTGTGCTACTAAGGTTCGACGTGGGTGAAGCTGGAAAACCAACATATAATAATTTCATCGACAATCATGCTCAAACCTCTGGTCCTGTAACTGATGAAGAGCATGTGGCGTTTCTAACCTTATGATTGTCTCTCTTTGTATTTTGTTCCAGGTCAATGCAGGTGGTCAAACAATTTTCTTATCTGGCTACCCAATTGCATGTGGGTGAGAATGTTGCTTTAGGCCAGCTGATTTTGGCCTCTCTTTATGCAGCTTTGACTGATGCTGCTAACCAAATAAAGCGTTTCGACCCTAATAATCCAAAGAAAAAGAACGTCTTAGTCCATGGTCCTTTTTGGCTCTTGCAGCTATGGTTGAATGCCACCTTCTATGAGGAGATTAAGCCCTCTAGAAATAGAAAGGTAGCATGCCATCCATCTCAAAGCCATATCATTTGGCAATGCCTTCTCCCTCTGACTCTTATCGACAAAGGCTCCCCAAATCCTGAACTCTTCAGACTGCTGTTTACCATTATGTTGACAAGAGTCAATTTCACACCCTTAATGGCCCCATTTCATGATAGACAAGATGGCCCAGAGTGGTTTACTAGGGATTTTCCACCTGCAAGAGAAGAGGACAAGAAAAATTCCTTAATCCTCTGGAGGCGTTACTTAACTCCCCAATTCCTGTCTACTGTGATTGTCGATGTGAACCCGAGTTTGGTCGCTTATCAGCCTAACTTGGTGGTTCCATAATTTGGACTCTGTCAACTTGTTCCTAAGTCTTTGCTCAATTCTCACGAGCTGCTGGTAGACATCATAACTGACCAACCCTTCGAAATGATCAAGGATGATATAGGGAATATATGGGCATGAAGACCCACACTCACTCTCACACCTTTCCAACCATCTTTATATTGCACCAAAGAATTTGAAACTTGGTGGAAGTCATATTTTGTTACATTCATTGGTGATTCTAATGCCAAGCTGGCTGAACTAATTACCGCTTTTTAAAATTTGCAGGGAAAAGCGACCAAGTGTAAGATTACTCATATTAAACAAATTTGAGCTTTCTATAATTACTTCTGAATTGTGTATCGACCTAATAATCATCGTCGAACCATCTATGAGGTCGCTGTCGAATTAAAGGAAAAGGTAACCGATAGGATCTCGACACTAAAAATCCTTGATTATGCGAAAGACAAATATCTTTATGCTATTCATTTTGGAAACATCAAATTTCCTCCTTTGCCATCCATCCCTTTGGCCTTGGCCTTTGGCCCACCAAATTCTTGATTGGTGGTATTGCTCTATACCGAATATGCAAAATACCTTTAAGAAAAAGGCCGACAGAGTGGTACCGACGAAGTATTACCTACCTAACTATTCAGGGCATCTTCATTATGATCTCCGATATGTTAGAGTACTTTCGACTACACAAATAGGTAACGGTTTCTAGAAAGCTTAACCCCGTGATTAATTTAATTTGGTTGCTTATCTGATTGTTTTACACTTGTCTTACAACTATACCAATAGATCAGGCGGGTTCCGTTCCTGTCGGCAAACAAAAACCTTCGACGCATCAGGTTTAAACTTCAACCTTCTGCCAGCTATCATTCTTGATTTGGCATATCCGACTTAGCTTAATTTTTGTAGATCATTCCTGACCACAAAACCTCCGACGATGAACCCATTTCTTCTTCACTCAAGAAGGCTTATTCGGTGGGTGTATTTATATACTTCTTGTTTCTATGTCGTTTATGCCCTAAACTTGTATTAATATTTTCCTTGTTTGCCAGAGTCAAAAAACGCTCAGTGGATTTGGCTGCTCCCTCTGACAAATACAAAAGGTCCAAGAAGGACAAAGAGCATACCTCTGAGAGGGCTAAGGTATATTATGTCGATTCAAAACTTCCATTATCGACTAACACAATTGCTTCAACTTATATATTTTTCTAATACTTAGCTATCACCTGATGTTTAACCCTCTCAACACTCCCACAAATCCAAAAGCCATAAGAGGAAAAAATATTCCTCTACTGAAGGCGAGGTGGCGAAAAAGAAGAAGAAGACAAAGGTACCTGTATCCCAGGGTGCTGAAGCAAAGGTTGGCTTGAAACTTGTTGATGAAACAGAGGAGCCAGCTGATGTCGAAATTCCTCTTGTTACAAGAAGGAGACGTAACATGGTCTTGGTCGAAAATCCTGAAGCCACCTTGGATTTAGGTGCTGACACCATTGTGGTCGACACAACCCTGGTTACTCTGACTCGTGCTCCTAGGGTTGATGAAGTTCAAAACCCCATGAGAGACACTACTGATGTTTCAACTAAGGATGAGTCTGTCGATCTTAATCTGTCGACATAGGTACTAGCTGGTTGTTTTCTAGTTTCTTTCGTTTTTTGTTTGTTGAATTTGTTTTGGCTAATACCTTTTATTGCTTTCTTTAGGTTAATATATTCGGTCAACAACAACGTGTACCTGACTATACCCCTTTGTGATAAGCTTCTCCCCCTCACCATCATGAGAATCTTGACATTGCTGATGGTGAGTTTATCGACCTGACTATTCCGGCTACTCTTAGTGACTCAAACTCAGTCACTAGTCCTACCAAACATAAGGGTTATAGTTCGACTAGTTCTGATTCTAGCCTTTCAGATTCCCTGCAGGGTTTAGAAGCAAATAAAAATGTCACCACCTGCCAAATTCTGCCCCCTCCTGAAAGCATGCAAGGCGCGCCTCTCGTTTCTTCTGGGAGAGCAAAGGTCGACTCACCCACTAAACTAAAACACATGGGAGTCAATCCTTCTGGTCTAGAAGAAATTGCTAGGTTGCGTCTCTTTGTGAGTTCTCACACTCTTTCTTCTGACTCTAACCCATCTCAAGCACATAATGACAAGATGAGTCCTGAAGTAGTTAAAGCCAAAAATATGATGACTAAAATTCAGACTCATGCTTTGAATCCTGATCTGCCTCATCTGCTCCATTCTGATCCAACTCTTGGCCCAGAACTCTCAGACGCTCTTACTCAAATGAAAGAGCTCAGTATGTCTGAATCATCCAGGTTGATGATTACGGCATTTGAGAAATTTTTTATTCCTCTACGCCAAAATGTTGAAAGTATTCGGGAAAATGAGGAAGCAGTAGAGTCGAAGAAAGCCTCTGTGAAAGAGAATTTGGATATGGTGGTGCAAGTTACTAAAAAAATTAATGATTTCTTAGCAATGATTGAAAAGAAGAAACAGAAACTGGTTCCTAATCAAAATAGAGCTGCTGAAATACGTGACCAGATTTCTGCTCTCAACAAGGAATTAGAATTGATTGCCAAGAAAGAGGAAGAGATTAATAATGTGATTAATCCAACCCAAGCAAAAGATGAGCAAATGGATGTGGACGCCGTGGCTGTAAGTGACGCAATTTCTTCTGTCAAAGCAGAGCTTGAAACACTTAAGACTCAGGCAGGAGGTTTTGGATATCAGGCCACAAACCTCCATGGTGAACTGTGGTCATTCCAAGCTAAATTTAAGCATTTTTAATCATTGTACCAACACTATTGTAATTTCTTTATGGCTTTAAGACAAATTTTTAATGAAACCTTTCTTTGTTTGTTTTATATGTATCTTCCACGTTTTATGCGTGTTTTGAATTTATTGGTCTCAACAAAATTTTACCAGCTTGTTAGTTCGATGAATACTTATTCCGTCAAGATTTTGATTTCTTGAAGAATGGTCTTATACTTTTTTAAGTACTTTCTATTTACCCTTAAGATCCATCAATTTGGGGCTAACTCCTCAAGCTCATAGGAATTATTTGAAAAAACTTGTATCACCTTAAAAGGTCCTTCCCAATTTGGGGACCATTTCCTTAGTACTCTATCATTTTTGTCCATAGGTAATATCACTTTTCATACTAGATCATCGACAACAAATACTTTATCCTTTACTTTTTTATTATAAGCTCTGGAAACTCTTTCTTTATGTATTATTAATGAATCAAGGGCCAACATCCTTTCTTCATCTATGTTGACAAGCACGTCTGCCATCATATTCCAGTAATCCTCAGATGGTATTTCATGTTGTCTTTGGACTCTTATTGATTGAACATGTATCTCCACTGGTAACATTGCATCATACCCATATGCAAGTCGAAATGGAGTAGTTCCTGTTGCTTCCTTAGGGGAAGTTCTACACGCCCATAAGGCTTGATCCAGTGTTTTATGCCAATTCCTTAACTTCTTTCCTACATGCTTCTTAATTAGGCTAATTATCACTTTATTGGCAGCTTCGACTTGGCCATTTTCTTGAGCATAGTAAGGAGTAGAAGTTAACAATTTAATTCCAACTTCTTGCGTAAATTCTTGCATTTTACGTCCAGCAAACACTGATCCTTGGTCGATCGTAATTGTTTATGGAATTCCAAACCGATAGATGATGTGATTTTGTATAAAATCAATAACAACTTATTGGTCGACTTTAGTTAAAGCTACTGCCTCGACCCATTTTGTAAAGTAATCAATACCGACTAAAATATATCTTTGCTATTTTGATGATGCTGATTTTATTTCTCCAATCACATCTAAAGCCCATCCTCTGAATGGCCAGGGTTTTATAACTGCATGTAATTCACTTGAGGGGACATGTTGTATGCCCCCATGCATTTGGCATTCTCGGCAACCTTTAGCAAATTTGATGCAATATTTTAGCATTGAAGGCCAATAGACGCCTGAACGCACCAAAAGCCATTTCATTTTGTGTCCCGCTTGATGTGTACCACATATTCCACTATGCACACTTGACACTGCTACGTATGCCTCACTTTCTCCAAGGCATTTTAATAAAACTCCTTCAACAGTTTTCTTAAATAATTCGTTCTCTATCAAAATATGACTGAGAGCGCGATACTTGATCTTACGATCTGTCGACCCCGTGGGGATGTAAAGATAGTCAGCCAATGGCTTTCGCCAGTCATTCTCTTGTCCATTGTCAATGGTTAAAATTTGAAAATTTTCGACATCTATAGCCCCTAACTTTACAATCAACAAATCTGAAGGGGATAACAAAGTTTCTCGAACTTTCTCTCTTACGTGGGTAAGTTCTTCATTTTAATTCCAACTTCTTGTCCATTATCCTTTTCGTTCTCTCTTCGAGGTATGTGTCGAATACTTACTTGCTCAAATTATTTTAACAATCTGATGGTAATCACAAAATATATGATTAAATTTTCTTTAACACATTTGTACTCCTTTGATACTTGTTTACTCACTAATTCAGAGTCTCCCATAATTTCGATGTTCCTTGCCCCCAAATCTAGCACTAGTTCAAGTCCTGTTATTAAAGACTCGTATTCTGCTTCATTATTTGTGCACATACCGTCGATTTTATACTTGAACTCTGCTGGAATTCCACTGGGAGAAATTATAATTCCTCCTATTCCAACTCCATTCTTATGGCTAGAACCATCAAAGTATAATTTCCATGGCACTAAATCTACATAATTTTGAGGTATACCAACCATTGAATGGTCGACCAAAAAATATGCCACTACTTGTCCTTTCATTGCTTTTAAGGGCATGTAAGTCAGAGAATACTCTGTTAATGCTAAAGCCCATTTACCAATTCGACTATGTAAAATTGGTTTGGATAACATGTGCTTAATAATATTGAAATGAGAAGATACATACACATCAATAGGCTTTATATATTGCTTTAGTTTAATACAAGAGAAATACAAGCAAAGGCATAGTTTTTCTATATCACTATACCTAGTCTCAGGATTATTTAGCATTCGACTAGGATAATACACAGGTCTCTCGACACCTTTTTTGTCCTGTTGGACTAACATACTACCAATAGTCGCATCCGAGGCTGCAATATATAACCTCATAGGCCTATGTCTAATAGGAGGTGCCAATATTGGAGGCTTTACTAAGTAGTCTTTGATTTTGTCGAAAGCCTCTTGATGCTCCTTTTGCCAAACGAAATCTTCATTTTTTAGTCAAAGTAGTGGTGAAAATACTTTGGTTTTTCCACTTAAGTTGGATATGAACCTCCTTAGGAAATTTATCTTTCCCAACAAAGATTGAAGTTCCTTTTTGGTCGACGATGGTTTGATGTCCATGATGGCTTTGGTCTTACTTTGATTTACTTCTATGCCTTTTTTATGTACCACAAAGCCAAGAAAATCACCTGCATGCACACAAATAGCACATTTTAATGGATTCATTTTTAATCCATGTTTTCTCATCCTTTCGAAAGACTTTCAAAGGTGTTGCAGATGAGTTGGTTTACTATTCGACATTATTACAATATCATCAATGTAAACTTGCATGAAATCTTCAATAAAATCATGGAACATAGAATTCATTACCCTTTGATATGTCACTCCGACATTTTTTAAACCGAATGACATGACAACCCATTCATAGGTTCCCAGTGCCCCAGGGAAGCAAAACGCCGTCTTCGACACATCTTCGTCTGCAATAAAAATTTGGTTATAACCAGAATAACCATCAAGCATACTTAGATATTCAAAACCAGCAGCCGAGTCGATCAACATTTCTGCCACATGCATAACATACTCATCTTTTACGGTGGCAGCATTTAAATCTCTAAAATCTATGCATACCCTTAATTTTCCATTTTTCTTAATTACTGGCACTATGTTTTCCAACCAGTCGACATACCTTGCAGTTCTCATGAATCTGCTTTTGAGGAGTATTTCTACCTCCTCTTTTATTTTTGATATTATGGCTAGAGGGAAACGTCTGGGAGTCTGCTTTACTGGTTTCTTTCCAGCTTTTATTAGTAATTTTAGTTCTTCCAAGTCCTCGCTTAAACCTGGAATTTCATTATAGTCATAAGCAATAAAATCTTTAAATTCTTTTAATAAAGATATTACCTCAGATTTCAACTTTGGGTCGATGTTGGCGCTGATATAAGTTGGTCTTTTATCCCCCTTTTCACCAATATCTATTTCTTCTAAAGGGTCTTGTGGCTGCATCTTTTCTGGTGCCATTGGATCCTTTTCGAAGC
This sequence comes from Vicia faba, assembly GCA_948472305.1. Lineage (NCBI taxonomy): Eukaryota > Viridiplantae > Streptophyta > Magnoliopsida > Fabales > Fabaceae > Vicia > Vicia faba. The sequence goes on from OX451740.1 coordinate 967,972,546, forward strand.
CTAAGGGTTCTTCGTCATATATGCAGTCCAGACGCTGCTTATCAATGTTATCTTCGACCGTCTCTATTATATCTGGTGGCTTTGGCTCAATAGCCAAAATAGCTCCTTCATCTAGAACTTGTGTTTTATTGGCTTCGACATCCATATTTTCTTCAGCTTCCAATGCTGTATTTATTTTACTTTCGGCAATATATGCCGAAATCTTGTTTAGAGCATCTAGCTCAGACATCATAACTGATGTCTCCCCAACCTGTCAGTCGGTTGGTATAGTATAGATCCTTAAGAGGTTCCACATCCCACATAAAACCATGGGTTTCATGTAACTTCAATGAAATAAATGCTTTATCAAGGTTGGCATATACCTCTTCAGCAGGTTGACATGGGGAAATATTAGCTAATTTCCTGTCGAACTGCTTCTTTCCGACATTGTTCACGTCTGCCATAAAATACCCTTGATTAGCTTTAATATTCTCGACTATGCCATCTTCCCTCCAGATCACCAAACGCTGGTGCATAGAGGATGTCACAGCCCCTACTCTGTGTAGCCATTCTCTCCCTACTAAGAGGTTGTAACTTGGCTTACCTTGAATCACCAAGAAAATAGTCAACCTAGTAACTGAGCCGATAGTAATGTCCACTTGGATCACACCCATGATGTTTCTAGTTCTTCCTTCATAGTCTGATAAGACCACGTTATGAGATCTAATGTCGGTGTCATATTTACCGATTTTCCGCAATAGGTGGTGTGGCATAATGTTCACCGTAGCACCACAGTCTACCAACACCTTGTTGATAGCCACCCCTTCGACCTTAGCCCTTATTAAAAGAGGCTTCAAATGGCTCCTCATGGCCATATCTGGTCTTTTAAAGAAAGCATCTTGGTTCTATTGTTCATGACAAAGTAACACATTGGCTTGTGTAAAGCCATCTCCTTAGCATCTATGTCTGCTAAATTTTCTACTTCAGTCAAGCAATCATATTCTGCTGGCAGAATTGATACTACATTGACTAAGACATTCAAACTCTCTTCAGAGTCAGAATCAAAATTCTCAGTGGCTTCTTCAGAACATTTGGCAGCTGGTCGATTCACAAATTCTTTGATTCGTTCTTTCACAGAGGAGTCAACTTTCACCTTGTACTGCCTCTGATTGCCATCTTTGTTTGCAGCAATCTGGCCAGCAGCTGCTTGCCTCTCAGCCTGCATTTGACTCTAGAAGCGTCTCCATTGGGTTCGAGTCATGGGATTCTTCCCCATGTAGTTTTCAGAAATGTGGATTTTCTTCTCAGACTTGAACTCATGTCGGTAGTCAATAGCCGACTTCCCTTTGTTTGGTGCCCCATCAATTGGTATGCCCTTTCTCCCTTGGGGTTTAATCCAGGTACCGTTAGGAGCTTTTGTTGAGGGAATATAACTCCTAGGTCTAGCATGAGAGTTTCCCATAGCTCTCCTTGGGTCCCTTGGTGTAGGAAATCTTTGATTGTATGGCTTGCCTCTGGTCTTTTCTAACTGTAGCTTTTGGAAATTTTCAGCAGCTATTTTGTCAGTCAAAGCGCCACATCTAAGACACAAGCACACTTGTGAACCTTCTAAGCAGACTACACAGACGTTTCAGTACAAATAAAAACACCTAAGTGTTTTACAACAATATACGAGTAATAACTCCATGCCTATTTACAAAACTATACACAAAATATTTCTCTAAAGAGTTGCACAATGCATTGGTTTAGTTTCGCTTGAGCTTGATTTGATCCGATAGATTTGTGTAATGTTGATTCTTACTTTTCTTTAGCTTCCAAGTCTTTCTTTTATAGCTTGTAAAAGAGATCCATTGAAAGGGTAGAAAGGTAATCAGAAAATAAAGATGTTTGTTCTCAATGGTCATAATGAGAGTGGTCACAATATAGTACGAAAGGACTGTCCTTACGCCACCCTAGAGGGTATAGGTCACATAACACTTTTTTTTTACCTTTTGGACACCATCACACGTTAACCATTTAGAACTTATTATCTTTAGAGGCTTCAAATAATTTGAATGTTTTAAGCTTATTGTAGAAGAATTACTCTTAAGTCTTAGAACCTAAGTCTTAGAGTCTTCAGAATTTGTCCTATCAGAACCTCTTCTTCAAAGTCTTCAGCACTTGGTTGTAAGAACTTACTTTTCTTCAGATCATCAAAACTCGTTCAGCAGAACCTCAACTTCATAATCTTTAGAACTTATAACACACAGAAGCAAAGCTTTAGAAGGCCTCAAAATCTTAACCATACAATCACGATCAAAACCTCTTGTACTAACGTTCCTAAGACTATTGCATAAGATGAATGCCATAATATTGACTTCAACTGTAACACGTAACCACATGTTTTCATCCAGTAGTGTCTATGTTCAGAACCTAATGACATCACATGCCTTGATACCAGATCTAGAACATTACAGCAACAACTACACACTAGAAAGAAACCATTAGAGTATATAATTATTCTTTAATATATCATGTAAAGTTATCATCAAAATCTTAAGGCCAGATGTAGAAACAATTCTTGTTCTTACATAAGGATGCTCAACCAAATAGGATGGTGTTCTGGTTACCTTATGTAAGGGAACCAAATCAGGTATGCGAGAAATGCTGCAAAGCAAAACATGCTAGGAAAACATTCAAACATGACTTACCCATGAAATCTAAGCAAAAACTGGAGTTGGTTCATTCTGATGTGTGTGGACCTTTTGAAGTAAAGTCAAATAGAGGTAACTGGTATTTCTTTACTTTCATTTATGAATTCACCAGACATATGTGGATTTACCTTATTGAAAGGAAGAGTGAGGTATTCACACATTTCAAGAAGTTCAAGTTGCATGCTGAGAAATAAAGTGGATGAAAGTTAAAAAAGTTGAGAACTGATGGAGGTGGTGAATATACCTCTGCTGAGTTTTATAGATTTTGCAATGAGGAAAGTATAGAGCATGAGGTTATTGCACCCTATATACCTCAACATAATGGCATATCTGAGAGAAAGAGTAGAAGTATACTGAACATGACGAGAAGTATGTTGAAAGCTAAAGATATGCCTAAAATATTTTGGGCTAAAGCAACTTCGACAACAATATATATTCTAAACAGGTGTCCAATGGATAAGATGGTCGGAAAAACACCCTATGAGGCTTAGACAGGGTCGAAGTCAAATGTGAGTCATCTTAGAGTTTTTGGATCAATGTGCTTTAGGCATGTACCTGAACAATTGAGAAAGAAACTGGATGATCAAAATGAAATCATGGTGCTCATAGGTTATCATTCAACCGATGTGTAATACGGTGGAAGAACTGACTTTTTTAGCATTTTATCGCAAATGTTGCGATTAGTAAGAGTTGCCACCGACTTTTCTTTTATCCAATATAAGGAAAGGCTGAAAAGAACAAGAAAGACCTTGATAGATTTTGATTTCAGGGGTTAAGTTATGAAAAGGGAAGGGCTTAGCACCAGTTTTATTCGTAGTTATCTACGGGCTCTTAATCGCTAGCTCACTTTTTGAAATTTGCTTTGTGTGTGTGATTTGAAAATCCAAATTACGGTTAACTTTGTAATGATTCTTGTATCAGTCCTCAAGAATGCGTACAAAGTGTTTGAAAATATTTGTTTTGAAAAGGTGATGTGTAAAGTGTTTATTTTTTTAGAAAAAAAGAGTTGTGAGTAAGCGATTTAAAGTTCCTTACCCACCCAAGGTCGTTCTTATTCTTTTCCTTCTCCTTTAGAGATAGTGCTATCCGTACCATTAGTTGGTAGGTAGCCATATCTATTGGATGTGAAGGGACAAGAGAAGGGTCATCGGATGGTCATTGAAAGCAACATGTAAGGATACTTTAGCAATTCGAAGGGACTGTCATCATGTTATTCATAGGCAACACGAGACTAGATCATATTTTTGTAGGCAACTCGAGGGACATCGCGGGACTATGATCTTTATTCGAAGGGACCATGATGATTTAATCGAGGGTCTTTGCTAAAGTACCCTTACTTTCGAGAGACATGACCAAGTTTTCCGAAGGTAATAGAGGGAATTACCCTAGGGGTGTATGTGCGTAAAGTGATTCAATTACAATTATATCATCTTGGAACTGCTTAAGGTTATTGTGATACGGTGGGAGAACTGACTATGAGTTTTGCGTTTTTTATTCGCAAATGTTTCGGTTGAGCAAGAGTCGCCACCGACTTTTTATTTTATCCTAAGGAAAGGTTAAAAAGCACAGCAAAAACCTTTTGAGATGTTTTCTTGGGTTCGGGGAGTAGATTATAGAAAGGGAAGGTATTAGCACCCTTTCTATCCATGGTTATCCATGGGCTCTTAGTTACTTGCTTAGATCACTTGCCTTTTGTTTTCAATTGTTTGAAATGGTGCTTGTGTGTGTGGGTTTGAAAATGTTTTTGAAAAGAAGCCAATGTGGTGGCAACCTTTGTAATGATCCATGTGGGGATGTGTACAAAGGTGTATGTCTTTTGAAAAGGTTTTCAATGTTTTTGAAAGTTGTTTTGAAAGTGTATTGATGTGTGGTTTTGAAAAATGTTTTTGAAAAGAAGCCAATGTGGTGGCAACCTTTGTAATGATCCATGTGGGGATGTGTACAAAGGTGTATGTCTTTTGAAAAGGTTTTCAATGTTTTTGAAAGTGGTTTTTGAAAGTGTTGTGAGGTGTGGTTTAAAAACAGGCAAGTGTTTTTGTTTTGCAAGTTGACAAGTACTTAAGAGCGATCTACCCTAAAGTTCTCAAAGATTTTTGTTATGTTTTTAACCCTTTTAACAATTTTGTTCCACCATTGTATTTGGTGGACAATCTTGTGTTAGGATGTGAAAGGGACGAGCGCGGGTCATCGTTTGGACCATAATTGCAATGGTGCCAAGTATCTTTGGGCATTTTCTTTTAAGGGACTTGATCATTTTGTTTTTGGCAATATTTTGAAAATGTTATCGAGGGACTATGATCATTTGATTTGTTTGTTTTGCCCAAAGAGACCTAACATGCAATATGGCCTATTTTGAAAGGCAACAAGTGGATGTAACCCTAGGGGTGTTAGTGTGCAAGTGTGTTTTGTTGCATACAAGAGTTTTTCTTTGAATTAGGTTTTTCTATTTCATTGATTTTATCTTGTCATACATGTCCTAATTACTAGCAATAAGAAGCGGAAATATAAAATCCTACGCTATTACAACAATTAGGGGAGGGGGATACACATTTGTACATGGGGGGTTCAACGAGAAAAATAGACAAAAAAGAAAATAGCAAAAAACAAGATATATAGAGAGAGAGAGGGAGCCCGCGCGCTGCTGGGAGGTCATCAGAAGTTCTGACCCAGATCCGCTGCCAGATGATCAACCTGTTAGTGAAACTGGATGAGTCAGAACTTCTGACTCTAGAACCTGCAAAACAGAACCTTGTTAGTGGGGAAACCAGAAGTTCTGATTTCCCTGCGCTGCAAGACAGAAGTTTGTTAGTGGAGAAACCAAAAGTTCTGATTCTGCTGAAAAGGCAATAATTCTCAGAGGTTCTGATATCATTGACAGCAGAACAGGCTTCAGATGTGCTAACGTCAAAGTCAGCACTTGGCTTTTTCCTGTACTAATCAGAACATCTGCAATCCTGTTGTTACTCCACAAAACAGGAAACATATTTGGAACAGATCCAGCAAAATAGCAAAAATGTTTCAGAGGTCAGATTCACCAAGGTCACAGGCAAGTCCTATACTGGCTCAGAACGTTCTGAGGTATGAAAATCCTCATAACAGCAATAACATGAATATTTACATTATGTTACTTGAATATGCACAGCTGATGATGCTTAACAGTGTGGTGAGGGTCAGCAGGTGCTTACCTGACTGTTTGGAAAGTTGGTGAGTGAAAGTTTTAGCTTTTGATTCTGGTGGTGTTCTGGACAGATTTTGAAAAGGGGAAGTAAAGGTGTATACGTGTATAGGGTCAGAAGTTTGGAAAGAGTGTTTTTGGTTTACAGAAAAGAGCTGGATATTTGATGAAGTTGAAGGTGAGAAACTTAAAGTTATGAAACAAAGCTGGAGATTTTGGCAGAGTTTCAGAATGCTGTGTTGCTAGGAGTTTTGTTTCTCTCTTAGCAATTTCTGTTTCTGTTTTTTCTTGGACCCCTTTTGCAGTGGTGAAAGCTCTCTATTTATAGGCAGAATTCTTGTGGATGCCTTGAACATTTAAGGCGCCAACAGAGTTTGAATTTGTTCTTTGACAGAAATTCCTGGGAAGTTGTGATAACAGCTAGCTTTCAGCCTAGGTTGCAGCAGCAGGCGTAGATTGGGGAGAAGTGACCTCTGAAGTGGGCGGTGGCGTGAAGACCCATGCCAGAATCTGTGCAAAAGCATTTTCCAAGCCACACGTGAATGCTCAGGAGTGGTTGGAAGCATTAATGGGCATTAAATGGTGACAAGACCTGTCAATACCAACGTTCTGGTAATGAAAACCAGCGTTGAATCAGCAGCGTAAACCATGCTCTGGCCTTGGCTACCTGTTGCCTTAGTAAGCTCTGGAGATTCTCCTAGTTTTCTGGTACGTTCCTTGGATTTACTTCTGGACAATCTGGACTTAGAGATTCTACATCAGTGTAACACTCATTCCTCTGACCTTTCATCTTCTGATTTCAACCTGTTCTGAAGGAGCCTTCAGACTTTCCTGCTTCTCTTGCATTCCTTTAGCAAATTCTGACTGAGCTTGTGTAACTGCTGAAGGAGCATGCTTTGTTTGAGACTTACATTCTGAACCACGTCTACAACTTCTGATTGAACTGATGTAGCTGCTGAAGAGCCAACTTCTGACCACGCTGAGCCAAGCTTCCAACTTCTGACCGTCTTCATCTGGAATGGGTTCAGAAGTTCTGAAGCGCTGATTTTTTTCTGGAGTTCGTGAGATCATCTTGCTCTTGTAAGCGGCTTGCTTGGGCAAAGGGATAACTCAGGACTTGGATTTGTTTCAGAGGGACTTTGAAAATCCAAGATGGTTTCCTGAAGAAAGGGAGGGCAAATTTTGGGGTACAACAGTTGCCCCTGTTCAATCTTCTTGAACCTGAAGAGTTAGATTGGCAAGTTTGCCTTTCGTGACTCGAAGGTAAAAGGAGATTGGACACCAGAGTGCCCGGAAATTTGCACTCACATAGTAGAGTATCAGCAATGTGATGGCGAGAATGGGCTTATAGATGCCATTTGGAGAGGTGGTGGATAGGGAGATGGGCTTATAGATGCCATCTGGAGATGTGACAGATCTTCGTCGGGAATGGGCTTACAGATGCCATTTGGAAGTTTTGATCGCACAAGAGATTCCTTAGCGAGAACTTTATGTATCTGAGAAAGGCAGATGTTTTCCTGGCTTGTTACAGGTGTTGATCTGGAATTAGTCGTCAATAGATATGCCCTGACTGGATACAGGAATCGAATCTGGAAATGTTATAGTTGATAGATGTGCCCTGGCTGGATACAGGAATCGAATCTTCAAACTCTTCAGACGTGCCCTGACTGGATACAGGAATCGAATCTGGAAATGTTGTAGTTGATAGATGTGCCCTGGCTGGATACAGGAATCGAATCTTCAAACTCTTCAGACGTGCCCTGGCTAGATACAGGAATCGAGTCTGGAAATAGTGTAGTTGATAGATGTGCCCTGGCTGGATACAGGAATCGAATCTTCAAACTCTTCAGACGTGCCCTGGCTAGATACAGGAATCGAGTCTGGAAATAGTCGTCAACAGATATGCCCTGGCTGGATACAAGAATCGAATCTTCAAACTCTTCAGACGTGCCCTGGCTAGATACAGGAATCGAGTCTGGAAATGTTGTCAATAGTTGATGGTAGTTGTCTTTGGGATTGTCTTTTTTCCTGAAAAGGCAAAACATAAGTTGTATGCAATGTTATGATGTATGATATGCGTGATGTTTTAACATGAGACAACGTTGTATGCACTTTATCATGTATGTAAGCGAGATGTATGAAAGTGTGAAATGTTTATGAATGTAACTTCGTCTTAGGAAAATAGATCTTCGATGATTGGCCGGGGAGTTGCCCTGTGGCCAAGATACTTTGCTGAAGTGTTGATGAGAGGCCTGCTGAGGACTTTAATGATGGATCCTGCTGGGGATAAAAAACTCCGCTGGGAAACACCAAAGGTAAACTATGCTGGGGAATACCAAAAATAGACTCCGCTGGGGATATCAAAAATAAACTCCGTTGGGGATTGAAAGATACACTCCGTAGGGGATTGAAAGATACTTTGTTGGGGGCGATCTTCCGTGGCAGTTAGCTGAGGGTAACCCAGTTATAAGCCCTTGTGAGGAATAACTCTGAACAAAGCTCGGGAGAGACGTCCGTATTCTGCAGGGAACAAGCTTCCAGAATCTTCTGGGGATAAGCTTTTAGACCTGCCGGGGAAAGTTGACGACTTCACTGGGGGAAGTACTGCTGAATCCTGCCTTACTCTGCGGGCGTTGAGATGATTTGGTCACATCCTTCAGTCGAATCTACCTGGGTACCTTGGCGGACAAAGCAATTAGATTGCATCAGACAACTTCACATTGCCCCTGTTTCTGATGTCACCTGTAATTAATCTTTCGTTTCAGGTGCAAATATTTATGAATCAGCAATTTAATGTCAAATGCATATATCAAAAATGAACATTGGACGTTCGTCGCAAGACAAAACAGAAAAAGGAAAAACGATGGCAATTTGTATGGACAAGTGAATTCGTTTTGATTTGAATTTTGCCTGTGAATAGGCGTTTTTTGTACAAGAGGCTGACATCCTAGTAAGAGGATGCCGCCGAATAGCACAGAACTTACAAATTTTGAAAAGAAAACAAAACAGCTATGTGAACAATCCTACTGGGTTCCAACTCTGCTACCGCCTTTATGTCTCCAAGCGTCTTATCGCTTTGCTGCCTAGTTGAAGATGAAGCTGACTGGTCGATGCCGAAGTCTGAGCCAGATAGTTGATGCCGAATTCCGGATGCGAAGTGATCCATAGTATTACGCTTTATCCCTAATTTTTGCTTGGACCGCCCTTTCGGGTTTTCAGTCCACCGGGATACCCATTTTTGCCCAAGCCGCCTTTTCAGGTTTTCGACTTGCCGGGTGTACAGATTTTTTTCATTTCATCCCTTATTTTTGCCCGAACCCTTTTGGTTCGCCGGGAAGCCCTAATTTTTGCTTAGGTATGTCAACCTAGCGGGTCTTTTATTTATGCGTAGTATTTTTTCACTATGTCCGCATTGGCGGGGTGAGGAAGGTCGTCACCGTCCATGGTGGTTAGGAACATGGCTCCTCCTGAGAACACATGTTTAACCACAAATGGCCCTTTGTAAGTAGGGGTCCATTTGCCCTGGGGATCACTTTGAGGAAGGATGATGCGTTTGATTACCAGGTCCCCAACTTGATACTCTCGCGGTCTGACTTTCTTGTTAAATGCCCTGATCAACCGTTTTTGATACATTTGACCATGACAGATAGCGGTGAGTCTCTTTTCGTCAATCAGGTTTAATTGATCAAGTCGAGTCTGGATCCAGTCATCTTCACTCAGATCTGCATCTTTCATTATCCGGAGAGAGGGTATCTGGACTTCAATTGGCAAGACTGCCTCCATGCCATAGACCAAAGAGAAGGGAGTTGCCCCGGTTGACGTCCTTGCTGAGGTACGGTACCCATGAAGAGCGAATGGTAACATCTCGTGCCAATCTTTATAAGTCACTGTCATCTTCTGCACAATTTTCTTGATATTCTTATTAGCTGCCTCTACGGCCCCATTCATCTTCGGTCGGTAGGGAGAAGAATTGTGGTGCTGTATCTTGAATTGTTCACAGAGTTCAGTGATCATCTTGTTGTTGAGATTGGTACCATTGTCCGTAATGATTCTTTCCGGGACGCCGTACCGACAGATCAGATTATGCTGGATGAAACGTGTCACGACGCTCTTGGTTACTGTGGCGTAGGAAGCTGCCTCAACCCACTTTGTGAAATAATCGATCGCCACCAAGATGAAGTGATGCCCATTGGATGCCGTCGGTCGGATCTCGCCGATCATATCAATCCCCCACATTGCAAAAGGCCAAGGTGCCTTCAGGACGTTCAGAGGAACTGGAGGAATATGTACCTTGTCAGCATAGATTTGGCATTTATGACAAGTTCGAGAGTGTTGGTAACAATCAGCTTCCATTGTGGACCAAAAATATCCTGCCCGAAGGATTTTCTTTGCCATGGTGTGCCCACTGGAATGTGTTCCAAATGTACCTTCATGCAGTTCTAGCATGATCTTCTCTGCTTCAGCCTTATCCACACAACGTAGTAGAGTTGAATCATGATTCCGTTTGTAGAGGATGCCGTTACTGAGGAAGAATTTTGCCGCAAACCTCCTCATGAACTTCTTGTCATTGACAGATGCACCTTCAGGGTATTCCTGAGCTTCTAAGTACCTCTTCACTTCATGATACCAGGGTTTTTCAGTCACCTTTTCAGCCTCGAGATCGCAGCAGTATGCTGGTTCATCCAACTTCCATATAATGATCCGGGGAGCCTCATTGTCCCATTTAACTTTGAACATTGAAGACATCGTAGCTAGTGCGTCCGCTAGCTGATTCTCCTCTCTTGGGAAGTGCTCAAAAGTTATTTCCTCAAAGTGGGGAAGCAAAGTTGACACATACTCCTTGTAAGGAATAAGATTTGGGTGTTTCGTATCCCACTCGCCTTTGATCTGATTGATCACGAGAGCGGAGTCTCCGAAGACTCTCAGAAACTTGATCCTTAAGTCGATTGCAGCTTGTAAACCCATGATACATGCTTCATATTCTGCCATGTTGTTGGTGCAGTTGAAACACAATCGGGCGGTGAGTGGAGTATGAGTTCCTTTGGGAGATATGATTACAGCGCCGACGCCGTTACCCAAAGCATTGGAGGCTCCATCAAAATGCATAGACCATCGGGATCCTTCCTCAGGTCCTTCATCCGGTCCAGGTACTTCACAGTCAGTTACCACCATGATGTCTTCGTCCGGAAAATCAAAGTTCAATGATTGGTAATCGTCCACAGGTTGGTGTGCCAAATGATCTGCCAGTACACTTCCTTTAATAGATTTCTGAGTTGTATACTGGATATCATACTCTGTCAAGATCATTTGCCATCTCGCTATTCTCCCAGACAGAGCAGGCTTTTCAAATATGTACTTGATGGGATCCATCTTTGAAATCAACAAGGTAGTGTGAGTCAGCATATACTGTCTCAGCCGGCGAGCAGCCCATACAAGAGCGCAACAAGTTTTCTCAAGCAGTGAGTAACGAGACTCACAGTTGGTAAACTTTTTGCTCAAGTAATAAATAGCGTGCTCTTTTCGGCCAGACTCGTCATGCTGCCCCAGCACACACCCCATTGAATTATCAAGCACTGTCATGTATAGTATCAGAGGTCTTCCTTCCACTGGTGGCATAAGAATGGGTGGCTCTTGGAGATATTCCTTTATCTTTTCAAAGGCAGCCTGACATTCATCGTTCCAGCGTACTACTTGATCTTTCTTCAGTAATTTGAAGATTGGCTCACAAGTAGCAGTCAGATGTGAGATGAATCGGGCAATGTAATTCAATCGTCCCAGGAAGCCTCTGACTTTTTTCTCTGTCTTCGGAGTCGGCATCTCTTGAATGGCTTTAACCTTGGCAGGGTCCACTTGAATACCTTTATCACTTAGAATGAAACCTAGCAATTTTCCGGATCTTACCCCAAAGGTGCATTTGTTGGGATTCAACCTCAGCTTGTATAATTTGAGTCGGTCAAACAACTTCCTCAGATGGTCAAGGTGCTCTTCCTCAGTTTGAGACCTTGCAATCATGTCATCAACGTATACCTCAATCTCATGATGGATCATATCATGAAATAAAGCAACCATGGCACGTTGATAGGTTGCCCCAGCATTTTTCAACCCGAATGGCATGACCTTATAACAGAAGGTGCCCCACTGAGTCACAAAGGTGGTCTTTTCCATATCTTCCGGAGCCATCTTGATCTGATTATACCCTGAAAAACCATCCATGAAGGAGAAAACCTTGTGTTGAGCAGTATTGTCAACAAGAACATCGATGTGAGGTAAGGGGAAGTCATCCTTGGGGCTTGCCCTGTTCAAGTCCCTATAGTCGACACACATTCTGACTTTACCGTCTTTCTTCGGCACTGGCACCACATTGGCAACCCACTGAGGGTAAGAAGTTACTGCTAGAAACCCGGCATCGAACTGCTTCATAACCTCAGCCTTGATCTTTTCAGACATCTCTGGGCGCATACGGCAGACCTTTTGCTTTACCGGAGGGCAATCTTCCTTGGTTGGTAGATGATGAACTACAATGTCGGCATCCAAACCAGGCATATCTTCATAGGACCAAGCAAATATCTCCATGTAATCTTGTAGCATCTGGATCAACCGTTGCTTCACGCTGAGCTCTAGATTGGCACCAATCTTGACCTCTTTCCTATCTGTCTCAGTACCCAGGTTAATTGTTTCCACCGGCTCTTCATGTGGTTGAATAACCCTCTCTTCCTGGAGTAGTAGTCTTGCAAGTTCACCAGGCACTTCACAATCATCTTCACCTTCGTCTTCGGCCAAGTTGATCGGATTCTCGAAGTCATAACTGGCGGTAGCAGAGCTGTTACCAGCGAGATCCAGAATGGACTGAAACCTGTATAAGTGAGTGTGTGTAAATATAGCTGTTTTGCAATATATATAACACAGAAAGAAAAAAGAGCACAAGATTTGAAATGCAACAAACGTCCAATGTTTTGATTGATGATATATGGAAATGACATACAAAAAAGCCCTCACAAATGGAGCTACGATGCCCCGGGTAGGACACCGAACCAATAAAAGTTTTAACATATTGTTTGTTACGAATTGGAAATCAAAAGAATTAATTACTGCGTGACAAATGTGATAGGTGTAAAATCCTTTGCCGTCCAGTTGCTTGGTCCGTTGCTGGTAGTCGGGTAGATCCAACTGTCAAACTCTGCTTCCTCTACATCCTCCTCAATAGCATTCACCCTTGGATTGGAGATAAACACTGGAGCCTTTCTGATCTTGTCCTTGCACACAGCCCTCTGAGCCTCTGCAGTAAAGCCTAGTCCAAATTTGTCAGTTTTCTGTGTAAAGTCAGGAAGCCTGCCCCAGTTAGTACATTCACCTCTCTGAACCACAGCCCGGACATCCTTTAGGGAAGCCATCTTCAAAGGAACATTCTCTTCGACTGCTGTTTCTGCTGCTGCTGAAATTGGATGCACCTCCTCGAAATGCTGAAAGGGGGTTTCAATAAACTCCCCGTCCATCTCAATGTATCTGAAGGAATTCAAATGGCTCACCATATACTCCTCTTCTCCTTGCACAGTGACGATCTTCCCTCTGACAGGGTACTTCAGCTTCTGGTGCAAGGTAGAGGTCACTGCCCCAGCTTTATGGATCCAAGGTCGACCTAATAGACAAGAGTACGATGGACGTATATCCATCACATAAAAAGTAGAGTCAAACACCTGAGAGCCCACACGAATAGGAATGTCAACCTCTCCATGAACCATCCTTTTTGAACCGTCAAAGGCCCTGACGATGATATTACTGGGCTTCAGTTCCAGGCCTTCACAATCTAATCGGTCTAAAGCCTTTTTTGGTAGAACATTCAAGGAAGAACCAGTATCCACCAATACATGCGCCAGAGTAGTGCCCCTGGATTCGATAGAGACATGCAGGGCATCATTGTGATCTCTTCCCTTCGCAGTCAGGTCAGCATCTGAGAAACCCAAGCCATTGTCTGCTGTCAAATTTGCTACGCAATCAGTGAACTGGACTGCAGATGTCTCCTATGGCACATGGGCCGTTTTGAGAAATGAGATCAAGGCCTTAGCATGGGCCTCGGAGTATAGCAATAAGGAGAGCATGGAGATCTTGGAGGGCGTATGCCCCAGCTGCTCGACAATATTGAAATCACTCTTCTTTATTATTTTCAGGATTTCCTCCATTTCTTGTTGGGAGGCCTCAGCATTTATAGATATTGGTGCCTCCATCCGGGCAGGCTCCTCTTCAATCCCTTTGCCCGAGCATTAGATGACTCGGCAGCAGGGGAAACAACTTGATCAGCAACAGGAACAGGTACACTTGTAGGTGTTATAAGGAGGGGTCTTCGAGTAGCGGGCGGCGCAATGTCAGGCGAGAAGAGCCTGCCATTGCGGGTGACCTTGGCTGGACCAGTGATATCGCAGATACTGGCGCCAGTGTTGAATTCTTGTTTGATTCCATTCACATATACGTCTGCCCCATAATGCCAGGGGACATCTTTATCAGACACATAGGGGAGAGGCCCCGGAACAGTAATAACCACAGGTGCAACAGTCATGATTTGAACAGGCTTCTTCGGGAGAGCCTTGATTGGATTATTGAAGATGGTAACCACAGAAACTTCTTCTACCGGAACCAACTGAACAGCAGACTTTTTAAACAGAATCTCCTTGCTATCCATTAGGCTTTGGATGCCTAACTGCAGCAAGGGACAACCAGATAGGGAAACAGCACAGAACCGGCAACCTTCACTGCAACCCGGAAATAAACCGGCCAGCAGTAGGTTCTTCTTGACAGTCTTCAGAGGGGTAGCTAGATCATTCACAGAAACAGCATACAACTCTTCCTCAATGGCATTTACTCTATGCTGGGGCATAGGAGCAGTTACAACATTCGGTCTCTCAGGCGCTTCAAACTGAATTTCCTTTGCGTCGATAAGATCTTGCACTTTGTTTCTCAAGGCCCAGCAATCATCAGTAGTGTGCCCGGGGCTATCAGAATGATAAGCACACCGGGCATTTGGGTTATACTTAGGAGACGCAGTGTTGACGACCTTAGGAGTTTCTTTGAGGGTCACCAAGTTGGTTGATAATAGTTGGGGTAAAATTTGAGATAATGTCATACTCAGCCGGGTATACTGCCTCTTAGGCCTTTCACTTCTTTGTTGATTGTACTGCTGAGGAGCAGCAACAGGTTTTGAGATGACCAAAGCATTGACGGCTTGGCGACTTTCGGGCTTGACTTGTCTTCTAGGACCATAGACGGCACTTGCTTCTTTCTTAAAAGGCCTCTTCTCAGTACTTGTAGCGACACCCTTCTGAATCTTTCCTGACTTGATGCCAGCTTCTATTCTCTCGCCTGTTAAGATCAAATCGGTAAACCCCGCGGAAGAGTTACCAATTAGATGATTGAAGAAAGGCCCAGATAGGGTCCCTAGAAACATATCAACAAGCTCACGATCGGTTAAAGGAGGCTGCACCCTGCCATCCAAATCCCTCCATTTTTGTGCGTACTCTTTGAATCCTTCGCCTGTTCCTAACGACATACCCTGAAGTTGGGTACGAGTAGGGGCAAGGTCAGAATTGTATTGGTATTGTTTGTAGAAAGCGGTGGCCAAATCTTCCCAATTTCGAATGCTGGTTCCTTCTAGCTGATAAAACCACTCCAACTGAGCTCCAGAAAGACTGTCTTGAAAGAAATGAATCCAAAGGTTTTTATCTGCCGTATAGGGTTGAATTTTTCTCACGTAGGACCTGAGATGCATTTTGGGACAGGACAGCCCATCATACCTCACAAACGCTGGCACTTTGAATTTTGGGGGAATCATAATCCCGGCAACCAGACCCAAGTCTTCAAAATCCAAACCCGGTACTCTTTGTAATTCCATGGCAGCTAGTCTGTCTTCTAACCCTTTGTATTTATCATCAATTGGAGGGTATTGCTGATTAGTATAATCTTCATCCTCTTCAACCTCTTCTTCTTCCGCATCAGACTTGGAAGGTACTGCCGGTCCACCTCCTTTACTGGTTCCTTCATCAGAAGTAGGAGGAAATTCAAGCACTCTTCGAGCTTCTCCGCCGAATCTTCTCCCCAAAGTAGCCACCCCGAGTCTCTTTTTCTTCTTTTTCACTGGGTCTTTGTTTCCCAATTGAGTCTTGATATCTTCCTGACCCTTAGCCAAGGTCATCAGGAGTTGCTGGAACTGTGCATTCTGAGCCTGTAGGTCTTTGATTGTTTGCTCGAGATCCATCCTGACTGACATAAACAGCAGACAGATAAGGAAACCTGGAATGAGACCTGCTTATGCACATGATGAATGGTATGCTTATGTATGCAATGCATTCAAGGATTTAGGACATTCAAAATTGTTTTTAGACAAAGAAGAGCGCACGTCATATTAACAAGAAGAAATTTGTCAGTACATAAATGCCCCATGGGCCAAATGTTACAAAATAAACTTCTTAAGGCAGAAAGACATTGCGCATCCTCTTTGGCGCGATGTAGGTATTGAGGGCCTGTTGCTCGTGGAGTCGGCGGGTAAGCTATAGAACCTTCTTTTCACTGGCGTAGTAGCTAGCCTCAAAAGTATTCCGTTCCTCCTTGAGCTGAATCCAGCTTTTCTGCATTTCCTCCCACGATGTAGGCATGTCTGGATGTAGGATGGTGTAGGGAACCTCTCCTTCCTTGACGGGCTCTTTAATCACTGGGAGTACATGAAGATAAGGCATCATTAGACTTTGGGCTCGGGCTCGTACCCACTTGAGATAGGGCTCAAGAGGGATGGAGTTCTTATGTCCCAGAGTCTCGCTATCAACCTTGTTGAGTTTTCCCCAAGCTCTGATGAATCTTTGGCAAAGTCCTTGCGCATCGTTGTCGAAGTAAAAAACTAGGCTAGGAATCAACATATCATGAGGGCCATCCCTCCGTGCATATCCAAATTGCCTCAAAGCTAGGCAAGGGTTGTAGGTGATACCCCCTCTAATTCCAAGTAAAGGAACATTAGGAAATTCTCTGCAACGGTCGACAATGATGACATTTTCTCTGGACCGAGAACACCAATGCACATCAGAATGAGTAAGAGTCATCAATCGTTGGGACCACCTTGCACCTTGGTCATTCTTCAAGACAGACTGTGGAAGGTGCGAAATAAACCACCTCGCAAGGATAAGAGTACAACACATGAGAACACCCCTCTTTCTCATTGTTCGTGTGTAAAATGAGTGAAGGATGTCCCCAAGCATTGTTGGTATTGGATTTCTGGACAAGAAGATTTTGACAGCATTGACATCTACCAATTGGTCAGGATTTGGGAACAAGACCAACCCATAGATAAGGAGTTCCACAATCTCTTCAAAGGCTTGTAGGTCCAATGAGTTCCAACATTCTTGTGCCTTCTCAAACAAGAATTTTGCTAAGAATCCTCTGACGCCGCTTCTGGTTTCCCAATGCCCCTTAATATCGGATGGTTGTAGATGTAATGCTCGAGCAACATCTTCCGGCTTTGGTTCCTTTTCGGTACCGTTGAAGGGTAGTTGATTAAGGATAGGAATTCTCAGGAGTTGAGAAAACTCCTCCAAAGTGGGTACCAACTGATAATCAGGGAAAGTGAAACAGTGGTGAAAAGGGTCAAAGAACTGGAATAGCACTTTCATCATGTCTTCTTCAATGTTGGTGTTGACTAGACTAAGCAGTCTACCATGTCTTTCACTGAAGGATGAATTTTCCGGAATTTTTGAGGTGAGCTCCTTGAGTTGAGGAGAGATTCTCACAAGGTTGACTTGAATGGTATTTCTGCAAGGAATTTCCATGTCCTACAAAACAAGAACAAAGATGAAGATCCAAAACCCTTGAAATGGTTAGAGAATGCATATGATGCTTCATGATGTTTATGATGTATGCACAAAACATATGTACAAGCAAATCACACCAAACCCTAGTTTCAGGCTGGCATGGGGTTTCATAGGTAAGTACCCTCTTGAGTGTAGTTGGCTTAAAAACCTGTCCTATAAATAGTAACCGGGTTCTAAGGAGCTCAATATCCCTGGATTGTTTTCAATGTTCATTATTTTGGTTTAGCCACTTAACTAGCGACCAAAATATTCCAAGAAAACAACCCTCAATGAGTGTAGTATCGAGTATCTACCAACTTCGGACTGCACCAAAGCCGGTCATCTCACTACCCCTAATAAAAGGCCAAGATGGTCAAGTAAGGTTCTAGGTCATTAGTGCTTAGTGACATCACTCAGCGGCCCCGTACTCTCCTTGATTGAACTCAAGGGTTACCGGTACTCACAAATATGTCGCACTAATATAGCTATTGCTTCAACCGTGTCGGTATACCCCGCACAGTTTCCACAACGTATTGCTATCTATGAATGTTTCCCAAAAATCCGGGTGTAGGATTTGCAAACCCAAACAATAGAGCCAAAGTATAAAGCAAACAATCCAAACAATTAGTCATGCAAGAGGGTGATCTAAGCCCTAAGGTTACTCCACTTTTAAAATCATCCCCAGCAGAGTCGCCAGTTCTGTGATACTGTGGGAGAACTGACTATGAGTTTTGCGTTTTTTATTCGCAAATGTTTCGGTTGAGCAAGAGTCGCCACCGACTTTTTATTTTATCCTAAGGAAAGGTTAAAAAGCACAGCAAAAACCTTTTGAGATGTTTTCTTGGGTTCGGGGAGTAGATTATAGAAAGGGAAGGTATTAGCACCCTTTCTATCCATGGTTATCCATGGGCTCTTAGTTACTTGCTTAGATCACTTGCCTTTTGTTTTCAATTGTTTGAAATGGTGCTTGTGTGTGTGGGTTTGAAAATGTTTTTGAAAAGAAGCCAATGTGGTGGCAACCTTTGTAATGATCCATGTGGGGATGTGTACAAAGGTGTATGTCTTTTGAAAAGGTTTTCAATGTTTTTGAAAGTTGTTTTGAAAGTGTATTGATGTGTGGTTTTGAAAAATGTTTTTGAAAAGAAGCCAATGTGGTGGCAACCTTTGTAATGATCCATGTGGGGATGTGTACAAAGGTGTATGTCTTTTGAAAAGGTTTTCAATGTTTTTGAAAGTGGTTTTTGAAAGTGTTGTGAGGTGTGGTTTAAAAACAGGCAAGTGTTTTTGTTTTGCAAGTTGACAAGTACTTAAGAGCGATCTACCCTAAAGTTCTCAAAGATTTTTGTTATGTTTTTAACCCTTTTAACAATTTTGTTCCACCATTGTATTTGGTGGACAATCTTGTGTTAGGATGTGAAAGGGACGAGCGCGGGTCATCGTTTGGACCATAATTGCAATGGTGCCAAGTATCTTTGGGCATTTTCTTTTAAGGGACTTGATCATTTTGTTTTTGGCAATATTTTGAAAATGTTATCGAGGGACTATGATCATTTGATTTGTTTGTTTTGCCCAAAGAGACCTAACATGCAATATGGCCTATTTTGAAAGGCAACAAGTGGATGTAACCCTAGGGGTGTTAGTGTGCAAGTGTGTTTTGTTGCATACAAGAGTTTTTCTTTGAATTAGGTTTTTCTATTTCATTGATTTTATCTTGTCATACATGTCCTAATTACTAGCAATAAGAAGCGGAAATATAAAATCCTACGCTATTACAACAATTAGGGGAGGGGGATACACATTTGTACATGGGGGGTTCAACGAGAAAAATAGACAAAAAAGAAAATAGCAAAAAACAAGATATATAGAGAGAGAGAGGGAGCCCGCGCGCTGCTGGGAGGTCATCAGAAGTTCTGACCCAGATCCGCTGCCAGATGATCAACCTGTTAGTGAAACTGGATGAGTCAGAACTTCTGACTCTAGAACCTGCAAAACAGAACCTTGTTAGTGGGGAAACCAGAAGTTCTGATTTCCCTGCGCTGCAAGACAGAAGTTTGTTAGTGGAGAAACCAGAAGTTCTGATTCTACTGAAAAGGCAATAATTCTCAGAGGTTCTGATATCATTGACAGCAGAACAAGCTTCAGATGTGCTAACGTCAAAGTCAACACTTGGCTTTTTCCTGTACTAATCAGAACATCTGCAATCCTGTTGTTACTCCACAAAACAGGAAACATATTTGGAACAGATCCAGCAAAATAGCAAAAATGTTTCAGAGGTCAGAATCACCAAGGTCACAGGCAAGTCCTATACTGGCTCAGAACGTTCTGAGGTATGAAAATCCTCAGAACAGCAATAACATGAATATTTACATTATGTTACTTGAATATGCACAGCTGATGATGCTTAACAGTGTGGTGAGGGTCAGCAGGTGCTTACCTGACTGTTTGGAAAGTTGGTGAGTGAAAGTTTTAGCTTTTGATTCTGGTGGTGTTCTGGACAGATTTTGAAAAGGGGAAGTAAAGGTGTATACGTGTATAGGGTCAGAAGTTTGGAAAGAGTGTTTTTGGTTTACAGAAAAGAGCTGGATATTTGATGAAGTTGAAGGTGAGAAACTTAAAGTTATGAAACAAAGCTGGAGATTTTGGCAGAGTTTCAGAATGCTGTGTTGCTAGGAGTTTTGTTTCTCTCTTAGCAATTTCTGTTTCTGTTTTTTCTTGGACCCCTTTTGCAGTGGTGAAAGCTCTCTATTTATAGGCAGAATTCTTGTGGATGCCTTGAACATTTAAGGCGCCAACAGAGTTTGAATTTGTTCTTTGACAGAAATTCCTGGGAAGTTGTGATAACAGCTAGCTTTCAGCCTAGGTTGCAGCAGCAGGCGTAGATTGGGGAGAAGTGACCTCTGAAGTGGGCGGTGGCGTGAAGACCCATGCCAGAATCTGTGCAAAAGCATTTTCCAAGCCACACGTGAATGCTCAGGAGTGGTTGGAAGCATTAATGGGCATTAAATGGTGACAAGACCTGTCAATACCAACGTTCTGGTAATGAAAACCAGCGTTGAATCAGCAGCGTAAACCATGCTCTGGCCTTGGCTACCTGTTGCCTTAGTAAGCTCTGGAGATTCTCCTAGTTTTCTGGTACGTTCCTTGGATTTACTTCTGGACAATCTGGACTTAGAGATTCTACATCAGTGTAACACTCATTCCTCTGACCTTTCATCTTCTGATTTCAACCTGTTCTGAAGGAGCCTTCAGACTTTCCTGCTTCTCTTGCATTCCTTTAGCAAATTCTGACTGAGCTTGTGTAACTGCTGAAGGAGCATGCTTTGTTTGAGACTTACATTCTGAACCACGTCTACAACTTCTGATTGAACTGATGTAGCTGCTGAAGAGCCAACTTCTGACCACGCTGAGCCAAGCTTCCAACTTCTGACCGTCTTCATCTGGAATAGGTTCAGAAGTTCTGAAGCGCTGATTTTTCTCTGGAGTTCGTGAGATCATCTTGCTCTTGTAAGCGGCTTGCTTGGGCAAAGGGATAACTCAGGACTTGGATTTGTTTCAGAGGGACTTTGAAAATCCAAGATGGTTTCCTGAAGAAAGGGAGGGCAAATTTTGGGGTACAACAGTTATCTACCGATTAATTTTATCTTGTCATACAAGCCTATTACTGCACTGTTATATATATATATATATATATATATATATATATATATATATATATATATATATATATATATATATATATATATATATATATATATATATATATATATATATATATATATATATATATATATATATATATATATAAATCATACAGTATAAGTGCGAAATATAAAACCTAACACTATTACATGGCCTCGGGAGAGTTACATAATAATTAAAACCTTGCAAAAATTAAAATCTAACTATTACAAATTCGACACGGAACCTATACAATCGTCTAAATAATAAAATGAAAGAAATAATAAACAAAATGGAAAATAATTTTTAAGAAATAATTTTTTACAAACCAAAATGTCTAAATATTATAAGTTAATTTTTTTTTTGTATTTTTTGGTTAATTTTAGATGTTAAAAAAAAACCTAATGTCTAATTTATTTACAAGTTAATTAACAATAAATCCTAAATCTATTTAATTTAATTAAGAGGTTATGTCAAAAATTGCATTAATTAAAAAAATTATTTTTTTGATTTTTTTTATGGATTAAAACGATTATTAGAAAATTAAATAAGAAAATAAGTAAAAATAATGAAAGTGGAAAAGATTAGAAAACAGATAAAAGATGGTTGCAAGCGCCCAGGCTCGAACCCACGCCCTCTCCTTTGCCAAGCAAGAACACTTCCACTGCGCCATTAAACAAACATAATTTTATGCCCTAACAATGACATCTCGTATTCCTCATGTTAAAACTTGCATGTAAGACTTCAAACCTGTTCTAAACAATCATGCTAAGTGTTGTATCCCAAAATTTTCCCTCTCATTTCTCAAGAAATCTCTCATAAGATCTCCATTGATTCAAGACTATACTAGGTTTGATCAGCTCAAGACACCTCCTCAAACACTGATAACTCAAAATTAGGGTTTGAGTTTTCATAAGGACAATTGGACTTTCAACGCCTCAAATGACTTTCATGGATCAGTAGGAACCCTCAAGATTTCTCATGTCAAGTTTCAAGTCTTGGATTACATTTTTTGCTCAGTCAGTTGATCAGTTGACCAAAAATCAACTATATTTGGATAAAAAGTCAACTATGATAAATTTTCAGTCAAACTTCATAATATTTGATCCATATCAACATTATGAACTCATATATGTCAATTGATCAAGTTTGGATCACAATTCCTTAAAGAAATTTAATCAGAACACCAAAAGGGCAAAATGGTCAAAATTAAGGTTTTGATTGAGAAGGCTCAGTTCTTGACTTTTGACCAAGGAAATGACTTATTGGTTTAAGACATGATCTCAAGGATTGAAATGCACCATCTTGACCTAATTGCATGGTTCAAATCACCTCTCAAGATCATTGGATTGACAGATGAATTTCAGTCAACTAATAAAAAGTCAATTGTACATTGAAAAGTCAAACTTTGACTTTTTGATGAAAATCAAGTTTCAAAAATCATATTTCATCCAGACATGTCAAAATATGAAACTTGTTCATCAAGAAATTGAAAATTGAAAATTATCTTTGAAAAGTCAAAATTCTAAGACTTAGAAATTTTTCTAGTGTTAGAAAGTTAACTTTTTTTCGTAACTTTGTACCAAATTTCCACCATGATGCAAGATGATTCAAGGAAAACTTCCAACATGAAAGTTGTAGATATCAATGACATATAAAACATTGTAGGGCAGAACATTTTCTAGAAATGCTTGGATTTCAAGTTATGAATTTATGAAGACATGTCCATGAAACTAAAAAGACTTAGTGAAATTTTGCCCTAGTTAGTCAGGATTTTGACCTAACTTCATGGCAACATTTTACCTAGTTCCAAATTGAATCTTCAAAAATGTCCAACATGAAGGTTGTAGGGTATGTTACAAGCTTTTTAAAATATCCAAGAACTCAATGATATCATACTTGATCTAAGAGAATCGAAGGAAAGAAGTTAAGGTTTCAAACTTGTTTTCCAAGTCATTTTCATGATGAACATTTGATCCAATTCCAAGCAATGCTGCATAATCCCACTTTTCAGGCCCTCTAACTTGTGTATCTATCCTTAATCAGAATATTGCACAAGCTTTTGAGCTATGAAACACTTGATTTTAGCTTTGTCCAATACACTTTGCCATTTAAGGAAGAAAGTCACCACTTCCATTTTGAAAAAGCAAGCTTTATGAAAAGTCAACTTGTCTTGAGCTTTGCACTTGTTCCTTTTGCACACACAACATCTATAAGTCAGAAGCAAGCTTGTTTAAAGTTCAACCACTCTACAATAGCATGGTACAAGCTTTGGGAAGATGTTTGTCATGGTTGCTTCAAAAAAAAGTAAAGGTTTTACAACTTGATATTTAAAATTGACTTGTTGTAGCACACAAAACCTCTTGTTTATAAATACATACACTATTTGCAAGCTAACACACAAATGCATAATCCCTCAAACACCCCCAAAGTCAGAATTACATAACAAACCTCCATTGTTGCATATTCTGGCCAGAAATCCCAAAATCAAAAACCACTTGTGCGTTTCTTGGCCTTTTTCTTCCAAAAGCTTCTAAACATCATACATAAATAATCCTAACACCTGTTATCCAACTGTAACACCATCTTCATCAACTTCCATAACCAAAAAACAGAGCTTGCACCTTGACTTCTCTAGCACGACTCAAGCACTTCCAACACCAAGTAAGGGTTGCATTAGCTTCCTGGGAACTTGAGGAAGCTAACCTGATCATCACCACCACTTGAAACAAGCTCAAACTCATTCCACAATTTCCAGTTTTGGAGGTAATTTTCTGAACTTTCATCTCTTCATTTAGGCATTGTTAGGCGTGCATTTTCAAAGATAAAATGTAGATATCATTGCCCTGAAACTGCCCATGTCCATAGTTTTCATTTATATTGATATAGTAGGGAGAATTTTGAAGTTGAAGTTTCTGAAAATATTAGGTTAGATTTGGTACCAACAGAAATTCATGCTCATCTTTGAGAATTAGTTTAAGTTATTTACATATTTAGAATCATGGTGAAATTTCTAACAAGTTTGGTGTTTGAAGTTTTGAAAATGATTGAGAAATGAACAAGTTCACAAATTCAAAAATGTTGTTATTCTCACTGTAAACGCGCACAGGGAAGAAGATGAAGTGCAGGCCTAGAATTTGTTTGTTAATATAATAACATGCTTTCAGTTTAATACACAGATGTATAGCCACCCTAGTGGTAAGGCAGCGCGCGTATTATGTGAAGGGCGTGGGTTCAAGCCCCAGTGCTGCCACTTTTTCATTTTTCCAATATTTTTTCCTTTTTGCAAGAAACCAGCGCGCCTTGGGCCATCCCTCACCAGGCCTTGCATTTTTTCTTAATAATACCCCCTATGTACTTATCACCACGCAGGCTCATTTTTTTATTTCTTTTTTGATTCCAAAAATAGGCCATTGGGCCTAACAAAACAAAAATTGTTTTACACAAACAAACACCCAAATCTAATATTTACCCCCTGATTTTATTTCTTTATTTTATTTTATTTTCTTATTTTATTTTCTTTAAATATTATTATTATTATTATTATTAATATTATTATAAATATTATTTTTATTAATAAAAAACACAAAAATATTTTCTCATTGGAAATTTAATTTCTTTTCCTAAACAAATTAATATTAGACTTAGGTTTTAATTTCCTTTAATTAAATTAACTTAGAATTTAGTTTTTCTTTTAATTAATTTTTATTTTAGTTTAATTAAATAAAAACTCTTTTCTAAAAAAACCTAAAAATGCTTTCTTGATTTAAATTTAATTTCTTTTCTTAATTAATTTAGGTTTAACTTTCTTAATTTAGTTAATTATTTATTTTAGTTAATTAGGTCAAAACTAAACCCATTCCTCAAAAACAAACAAAATCCATTTCTTTTCCATTTACATCCTTGCACATTATATTCCTTTCAATTCTTGTACATTATTTCAATATGGTTGTAATAGATAATTAGGATTTTAATTTCTTTCAATCCCCATTTGTAAATTTGTATACCCCATCCCAATAGCGTAGTAAATTTACTTTCTGCAATTTATCGTTTTCATATAAATGCTAGTAATTAGGTTTGTATGGAAAGATAAAATCAACAAGTAGATAACCCTAATCAAAGATTAAATGCATGCAAATCAAACACACTATTCACACATGCACCCTTAAGGTTAACTCCACTTGTTGCCTAAAAAATGGTCATGTTATGCATGTGGGATGTCTTAGAAAAACCAATCAAAAATAAAAGATCATAGTCCCTCGATGACGCTACAAATGTTTCCTTACAAATGATCTCAGTACCTCAAGAGAAATGCTAAGATATCTCACAACATTGCTATCATGACTTTACGATGACCCATGCCCATCCCTTTACATCCAAAGATGAGGCTTCTTACCAATCAATGGTAAGATAGCAATATCAAAGGAAATGAGAAATGAACAAAATACTTTTGAGTAGGTAGAAACGTTCTTAGTTCCTTTCTCACTTTCTTTTCAAATACACCAACACTTTCCATGAAATATTTTCAAAAGTCCAACACTTTATATACATTCTCTCCGAAACGAGAATCATTATAAAGTTCGCCTAAACGAAGGCGCCTTTTCAAAAATACTTTCAAAAACCACCACAAAGCACAGTTTCAAACAAAATCAAGTGATCTAGCAAGAAACTAAGATCCCATAGATAACTATGGATGAAAAGGGTGCTAACACCTTCCCTTTTCATAATCTACCCCCCGAACTCAAGAAATAATCTCAAAGGTCTTTCCTATTCTTTTCAGCCTTTCCTTTTGGATAAAAGAAAAGTCGGTGGCGACTCTTGCTAACCGTAGCAATTGCAATCAAATGCAAAACATCCCAAGTCAATTCTCCCACCGTATAACAGAAATGGAGACTCTGCTGGGGAAAAACTTAAACGTGGGGTTACCTTAGGGCTAGATCACCTTTATTTTCTTTTATTGTTTGACTTGCTTGCTTTATATTTTGGTTCCTTGTTTGGGCTTGTTTTGAACCTCTACCCGGATCTGGGATACCTTATAGGTAAGCAGCAATACTTTGTGGAAACTGTGTAGGGTATACCAACATGGTCTAAGTAATAGCTATGTTAGTGTGACACATTTGTGGGTACCGGTAGCCTTTTAGTAGTGAAGGAGAATACGGGGCCGCTGTGTCGTGTCATGAAGCACTAATTGACTTTAGAACCTTTACTTCACCAACTTGGCCATTAGGAAATAGTGAGATAGTTGGCTTTGGTGCAGTCTGAAGTTGGTTGATACTTGATACTACGCTCATTGAGATCAGACTTCTCAGGATATTTCGGTCGCCATTAAAGAGGCTTGCGCTGAAACAATGCCTGGTAAGAAAGATCAGTGATATTGAGATCCCTTAGAACCCGGTTACTATTACTAAGACAGGTTAAGCCAACTAAACTTCAAGAGGGTACTTACCTATAAAGACTCCATGCAGGCCTAAACCTAAGGACTTGTTTGCCTTATATGTATATGCTTACTTGTACATAACATCATAAACATCATAAGAATTATCACTAACCATTTCAAGGATTATTGGGATTTATCTTTGTTTTGTTTTGTAGGACATGGCTTCCATCCACATGAATAATATCCAAGTCAATCTCGTAAGAATTCCTTCTAAACTCAAAGATTTAGCATCAAGGGTCTCTGAGAATTCTTTATTCACTGAAAGATATGGTCGCCTCATAAACTTGGTTACCTTAAGCACTGATGAAGATATAATGAAGGTTCTTTTCCAGTTCTTCGATCCTCTACACCATTGCTTTACTTTTCCCGATTATCAGCTTGTACCTACTCTGGAAGAATTCTATCAACTCTTAAGGATTCCTATTCCCAATCAACTACCCTTCAACGGTACAGAAAGATATCCAAGCCCTGAAGAGATTGCCCGAGCACTACACTTGCAACAATCTGATGTCACGACTAATTGGGAAACAAGGAGTGGTGTCAAAGGGTTCCTAGCCAAGTTCTTGTTTGAAAAAGCTCAAGATTGTTGGAAATCTTTAGATTTACAAGCTTTTGAAGAAATCTTGGCCCTTCTCATCTATAGGATGGTTTTATTTCCAAATCCTGACCAACTTATAGATGTAAATACTGTCAAAATCTTCATGTCTCGCAATCTGGTGCCTACTTTGTTGGGCGATATCCTACATTATCTCCACTCTCGCACTATGAGAAAGAGAGGGACCCTAAGGTGTTGCACTCCGTTTTTGGACAGATGGTTTGTCTCTCATATTCCCCGGCCTGTGTTGAAGAATGGGAAAGGTTTGAGGTGGTCCCATAGGTTGATGTCACTCAGACATTCGGATATTCATTGGTGTTCTCGATCCTTGGAGAACGTTACTATCATCGACCATTGTGGGGAATTCCATAATGTCCCTTTGCTTGGCATTATAGGAGGTATCACTTACAATCCTTTCTTAGCCTTGCAACAATTTGGATATGCCCGAAGAGATGGTCCTCATGATATGCTCATCCAAGGAGTGGTATTCGACTACGAGAACAACGATCAAGGCTGCCGTCAGAGGTTTGTACGAGCTTGGAGGATGGTAAATAAAGTGGATAGTAAGATGCTGGGACACAAGAATTCTATTCCCCTTGAGCCTTATCTTAGGTGGGTACGAGCTCGTGCTCAGAAGCTCGTTATGCCTTATCCCTCCATCCTACCAGTTATCATGGAACATGTGGTTGAAGAAGATGTCCCGTACACTGTCCTCCATCCCGACATGCCTACTTCTCTTGAAGACTTACAAAAGGGTTGGATTCAGCTAAAGGACAAATGAGATACCTTCGAAGCTCAATTCTATGCTAGCGAGAAAAAGGTTCTGGAACTTACAAAGCAACTCCATGAAGAACAAAGCTTGAACGCCTACCTTGCGCTGAAGAGGATGCGTTCGACCTTTTTCTCTTAAAGATTTATTTTGTAAGCCCAAGAGGCATTTAGTAATCATTTTGAACTAATTAATGAGATTTGACGTTTGTTCATTCTTTGTCTATACAAATTTAAATTTCATAAATCCTTGAAATCATTTGCATACACATCTTCCATGCATCATAACATAACAGGTTTTCCACGACATGTTTCCTTATCTTTCTGCTATTTATTTCAGCAAGATGGATATCGAGAAAACAGTGAAAGACCTACAAGCACAAAACTCCCAGTTTCAAGAGACTCTGCTGAACCTGGCCAAGGGGCAACAAGAGTTGATGGCATTGCTAGCAGCCAAAAAGAAACCAAAAAGGAAAGCTTTAGTCAACATGGGTAGAAGATTCAAAGAGCCAATCCGTCAGATACCGATACTGGAAGATTTTTCTGAGGAAGACGAGAATCAGATTGGAGAAGCATGGAGTACCCAAGCTGGGTGTATCAACGATCAAGCGTCCGATGATGAGGATTATTTTGAAGAGCAGTATCCTCCTGCCGATGTTAAGTACAAGCAACTAGAAGACAGACTAAAGGCCGTTGAGATTCAAGTCGTCCCTGGTTTGAATTTTGACGATTTGGGTTTAATATCTGGGGTTATCATTCCCCACAAATTCAAGATGCCAATCTTCATTAAATACGATGGGGTTTCCTGCCCAAAACTTCACCTGAAGTCTTATGTGCGCAAAATTCAACCGCACACCGCCGACAAGAAACTTTGGGTTCACTTCTTTCAAGAAAGCTTGGTTGGGACACAACTAGAGTGGTTTTACCAATTGGAGGGTTCCCGTATCCATACATGGGAAGACTTAGCCACCACTTTCTACCACCAATACCAGTACAATGCCGACCTGGCACCAACAAGATTTCAACTGCAAGACATGACAATGGGGAAGAATGAAGGGTTCAAAGAGTACGCCCAAAAGTGGAGGGATCTTGCCAGTAGGGTCCAACCGCCGTTAACTGATAGGGAGCACATTTATATGTTTATGGGAACTTTATCTGGTCCATTTTTTAACTTATTAGTTAGTTTTTCTTCTTCCAATTTCACCAAGCTGATCTTAACCGGTGAAAGAGTTGAAAGCGGTATCAAAAGCGGGAAGATTCCCATAGCATCTTCTTCCACCTCCAATCCCGTAAAGAAACCTTTTGTCGGGAAGAAAGAAACTAATGTTATGTATGGGGAAAGGGCCCGTACAAAGAAGAATGACCATCCGTCCATTAATGTTGTTCGGATTTCCAGCCCACCGCCTGCTCAAAGACAATCTTCCAATCATCAATGTTTCGAGGCTCTGCGAAGAAAATACACAAGGATAGGCATGTCGCTATCCCAAGACTTACAACACCTGTTAAAGGCTAATTTGGTGACACTGCGTGATCCTCCGGCCAATCCAGATACCTCTTCTCCTAAATACAATCCGAATACCAAATGTGCATATCACTCGAATAGTCCCGGGCATGAGATTGACCAATGCTGGGCACTGAAGAATAAAATTCAAGACAACAAGACCATTGAATTTGATCCTCCTCCAACTCCGAATGTAATCACCGCGCCCATGCCAAATCATGGCAAGGGTGTCAATGCTGTTGAAAACACCATTTTTGTTTCCTCCGTCGAAGACTTGACTACTCCGTTAACCATTATCAAAAAGAATTTGTTGAACGTCGAAATTTTCCTTGGCTGTTTGAAGGACTGTGACTGTTGTGCCAAACAACCCAATGAATGCAAATGGCTGAAGAAAGGCATTCAACGCCTGATGAATAGCCATGAAATCCTATTTGAGAAGACTCCGTCCGCCAAAAGTTTGACCAATAAGTTTAAAGACCTCTCCATCATAACAATCTAAAACAAGCCTCTTAGGATCTCCTCCAAGGGTCCTATCAGGATTTCAAATGACCTAACTGTTGCTCCTCTAATAATTACCGCTCCCGGGCCAATTCCGTACTCTTCCAACAAAGCAGTGCCCTGGAACTATGGTGCTGAGGTGTTTTACCATGGACTAAAGCAAGATGCTTAGATTGAAGAAAGCAAAGCTGATGACATTGGTAACATTACTGGCTCTAGTAATGTGACAAGAACTGGGAGAATCTTTTCACCCAACATCTCACCACCAACTGCTAAAAAGGTACATGTCCGCATCACCATTGCTAATCCTAGTGCTGATACAAGGGGAAAGGAGAAAGTAGTTGAACATGTTGAGACAAAAATACCCGCAAAAGACATTGCCGCTGAGGAACCTTCCGCTCGAGAAATGGATGAGATTTTGAAAATTATAAAAAGGAGTGATTTCAAGATAGTGGAGCAGCTGGGGAAAACCCCTTCCAAGATTTCTATGTTGTCTTTGCTACTTTGTTCCGATGCTCATGCTCGGGCGTTAATCAAATTCTTGAAGAAGGCCCATGTCCCTCATGAGACCACGACATGCCAGTTTGAAAATTGTGTGGCAAGTTTGAAGATCGACAATGGTTTGGGGTTCTCAGATGCTGATCTGACACCACTGGGAAAGAACCATAACAAAGCTCTGCATGTTTCTGTTGAATGTAAGGGGACTACCCTAGCACATGTTCTGGTTGACACTGGCTCTTCTTTAAACGTGCTACCCAAGGGGGCTTTGGACCATTTAGACTGTGAAGGACTAGTTTTGAAACCAAGTTATATTATTGTGAGGGATTTCAATGGGTCCAAAAGGACAATTCATGGAGAGTTGGATCTCCCGATCAAGGTAGGCTCACATATTTTCAACTCTACTTTTTGCATCATGGTTATCCATCCTGCTTATTCATGTTTGTTGGGTCGCCCTTGGATCCACGGAGCAGGGGCAGTAACGTTATCCCTTCATCAAAAGCTCAAGTATCCGGTCAAAGGAAGGATTGTCACTGTCTGTGGTGAGGAGGAGTTCATGGTAAGCCACCTCAATTCTTTCAAACACGTGGAGATGGATGGCGAATTTATAGAAACCCCGTGCCAGGATTTTGAAGTTGTGCCACCAATGGTTGCTACTGCCAAATTTTCCTCTGATGTGTCCAAAGCTATTAAGGTCGTGCCAAATATGGTTTCATTTAGAGATGCTCGTGCCGCAGTCGAAGAAGGAAGCTGTGATACTTGGGGGAAACTCCCCGAGATCCCATTCAAAGCAGACAAATGTGGTTTGGGTTTCACTATCAAGGCTCAGAAAGAAGTGAGGCACGCTCGTGCAGGGAAGCCCCCTCTCTATATTGGAAGTCATGAAGTTAACATTATGGGTGATTCTGATGATGAGGTTGCATTTGAAGAATGGGTATACCCTACTACAACAGAGCTCAACAATTGGCACGCAAAGGACTTCATCCCCATCTCCTTCATTGAGGAGTAATTACTTGTTTATTGCTTTCTATTAATTCAAGAACATTTTGTCTGTAATATTAAACAATGACTTTTAAGCCATGTTCCTGGCCTGGGGAACTATGGTCCATTTGTCAAGGGTTTTATTTATATTCATCTTATCATGTGATCACTCAATATAAACCATTGGACTTTTTGCATTCAAACTTTTGTGCTCATTGTCTTTATTTTTCTTCAACGCATTTTTCAAAATAGCCATGTATCTTACATACACACACACACACACACACACACACACACTTGCAGGTCCTCATCCACTCCAGATCTCATTACCAACGACTCTACTATTGCCGACTATGACTTCGAACGTCCAATTAACCAAGACGAAGACGAAGGCGAGGAAGATTGTGAAATATCAGGAGAACTAGCTAGACTTCTATTACAAGAGGAAAAAGCTATTCAGCCGCACGAAGAGTCAGTTGAAGTCATCAATCTAGGTACCAAGACAGACAAGAAAGAGGTCAAGATCGGCATTAACCTGGAAAGCAGTGTCAAAAGCAGGTTGGTTCAAATGTTACATGACTATGTGGAAATGTTTGCTTGGTCGTATGAAGATATGCCAGGGTTGGATACCGACATTGTAGTTCATCGTCTGCCGACAAAGGAAGATTATCCTCCTGTCAAACAAAAAGTTCGTCGCATGAGGCCTGCCATGTCTGAAAAGATAAAAGCTGAAGTGATGCAACAATTTGATGCAGGATTCCTAGCTGTGACATCTTATCCCCAATGGGTTGCAAATGTGGTGCCAATACCGAAGAAAGATAGAAAAGTTCGTATGTGCGTAGATTATAGGGATCTGAATAGGGCAAGTCCCAAGGATGATTTCACTCTACCTCATATTGATGTCTTGGTCGATAGCACTGCTTAGCATAAAGTATTCTCTTTCATGGATGGTTTCTCTGGCTATAATTAAATTAAGATGGCTCCCGAAGACATGGATAAGACCACTTTCGTTACACAATGGGGAACCTTTTGTTACAAGGTCATGCCGTTCAGATTAAAGAATGCAGGGGAAACATATCAAAGAGCTATGGTATCTTTGTTTCATGATATGATCCATCATGAAATAGAGGTCTATGTGGATGATATGATTGCAAGATCACAAACTGAAGAGGAGCATCTCGATCACCTATACAAGCTATTCGAGAGGCTGAAAAAGTACAAGTTAAGGTTGAACCCTAATAAGTGCACGTTCGGAGTACAATCTGGAAAGCTTCTGGGTTTTGTTGTCAGTGGTAAAGGCATTGAAGGTTATCCTGCCAAAGTGAAGGCTATCCAAGAAATTCCAGTCCCCGACTCTGAAAAGGAGGTTAGAGGATTCTTGGGTCGTCTTAACTACATCGCCCGCTTCATATCTCACTTAACTGCTACTTGTGAGCCAATCTTCAAACTCTTGAAGAAAGATCAAGTAGTCAGATGGAATGATGAATGTCACGCTGCCTTCAACAAAATCAAAGAATATCTACAAGAACCTCTTATCCTCATGCCTCCAGTTGAAGAAAGAATCTTGATCATGTACTTGACAGTACTAGAGAATTCTATGGGGTGTGTTTTGGGCCAACATGACGAGTCTGGCCGAAAAGAGCATGTTATTTACTACCTGAGCAAAAAGTTTACCGACTGTGAAACCAGATATTCACTGCTCGAGAAAACTTTTTGCACTCTGGCATGGGCTGCTCGCTGGATAAGACAATATATGTTGACTCATACCACTCTACTAATTTCTAAGATGGACCCCATCAAGTACATCTTCTAGAAACCTGCTCTATCCGGACAGATAGCTAGATGGCAAATGATCTTGACTGAATACGATATTCAGTACACAATGCAAAAGGCCATCAAAGGAAGCGTATTAGCAGATCATTTGGCCTATCAAGCTGTTGAAGATTATCGGTCTATGAACTTTGACTTCCTGAACGAGAATATCATGCTAGTGACTGACTGTACGAAACCTGGACCGTATGACAGACCCGAACAGGGATCCCGATGGACTATGGTTTTCAATGGGGCTTCCAGCGCTTTGGGTAATGGAATTGGTGCTGCGATAATCTCCCCTGAAGGTTTCCACACTCCTTTCACTGGGAGAGTATGCTTCGATTTCACGAATAATATGGCTAAGTACGGAGCATGCATTTTGGGTCTGAAGGTTGCCATTGATTTAAGGATCAAGCACTTACATGTATTTGGGGATTCTGCTCTACTGATTAGCCAAGTAAAAGGTGATTGGGACACTAAGAACCCTAATCTCATCCCTTACAAGGAGCTTGTGCTATCTCTGATTCCTTACTTCAAAGAGGTCACATTTGAACACTTCCCTATGGAAGAAAACCAGCTGGCTGACGCCTTGGCTACAATGTCTTCTATGTTCAAGGTCAAATGGGACAACGAAGATCCTATGATTAAAATTTAGAGATTTGACGAACCTGCGCACTTCTATGAGCTTGACACTGACACAGAAAAGCCATGGTACCATGAGGTGAAGAGATACCTTGAAGCACAAGAGTACCCTGAAGGAGCATCCATCAATGACAGAAAGTTCTTATGAAGAGTTTCATCCAAATTCTTCCAAAGTAATGGAATATTGTACAAACGCAACGATGACTCTACTCTACTCTGATGTATGGACAAGAAGGAGGAAGAGGAAATTATGGAAGACATGCATGCTGGTCTCTTTGGGACTCACTCTAGCGGACATACTATGGCCAGGAAGATCCTGAGAGCTGGTTACTATTGGTCAATAATGGAGAGTGATTGCCATCAACACTCAAGGACTTACTATAAATGCCAAGTATATGCTGACAAGGTCCATGTGCCTCCTATCCCTTTGAACATCATGACCGCTCCGTGGCCATTTGCAATGTGGGGCATTGACATGATTGGAGAGATCAAACCCACTGCTTCCAATGGACATCACTTCATTCTTGTCGTTGTCGACTATTTTACCAAATGGGTCGAAGCCGCCTCATTTGCCTCAGTCACCAAGAATGTGGTATCCAAATTCATCAAACACAACCTCATCTGCTGCTATGGTATCCCCTAAAGGATCACCACTGACAATGGGACTAACCTCAACAATGCTATGATTACATAACTTTGCACTCAGTTCAAAATCAAGCATCACAATTCTTCTCCTTATAGACCTAAAATAAATGGCGCAGTGGAAGTGGCCAACAAAAGCATTAAGAAGATTTTGCAGAAGATGGTAGTAACCTACAAAGACTGGCATGAGATGTTACCATTTGCTCTTCATGGCTACCGTACTTCAGCTCAGACATCAACTGGGGAAACTCCCTTTTCTTTGGTCTATGGCATGGAAGCTGTTTTTCCAGTGGAAGTTCAAATTCCCTCACTAAGGATTATGAATGAAGAAGGCCTAGGAGAAGACAAATGGGTTCAAACAAGATTGGATCAGTTGAACTTGATTGATGAAAAGCGATTGGCTGCTGTTTGTCATGGTCATATGTACCAAAAACGTATGATCAAGGTTTTCAACAAAAAGATCAAGCCTCGAGCATATCAAGCTGGTGAACTGGTAATAAATCACATCATTCTTCCACAAGGCGATCCCAGGGGAAAATGGACTCCCACTTACGAAGTGCCATTTGTTGTCAAGAGAGTTTTCTCTGGTGGTGCCATGATGCTGACTACCATGGACGGTGAAGACTTCCCACATCTTGTGAACGCGGACATAGTTAAAAAATACTATGCATAAGAGACCCGCTAGGTTGACACACCTAGGCAAGATAAGGGCATCTCTACAAACCAAAAGGTTTAGGAAAAAATTAGGGATATATGCAAGAGATTGTACACCCGGCAAGTTGAAAACCCGAAAGGGCGATCTAGGAAAAAGTTAAGGATTAAAAGCGTATTACTATGTCCCGCGGGATCACCACCGTCGACTTTATTACCAAAGTACAAGTTCAAACGGTCCAAAATCAATCCAATCAACTTCTGTCAACGGCAAGGGGCATTCGAAGACATTGGGGAAATAGTAGAGTTGGAATGCAATGAGATCACTTTCACATGTCTATTATCTTTGTTTTCAAATTTGTTTTCCTTTCGACGATTTCCTCTTACTAGGATCTCCGTCTCTTTGTACTAAAACGCCTCTTCATGGGCAAAATATCAATACAAATATACTTTGAAGTGCAAACTTTATGTTTTTGTTTTGAATGAAAAAATGTCCAATGACTAAAATTGAACGAACATATGCATGTTTTTGTATCCCGAAATTTTCCCTCTCATTTATCAAGTATTTTCTCACAAGATCTCCTTTGGTTCAAGACTGCACAAGGGTTGATCAGCTCAAGACACCTCCTTAAGCACTGATGACTGAAATTGTTTGAGATTGCACAAGGATAATTGAACTTTTAATGCCTCATATGACTTTCATGGATCATTATGGACCCTCAAGATTTCTCATGTCAAGTTTCAAGTCTTGGATCACATTTTTGCTCAGTCAATTGATCAGTTGACCTAAAAATCAACTGTATTGGGGAAAAAGTCAACCATAGTCAATTTACAGTCAAACTTCATAGTTTTTGATCCATATCAATTTTGTGAACTCCTATATGTCATTTGATAAAGTTTGGACCATAATTCCTCAATAAATTTGATTAGATCATCAAAAGGGTAAAATGGTCAAAATTAGGGTTTTGACTAAGAAAGGGCAATTTCTGATTTTTGACCTAGCAAATGGTTAATTAGTTTGAGACATGATCTCAAGGTTTCAAATGCATCATTTTGACCTAATGGTATGACTCAAAACTTCCCTTAAGATCAATTGATTGATAGTTGATTTTCAGTCAACTGATCAAAAGTCAACTGTACACTGAAAAGTCAAATTTGACTTTTTGGTCAAAGATCACAATTCAGTAAAACATGTAAAAATATGAAAATTATTCATCAAGAAATCAAAAAGTCATGATTTCATTTTGAAAAGTCAAAGTTTCCAAACTTAGAAATTTTTCTAAGTGTTGAAAACTTCATATTTTTTCACAACTTTGAGCCATTTTTTCGCCATGATGCAAGATGATTCAAATGAAACTTTCAACATGAAAATTGTAGATCTTAATGAGATATAAACCATTTCTTTTACACAAATCCTCCTAGAAGTTCTTGGATTTCAAGTTATTAATCCATGAAATCATGGTCATAAAACTAAAACACTTAGTGAAATTTTGAGCATTTTGGTCAGGATTTTGACCTAACTTCTGGGCCATGTTTCACATAGTTCCATTTGGAATTTTGATCGTGGGATTTGTACTTATGTATCCAATGATTAAGACTGCAAGTGCACAGTCTTGTCGAGTAGTTTTAAAAGATATCGAACCACAGAGACTGATGAATCGATCTACCATTTTCTATTGTTACTATGTAAATCTAAAGCTAATGAATATTTGATTTGGGTTGTAGGGGAAACTAATCGCTAAATTAAGTTGTATTTTAATAATCAATGAGCTTAATTACCAGTATGAAACAGTCTTACCTCGGGAACTAGCGACCTGTCGGGGGTCT
The DNA here is from genome assembly GCA_948472305.1 of Vicia faba. NCBI lineage: Eukaryota > Viridiplantae > Streptophyta > Magnoliopsida > Fabales > Fabaceae > Vicia > Vicia faba. The sequence continues at coordinate 968,009,745 of OX451740.1, forward strand.
TTATATTTTCAAAACAGTTTTCAGTAAAAACCTATCTAGTTTAAAAACCCTCGTCTCACACTGTCGTTTTGTTAATCTAGGCTATGCAGTTAAGTCCTAACGTACGCTTCCGCCATCCCGCATGAGTTAAAAACACTTTTTGGAAACTAAACAAAATCTTAATTAACTTTAAAGTGCTTCCGCTGTATTTTAAGCCAATGCCTAATTACTACTGTCTAGTTAAAAGATCTCAAACTTCCGCTTTGTTGACCCTAACCTCTATCTGTTTTTTACTTCCGTAACAAAAAAATTTAATGATTTGAAAAATAGTAACTTAGGCCAGAAAAGAAAGTTTCGTAGTAAAAATAGTCCCGACTAAGTTACTCGTTCCCTCGGTTGATTGACTTTACATACCAGTATAAGATTTCTAGCTTGACATAATATTAAACCAAATCGCAGAATAATTTAAAGGACAAACACAAATAAACATAATTATATTAATTAATAAGCAATAAGAATTTGTAAACATAAACCTGGTAATAACTCTGAAGACAAAAGCACTCCTGCACAAATTGTAGGCTTTGCTTCGATCGGAGAATATATTTAACTGTACAGAAGAAAATAATGCTGAAAGAATAGTGCTCGAAAGAAACAACTGGGAAAAGAAAATAATGCTGAAAAGAAATAATGCTGAAAATAATATTCTGCTCAAAATAATATCTGCTTAATAAAATCTCTAAACTTTCTCGCCAAAAAGAAGCACTCTTCTACTGTGGTCTCAGGCTCTATTTATAATGCTTGCTTGATTCGTTGCTCTCTAAAATGTAGGAACAATTCACTTTTCTTCCTTGAGAAATAATAGGCCATTTAATTGTCACGTTCGTTGCTCTCTTGAATGAGTGGGTGAGAGAATGTAGGAACTCGTTGGATTAACCCTTGAACGTGTTTTTGTCCGTTGGATGAGGAGAAAGTGGGGTGATAGGTTGTGACGTTCGTCACACGCAAGTGACTATCGTCACTTGGTCTTCATGGAGCGTGACGTTCGTCACGTCCCCTTGACGGTCGTCAGGGCTTGGTTGCTTGTGGGCCACGTGCTCACACGTGTAATGGGCTTTTGGGCTGGTTTCTTCTCCTTAGGCTCTTTTACTACTTTTTGCACCTTTTTTTCTTCATTTCTTCAAAAGTGTTCGGCTCAGTACATATCTGCAAAAATAGAAAAATACCTGCATAATACTTATAAAATAATTTAATTCAAACTAAAGTATGAGAAATATTTGGTGTATATCAAGCCAGAAATATCACATATTTGTGTGTCATCAAACTCCCCCATACTTAAACTTTGCTTGTCCTCAAGCAAATGCTAAGTACGATGTTTTTCTAAACATGGTTATGACTCGGATCGACTAATTATATAGTTGCGTTGTGTTTTTGTCAGAAAATCGGTGGTTTGATTCGTGCTCCATAACTACGTCGGCGACGCTAGACAATCCCATTTTACGTAAACTAGTTACAGGTCCTATCATAGCCTACCTCGAGTATTTGTCTTGTTTTGCCCTTTTCATTCTAGCGCAATCACATTAAGCCCTTTATCTTCACACACACATAGCAGAACTGTCAGTTAGTGGTTATGATCCTTTTAAACTTTTAGAGGTTTCTGGCACAATAATGTGGCAACCTTTAATTCAAATGTTGGATGCGGGGGATCAGACCATAATCTGCCCTACCGAGTTCAGTACCAGATGCTCCTGAACCATCCATCAAATGAATTTTCATGTTACTTTGTAAGGTTTACATCCTTTGGATTAGGCGATCGAGTGAGGATCGTCCAATTTAATCAGTGTGTTTCCTTGCAACATTTTGCTGAAATATTTTATCATCCACTTATATTCATCGACTTCCTGCGTAGTTTGTGTTTAAGATGATGCTGACTGCTAATATAAACTACTCAAGGTTACTATAAAGACTAAACTCAGGGTGTTGGAAAAAACGGGTACTTGAACTGATCTATCATACTCTGGGGTTGTAGAGTGTCTAAACGGTAGAAATTTTGCTTAATCTTGCCCCAATTCCTGATGATTAAAGATTTTGCAGTCTATTTACTTATCGAGTGAGAAAAAAAATAATTTTTTTATGGGCTCAAAAAAGAAAGGGGAGTCTAAAAGAACAACATAAATTGCTGCAATAGATGACTTGAAATTTTTTTTATTGAATTTAAGATAACAGAAGGGAAATTACAAAGAAGATAAAAATTACTAGGAAAAGGGAAATACTTCCTCCCCCATACTTGAATCATACATTGTCCTCAATGTATTGATAGAAGCGGGAAAGGGGAAAGATAACAACATAATCATTCTTCCTCCTCTTGTCTTTGGTATCGGCCACGTGTCCTTGCTCTTCGACGTGCTTGCCCGCCATGTCTGGAAGATTCGCCGCCATCTCTTTGGGATATGATATTATGCAAGTCGTCAACACGGAGTGTTAAGGCTCGCATATCTGCCGTTATTCCTGTGGTGAATTCCAGCATACTTTGATCGTGCCTGAGAGCGTAGTCATTTTGGTCTCTCTGCATTTGTTGCATGAGAGTCATCATCTCGATTTGGCGTGTCTCGAGGCTCTGGTGGCGTTGAGTGGACAACTGGTTTTGTTGCATTATTGCGGCATATATTGCATCGATGGTGGCGAGATTGTTGGCTTGCTGTGGTTGGGGCTCTTGCTGCTCTAATTCTTCTTCGATTTCGTCAGCGGCAGCGTTGTTAGCCTGACCTTGATTTCCTTGCATATTTTCTCTGGGTTCAGGGGCGTTCAGGTTGTAAAGCCAGTTATCCGGATTACCCAAGTAAGTACGATTATGATTTGGCATGATCACACTATGAACTCTTGCATTCTTAACCATGAGATAGTATCCTCCAGCGTCTCGTACTTTAATCAGGAGGCCAACTCTACAGTTATCAATGTCCATAAAAACTGCTGGCAGCAGAGGTAGGAGTTGGATCCTTTCCCCCTAGTTCAAGTGAACTGCGATGGCGGTGACGATGCCTCTGATGCAAAAAGGTGTGGTCCCTTCTCTTGCAACGAGGTTTTAAATATGGGCCATCATTAAAGTGACGAGATTAAGACGGATGTTTTGCGAAAAGGTACAGTGGAGAGCATATAATTCTTTAGTGTTTACCTTGTTGTTGTTTGCCCTTCCGAATATTGTGTTTGCCATAACACGGTGTAAGAAGCGGATGTTCGGGTTGTGGATGTGAGAGGCGTACCGTGCTTCGGGTGTGACATTTGGTTCGCCGGTTATTCTCTCCCATAGTGCGTATGCACTTCCATTCCAATCCAATTCTGGGGGTATGCGGTATGTCATTAGCTGTAGAAACAAGGGGTAGTGTAGGATAATCCAAAGGTGTATAATCGTGGTAACCTGTGGGTGTAGATGGGTCGCTCTCCTCCCTCTCAGGGTCGTGTTCGTCTGTCTTCTCTAGGGGATATAGCCAATTTGTCTTGGTATAGACACTGGTATGCTCAGGGCTAGGCAATTTGAAGCAATAGACAGGGTTACGTTGGACAAGCAGCTGAAAGTGAGGTGGGCTGAGGTTACCAATCAAAGAAATGTTAAAGCAAAAAGGGATGTCCATGGTATAATATCTGGCGTACGGTGTAAGGCGTGACAGAGATGACCGTAGGGATAGGGCCTCGGCTATCATAATGACTAGCCCGCCGACACAGATGGGGCCATGGGTACACTGAGCTATAGCTGACATGTTGGCGATCATAAATGATGCGCCAATGACTGGTCTGGTCTGAAAAGCACAGTAAATGATGAACAACTCATCCCTAGAAACCGAGAGTTGATTAATAGGTTTTCCAAGAAATGTGAAAGCTAAAATGTGATGGAAATACCTAATAGAAGGGTTATGAATCTCGGTGGCATCAAGGTGGTCGGGGTCCTCGAGATATTGGCCCGCTATGTCTCTCCAAAAGTGATTAAGCTCAAAGTTGAGGTACTCATCCGCCTGGGTTTCCATGTGGGCGTCTAAAGAGCTAGGGAATCCTAGCAGCTGAGCTAGATTGCGAACTGTAAACTGGTGGGTGAAACTGAACAATCTAAAGGACATCTGACTTCTACTACGCCCTAAGCCTAGTGTGGGTTTATAGATGAGGGAGCTTAAGAACTCCAAGGTGAGGCGTTGGTGTGTAGGGTGTTTATGGGCTAGGAACCCCTCCCATCCTATCTGGTTAAACATGAAGTAGACACTTTCCCTGATTCCTAAGGCTGTCAAGGTGGGATCATGCACATACGTGGTCATACTTATCTGGCGCTGAGCCAGAATCTCATATCGTCTCTGCTGAGTCTCCGAGGCAAAAATGATAGTATCCATGAATTTTAGCTTGTAGGTTCCTGTGAATCGGTACTAAAATTTGGAAAAGAAAAATGAAAATAAGTAAAATATGTTGTGGGAGAAAGAAAGAAAAGGAAAAATCGGAAAGTAAAAATCAGAATGCAGAAATGAAAATAAAATATAAAGATATTTGAGAGATGATAAATAATAAAAAAATAAAAAATTGTGGGTTGCCTCCCACACAACGCTTGTTTAATGTCGTTAGCTTGACAATGTTGTTAGATGTGAATTAGTTTTCAAATTGGTGCGGTAGCTCTAATAGCGTTAAGCTCGCGGTGTAATCCTTATTTTCGACGCTGTAATAATGCTTTAGGCGTTGGCCATTTACTAAGAATGGATTCATGGATTTTCCTTTGATTTCTATGGCACCACTAGGGAAAACTTTGGTTACTTCGAATGGTCCAGACCATCGTGAACGGAGTTTTCCAGGGAACAGTTTCAGACGAGAGTTGAATAGGAGTACTACATCTCCTTCATTGAATTCTTTCCTTGAGATACGTTTGTCATGCCATTTTTTGTCCTTTCTTTGTAGATCCTTGCATTTTCATATGCATATAATCTTAGTTCTTCTAATTCATTTATGTCGAGGATCCTTTTCTCTCCTGCCGCAGTGTAGCTTAGGTTTAAAGTTTTAATTGCCTAGTAAGCTTTGTGTTAAATTTCCACTGGCAGGTGGCATGATTGTCCATATATGAGTTTAAAGGGTGTTGTACCTATCGGTGTCTTGAATTCCGTCCTGTAGGCCCATAATGCGTCAGGTAACTTAGCTGACCAATCCTTTCTTGAAGTGGAAACAGTTTTTTCCAGTATTTGTTTTATTTCTCGATTTGAGACTTCCACCTGTCCGCTTGTTTGGGGGTGGTATGGTGTTGCGACGCGGTGCTTCACCCCATATTTGGTTAGGAGTTTATCAAAGATTCGTGATATGAAGTGGGAGCCACCGTCGCTTATAACTTGTTTGGGTACACCAAACCTTGGGAATATAATGGTTTTGAAGAGTTTAATCACGACTCTAGTATCGTTTGTTGGAGAAGCTATTGCTTCAATCCATTTTGAAATGTAATCTACAGCCACGAGTATATATTTGTTTCCGAATGAGGATGGAAATGGTCCCATGAAGTCGATTCCCCATACATCAAAGACTTCCACTTGTAGGATGCCAGTCTGGGGCATCTCATCGCGTCTGGATATATTTCCGGTGTGTTGGCATCGGTCGCAGTTTAGCATGGCTATATGCACATCTTTCCACAAATTTGGCCAGTAGAAGCCATACTGCAAAATTTTGGCACATGTCTTTGATGTGTTTGCATGACCTCTGTAAGGGGCATCATGACAATGAGAAATAATGCTTTCTATTTCGTTTTCCGGGACGCATCTTCGGAAAATACCGTCTGCACTCCTCTTGAATAGTAAAGGTTCATCCCAAAAGTAGTGTTTCAAATCGTGAAAGAATTTCTTCTTCTGTTGATAAGTCATATCAGGGGGTAGGATTTTGGTAACTAAGTAATTTGCTATGTCCGCATACCATGGTATGGTTTGGATAGAGACCACGGCTTCTTGTATAGCATTGTTTATTTGGTCTTGGCTTTCTCGTGAATTGCTGTTAGCAGCTTGTGTGTTAAGTCCTAAGAGCAGTTGATTTGGATTTTATTCAGGCGGTTCTTTTCTGGTATCTCCTAAGTCCATTTGAGCCAATAGACGTTCATACGGGAAGTCATCGTTAATAGGTACTTCTTCTGGTGTCAGCTGTTCCATTCGAGATAAATGGTCGGCTACTACGTTTTCGGTACCTTTTTTGTCTTTAATTTCTAAATCGAACTCTTGTAGAAGCAGAATCCATCTCAAAAGTCTCGGCTTTGAGTCTTGCTTGGTTAAGAGATATCTAATAGCTGCGTGGTCTGTATAGATGATTATTTTTGTGCCTACGAGGTAGGAGCGAAATTTGTCTAGTGCGAAGACTACGGCTAAAAGTTCTTTTTCCGTTGTTGCATAATTCATTTGTGCAGGGTCCAAGGTTCTACTAGCATAATATATCGCATGAAGCTTCTTGTCTCTTCGTTGTCCCAGGACTGCACCTACAGCGTAATCACTTGCATCACACATGATTTCAAATGGAAGTCTCCAATCGGGTGGTTGCATGATTGGTGCGGATACAAGAGCTGTTTTTAGTTGGTTAAATGCTTTTAGGCATTTGTCATCAAAATAAAATTCAACGTCTTTCATAAGGAGGGTGGTTAGAGGTTTTGATATTTGCGAGAAATCTTTGATGAATCGTCGGTAGAAACCGGCGTGTCCTAAGAAACTGCGTATTTCTCTCACTGTTTTAGGGGGTTACAAGTTTTCTATGACTTCAATCTTAGCTTTATCGACTTCATTCCCCTTTTCGGACACAACGTGTCCTAGTATGATTCCTTGTTTGACCATAAAGTGGCACTTTTCCCAATTCAAAATGAGGTTAACTTTTATGCATATCTCCAAAACTTTCTCCAAATTCACTAGACAATCTTCAAAACTCTCTCCACATACAGAGAAGTCGTCCATAAAGACCTCCATAATGTTGTCTATGAAATCAGCAAAGATTGCCATCATGCATCTCTGAAACGTGGTGGGAGCATTGCATAATCCAAACGGCATTCGTCGGTAGGCGAAAGTTCCATAAGGACATGTGAATGTTGTTTTCTCTTGGTCATCGGGGTGAATAGGGATTTGAAAGAATCCGGAGTAACCGTCTAGATAACAGTAATGTGAGTGCTTAGCTAATCGTTCAAGCATTTGATCAATGAATGGTAGAGGGAAATGGTCCTTTCGAGTGGCCTTGTTTAGCTTCCTATAGTCAATACACATTCTAGCTCCACTTATAGTTCATTTCGCTACAGCTTCGTCTGCTTTGTTTGTTGTTACCGTTATACCACCTTTCTTTGGTACAGAGTGGACTGGGCTTACCCATTGACTATCGGAGATGGGGTATATGATTCCAGCGTTCAAAAGTTTTTTAACTTCTTCTTTAACTACAGTGCTCCATATTGGGTTAATTCTTCGTTGATGTTCTCTAGAAGATTTGGAGTCGTTTTCCAGCATAATACGATGCATGCATATGGAAGGGCTTATCCCTTTGAGATCTGTAATGTTGTATCCTAAGGCAGAGGGATATTTTCTTAAGACTTGTAATAATTTGTCTGTTTCTTGTTGTCCTAAGTCTGCGTTGACAATTACAGGTCGCTTTAACTCGGTGTCAAGGAATTCATATCTGAGGGTCTTAGGTAATGGCTTAAGATCCAATGCCGGTTTTCTTGGACAAGGCATGTGATCGGGTGTCAGAGCTAAGCATTCACTCAGATTGTCGTCTCGGTATTCAGGACACCATTCGTTATCTTCGAATATAAGAGGTGTGGGAATCTTCATGGTTTCAGAACAAGGTATTGGTTCCCATTCAATTTCTATTACGCATTCATCCACGATGTCCACCAGATAACATGTGTCATCTATGGCGGGCACTTGTAAGAATTGTGTTAGAATAAATTCAACTTTCTCTTCACCTACTTCAAAGGTTAGTTTGCCCCTTTTTACATCTATGATAGCTCCAGCTGTGGCTAAGAATGGTCTTCCTAAGATGATAGGTGTGCTTTCGTCTTCTCTTATATCCATGATTATGAAATCTATAGGGATGTAGAATTGACCTATTCGTACGGGAACATTTTCTAAGATTCCTACTGGGTATTTGACGGAGCGATTCGCTAATTGAACTGACATCTTTGTCGGTCTTAGTTCACCCATTTCCAGTTTTTTGCATATGGATAAAGGCATAACGCTAATACTAGCGCCTAGATCACATAGGGCTTTGTCTATGACAAACTTACCTATATGGAATGGTATAGAGAAACTTTCGGGGTCTTTCAGCTTAGGAGGCATCTTGTTCTGGATAATCGTGCTACATTCAGCTGTAAGCGTTACCGTTTCGTTATCTTCTAGCTTTTTCTTGTTAGATAAGAATTCCTTGAGGAATTTGGCATAAGAGGGCATTTGAGTTATAACTTATGTGAAAGGAATTGTTATATTGAGTTGTTTCAGAAGTTCTACGAATTTTTTAAATTGCCCTACATTCTTGGGTTTGGCTAATCTACCAGGAAAAGGGATTTGGGGTTTATAAGGCGGTGGAGGCACATAAGGTTTTTTCTTTTTCTTTGGCCTCTCCTTTATCTTCTTCGTCTACCTCTGGTTTCTCTGGTTGATTCTCCTTCTTAGTTGATGTTTCAGCCTTTTGATACATACTTTGATTTGATAGTCTTGGTTCAGGCGGTCCATCTAACTCGGTTCCACTCCTTAATATGATGGCATGAGCATGCCCCTTTGGGTTAGGTTGTGGTTGACCGGGAAATGTATCAGCCGGTGCGGCTGTAGGTGCTTGTTATTGAGCCACTTGAGATATTTGGGTTTCTAATATTTTATTGTGGGTGGCCAAAGCATCTATTTTGTTTGCTAATTGTTTTATCGGCTCATTAGTGTATATGTTTTGATTTTGGATGTCTTTATTTGTTTGCGCTTGAGTAGCTATGAAGTTCTCCATCATCAGTTCTAAGTTTGATTTTCTAGGTGCACTAGGAGCATTTGCAGGAGTTTTCTGATATCCAGGTGGTACGACAGGTGCTTGGTTTGGAGCATACAACGCATTGGAGTTTTTATATGAGAAATTTGGGTGATTTTTCCATCCAGGGTTGTACGTGTTTGAGTAAGGGTTTCCTTGAGCATAATTCACTTGGTCAGCTGGAGTTCCTGCCAAGATCTTACATTCCGTGACTAGATGTCCAGGTACTCCGCATATTTCACAATTGGGAGTTATAGCAGCCATGGTGGCTGGAGGTATTACGGTCAAATTATCAATCTTTAGGGTGAGGGCATCTACCTTAGTGTGGACATTGTCTAGGTCGCTTATCTCATACATTCCTCCTTTTGTCGGTGCTTTCTCTGTAGTACCTTTGTCTGCGTGTCCTCTTTCACTTCCCCACCGATAGTGGTTTTGGGCCATACTTTCAATTAGAGCATAGGCAGCGGTGTAGGATTTGTCCATAAGTGCACCACATGCGGCAGCGTCTATTGTTAATCTTGTATTGTAGAGGAGACCATTATAGAAGGTGTGGATAATCAACCATTCTTCCAGGCCATGATGTGGGCATAGTCTCATCAGATCTTTATATCTTTCCCAAGCATCGAAAGGGGATTCGTTCTCCTTTTGTCTAAAATCGCTTATCTGAGATCTTAGCATAGCTGTTTTGCTTGGTGGAAAATATCTTGCAAGAAAAACTTTCTTCAGCTCGTCCCATGTAGTGATTGAGTTTGCGGGTAGAGATTGGAGCCAAGCTCTTGCTCTGTCTCTTAGAGAGAAAGGGAAGAGACGAAGTCTTATTGCTTCTTGACTGACCCCATTGTTCTTGATTGTATCTGCGTACTGTAGAAATATTGATAGATGAAGATTAGGGTCTTCCATCGACCCACCAGAGAACTGGTTTTGTTGCACAGTAGATGACAAAGAGGGTTTCAGTTCAAATTTGTTAGCCTCGATCGGAGGGGCAGCAATGCTGTTATGTGGTTCATCTTGTGAGGGTATGGCATAGGATTTGAGTGGGCGCGGAGCAGGATTTGCAGCCATTTCTTCGGTTAGTGGAGAAATGAGCGGTTCGAGTGATTGACGAGGTTGAGTGTTATGCAAGAGATGGTACTCTTGAATGCAGCGTCTAAGTCTGAGATAACGCTCGATATCGTTGATTTGTATGTATAACGGCTCGTCTTGCGAACGAGTGTTTGGAATACAAAATTAGAGAAGATAAGAAAAGAAATAGAGAAGAAAGAGAGAAATTTTTGCTCTAGTCTCTACTGCGTAACAAAAGAGTAGCGATATCGACTTAAATAAGTCCCCGGCAACGGCGCCAAAAACTTGATCATGGGATTTGTACTTATGTATCCAATGATTCGGACTGCAAGTGCACAATCTTGTCGAGTAGTTTTAAAAGATATCGAACCACAGAGACTGATGAATCGATCTACCGTTTTCTATTGTTAGTATGTAAATCTAAAGCTAATGAATATTTGATTTGGGTTGTAGGGGAAACTAATCACTAAATTAAGTTGTATTTTAATAATCAATGAGCTTAATTACCAGTATGCAACAGTCTTACCTCGGGAACTAGCGACCTGTCGGGCGTCTTTATATTTTCAAAACAGTTTTCAGTAAAACCTATCTAGTTTAAAAACCTCGTCTCACACTGTCGTTTTGTTGATCTAGGCTATGCAGTTAAGTCCTAACGTACGCTTCCGCCATCCCGCAGGAGTTAAAAACACTTTTTGGAAACTAAACAAAATCTTAATTAACTTTAAAGTGCTTCCGCTGTATTTTAAGCCAATGCCTAATTACTACTGTCCAGTTAAAAGATCTCAAACTTCCGCTTTGTTGACCCTAACCTCTATCTGTTTTTTACTTCCGTAACAAAACAATTTAATGATTTGAAACATAGTAACTTAGGCCAGAAAAGAGAGTTTTGTAGTAAAAATAGTCCCGACTAAGTTACTCGTTCCCTCGGTTGATTGACTTTACATACCTGTATAAGATTTCTAGCTTGACATAATATTAAACCAAATCGCAGAATAATTTAAAGGACAAACACAAATAAACATAATTATATTAATTAATAAGCAATAAGAATTTGTAAACATAAACCTGGTAATAACTCTGAAGACAGAAGCACTCCTGCACAAATTGTAGGCTTTGCTTCAATCGGAGAATATATTTAACCGTACAGAAGAAAATAATGCTGAAAGAATAGTGCTCGAAAGAAATAACTGGGAAAAGAAAATAATGCTGAAAAGAAATAATGCTGAAAATAATATTCTGCTCAAAATAATATATGCTTAATAAAATCTCTAAACTTTCTCGCCAAAAAGAAGCACTCTTCTACTGTGGTCTCAGGCTCTATATATAGTGCTTGCTTGATTCGTTGCTCTCTAAAATGTAGGAACAATTCACTTTTCTTCCTTGAGAAATAATAGGCCATTTAATTGTCACGTTCGTTGCTCTCTTGACTGAGTGGGTGAGAGAATGTAGGAACTCGTTGGATTAACCCTTGAACGTGTTTCTGTCCGTTGGATGAGGAGAAAGTGGGGTGATAGGCTGTGACGTTCGTCACACGCAAGTGACTATCGTCACTTGGTCTTCATGGAGCGTGACATTCGTCACGTCCCCTTGACGGTCGTCAGGGCTTGGTTGCTTGTGGGCCACGTGCTCACACGTGTAATGGGCTTTTGGGCTGGTTTCTTCTCCTTAGGCTCTTTTACTACTTTTTGCACCCTTTTTTCTTCATTTCTTCAAAAGTGTTCGGCTCAGTGCATATCTGCAAAAATAGAAAAATACCTGCATAATACTTATAAAATAATTTAATTCAAACTAAAGTATGAGAAATATTTGGTGTATATCAAGCCAGAAATATCACATATTTGTGTGTCATCAAATTTGAAAAAGTGATTCAAAGAGGGATTGTAGAGAACATTACAAGCTTTCCAAAATGTCCAAGAACTCCTTGAGATCATTTTTGAGCAAAAAGAATCGAAGGTCAGAAGTTAGGGTTTCAAGTTGTTTTACAAGGCAGAATTTGTGATGCACAATGGACCAAATCACATAGCCATACTGCATAATCTCACTTTTCAGGCTTATAACTTGAAATTCAATCCTTAATTAAATGTTTACACAACATATGGAGCCATTGTCCAAGCATTTGAACTATTATCCAAGTTGCATTTCCATTTTTTGAAGAAAGGCACCATTGCTATTCTCGAAAAGTGGCTTTAATCATAAAGTCCACTCTCCTTGAGCATTGAACTTGTTCTTTCTGCACACACAAACCCTATAAACAAAAAGCAAGCATGTCTAAAGGACTAACCACTATATGTAGCCCTGTACCTTGCCTTGGAACAATATGTTTTAACTTTGCTTCAAAAACAAGAAAGATGCTACAACTTAAGATTTCAAATTCCGACTTGTTGTAGAACATAAAACATATTGCCTATAAATACATACACTATTTGCAAGATAAGGCACGCATGTACAAGCCTTTGAACTCACTCAAACTCACATACACTCAGATTGCACACAAAACTCCATTTTTGTGCAGAAACTGACCTTACACTTCTATCTCTCAAATTACTCGTGCGTTTCCTCTCCAAACAATTCCAAAAGTTCCTAAACATCATTCACAACTCATCCCAATACCTGTTACACTTCTGTAACTCCATTTCCACCATTGTCCAAACTCAAAAACAGAGCACTGCAAGTGGACTTCTCCAGAACTCCTCAGCCACTTTCAACTCAAGCCAAGCATCACATTAGCTTCCTGGGAACTTGAGGAAGCTAACCCAATCACTAGAACTCATTGAAAGCTACTCCAACTCAAAACACGATACATTCTTGCAAGGTGAGTTTTCTGACTTTTGAACTATTCATATAGGCATTGTTAGGCATCCACTTTCAAAGATAAAATGTAGATACCATTGCCACGAAGCTGTATATATCCATAGTTTGCATTTATATGGCCTGAGCTTAGAGAATTTTGGAGTTGAAGTTTTTGAAATTTTTAGGTTTTAAATTAGGGCCAGAGAAATTCTCACTCATCTTGGATTTATAGCTTTAGTTATTCATATGGTTGGATTCGTGGGAAGAAATACCACAACTTTCATGTTTGTACTTTCCATTTTTGTTGAGAGATGAAGAAGTTACAGGTACTCTGGCTGGCTGAAGGTTGAAGACGAAGTACAAGCCTTGGAAGCATTTTATGTTATGTATTTATCATTTCATATAAGTAAACGGATGTATAGCCACCCTAGTGGTAAGGCAGCACGCTGGTAACCAAGAGGGCGAGGGTTCAACACCCAGCGCGCTGCCTTTTTTTCATTTGTCCACATTTCACCCTTTTTTTTGTCACAAACACACAACAGCGCCTGGGCCTCTCCTTTGGGCTTTTATTCTTTTTTGCTGCTTCTAACCCCCTGCCTTACTTTTGCACACCTGACCCAACTTTATTTTATTTATTTCATTTTTATTTATTTCCTTTCTTATTTTATTTTATTTTCAGTTTTATTTTATTATTTTTATTACTATTATTATTATTTTTATTAATAAAAAAAATATAAAAATATTTTAATTTATTATTTACACTTATTTATTTTATTTTCTTTATAAAGACAAAAAGAACAAAAACATTTTCTTTTAATAAATAAATTTCTTTTTCTTAATTAATTAATATTTAGACTTAGGTTTTATTATTTTATTTTCCTCATTAAAATTAACTTAGAATTTAGGTTTCTCTTAATTAATTAATTTTCTCATTTTATTTTTATTTATTTAAAACCTTTTTTTTCTTAAAAACCCTAAAAATCCCCTTTTAAGTTATTTTATTTTCTTATTTAGTTTAAGTTAATTTTATTTAAGTTTCCTTAATCATTTTCTTTAATTAGGTCAAGATTAAAACCTTTCATAAAACCAAACAAAAATTCCTTTCCTTTGTCCATTTATGTTCTTAAATATTTATTTGTTTTTGTACAATATTCAATATGGTTGTAATAATTATTTAGATTTAATTTTCTTGCAACTTCCCCATTTGTAAATTTGTACACCCCCTCCCCTAATGATGTAATAGCTTAGTATTTTTATTTTCTGGAATTTAATGCTTTATGCTAGTAAATTAGGGTTTGTATGGAAAGATTAAAATCAACAAATTAGCAAACCCTAATTCAAAGACAAAACAGTGCATGTAAATCAACACACTCGCACACTTACACCCTTAGGGTAAATCCACTTTGTTGCCTTATGAAAATGGCCATATTATGCATGTGGGGTATCTTAGCAAAAGCAATCAAAAAATACAAGATCACAGTCCCTCGATGACACTATCAAAGTTTCCTTTCAAAAATGATCTTAGTCTCTTACAGAAAATGTTAAGATATCTTACAACATTTCTAATCATGGCTATACGATGATCCATGCCCGTCCCTTTTACATCCAAACATAAGGTTACTTACCAATCCATGATAAATAATAATATCAAAGGAAATACGAAATAAAAAAGAAAAACTTTTGAGTAGGTAGAAGGTTCCTAGTTGCTTGCTCATTTTCAAATAAAAAACATCCTTGCTATTTTCAAAAACAAATACCAACACTTTCAAACTTGAAACATTTTCAAAAGATCAACACTTTTTATACATTCTTACGAACGAAAGTTATTACAAAGTTTGCCTAAACGATGGCGCCTTTTCAAAATACTTTCAAAGACCACACAAAGCACATTTTCAAACAAAAGCAAGTGATCTAGCAAGCAACTAAGAGCCCGTAGATAACTACGGATGAAAAGGGTGCTAATACCTTTCCTTTTCATAATCTACCCCCCGAACTCAAGAAAACAATCTCAAAGGTCTTTCCTGTTCTTTTCAACCTTTCCTTCTGGATAAAAGAAAAGTCGGTGGTGACTCTTGCTATCCACAACAATTGCGATCAAACGTAAAACAACCAAGTCAGTTCTCCCACCGTGTTACAGAACTGGCGACTCTACTGATGGAAAATTTAAAATTGGGGTTACCTTAGGGCTAGATCACATTTACTTGCTTTCATTGTTTGATTTATTTGCTTTACATTTTGGTTCTTTGTTTGGGTTTAAATCCTCTACCCGTATTTGGGATACCTTTAGGTAAGTATCAATACGTTGTGGAAACTGTTCGGGGTATACTGACATGGTCTAAGAAATAGCCATGTTAGTGTGACATATTTGTGGGTACCGGTAGCCCTTGAGTAGTCAAGGAGAATACGGGGCCGCTGAGTGATGTAATGAAGCACTAACTGACTTCTAGAACCTTTACTTGACTAACTTGGCCATTAGGACGTAGTGAGATGACCGACTTTGGTGCATTCCGAAGTTGGTAGATACTCAATACTACACTCATTTAGGTTTGGTTTTGTGGGATATTTCGGTCGCCATTAAAGAGGCTTGCGCTGAAACAATGCCCGAGAAGACAAACCAGTGATATTGAGCTCCCTTAGAACCCGATTACTATTGCTAGGACAGGTTTGAGCCAACTAAACTTCAAGAGGGTACTTACCTATGAGACTCCATGCAAGCCTAAACCTAAGGACTTGTTTGTTTTGTTTGTATATATTTACTTATACATAACATCATAAACATCATAACATCATACTCATGCTCACTAACTATTTCAAGGATTTTCAGAATTTATCTTTGTTTTTATTTTGTAGCACATGGATTCTATTCGCAGGAAAACCATTCAAGTCAATCTCGTAAGGATCCCTCCTCAACTTAAAGAGTTAGCATCAAGGATTCCCGAGAATTCTCCATTTACCGAAAGACATGGTCGCCTCCTAAACTTGGTTACCTCCAATACTGATGAAGATATGATGAAGGTGCTTTTCCAATTCTTTGATCCTCTACACCATTGCTTCACATTTCCCGATTATCAACTTGTGTTAACTTTGGAAGAATTCTCCCAAATCTTGAGGATTCCAATTCTCATTCAACTACCCTTTAACGGTACAGAAAGAGATCCAAAACCAGTAGAGATTGCTCAAGCCCTACACTTGTGTGATCGGTGGAAATAGAACTGACTGTTTTGAAATGCTGGTTCGCGAAATGTCGCGGTAAGCAAGAGTCGCCACCGTCTTTTATGTTCTCCAACAAGGAAAGGACAAAAGCACAGCAAAATTCCTTTTTGAGATGTTTCTCGGTTCGGGAGGTAGATTATAGAAAGGGAAGGTGTTAGCACCCTTTCTATCCGTGGTTATCCACGGGCTCTTAGGTACTTGCTCACTATGTTTTTAAAAATGTTTGCTTTTCTTGTGTTTGTGGGTTTTGAAAAAGTTTAGTTTGAAAAAATTCTAGGTAACTCTTGTATCAGTCCTCAAGAGTGTATGAAGTATTTGTTTCAAAACTTTTTGAAAGTGTAGGTGCGAAAAGTTTGTTTTTTTTTGTTTTTGAAAGAGCAAGTACCCAGGAGAAATCTACCTACTCTAAGGAATTAGGCTGTGTAAGAGTCCTTTAGACAGTACTATCCCACTATTGAGAAGTAGGTAGCACCATCGTTGGAGTTATTCGGGTCAATTCGATTATAGGGACATGTGTGGTCACCAAAGCAATAGTAGGACGCCTTAGCGGTAACCCTAATGTCTTAGATCTTTTTTTATCCGAGGCAACCGTTTCGAGGCAACTTTGATCTTTAGACAGGAGGGCGACCTCTAAAACACCCTATACTCAATGACCACGTCGAGGCAACCAAGTGAGGCGTACCCTAAGAGTGGCATGTGCGAGTGTGTCAGGTTTCAGTTTATGTTATCTTTGTACATGTTGTGGTGAACTACGATTGATTTTAATTTAAGAGAAGATCTTGTCATGCATAGCCTATTATTCATACATCTAGCAGTTAATAGTTGCAGAATTTAAATTGCGGAAATTAAATCTAAACTATTACAAGGCGTCGGGTATTTACATCGCCAAAAACAACCCTTGAAATTAAAATGCGGAAAGTAAAATAAAGCGATAAATAATTAAAGTCCTAATTAAAAGCTATTACATTCCGGGAAACAGATACAATAATATGATAAAATGGATCGCGTGCGGGAAATTAAATTGGATGCGAGTTTTTTGGGTTTTGACCCTTTTTTATTAAAGAAAGGATTTTTGTTTATTTTGAATTAAATGGAATTAAATTAAATGAACAATTAAATTAAATTAAATAATGAAAATATTTTTGGATTTTTGAGTTTTTTAAAGAAATAAAATAAATTGAATTAATGCTAATAAAAACCTAATATTCTAAATTGGAGGGGTGAAACAGCTGTTGGCGTCATGTGTAAACTGTTTTGTTTTGGCCATTTGTGTTTTCGCTTTTGGCCATTTGTGTTCTGGCTTTTGGCCATTTGTGTTCTGGCCTCAACGTTCCTTAACTTTCTCAGGATGTCTATCTCGCCATGTATTGGTGTCATGTGTAAGCTGTTCAGTTTTGGCCATTTGGCTTTTGCCTTTTGGCCATTTGTGTTTTGGCTTCAACGTTCCTTAATGAACCTGCATGGGATCCTGTCTAAATCAGCAATGTTGAATCTCATGAACACATTAAATAAATTACTATATATCATAAAATACAAATAAAGCCAATATATGAAGAAATTTAATGTTTAGGCCAATATGGCATGTATGAATGATTATACCCTTTTGATCATGGAGATCAAATCAACCTTACCCTTACTGGAAAAGTAGTGACATAAATGCTTTTATGCCCTTTTGATCATGGAGATCAAGTCAGCCTTACCCTTACTGAAGAAGTAGTGAGATGTTGGTTTGTAACTGAGATGGCTTGTTTGTAGTGAGATGTTGGTTTGTAATTGGGATGGTTTGTTTGTAGTGAGAGAGGGATTTTTAATAAGGATTTCAAGGTTTTAGGGTTCTTGAAAGAATTTGATATTCTGACAGTGTTGTGGCCAGGTTTTTATTCTCCCCTGGTTTGTGTGAAAAGAATGTGATTATATAATGGAAATTAGGGTAAAGAAAATGGGCTTTGAATGTGCAATTGGGCCTCCAATGTTCACTTGAGTTCGTCACTTTCCAGGCTAAATCGCAGGGACTTAAGTGCAATTTTTGAAGTTTCAGCTCAGACAAACTTATTTTGGGCTCCAGTGTCGACTCTGACACGTTCTTCAATAAAAAACTGGTATTGATCGGAGCATAATTCGGTCTCGACTTTTGAAGAAAAGTTGTAGATCTCTGAGTCAGTGACCTTGTGTAAAAATATGAGCCCAATCCGATAAAAATTGACCGAGTTATGAATTTTCGAAGTTTCGGCCCAGATGAAATAGTATTCAGCATTCAGGATTTTCGGCGCGTCGCGCACTCTGAGAAAAAAACGAAGGCCTTTTGAATACCGTTTGAACTCAATACCTTCTGTGAAAATGTATCCAACTCAATTTGGGAAATTTTGGCGCCGGAACCAGCTCGATACGATGAAAATCGACCAAGGTATGATTTTCTGAACATGATGCAAATAAACTTCTGTCACAAATTTTCTGTACGAAAATACTTGATAAATCCACATTTTTGAAGACTTTCTGATTGAAATTGGCTTCCAGCTGTGAGAGATGAAAACATAGATGACGTCAAGACGGAATTTTAGCCTCCGGAACGGGTTCAAAACGAGCCATGATCTTCAAGTTATGAATTTTTTAGCGCGTAAAAACTGCACTTTCAGCACACTTTTTTCACCATATTTCTTCGAGAAAACTCACACAGTCGGATACCTTCTGAATTTGAGCATACGTTAGGACATTAAGGAGCACTTGAGGTCATTTAGATGTAAGGACCTTGATGCAACACAAAACCCTAATTTTGAATTGGCTTATGAGGCATTTGGACTGTGCAACCCTTGAGAAATCTTGAACCATTTGAAGATGATTCTTGACAAATCTTGAAGAATATGGGAGGGCAAATTTTGGGGTACAACAACTTGCAATAATCTGATGTCACAACTAATTGGGAAACAAGGAGTGGTGTCAAAGGTTTCTTAGCCAAGTTCTTGTTTGAGAAAGCTCAAGACTGTTGAAACTCCTTGGACTTGCAAGCATTTGAGGAAATTGTGGCCCTTCTCATCTATGGGATGATTTTGTTTCCAAATCTTGACCAACTCATAGATGTAAACGCCGTCAAAATCTTCATGTCTCGTAACCCGGTGCCTACTTTGTTAGGAGACATCCTACATTCTTTTCACTATTGCACTATGAGGAAAAGAGGTATCCTCATGTGTTGTACTCCTCTCTTGGCAATGTGGTTTATTTCGCATCTTCCCCAATCTGTATTGAAGAACGAGCAAGGTTCAAGGTGGTCACATAGCTTGATGACGCTCAGACATTCAGATATTCATTGGTGTTCCCGATCTTTGGAGAATGTTACTATTGTCGACCGTTGTGGAGAGTTCCCTAATGTCCCCCTACTTGGCATAAGAGGAGGTATCACCTATAACCCCCGCTTGGCCTTAGACAGTTTGGTTACGCCCGAAGGGATGGTCCACATGAGATGCTTATTCAAGGGTTGGTATTCGATTACGAGAATGATGATCAAGGTTACCGCCAGAGGTTTATCCGAGCTTGGAGGATGTTGAACAAGGTAGATAGAAAGACGCTCGGGCACAAGAATTCCATCCCCCTTGAGCCTTACCTTAAGTGGGTGTGAGCTCGTGCTCAGAAACTTGTGATGCCTTATCCTTCCATTCTCCTAGTTATCATAGAACCTGTTGTGGAAGAAGATATCCCATACACTATCCTTCATCCTAACATGCCCACCTCTCTTGAATACTTGCAAAGGGATTGGATACCGCTTAAGGGGGGAGCGAGACACTTTCGAGGCCCAATTCTACGCCAGTGATAAGAAAGTTCTGGAACTCACCAAGCAGCTTCATGAGGAGCGGAGTCTGAACGCCTACATCGCACCAAAGAGGATGCGTTCAACTTTTTTACCTTAGAGTTTTGTATTTCTTTGTAAGCCCAAAGAGGCATGATGTACTCAATTTTTAATTTATTAATATAACGTGTGTTCCTTTTTGTCTAAAGCAAATTTAAATCTCTAATTTCCTTGAAATCATTTGCATATGCATCTTCATTCATCATAACACAAATAGGTTTCTTACAACAGGTCTCCTTATCTTTCTACTGTTTATTTCAGTGAGATGGATATTGAAAAGACAGTAAAAGATCTCCAGGCGTAGAACGCTCACTTTCAAAAAATGTTCTTGACTATGGCAAAAGGACAAGAGGAGTTGAAAACTTTACTGATCAAAGAAAAGAAGAAGAAAGGGAAGAAATCAACCGGTGTTTTGAATTTGGGAAGAAGGTTCCAAGGGCCAGCCAGAAGGACCCTAGACTTTGCAACATCATCAGGTGAAGGGGACAATCAAGAAGGGGAAAACAAGGAAGTGACTGACCATCCAAAATCTGAAGAGGAAGAAGAGGTTGATTACTCTGAAGAGCAGTATCCTCCAGCTGACGACAAATACAAACAGTTGGAAGATCGCTTAAATTCTATGGAGATCCAGAAAGTACCCGGGTTGGATTTTGAGGAGCTAGGACTTGTCTCAAGGGTTGTCATACCGCAGAAATTCAAGGTCCCCACTTTCGCTAAATATGATGGTGTCTCTTGTCCAAAGCTGCATTTGAGATCATACGTTAGGAAAATTCAACCCCATACTGCCGATAGAGACCTATGGGTACATTTCTTCCGAGAAAGCTTGTCAGGGACGCATTTGGATTGGTTCTATCAATTGGAAGGGACCAATATTCGCATTTGGGAAGACTTGGGTGCCGCCTTTTATAAACAATACCAGTATAATGCTGACTTAGCTCCAACTCGGACACAACTGCAAGGCATGTCCATGGGTGCAGGTGAAGGCTTCAAAACCTATGCTAAAAAATGGCGGGATCTCGCAGGAAGAGTCTAACCCCCTCTATCTGACAGAATTGGTAGATATTTTCTTAGGCACGCTATCTGGTCCATTCTTCAAACACTTGATCGGAATCTCCTTAGCTGGATTTACCGAATTAATCATGAACGGCGAACGAGTAGAAGCGGGTATAAGAAGTTTCAAAATTCAAAAAGATGTATCCTCGAGTGCGTTAAAGAAACCATTTGCTGGGAAGAAAGAGG
This sequence comes from Vicia faba, assembly GCA_948472305.1. Taxonomy (NCBI): domain Eukaryota; kingdom Viridiplantae; phylum Streptophyta; class Magnoliopsida; order Fabales; family Fabaceae; genus Vicia; species Vicia faba. The sequence continues at coordinate 968,030,839 of OX451740.1, forward strand.
TTGGTGTTGTGTACCATCAAAGGAATCAGGACAGAACTGAACACCGTCCAGTGGTAGGGGATGTCATGATCCCTAAGCCTGCACCTATTCAACAAAGGAACAACCAACCTAGAACGGAAAGACTAGTAAGACAATTTACCCGGATAAATATGACACTGTCTCAAGTCTTGCCACATTTGTTGAGATCTAATCTGGTAACCTTGCGGGTAGCTCCGAAGAATCCCAACACTGCTCTCCCCATTAAAACCCAAACGCCCGTTGTGCTTACTATTCAGAAAGTCCAGGTCATGATACAAACGACTGCTGGGTTTTGAAAAACAAGGTGCAAGACCTTCTCGAGGCAAAATAAATTGAATTTGAAGCTCCTGATATCCCAAATGTTATCACCGCTCCTATGCCCAAGCACGGCCGTGATGTTAACGCTGTTGAAGATGATGTGTTTGTTACTGTTGTTGATGAGCTTGTTACTCCTCTCCTGACCGTCAAAAGGAACCTGTTGAAGGATGGTTTATTTCTGGGCTGTGGCGAAGGCTGCCACCTATGTTTATCCCTACCGACTGGTTGTCGTTTATTGAAAGCATGTATCCAACGCCTGATGGATGACAAAGAGATTTTGTTTGAAAAGACTCCCGTTCTAACCATTGCTTACAAGGATGTTTCAATAGTAACCATTTCCGCCAATCCTCCCAGGGTCTCCACCAAAAAACCCGTCAGGATTACATCTGTTCCGAAGGTGACTCCACTGATAATTACTATGCCAGGGTCAATCCCATACTCAGATAAAACTGTCCCCTGGTACTATGGGGGTGACGTCTACTACCACAACGTCAAGCAAGATTGGCTGGCTAATAAAGACTCGATTTTTGAGAGGGTTGACCCCGATATCAACAAAATTGTGGGAACCAGCAAAATAACCCGAAGTTGAAGAGTGTTATCCCCTGAGATTGCTCCTACGAAAACTGTTACCGGTCCTATGATCATCCCTGCTTTTGTTCCTGTTGATACTACTACTACAGTTCCTGTGGTTACCCCTACTGATACCCCTATCGCCGAGTCGACCGAGACTCGAGGAAAAGGCATTTTGGTTGAACCTGTCCGGATGAAGGCGCAATCAGTATCTATCCCAGAGGCTTCCAAGAAGGAGATGGAAGAAATTTTGAAAATTATAAAGAGAAGCGACTACAATATAGTCAAACAGCTAGGGTAGACCCCTTCAAAGATTTCTATGCTAGCTTTACTGTTGTGCTCCGAAGCTCATGCGAAGGCCTTGGTGAAATTTCTTAAAACTGCCCATGTTCCACAGGAAACCTCTGCTGACCAATTCAAAGATTGTGTGTCCATTTTGACAGCTGATAATGGTTTGGGCTTTTTTGATGCTGATCTTACACCTAGAGGGAGGAAACACAATGAGGCATTGCATGTCTCTGTCGAATGCAGGGGCACTACTTTGGCCCATGTCCTGGTAGATACTACTTCATCATTGAATTTTCTGCCTAAGGAGGCTCTGGATAGACTAGACTGTGAAGGTTTGACCTTAAAACCCAGTAACATAGTGGTAAGGGCCTTCGACGGTTCAAAGAGAATGGTGCACGGGGAGGTGGACATCCCCATTAAAGTTGGAACTCAGACCTTTGATTCAACTTTTTATGTAATGGATATTCTCCCTTCCTATTCCTGTTTATTGGGCCGACCTTGGATTCATGACGCTGGTGCCGTCACCTCTACATTACATCAGATGCTGAAATACCCAACCAAGGGAAAAATCATCAATGTCCACGGAGAGGAGGAATATATGGTCAGTCACCTGAAATCTTTCAGATATGTGGAAATGGATGGTGAATTAATCGAAACTCCGTGTCAGCATTTCGAGAAAGTCCCATAAACAGTTGCAGCAACCAAGACTGTTTCCAAGGTTCCTAAGATTACCAGACCTCCACTGAAGATGGCTTCTCTAAAATATGCCAAGGCAGTAGTCGAAGAAGGTGGGTGTACCATTTGGGGCCAACTCTCGGATATTCCCTACAAATCTGACAAATTTGGTTTGGGTTGTACTTCAGGAGCCCAGAAAGCCGTTCGTCGTGCTCGTGCTGGGGAACCACCTTTGCAGATCAGAAACCATGGAGTCAATACGGTGGAGGATAGTGATGACAGCTGTGACCTGGAAGAATGGGTTTTCCCAACTATCAACGGAGGACTCAACAACTGGGAAACCAAAGAATTTGTCTGTATTACGTTTATCCAACAGTAATTGTCTTTAAATTTTTGTCGGACTTGTAATAATTAAACAATTTATACTTTTAAAACCTTGTGTCTTACCCGAGGCACAATGGTCCATTTGTAAGGGTTGTTACTTCATTCTCATATGTCATCAATGAATCATGGACGTTTTTGCCTGCAAATTTTACGCTCTTTGTTCTTCTTTTTCTACATTTTTATTCTTTCAAAGATAGCTATGCTCTTACACACACTCATATATCAAAATGAAGATCCACATCCACTCAGGATCCCAAGGGTAACGATTCTGCTATGGCCTATTGTGACTTTGAAAATCCGATCTACCAAGCCGAAGACGAAGGTGAAGAAGATTTTGAAGTGCCAGGGGAACTAGCCAGGTTACTACAACAGGAAGAAAGGACCATACAGCCCCACGAAGAACCGGTTGACACAGTTAACTTAGGTACCTAAGAGGACAAGAAAGAAGTCAAGGTTGGTGCCAATCTGGAACCCAGTGTCAAGAAGCATTTAACTCAGTTACTGTATGACTATGTTGAGGTCTTTACCTGGTTGTACGAAGACATGCTAGGACTTAACACTGATATCGTGGTCCATCGTCTACCGACAAAAGAAGATTGCCCTCCAGTAAAACAGAAAGTCCGTCGCATGCGGCCAGACATGTCAGAGATGATCAATACTGAAGTCATGAAACAATTCAACGCCAGATTCTTAGCCGTGACCTCCTATCCACAATGGGTCACCAATGTTGTTCCAGTTACTAAAAAGGACGGTAAAGTACACATGTGTGTGGATTACAGAGATTTGAATAGGGAAAGCCCTAAGGATGATTTCCCGCTTCCCCATATCGATATTCTGGTTGACAATACCGCACAACATAAAGTGTTCTCATTTATGGATGGTTTCTCAGGCTATATTCAAATCAAAATGGCATATGAGGACATGGAGAAAACGACATTCGTCACATAGTGGGGCATATTTTGTTACAAAGTTATGCCATTTGGGTTGAAAAATGCTGGGGCAACTTATCAGCGCGCCATGGTAGCTCTATTTCACGATATGATCCATCACGAAATAGAGGTCTACGTGGATGACATGATAGCCATATCTCAAACTGAAGAGGAACATCTTGACCATTTGTAGAAACTGTTTGAAAGGCTAAAGAAATACAAGATAAGGCTGAACCCGAGTAAATTCACATTTGGAGTGAGGTCCGGTAAACTCCTAGGCTTCGTCGTCAGCGATAAAGGTTTCGAAGTGGACCCTGCAAATGTAAAAGCAATACAAGAAATACCTGCTCCTTTCACCGAGAAGGAAGTCAGAGGATTCTTAGGACGACTAAACTACATCGCCAAATTCATTTCTCACCTAACCGCTACTTGTGAACCAATCTTCAAATTACTGAAGAAAGATCAAGTGTTGAATTGGAACGATGACTGCCAAGCTGCCTTCGACAAGATCAAAGAGTACCTTTAAGAGCCTCCTGTTTTGATGCTTCCAGTCGAGGAAAGACCTTTGATCATGTATCTAACTGTCTTGGAAAATTCAATGGGGTGTGTGCTGGGGAAGCATGACGAGTCTGGCCGAAAAGAGCATGCAATATACTACCTGAGCAAAAAGTTTATCGACTGTGAAACCAGATATTCATTGCTCGAGAAAACTTGACGCGCTCTAGCATGGGCTACTCGCCGGCTAAGACAATATATGTTGACCCATACTACCTTATTAATTTCCCAGATGGATCCAATTAAATATATATTCGATAAGCCTGCCCTTTCTGGGAGAATAGCAAGATGGCAGATGATCCTGACTGAATACGACATTCAGTACACTACCCAAAAAGCAATAAAGGGTAGTGTGCTAGACGATCACCTTGCTCATCAGGCTGTGGATGACTACCAGTCCATGAAATTCGAGTTCCCAGATGAAGACATCATGATGGTAAACAATTGTGAAGAATTCAGACCATATGATGGACCTGAACAAGGATCCCGATGGACCTTGGTTTTTGATGGAGCTTCCAACGCACTCGGCAATGGCATAGGTGCTGTAATCATATCCCCTGAAGGATGTCATACTCCCTTCACTGCAAGACTTTGTTTCAACTGTACCATTAATATGGCAGAATACAAAGCGTGTATTTTGGGTCTCAAAGCTGCCATAGATTTGGAAATCAAATCCTTAAGTGTATTTGGAGATTCAGCCTTAGTCATCAGTCAGATCAAAGGAGAATGGGACACGAAGCACCCTAATCTCATCCCCTACAAAGAACATGTCTTGACATTAATCCCACATTTTGAGGAAATTACCTTTGAGCGTTTTCCTCGAGAGGAAAATCAACTAGTGGACGCGCTAGCCACAATGTCATCCATGTTTAAACTCAAGTGGGGTAACGAGGCTCCCCAGATCACCATTGAGCAGATGGATGAACCAGCTTAATGTCACGAGATCAATACTGAAGAGGTAGTAGACAAGCCTTGGTTCCATAAAGTTAAGAGGTATCTCGAGGCCCAAGAGTATCCGGAGGGAGCTTCAGTCAATGATAAGAAGTTATTGAGAAGATTCTCTGCTAAGTTCTTCCTAAGTAATGGCATTCTCTACAAGCGCAACCACGACTCTACTTTGCTTCGTTGCATAGACAAGGTTGAGGCAGACAAGATCATGGCTGATCTACATGAAGGCACTTTTGGCACCCATTCTAGTGGGCACACGATGGCTAAAAAGATCCTACGGGCGGGGTACTACTGGTCTACCATGGAAGCAGATTGCCATCAACATTCACGAACCTGTCACAAGTGTCAGATCTATGCTGACAAAGTACATGTGCCTCCAGTTCCTCTAAAAGTCCTGACTGCTCCCTAGCCATTCGCGATGTGGGGAATCGACATGATTGGAGAAGTCAAACCTACAGCTTCTAATGGACACTGCTTCATCTTGGTGGCTATTAACTACTTCACGAAGTGGGTTGAGGCAACTTCTTTCGCTTATGTTACCAAGAACATTGTGGCCCGATTCATTAAACATAATCTCATCTGTCGGTACGATATCCCAAAGAGAATCATTACGGATAATGGTACCAATCTCAACAATACTATGATCACTGCACTATGCGTGCAATTCAAGATCCAGCATCATAACTCTTCCCCTTACTGGCCGAAGATGAATGGCGCTATAGAAGCCGCTAATAAAAACATCAAGAAGATCATACAAAAATTGACAATAACATATAAGGACTGGCATGAGATGTTACCATTTGCTCTCTACGGTTACCGTACCACGGCGCACACATTAACAAGGGAAACTCCTTTCTCTTTGGTATACGGTATAGAAGCTGTCCCACCAATTGAGGTCCAAATACCTTCTCTAAGAATCATAAAGGATGCAGGGCTGAATGAAGATGAATGGATTCAAACTCGACTTGACCAGTTGAATTTGATTGATGAGAATAGGCTTACGGCTGTCTGTCATGGTCAGATGTACCAAAAACGTATGATCAAAGCTTTTAACATGAAGGCCAGACGTCAGGTATATCGGGTTAGTGACTTGGTAATCAAGCATATAATATTGCCACAAGGTGATCCCAGGGGCAAATAGACTCCTACATACGAAGGACCATTTGTGATCAAAAGCATATTCTCTAGTGGAGCAATGATCTTAACCACTATGGATGGCGATGACCTTCGTCACCCTGTGAACGCGGACATAGTCAAAAGATACTACGCATGAATAAAGACCCGCTAGATCGACTGGCCTAGGAAAAATTAGGGATAAAATACAAAAAAAAACTGTACACCCGGCAAGCTGAAAACCTGAAAGGGAGGCTTGGGAAAAAAAGGGTATCCTGGTGGACTGAAAACCCAAAAGGGCGGTCCAGGAAAAAGTTAGGGAATTAAAGCGTATGACTATGTCCCGTTGGATCACCTTATAGACAACCTTTAGCATCGACTGACAAACTTAAACGGGTCTAATCAATCCAATCAACTTTGGACAAGGCAACAAGTGGATGAGATGCTCAGAGACATGAAGGCTATAGCAGAATGGGAACCCCATGGGATTATTTCACATAGCTATCTTTTCTTTGTATCAATTTTCATTTTCTACAACGACACTCACTTACTAAGATGTCCGTCTCATTGTACAAGAAATACTTATTCAAGTTAATACAAAGATATTCCTTTGAAAGTGCAAAACTATTTATTTTTTTTTCCGTGTTTTGCTTGCAAAAATGTCTAATGATTATTTTTAAACGTATGCTTTTGAACGTGATCACTGTTTACAAATGAGAAAAAAAAAGGGGAACAGAAAATAGAAAGGAAATCACTAATGGATTTAAGAAATAGGATAATATCTTTAGACTATTCCATAAAATCCCCCGCAGGTACTTTTCCAGCAAAAGCGTAAAACGAGACATCCCACTACAGGATTGCTAGCATATCTCCAGTATGGTATCAAGCGCTCTCACATCCCCGACGGAATGAAACTTCCAGTTACTGCTCCGAAGATTCCCTAGTGAAAGTCGCCCAGTTTCTCAGGATTCCCCAGCAGGTTTTCACAAGGTGCACAAGCAATGCACGACGTTTCCCTTACACAACATAGTTTATTTCTCTAACAAATGGAAACTCATCAACACTTCAACTTCAAAATACGAAGACTTACACTCCTCATACCCAGCGGTACTCAGGGATTTATTTTCCCCGACTCCAGCAACACCGCGACATAACAATTAACGTGTCCATACATTACATCCATACGTCATATCATTGACAACACAGATGCATACAACACGATCTCATTTATTTTTGAGAAACGGAATTATACCACACATTTCATACATCATGGCATTGCATGCAACTAACCGTCCACCATTTCAGGAAAAATCAATCAACATAAAATTATCGTCAAATTTTCAACAAGTCAATTATAGATCAATTCTCGAGAAAAGACTGGTCGACCATCTACATAACAGATATTTCCTCCAGATCCTTACCGGTTCAGTTTAAATCTCTCAAGGGTTTATTCTGATTCTTTCCCGCAAACACTTTCTCTGGTTCAGATAAATCCCTCAATGATTTGTTTTGATTCTTCTTAAGATCCCTGCTGGTTCAGATAAATCTCTCAACGAAATATTCTGATTCTTCTCCAGATCCCTGCTGGTTCAGATAAATCTCTCAACGATTTATTCTGATTCTTATCCAGATCCCTGCTGGTTCAGATAAATCTCCCAACGATTTGTTCTGATTTTTTCCTAGTAGGCACTTTCTCTGGTTCAGATAAATCGCTCAAAGATTTACTCTAATTCTCTCCAGTTAAAGAATATTCAAGACCTCTTTTAGTTCAGTTTAAATCTCTCAACGGTTTATCCTGATACTTTCCAAATGAACATTTCTGGTTCAGATAAATCTCTCAATGATTTATTCTGATTCTTTCCTAGTATGCACTTTCTCTGATTCAGATAAATCGCTCAAAGATTTACTCTGATTCTCTCCAGTTAAAGAATATTCAAGACCTCTTTTGGTTCAGTTTAAACCTCTCAACAGTTTATCCTGATACTTTCCAAATGAACATTTCTGGTTCAGATAAATATCTCAATGGTTTATTCAAATTCTTTCCTAGTATGCACTTTCTCTAGTTCAGATAAATTGCTCAAAGATTTACTCTGATTCTCTCCAGTTAAAGAATATTCAAGACCTCTTTTGGTTCAATTTAAACCTTTCAACGGTTTACCCTGATACTTTCCAAATGAACATTTCTGGTTCAGATAAATCGTTCCAAGATTTATTCTGATTCTTCCCAGTCAAACAACATACAAGACTTCTGCTAGTTTCAAATAAATCACTCCAAAGATTTATTCTGATTCGTTTCCAGTTAAAATCAAGTTCAGACTTAGTCCACTTGCTGTCAACAGTCACCCTTGGATGGCATATACAAGCCCATCTCTAGAAAATCTCCATCATTCCTCCAAATGGCATCTATAATCCCATTCACAATTTATCTTCGAGTGCAAATTTCTGGGCACTCTAGTGTTCAATCATCTTCCACCTTCAAGTCACAAATGGCGGATCCTCCAATATAACTCTTCATGTTTAAGAAGATTGAACAGGGGAATCTGTTGTACCCCAAAATATAACCTCTCATTTATCAAGTATTTTCTCACAAGATCTCCTTTGGTTCAAGACTGCACAAGGGTTGATCAGCTCAAGACACCTCCTTAAGCACTTATGACTAAAATTAGGGTTTGAGATTGCACAAGGATAATTGAAATTTTAATGCCTCATATGACTTTCATGGATCATTATGGACCCTCAAGATTTCTCATGTCAAGTTTCAAGTCTTGGATCACATTTTTGCTCAGTAAATTGATTAGTTGACCTAAACATTAGTTGTATTGGGGAAAAAGTCAATTATGGTCAATTTACAGTCAAACTTCATAATTTTTGATCCATATCAACATTGTGAACTCCTATATGTAATCTTATCAAGTTTGGACCATAATTCCTCAAGAATTTTGATCAGATAATAAAAAGGGCAAAATGGTCAAAATTAGGGTTTTGACTGAGAAAGGGCAATTTCTGATTTTTGACTTAGCAAATGGTTAATTGGTTTGAGACATGATCACAAGGGTTAAAATGCATCATTTTGACCTAATGGTATGACTCAGAACTTCCCTCAAGATTAATTGATTGATAGTTGATTTTCAGTTAACTGATCAAAAGTCAACTGTACACTAAAAAGTCAAACTTTGACTTTTTGGTCAAAATCAAGTGTCAAAGATCACAATTCATCAAAACATGTCAAAATATAAAACTTTTTCATCAACAAATCAAAAATTCAAGATTTCATTTTGAAAAGTCAAAGTTTCCAAACTTAGAAATTTTTCTAAGTGTTGAAAATTTCATATTTTTTCACAACTTTGAGCCATTTTTTCGCCATGATGCAAGATGATCCAAATGAAACTTTCAATATGAAAGTTGTAGATCTCAATGAGATCTAAAACATTTCTTTACACAACTACTCCTAGAAATGCTTTGATTTCAAGTTTTCAGGATTTTGACCTAACTTCTGGGCCAAGTTTTAAATAGTTCCATTTGGATTTTGCAAAAGTGATTCAAATAAGGATTGTAGATCACATTACAAGCTTTAAAAAATGTCCAAGAACTACTTGAGATCATTTTTGAGCAAGGAGAATCGAAGGTCAGAAGTTAGGGTTTCAAGTTGTTTTACATGGCAGAATTTGTGATGCACAATGGACCAAATCACATAGCCATGCTGCATAATCTCACTTTGCAGGCTTCTAACTTGCAATTCACTCCTTAATTAAATGTTTACACAACATATGGAGCCATTTCCCAAGCATTTAAACCATTATCCAAGTTGCATTTCCATTTTTGGAAGAAAGGCACCATTGCTATTCTTGAAAAGTGGCTTTAATCACAAAGTCCACTCTCCTTTAGCGTTGAACTTGTTCTTTCTGGACACACAAACCCTATAAACCAAAAGCAAGCATGTCTAAAGTAATAACCACTCTATGCATCCCTGTACCTTGCCTTGGAACAAGATGTTTTAACTATGCTTCAAAAACAAGAAAGATGCTACAACTTGAGATTTAAAATTCTGACTTGTTGTAGAACATAAAATCTCTTGCCCATAAATACATACACTATTTGCAAGATAAGGCACACATGTACAAGACCTTGAACTCACTCAAACTCACACAAACTCATATTGCACACAAAACTCCATTTTTATGGAGAAACTGACCTTACACTCCCATCTCTCAAATTACTCGTGCGTTTCCTCTCCAAACCATTCCAAAAGTTCCTAAACATCATTCACAACTCATCCCAATACCAGTTACAGTTCTGTAACTCCATTTCCACCATTGTCTAAACTCAAAAATAGAGCACTGCAAGTGGACTTCTTCAGAACTCCTCAGCCACTTTCAGCTCAAGCCAAGCATCACATTAGCTTCCTGGGAACTTGAGGAAGCTAACCCAATCACTAGAGCTCATTGAAAGCTGCTCTAACTCAAAACATGATACCCTCTTGAAAGGTGAGTTTTTCTGACTTTTGAACTATTCATATAGGCATTGTTAGGCATCCATTTTCAAAGATAAAATGTAGATACCATTGCCACGAAGCTGTACATATCCATTGTATGCATTTATATGGTCCGAGCTTAGAGAATTTTGGAGTTGAAGTTTTTGAAATTTTTAGTTTTTAAATTAGGGACAGAAAAATTCTCACTCATCTTGGATTTATAGCTTTAGTTATTTATATGGTTGGATTCGTGGGAAGAAATGCCACAACTTTCATGTTTGTACTTTCCATTTTTGTTGAGAGATGAAGAAGTTACAAGTACTCTGGCTGGCTGAAGGTTGAAGACGAAGTACAGGCCTTGGAATAATTTTATGTTATGTATTTATCATTTCATATAAGTAAACAAATGTATAGCCACCCCAGTGGTAAGGCAGCGTGCTGGTAACCAAGAGGGCGTGGGTTCAACACCCAGCGCGCTGCCTTTTTTTTTTTCTTTTCCATTTTTCCACATTTTCATCCTTTTTTTTTTGTCGCAAACACACATCGGCGCATGGGCCTCTCCTTTGGGCTTTTATTCTTTTTTGCTGCTTCTAACCCCCTGCCTTACTTTTGCACACCTTGCCCAACTTTATTTTATTTATTTCATTTTTATTTATTTCCTTTCTTATTTTATTTTATTTTCAGTTTTATTTTATTATTTTTATTACTATTATTATTATTATTTTTTATTAATGAAAAAAAATATGAAAATATTTTTATTTATTATTTACACTTATTTATTTTCTTTTCTTTATAAAGACAAAAAGAACAAAAACATTTTTCTTTTACTAAATAAATTTCTTTTTCTTAATTAATTAATATTTAGACTTAGGTTTTATTATTTTATTTTCCTAATTAAAATTAACTTAGAATTTAGGTTTCTCTTAATTAATTAATTTTCTCATTTTATTTTTATTAATTTAAAACCTTTTTTTTCTTAAAAACCCTATAAATCTTTTTTTGAGTTAATTTCTTTTCTTATTTAGTTTAAGTTAATTTTATTTAAGTTTCCTTAATCATTTTCTTTAATTAGGTCAAGATTAAAACCTTTCATAAAACCAAACAAAAATCCCTTTCCTTTGTCCATTTATGTTCTTGAATATTTATTCGTTTTTGTACAATATTCAATATGGTTGTAATAATTATTTAGATTTAATTTTCTTGCATTTTCCCCATTTGTAAATTTGTACACCCCTCCCCTAATGATGTACTAGCTAAGTATTTTTATTTTCCGCAATTTAATGCTTTATGCTAGTAAATTAGGGTTTGTATGGAAAGATTAAAATCAACAAATTAGCAAACCCTAATTCAAAGACAAAATAATGCATGTAAATCAATACACTTGCACACTTATACCCTTAGGGTAAATCCACTTTGTTGCCTTATGAAAATGGCCATATTATGAATGTGGGATATCTTAGCAAAAGCAATAAAAAAATACAAGATCATAGTCCCTCGATAACGCTATCAAAGTTGCCTTTCAAAAATGATCTTAGTCCCTTAAAGAAAATGCTAAGATATCTTACAACATTGCTAATCATGGCTATACGATGACCCATACTCGTCCCTTTTACATCCAAAGATTAGGTTACTTACCAATCCATGGTAAAATAACAATATCAAAGGAAAGAGGAAATAAACAAGAAATGATTTTGAGTAGGTAGAAGGTTCCTAGTTGCTTGCTCTGTTTCAAACCAAAAACATCCTTGCTATTTTCAAAAACAAATACCAACACTTTCAAACTTGAAACATTTTCAAAATATTAACACTTTTTATAAATTCTTACGAACGAGAATTATTACAAAGTTTTCCTAAACAATGGCGCCTTTTCAAATTACTTTCAAAGACCACACAAAGCACATTTTCAAACAAAAGCAAGTGATCTATCAAGCAACTAAGAGCCCGTAGATAACCACAGATGAAAAGGGTACTAATACCTTCCCTATTCATAATCTACCCCCCGAACTCAAGAAAACAATCTCAAAGGTCTTTCCTGTTCTTTTCAACCTTTCATTTTGGATAAAAGAAAAGTCGGTGGCAACTCTTGCTATCCGCAACAATTGCAATCAAATGCAAAACAAGCAAGTTAGTTCTTCCACCGTGTCACACATGTGAACATGATTAAAACTATTTGGCATGTGTGTTCTGCTAAGCAGCAACAAGCATCTCTTTAATGTATATGGAATAGCCCTATAGAGTTATTTTCATTAGCATTATCCCCACAAGCACGACTACAATAAACCAACCCCCAACAGAGTTGCCCACAAAGGCTCTTTGTATAGGTTGATCCTCCAGCCAGAGTCTCAATCTCTTGACAGCTCTCTCCCCATCTAAATTGGTCCTAAAAGAAGAAGCCTTGTGGATCTCTTCCTAAAAGAATTCACCTCGTCAGCAGTTCGTCAAGTATTCCTCAACAAGGTTTATTTCTTCAACATGGTTTATTTCCCTAATAGGGTTTATTTCCCCAGCTAAATCTATCTGCCCCGACTGAGTCTATCCTCTCCAGCTTGAATTTGCCTTTCAGACTACTACAAATCAGAGGGCCACAACCCTTAATCCCCGATGAAGTCGCCAACAAAATCATTGCTATCTCCAAAAGTTGTTGTGAAGCCTGGAATTCGACCAAATAACAGTTTTAACTTCAGTAAGTTGTTGTGAAGCCTGGATCCGACTAGATAACAGTCAACTTTATTCGTCCAAAATACTATGAAGCATGGCCCTGACCAGATAATAGTGTACAACTTTCAAAAGCTATGAACCCTGGCCCCGACCAGATAATAGTGTACAACTTACAAATACTATGAAGCCTGGTCTTGACCAGATAATAGTTAACTTCTCAAGACACTATGAAGCCTGGACCCGACCAGATAATAGTATAACTTTTAGTCACTATGAAGCCTGGACTCGACCAGATAATAGTGTAACTTTTCAAATACTATAAATCCCGGCCCTGACCAGATAATAGTATAATTTTCAGTTACTATAAAGCCTGGACCCGACCAGATAATAGTTAACTTCTCAAGACACTTTGAAGCCTGGACCCAACCAGATAAAAGTTTAACTCTCAGAGATATTGAAGAACCTAGACTCGACAAAACAAGGGTGTAACTTCTTTTCCCCAGTAGAGTTTCCCTCTACCCAAGCAAGTTACTGTGAAGTCTAGATCCGACTAGATATCAGTTCATCTTCATCTTTTCAAGTAAGTTATTGTGAATCTTGGATCCGACAAGATAGCAATCAACTTTATTCCCTCAGAAATTCATTGTGAAGCCTGGAATCCGACCAGATAACAACTAGTTTCAAGCAAGTTATAGTGAAGCCTGGACCCGACCAGATATCAGTTAAACTTTATCTCTTCAAGCAAGTTACTGTGAAGCCTGGATCCGACCAGATATCAGTTCAACTTTATCTTTTCAGACAAGTTATTGTGAAGCCTGGAATCTGACCAGATAACAACTAGTTTCAAGTAAGTTACTATGAAGCCTGGATCCGACCAGATAACAGTTCAACTTCATGAAATTTTCTGCGAAGCCTGGAATCCGACCAGATAACGGTTAATTTATTCTTCCCCAGTAAGTTACTGTAAAACCTAGAATCCGACCAGATAGAAGTTGACTTCCTCATCCTCAGCAATTTATTGTGAAGCTTGGATCCGACCAAATAACAGCTAACATTCTAGAGATAATCCTCGGCGGAGGCATTCTTTTAACAAAATTTGAAGATATGTATATTCTTCATCCCCAACAACAATCCGGGATTCAGCTTCCTAGAACTCCTCAGCAGTAGTCAAGGATTTATTCTCCCGGACAAATATGCATCTCACATTCATACATCATAGCATATACATGCAAAATGCATTTAGCACAATCTCATTCATCTTGAGAATGCCATGCATACATATGCATTTAACTAACCCTTTTCCCACAGGTAAAACATCAAGTTTTAGTATAAATCGACCAAATATTTATGCTGATACTTCTTCCAGTATTTACCATCATTCCTCTAAATGGCATCTATAAGCCCATTCCCAATACATCTTCGAGTGCAAATTTATGGGCACTTTAGTGTTCAATCATCTTTCACTTTCAAGTTACGAATGGTGGATCCGCCAATATAACTCTTCCGGTTTAAGAAGATTAAACAGGGGCAACTGTTGTACCCCAAAATTTTCCCTCTCATTTCTAAAGAAATCTCTCATAAGATCTCTATTGATTCAAGACTACACAAGGTTTGATCAACTCAAGACACCTCCTCAAACACTGACAACTCAAAATTAGGGTTTGAGTTTTCACAAGGACAATTGGAATTTCAAGGCCTCAAATGACTTTCACGGATCATTAGGAACCCTCAAGATTTCTCATGTAAAGTTTCAAGTCTTGGATCACATTTATGCTCAGTCAGTTGATTAGTTGACCAAAAATCAGTTGTATTTGGATAAAAAGTCAAATGTGGTCAATTTGTAGCCAAACTTCATAATTTTTTATCCATATCAACATTATGAACTCATATATGTCAATTGATCATGTTTGGATCACAATTCCTCAAAGAAATTTGACCAGAACACCAAAAGGGCAAAATGGTCAAAATTAGGTATTTGATTGAGAAGGCTCAGTTCTTGACTTTTGACCAAGGAAATGACTTATTGGTTTAAGACATGATCTCAAGGATTCAAATTCACCATCTTGACCTGATTTCATGGTTCAAATCACCTCTCAAGATCATTGGATTGATAGATGAATTTCAGTAAAATGATGAAAAGTCAACTGTACACTGAAAAGTTAAACTTTAACTTTTTGATCAAAATCAAGTTTCAAAAATCATATTTCATCAATACATGTCAAAATATGAAACTTGTTAATCAAGAAATTGAAAATTGAAAATTATCTTTGAAAAGTCAAAATTCTATGACTTAGAAATTTTTCTAAGTGTTAGAAAGTTAACTTTTTTTCATAACTTTGTGCCAAATTTCTACCATGATGCAAGATGATTCAAGGAAAACTCCAACATGAAAGTTGTAGATATCAATGAGATCTAAAACATTGTAGGGAAGAACTTTTTCTAGAAATGCTTGGATTTCATGTTATGAATTTATGAAGACATGTCCATGAAACTAAAAAGACTTCGTGAAATTTTGCCCTAGTTAGTCAGGATTTTGACCTAACTTCATGGCAACTTTTCACATAGTTCCAAATTGAATATTCAAAAATGTCCAACATGAATGTTGTAGGGGATATTACAAGCTTTCCAAAATATCCAATAAATCATTGAGATCATACTTGAGCTAAGAGAATCGAAGGCAAGAAGTTAGGGTTTCAAACTTGTTTTCCAAGTCATTTTCATGATGAACATTTGATTCAGTTCCAAGCAATGCTGCATAATCCCACTTTTTAGGCCCTCTAACTTGTGTATCTATCCTTAATCAGAAGATTTCATAAGCTTTTGAGCTATGAACCACTTGATTTAAGCTTTGTCCAATACACCTTGCCATTTAAGGAAGAAAGTCACATGTTCCATTTTGAAAAAGCAAGCTTTATGCAAAGTCAACTTGTCTTGAGATTTGCACTTTTTCCTTTTGCACACACAACATCTATAAGTCAGAAGCAAGCTTGTTTAAAGTTCAACCACTCTACAATAGCATGGTACAAGCTTTGGGAAGATGTTTGTCATGGTTGCTTCAAAAACAAGTAAAGGTTTTACAACTTGATATTTCAAATTCTGACTTGTTGTAGCACATAAAACCTCTTGCTTATAAATACATACACTACTTGCAAGCTAACACACGAATGCACAAGCCCTCAAACACCCCCAAAGTCAGAATTACATAACAAACCTCCATTGTTGCATATTCTGGCCAGAAATCCCAAAATCAAAAACCACTTGTGCGTTTCTTGGCCTTTTGCTTCCAAAAGCTTCTAAACATTATACATAAACAATCCCAACACATGTTATCCAACTGTAACACCATCTTCATCAACTTCCATAACCAAAAAACAAAGCTTGCATCTTGACTTCTCTAGCACGACTCAAGCACTTCCAGCACTAAGTAAGGGTTGCATTAGCTTCCTGGGAACTTGAGGAAGTTAACCTGATCATCACCACCACTTGAAACAAGCTCAAACTCATTCCACAATTTCTAGTTTTGGAGGTAATTTTCTAAACTTTCATCTCTTCATTTAGGCATTGTTAGGCGTACATTTTCAAAGATAAAATATAGATATCATTGCCCTGAAACTGCCCATGTCCATAGTTTTCATTTATATTGATATAGTAGGGAGAATTTTGAAGTTGAAGTTTCTCAAAATATTAGGTTAGATTTGGTACCAACAGAAATTCATGCTCATTTTTGAGAATTAGTTTAAGTTATTTACATATTTAGAATCGTGGTGAAATTTCTAACAAGTTTGGTGTTTGAAGTTTTGAAAATGATTGAGAAATGAACAAGTTCACAAATTAAAAAATGTTGTTGTTCTCACTGTAAACGCGCGCAGGGAAGAAGATGAAGTGCAGGCCTAGAATTTGTTTTGTAATATAATAACATGGTTTCAGTTTAATACACGAATGTATAGCCACCCCAGTGGTAAGACAACACACGTATTATGTGAAGGGCGTGGGTTCAAGCCCCAGCGCTGCCACTTTTTCATTTTTCCAACATTTTTTCCTTTTTGCAAGCAACCAGGCGCCTTGGGCCATCCCTCACCAGGCCTTGCATTTTTGCTTAATAATACCCCCTGTAAACTTATCACCATGCAGACCCATTTTTTTATTTCTTTTCTGATTCCAAAAACAGGCCATTGGGCCTAACAAAACAATTTTTTTTTTACACAAACAAACACCCAAATCTGCCCCCTGATTTTATTTTCTTATTTTTTCTTTA
This sequence comes from Vicia faba, assembly GCA_948472305.1. Lineage (NCBI taxonomy): Eukaryota > Viridiplantae > Streptophyta > Magnoliopsida > Fabales > Fabaceae > Vicia > Vicia faba. Next base: position 968,048,021 of record OX451740.1, read on the forward strand.
AATATTATTATTATTATTATTATTATTATTATTATTATTATTATTATTATTATTAATATTATTATTATAAATATTATTTTTATTAATAAAAACACAAAAATATTTTTCTCATTGCAAATTTAATTTCTTTTCCAAAACAAATTAATATTAGACTTAGATTTTAATTTCCTTTAATTAAATTAACTTAGAATTTAGTTTTTCTTTTAATTAATTTTTATTTTAGTTTAATTAAATAAAAACCCTTTTCTAAAAAAACCTAAAAATGCTTACTTGATTTAAATTTAATTTCTTTTCTTAATTAATTTAGGTTTAACTTTCTTAATTTAGTTAATTATTTTTTTAGTTAATTAGGTCAAAACTAAACCCTTTCCTCAAAAACCAAACAAAATCCATTTCTTTTCCATTTACATCCTTGCACATTATATTCCTTTCAATTCTTATACATTATTTTAATATGATTGTAATAGATAATTAGGACTTTAATTTCTTGCAATCCCTATTTGTAAATTTGTATACCTCATCCCCAAATGATGTAATAGCGTAGTAAATTTACTTTCCGCAATTTATCGCTTTCATATAAATGCTAGTAATTAAGGTTTGTATCGAAAGATAAAATCAACAAGTAGATAACCCTAATCAAAGATTAAATGCATGTAAATCAAACACACTATTCACACACGTACCCTTAATATTAACTCCACTTGTTGCCTAAAAAATGGTCATGTTATGCATGTGGGATGTCTTAGCGAAAACAATAAAAAATACAAGATCATAGTCCCTCGATGATGCCACAAATGTTGCCTTACAAATGATCTTAGTCCCTAAAGATAAATACTAAGATATCTCACAATATTTCTATCATGACTATACGATGATCCGTGTCCGTCCCTTTACATCCAAAGATGAGGCTTCTTACCAATCAATGGTAAGATAGCAATATCAAAGGAAAGGAGAAATGAACAAAAGACTTTTGAGTAGGTAGAAACGTTCTTAGTTGCTTGCTCACTTTCTTTTCAAATACACCAACATTTTCCATGAAATATTTTTAAAAGTCCAACACTTTGTATACATTCTCGCCGAAACGAGAATCATTATAGAGTTTGCCTAAACGAAGGTGCCTTTTCAAAAATACTCTCAAAAACCACCACAAAGCACATTTTCAAACAAAAGCAAGTGATCTAGCAAGCAACTAAGAGTCCATAAATAACTATGGATGAAAAGGGTGCTAACACCTTCCCTTTTCATAATCTACCCCCCGAACTCAAGAAATAATCTCAAATGTCTTTCCTGTTCTTTTCAGTCTTTCCTTTTAGATAAAAGAAAAGTCGGTGGCGACTCTTGCTAACTGCAGCAATTGTGATCAAACGTAAAACATCCCAAGTCAGTTCTCCCACCGTATGACACTAAGTGATCTAAATTGTTAGAATCATTTAACAATGCGTATAATTCGTAATACGAATAATAAAAAATAATGCAAACCGATCATGAGATGTATGCAAGTTATAGGTACAAATAGGCACAGAAAGTTACCTATTTTTACCTTGGAGATATACTGGAAGTGATTTGAGGTGGTTGTTTGGACTGAATCAAACTGGAACTTGAGATTCAATGGGGCACTTTCTTTGAAAATTTATGATTTTTGAGACTTTTCTTGAGGCAAAATTTTCATGTCATTGTAGTGTGAGGACTTGAGTATTTATAGAGGAGGAGGTTTAAGTCACCAAAGAAGGAAAGAATCAAGTGATCATGGTGTTACCAAAAATCATTGAAACATGTTTTCTAACTTGTCATTTTTGAATATCCTTGTCTCAACATGTCTTTCAAGGTTTTGGCAAGCTGTTATGAGGTCTTGGGCCTTCTAGAAGATGTCCAAATGATCATAGTCCAACATTAATCCAACTATTTGTTATTTTTAATTTAATTCTTTTACAAAAATTAAATAAACATTTAAATAAATAGGATAAAAAATATGACCATGTACCAATGGACTTAAAGGTCTTCTATCATGTCATAAGCATGTTTGATCCTCAAAAGTTAGGCCCATTAGTCCAAAAATTCAAAATCGCTCAATTGAGGTTTCATGCATTTCTAAAAAAATTTCCAACTTGTGCCAACCATAACTCTCACAATTTTTTTCATATGAATGTGATCTTTGACTTTTTGGAAACCAAAAGATGTCTCCTATAACTTTCATCTTGGTCATTTTTTCATTTGAAGTCTTTAACTTGATGTAAATTGCCTTGTCAAAAAAAGTATTTTTGTTGACTTTCAAAATGACCTGTAATGTTTTGGCTCATATCTTTCAAATGAAGCATTATTGGACTTGAGATTAGAGACAAAGTTGTAGAAAATTGAATTTCCTTCAAGGTAGGATTTAGTTAAGAATTTTCTGATGAAGCATGTGAAAGTTATGCTTGGTCAAAGTTCAGTTGACTTCTCCTTAAGAAAAGTCCACAAAACCCTAATTTAGCAACGTTTAACTTTTGAGAAATCTTGAGTCAATCTTGATGAATCATGATCAAACCTTGATAAAATGATGAATGTGACCTCAAAATCTTGATGTTGACCAAAAATCTTGAAGTTTGAGCGTATGTTGACCACAATTGAGTTTTTATCCAATATAGTTGATTTTCAATCATCTGAGCAATTGATTGAGCAAACTTGTGATGCAAGGCTTGAAACTGGTCATGAGGGTATATTGAAGCATATGAGGAACCATGAAATCCACTTGAGGAATTAGAAGTTCAATTTTCTTTGAGGAAATTCAAACCCTAGTTATAGGTCAATTGTTTATGAGGAGGGTTTGTTTGGTCAACCCTTAAGTATTCTTGAGCAATTGAGAACCCTAGAAGCATAAGGAGGTGTCTTGAATCAATTGTATTTAAAAATGGGAGGGAAAATTTTGGGGTACAACAACTGCCCCTGTTCAATCTTCTTAAACCTGAAAAGTTAGATTGGCATGTCCGTCATTCGTGATCTGAACGTGGAAGAGGATTGAAAACTTAAGTGCCCAGAAATTTGCACTCGATGATGCACAAAGTAACGTTGTTGGTTGATAGTATTGCTTGAATAGGCTTTAAAGATGCCATTCAGAAAGTTGATAGAGTTTCGTCAAAGATACGCTTATAGACGCCATCCAAAGTAACTAGCAGATGCGCTAGGGAGCATCAGAATGAAATGTATGTCTCAATTTTATCCGAGGGAAGTGATTTTCAGAATGAATCTCTGAAGGAAATGCTCATCAGAATTTAGTCTCTGAAGGAAATCATTTGGTCATGCATATATTCACCCCGTCCAATTTCGGGAATTGATCTATGTTGTACCCCAAAATTTTCCCTCTCATGTTTTCGAAGGTTGTCTCTTACATAGATGGTTACAAACACTTGCTTAGAGAAATTTTTTTGTGTGTGAAGATAATCAAGTATCTTTCTAATTGGGCTCATGAACAAGGTACTTCGATTGGGCTTTTGATTATGCTTCGATTAATGAGCTTCGATTGGGTATTTGGCACCATTCGAACAAGCTTTGGTCCACGAGCACCATTCCAGCAGTTCCCTCTGTGCTTGCCTTCAGCGCACTAGGAAAATACTCTGTTTATGTGTGCCTTTAGCACACTAGGCAAATACTCCCTTTGTGCATGCCTTCAGCGCACAAAAGCAAGGATCCCCTACAAGTTTGTTTCAATTCACCAGCAGTGAACTCCTACATACAAGCTTCAATTGGGCGCTGAATCTCCTTCGATCAATCTTAATTCACAAAGCTTCCTCATGCTTGCCTTGGTTTCACAAGGCAAAGACCCATCAACTTGCCTTTGATCTACAAGGCAAGGCCTCCTCTTCAGCTTGCCTTCAGCACACAAGGCCAAGAATCCTTCAGATTTTCCTTTAATCCACCAAGAAAAAAGCTTCCTTCGACCCACAAGGCATTGGCTGCCTTTGTGCCAGCTTCGATTGGGCAATGGTCCCCTTTGAAACAATTTTCCACACTTCGACATGCATGATATTCCCTTCGAAGGCGCATTCATGAGGTCCCTTCACAGAAGCATTCATTGGTCCATTCGAAGGATACATGGTTACTGAATACAAGCTTGTCTCATGATGGGTCTTGGTCCTACATGTGGCCAGGCCCAGGCCTCTTTTGCACTAGCATTCGAAGGTGGTGACAAAAGAGGTTTTCGATTGGCCAGATTGAAAGTTTTAGTTTGAGTTGTTTGAATCAAGCAGTTAGGGCAAGTAGACTCAATCGAAGAAGCCCTGATGAAGGAAATTCTGAACAGATTCGAATCCAGAGTCATAAAAAAGGACAAATGCTCCGACGAAGAGAATTCTGGGCAATTCGAATTGATGAAAATATTGACTTAATTAAAGAAACTCTGATAAGGGAAAACTCTGAATTCAGAGTCATCAAAGATCTGATCAATTCAAATTGATGTGGATAGACTCTATCAAAGGAGCTGAATCAGAGCCATTTGAAGGAGGCAATCAGAGCCATTTGAAGGAGGAAATCAGAGCCATTCGAAAGAGGCAATCAGAGTCATTCGAAGGAGGCCATTTGAAAGTCAAATGTGTCTAGGTTCATAGAAAATTCATAAAGGGACAAGAAACCATGTCTTTGGCAAAGTTTCAAAATGATATTTATGGCCTTAAAACACCAACTTAATGGCTGTTTATTCCTTTTCCCTCTTGTCCCCTCCATTCCCTCTATATAAAGAGCACAATAGCAACGAAAAAAAGAGGATACCACGTACATACACACACATACTGGAGACATAAGCCCAAACCATACACATATATTTCCTTACACGCATACACATCCTAAGAGAAGCACGCCAAAAACTTTTAAAACTCAACAAGATCACACCAAACTTGCCTCTTTCCTTTCGAATCCAAGAGTATCCAGCAACTCTAGTCCCCCACACAAGTTCCATATTCAAGCAAGGTAAGTTTCCTTGACCTTGCATCTTTCGTTTCAGCATGGCATGTAAATAACCTGTTACTTACTTTTTGTTTTAGCATAATATGTAGATAAGCCCCTTAGTTATGTTCTTCGTTTCTTCCCTCTTGGTTTGTTTGCTTTTCTTGTCCGTATATATGTTGGAACTAACCTGTACAGATTCAAACGTAAGATAAAAAGAGTGTGAACAAAGGATATACACTCATGCTTCTCTACAGGTCCATGTTACTTCATAGACTAAATCGAAAGAAGCAGAGGAGTTTACAGTCGAAGGTTGCTCATACCCACTCCCTGGCTCAATCGAAAGAAGTAGAGAAGGCTACAATCGAAGGTTTCCCATACCATTCCCAAACTCAGTCGAAGGAGGCAGGAAAAGGTGTAAATCGAAGCTTGCTCACGTCAACTCTCAAGCCCAATCGAAAGAAGGCAAAAAAAGGGTGAATTAAAGGAGTCCATGGCCTAGATCGAAGAATTCATTTCTCTTCTTTATTTTGTTCTTTGTTTTTATATTTTTTCTTGTCTTTCGATTTGGTTGTAATAGCGTAGGACCCTTACTCTCTGCATTTTTATTCCTTTTATATTAACTGCTAGATGTATGACTAATAGGATTGTATGGCAAAGACTAAAATCAAACGCTAGAAAACCTAACAAAAAGACAAAAATAACTGAAACATAACACACATGCACATATACACTTCTAGGGTACCCCACTTTGGGTGCCTTCGGAAATAAAACAGTCATGCCCCTCGAGACAAGGACGCTTTAGCAAAAGACCCTTAAATCAAAAGATCATAGCCCCTCGATGACCCTACAATTGCCTCTCGGTAAATGATCTAGTCCCTAAACAAAATTTCTAAAGAATCTCCACATGTTGCCTTTATGACTGTACGTCCCTTCGATTGTCCCTCAACATCCAACGATAGGGCTACCTACTCCCTAATAGTAGGATAGCACTGTCTAAAGGATAAGAAGGAAAAGAACGACCTTTTCGAGTACAAGTAGATAGTTGTTAGATGCTTGCTCAAATAAAACAAACTTTTCACACTTATACATTTAAAAAACAACTTTATAAAACATTTGCTTTGTCAACACTCTTGAGGACTGATACAAGAGTTAACGCAAAGTGAATCGCCGCACTAAGGCATTTCAAAATATTTTTTCAAAAAAACTTACAAAAGCACAAGGTATTTCAAAATATGAGCTAAGCATCTAAGAGCCCGTAGAAAACTACGGATAGAAAGGGTGCTAACACCTTCCCTTTCCATAATCTACCCCCTTACTCAGAAAACTCTCGAAAGGTCTTTTTATGTTATTTTCACCCTTTCCTTTGTTGGATAAAAGAAAATTCGGTGGAGACTCTTGCTTACCGCAACATTTTTGAATACAAACGTAAAACCAGTATAAACAGTCGGTTCTGCCACTGTATCATAGAACTGGAGACTCTGCTGGGGATTTATAAAAGTGGGGTTACCTTAGAGTCTAGTTCATTGTAAATTGCTTTACCTTGTATGATTTGTTTACTTTACTTTTGAGGGGTTTGTTTGGGTTACTATAGATCCTACACCCGGATCTGGGGCACCTTTTAGGTAAGTAGCAATAGATCATGGAAACTGTGCGGGGTATACTGACACAGTTGAAGCGATAACTATGTTGATGTGACACATTGGTTGGTACTGGTAGCCCTTGAGCAGTCAAGGAGAATACGAGGCCTCTGCGTGGTGTCATGAAGCATCAACTGACCTTAGAACCTTTAATTGAACAACTTGGCCATTAGGAAGTAGTGAGATAGTCGTATTTGGTGTAGCTCGAAGTCGGTTGATACTCGATACTACACTCATTGAGATTTGAGTCCCGAGTTTTGTTTGGTGGCAAGTCAATTATCGATTGGAACGAAACTTGTGGGAAAGATCAGTGATATTAAGATCCCTTAGAACCCGATTACTTTCTAGGACAGGTTGAACCAACTAAACTTCAAGAGGGTACTTACCTTAAAACCCATGCAAGCTTTAAACCTAAGGTCTTTGTGTGATTTGCTTGTGTTTGCTATATTTATGTTTTCTTAGCATAATCATGATATCTTAACATCATAACATGGCATATCATACTAACCATTTCAAGGACTTTTAGGACTTATCTTTGTGTTGTTTTGTAGGACATGGCATCCACTCGCAGGACCACTATCCAAGTCAACCTCATAAGGGTACCTCCTCAACTCAATGAATTAGCATCAAGGGTTCCTGAGAGCTCTCCATTCACTGAAAGACATGGTCGACTTCTCAATCTGGTCACCTCAAGCCCTAATGAAGAAATGTTGAAGGTACTCTTTCAATTCTTCGACCCTTTACATCACTGCTTCACCTTTCCTAATTACCAATTGGTGCCTACTATGGAGGAGTTTTCTACGTTATTAGGGGTGCCCATTCTTGATCAGTTACCCTTCAATGATATGGAAAGAGACCCAAAACCTGAAGAGATTGCTCATGCTCTGTCTTTACAACGGTCTGATGTAGTGGCAAATTGGGAAACAAGAAGAGGCGTCAAAGGACTTCTAGCTAAGTTTCTATTTGAGAAGGCTCACCATTTTTGGGATACCCTGGATTTACAAGCTTTTGAAGAAGTGTTGACCCTTCTCATATATAGGATGGTACTATTTCTTAATCTGGACCAACTCATAGATGTGAATGCGGTTAAGGTTTTTCTGTCTCATAATTCGATACCTACTTTACTTGGAGACATCCTACACTCTCTGCATACCCGCAGTGTAAAGAGAAGAGGGACCCTGCTGTGTTGCACTCCTCTGTTGGCTAGGTGGTTTATTTAGCACCTGTCTCAATCTGTGTTGAAGAATGAACAGGGCATGAGATGGTCTAATAGGTTGATGTCCCTCACACATTCATACATTCATTGGTGTCCTCGATCATTGGCGAATGTTACCATCATTGACCGTTGTGGGGGAATTCCCTAATGTCCCCCTCCTAGGCATTAGGAGAGGGATCACTTATAATCCTTGTTTGGCGTTGCGACAATTTGGTTATGCTAGGAGGGATGGTCCTCATGATACACTTGTCCAAGGAATCATATTCGACTATGAAAATGATGCTCAAGTTTATCGTCAGAGGTTCATAAGAGCTTGGGGCATGGTGAACAAAGTTGATAGAAAAACACTGGGGCATAAGAACTCCATTCCTTTGGAGCCTTATCTTAAGTGGGTACGAGCCTGTGCTCAAAGTCTCAGGATGCCTTATGAGGCCATTCTACCCATCATCATGGATCCAGATGCTGAGGGAGACACTCCTTACATTATTCTTCATCCTGACATGCCGACTAATTTTGAGGAGTTACAAAAATCCTGGATTCAACTCAAAGAGGAATGAGATACCTTTGAAACCTAATTTTATGCCAGCGAGAAGAAAGTTTTAGAGCTCACTAGGCTACTTCACGAACAGAAGAGTATAAATGCCTACATTTCACCAAAGAGGATGCACCCGTGGGAAGCTTGAGTCCCTTTTTTTGCTTTGAGAGTTCATTTTTTCTTTGTTACTTCCTTTGTAAGCCTAAGAGGAATCATTGTAACCGCTTAAACTTCTTAATGCAATTAACGTTTGTTTTCACTTTGGCTAAGCAAATTTAAGTCTTAGAAATCCTTGAAAACATTGCATACATATGTCATACATATCATTGCATAAACAGGTTTCAGGACAAGCTTCTTATCTTCTTTGCTGTTTATTTGAGCAATGGCTCTTGAAAAAATAGTTAAGGAGCTTCAGGCACAGAATGCTCAATTCCAAGAAATGTTCCTGAATCTGGCTAAGGGATAAGAAGATTTGAAAGCTCTGATTCTCAAGGACAAGAAGAAGAAAAAGAGCCCACTGAGTGTTCTGGATATGGGAAGAAGGTTCAAAGGACCAGTGAGGCAAGTTTCAGAACTCGCAACTCCGTCAAAAGAGAGAGACAATCAGGAAGGAGAGCCAAAAGAAGAATACCACAGTACAAGGGAGTTTGAAGAAGATGAAGCTGATTACATCGAGGAACAATACCCTCCTGCTGATGATAAGTACAAATAGTTGGAGGACCGTCTCAATGCCATGGAGGTTCAGAGGATACCTGACTTGGACTTTGAAGAATTAGGGCTGGTTGCGTGATCATCCCACCAAAATTCATGGTTCCCACATTTTCCAAATATGACGGGGTTTCTTGTCCTAAAATTCACTTGAGATCATATGTCAGAAAGATCCAACCTCACACTGCTGACCTGAAGTTATGGGTCCATTTCTTCCAAGAAAGTTTGGCTGGAACTCAACTGGAGTGGTTCTATCAGTTGGAAGGAACCGACATTCATACCTGGGAAGATTTGGCTGCTGCTTTCTATAGGCAATACCAATACAATGCTGACCTCGCCCTAACCCATACTTAACTTCAAAGCACGTCTATGGGTTCTAGTGAGGGCTTCAAGGATCACGCCCAGAAATGGAGAGATCTTGCAGGGAGAGTCTGAACTCCTCTGTCGGATAGAGAGCTGGTAAACATGTTCTTGGGCACTTTGTCTGGTTCGTTCTTCAATCACTTGATTGGAAGTTCTTCAGCTGGGTTCATAGAGCTGATACTGACAGGTGAAAGAGTAAAAGCTGGCATCAAGAATGGGAAGATTCCGATGGTTGCATCTTTTAATGATGAGAAGAAGCCATTCGGTGGCAAGAGGGAAGCTAATTTTGTATATGGCCAGGAGGGACGTGCTAGAGGTAACCAAAACCCATATGTGGGGGAAATACTAGTCTCTAATCCTACACATATGCAATGACATCAACAGGGGAATTAGCGTAAGGAGGTCGCACCTAAAATACAATTCACCAAGATCAACATGTCACTAGCGCAAGCGTTACAACACATGTTGAAGGAGAGGTCAATTACGTTAAAGGCTCCTCTACGGAATCCCAATACTTCTACTCCCAGTTACCACCCCAATGAAAGGTGTGCATACCATTCTGATAGCCCTGGACATGATACAAATGGCTGTCGGGCTCTGAAGAACAAAATTCAGGATATGATTGACGCCAAGGAGATTGAATTCGACCCTCCAGAGACTCACCATGTGATCACTGCTCCTAGGCCAAATCATTGAGAGTGTCTATTTCATTTGTGATTTTTCAATTATAATTTCCTTTGCTTGTTCAAACAATTACTGTTATGTCAAACTTTGGTTTTCCCATTAATGCATCGCATATGTTTTGTCTTGAATTATTTCATCTGTATTCAACATATTCAAACTGTGTTTTAACTTCCTTTTTTTGTGATATTCAACTCTAGATTAAAAGCTCTAAGCCTTTAGAGGGAGAATGACGAAAATGATACCACAGTCTCTACAGTATACTTTTGAACAGACCCCGCTAACAATGTACAAGCGTTGTTTCAAATCCTAAACAGTGGAGTTATAAGGAAGATAATCCCTAGTCAACCCCTTTGAGTCTAAGAAGTAGGATTTTTTATTTTCACACAAATTAAAACCCTTAATCATAAACTGGGGCAGGGTAGTTTTCTCAGTTAATTTAGATGTGCATTCAGTCACAAGCTCTACCTTCATACACAACAAATAATGTAGAAGATGCACTCAAAAAAAGACGGGGATGGTTCCACATAATCGTCAAGACAGACAGTCATTATTTTTTAAAAGAAAAGCCCGCTAAGTCAAAACCTATGAAGGGGACTTAAGAAAAAAAATAGGGGCATCCCGCTTACTGTAATCGTAAAAGAAACAGTTCAGACAAAAGTAGGGATAACAAAATCAAGAAAAAAGAGGTCCTACAAATCCTCAACAAAAAGGAAAAGGTTACCAAAATGACTTCCTTCTCAAACAAACGTTCAATTTCTGAACCATCACCAAGTATCAGAGCAAAGATTCAGACTCAATTGGAGTCTAAACGCACAATTAGCTAAGCATAGGATTCAAGAACATCACGAAGAACGGGTTGGGTACAAATAAGATTTGAGCCTTAATCCTTTGTTTCTTAAAACCGTGAACCAGGCCACATTATAACCCTTAAAATTCCTATCTGAAGTGTGGTTTAGTTCGAAAGCATACTGTTACAAAAGGTATCCTGACTCCTATAGGGTTCACTATAAACCCTAACTGATATCACACTCTTACAAAATTTGTCTGTTTTACTAAAAAAATGAATTTTTAAACTTCAAGACATACATAAGCTTTGTATTCTTAAAATACCATTGTTTGCATATGACTATTTGTTCAAAAACAGAGAAATTCACACGACGAATATTCGATGAACATATATCCTCTAAAGGGATAGAATCACCTTAGAGGGAAGGATATTCCAGTAACAGGCTTTTCATAATCAAAGGGCATAGCATGATGTCCAACTGATCTGGGGCAGTCAAGTCAAGATTCGGGGAACCTCTCAAAAGTTCCAAATAGCCAGGGGCAAATCTCCATCTGAATCACTTGGGGCATTGGACATGAATTCCAGCAACAAATAACATGCAACCAAGCAAATATCTTCTGGCAGTGTGGCAACACTTACTACTATGGACAATGATAATTCTCTATACCATGTGAACATGGACATAGTCAGAAAATACTACGCATGAACAAAGACCCGCTAGGTTGGCTATCCTAGGAAAAAATAAGGGCATCCCGACGAACTAAAAGGGTTCGGGAAAAAATTAGGGATATACATATGGAAAATCTGTACACCCGGCAAGTCGAAAACCTGAAAAGGTGGCTTGGGCAAAAAAGGGCATCCCGGTGGACTGAAAATCTGAAAGGACAATCCAGACAAAAGTTAGGAATTAAAGTGTACGACTATGTCCCGTCATCTCGTCACTTGTATATCAGTAAAAGGTTTATTACCCTGATCTGCATTCACCAAGGACTCCAAGAGTTGGGATAACAGTCAAACCATCTACAAAACCCCAGTAGATACCTTCTCCAGCAGGAACAAAGGCATAGACATCCCACTACAAGGTGACTGCTGCAACCTAATGGTGTCAGAGTCTGATATCCCCGGCTGAGCAAGAATCTCCAAATTACCGCTTCAACAAAAGGTTCCCCAGTGAAGCCACCCAAAGCTTCTCAGGATTCCCTAACAGGATCTCACAAAATCCCCAAACAGATTACAGAGTTTCCCTTCCCCAACAGATTTCTTCTCAAAAACAACAAAACAGGAATCCCCAACGGAAACATTCTAAATAAAGCGGACTCTCATCTAGAAACTGTTCAGGTACGATCCAGAGACGGATCTCATCCTGATACTTATTCTAGACTATCTTCTAGCAACAGTGCAGATAAGATCCAGGGAAGGATGTCATTCTAACACTTATTCCAGACTATCATCTAGAAACAGTTCAGGAACGATCCAAAGACGGATGTCATCCTGATACTTATTCAGATCAACTTCTAGAAACAGTTCAGGTACGATCTAGAGACGGATGTCATCCTGATACTTATTCCAGACTATCTTATAGCAACGGTGTAAATACGATCCAGGGACGGATGTCATTCTGAGACTTATTCTAGACTATCATCTAGAAACAGTTCAGGTACGATCTAGAGACGAATGTCATCCTGATACTTATTCAGATCAACTTCTAGAAACGGTTCAGGTACGATCCAGAGATAGATGTCATCCTGATACTTATTCCAGACTATCTTCTAGCAATAATTTACGTACGATCCAGAGATGGATGTCATCCTGATACTTATTCAGATCAACTTCTAGAAATGGTTCAGGTACGATCCAGAGACGGATGTCATCCTGATACTTATTCCAGACTATCTTCTAGCAACAGTTCAAGTACGATTTAGAGGCAGATGCCATCCTGATACTTATTCAGATCAACTTCTAGAAACAGTTCAGGTATGATCCAGAAACGGATGTCATCCTGATACTTATTCCAGACTATCTTTTAGCAATGCTTCAGTTCACGGAGTTTACCTTCCCCAACATAGTGTATTTCTCTAACAACAGAAGTTCATCTCCCGGCGTTTTAAATTCAACATATTTGAAGACCTACACCCATAGCTGTAATCAGGGATTTATTTTCCCTAGTTCAGCAATACAATTGATACATTCATACATTGCATGCATACATCATTTCTACAAACATAATAGCATACGCATCACAAATGCATATATCACAATCTCATTTATTTTGAGAGCATTATGCAATTCATAAATCATGGTATCGCATGAAACTGATTTTACCTTTCCAGGTTGAGTTTGCAAAAAGACAAACACTATCAACTTATACAGCAGGTCAAAGATTAATGCCCGAAACTGGGCGGGGAAACTATCTATACGACCGAGTGGTATGAACTCCCGAAGCAAGAAGGGTTTACCAACAAATACAACAGGCCACTGATTAATTCCCGAAACCAGACGAGGAGCTATCTATGTGTCCAATGTTGCCAAGTCCTAGATTAATACCTATAACAAGCCAGGAGAACTATCTGTGGATGACCAACTGCGGATTAATACCTGTAATAATCCAGGAGAACTATCTGTGGATTAACGATTGCGGATTAATACCTGTAACAAGCCAGGAGAACTATCTTCATAAGGAGTTTGAAGATTAATACCTGTAACAAGTCAGGAAAACTATTTTTCTTTCCCAGGTCAGATTTTAATACCTGTAACAAGCCAGGACAACTATCTCAGCGATTGATAATTTTCAAGTTCTAGATTAATACCTGAAACCAGACACAACAACTATCTGCGAACAACTGATTTGTAGATTAATACATGAAACCAGACAGGAAAACTATCTACACGACCAGACGAAGCAATCTTGCACACATTCCTCCTCAACTTTCCAGATGCAGTCTAACACAGACTCGTCCTGAAGCAGCCCCACACAGGCTCCTTCTCATATATCTCTGGATGCATACTAACACAGACTCATTCTGAAACAGCCCTACACAACCTCTTTTTATTACATCTTCAGGTAATGGTTAATTCCATTATCCCCAGCAAGTTACTGTGAAACCTGGATTCCGACCAGAAAGTAGCAAACTCTCATCTCTCCAGTATAAAAATAACTCCTCATTAGAGCCTTGGACAACTGAAGTTCTTAGACTCTATTCCCTACAGAGTTTTCCTCAAGCAGGAGAACAACAGAAACCCACATACCCCAGTGGACTCCTCCTCAGACAGCAGGAACATGAACCCCCCAAAGGGACCAAGTGTGAAATTAACATATGCTTTAGATGGCATCTTTAAGCCCATTCCCGAAATCATCAACCAACAGTATTACTTTAGGTGAGTGCAAATTTCTGGGCACTCTAGTGTTCAATCATCCTCCACCTTCAGATCACGAAAGGCAGACAAGCGAATCTAAATCCTCAGGTTTAAGAAGATTGAACAAGGGCAACTGTTGTACCCCAAAATTTGCCTTCTCATGTTTTCCAAGATTGTCTCTTACATAGATGGTTACAAACACTTGCTTAGAGAATTTTTGTTGTTGTTGAAGATAATCAAGTATCTTTCCATTTGGGCTCATGAACAAGGTACTTCAATTAGGATTTTGATCATGCTTTGATTAGTGAGCTTCGATTGAGTATTTGGCACCCTTCGAACAAGCTTTGGTCCACAGGCATCATTCCAGCAGTGCCCTCTGTGCGTGCCTTCAGCGCACTAGGAAAATACTCCATTTGTGCGTGCCTTCAGCGCACTAGGAAAATACTCCCTTTGTGCATGCCTTCAGGGCACAAAAGCAAGAATCCCCTACAAGTTTGTTTCGATTCACCAACAGTGAACTCCTGCATACAAGCTTTGATTGGGCGCTAAATCTCCTTCGATCAAGCTTAATTCACAAAGCTTCCTCATGCTTGCCTTGGTTTCACAAGGCAAAGACCCATCAGATTGCCTTTGATCTACAAAGCAAAGGCCTCCTCTTTAGCTTGCCTTCAGCACACAAGGCCAAGACTCCTTCAAATTTTCCTTCAATCCACTAGGCAAAAAGCTTCCTTCGACCCACAAGTCTTTGTGTTGTACCCCAAAATTTTCCCTCTCATTTCTCAAGGAATCACCCTGGATCCTCAAGTTTGCTTCCATCTATTTCCAAGCCTTGAATTATCAATTTTCAAAGAAAATCACTCACAAGGGCAAAATGGTCATTTGCACACTGAGAAGTCTAACTTTGACTTTTGGATCAAAATCAAATCTCAAAAATCATATTTCATCAAGACATGTTGGAATATGAAGTTTGTTTCATCAAGAATTTCAAAAGTCAAATTTTACTTTGGAAAAGTCAAATTCTAAATACTTAGAAATTTTTCTAAGGGTTTAAGAAGCATGACAAAACTCAGAACTTCTGACCAGATTATCACCATAACACAACAAATTTTGGACACTCTCAAGGCAGAGTTTGGTCAGAACTTCTGGGTAAGTTTTCACAAAAGCTTCAGTCAGAGTTTGCCAGGATAATTCAAAGAAGGTTAAGAAGCGTGCTGCAAGCTTTCTAGAAAGTCTGAAAGTTCCTTCAGAAAGTGCTGGAGCCAGAAGATACAAAAATCAGAGGATGGATGCTACGCTGAGCAGAACTTCTAATCCAGAACTAAGCCATGGTGTAGAATCTCACGTTGCAGGATTTCTGGTTGTGATAAGTCTCATCATCATTTAATGCTCATTTAATGCTCACAACCACTTTTGAGTCTTTATCCAAAGGATTTCCACCACGTGTACCTCTATTGTCTTGGGATAGAAAACTCTAATACTAGGCCCATGCTTTGTTTTGCTTTTCCTTAAATCTTGCTGATAACTCCAGCTTAAGCATGGTTAAAAGCTGCTAATCAGCAACTAGTTCGGCCTATGCCTGCATCCCATAATTGCACCAAACTAGCATACGAAAACAGTGATGAAAAAGAAAGGGAACAGGATGCCAAAAAAGGTTCAAATCCCGTTTGTCTTTTCCCCCAAAATCACAAAAAATTCACCTATAAATAAGTTGCTCCATCACACTTTCAAGGGGCTGGCTTTTGGAGAGAGATTGGCCAAAAGAGAGAAAAGGAAGTTGTGAAACCTTCATAAAAATCAAGATTTCCCAAACAGAAAACCAAACCTTTGTTCTTCCTTTTGAATCAAAGAACTTGGAATTTTCTCTTCCGTTACTCTTGCTGATTCCAGAGCATCCAAAGGTAGCGGCTCAAAGCTCAAAGCCCACATTCCAGGTTCAAGAAGTTCAGCATATAGCAATTCAGAACTTCTGTGTTTTCCCTCTAACGTGTCTTGCGGGACCTCAGAGTGTACCAATCTAGAACTTCTGATTCCACTGACGTTCACTTCTGAGTTATCACGCACCTGGCTTCAGAACTTCTGATCCTTGCTGTTTTGCTTGCAGCAGCACGCTTTTTCTATCTTTCATTTATTTTCCTTTTCATCATTTTTTAATATTAACATAAGAAGACATAAAAATATTTTCTTTTATTAACTAATTTATTTCTTTTTTAAGACAAAAAACATTTCTTTTTTATATTGTACATTTCAATATGGTTGTAATAGTAACTTAGGACTTATTTTTACTTGCAACCCCCATTCATAAATATGTACCCCCATCCCCTAAATATTGTAATAGCGTAGGACTTTACATTTCTGCAACTTATCGCTTTCAAATGTAAATGCTAGTAATTAGGGTGTGTATGACAAGATATGAAAATCAACAAATAGATCACCCTAATCAAGACTAAAATGTATGCAATCAAAACACACTTGCACACTAGCACCCTTAGGGTAATCCCACTTCGTTGCCTATCAGAAAAATAGTCACGTCCCTCGAACACGGGCGTTTTAGCAAAGACCCTCGATAAAAGATCGTAGTCCCTCGATGACCCTCAATGTTGCCTTCGATAAACGATCAAGTCCCTAAATGACATTGTTAAAACGTCCCATAGGTTGCCTTCTATGACTATACAAACGCCTCACACCCGTCCCTTCACATCCAACGATGGGGCTTCTTACTAAATCAATGGAAAGATAGCAACATCTAAAGGAAGAGGAAAAGAACGCTTAAGACCTTTTGAGTAGGTAGATTCGCTCTTATTTGCTCGCTTGCTCACAACAAAAACATTTCATACACCAACACTCTCATTTTGGAAACATTTTTCAAAAGACAACACTTTGTACGTGTTCTTATAGAAACAAGAACCTTTACAAAGAAAACACCTTTTTAAAAATCACTTTCAAAAACATATCTCACAAACACCTCTTTGAACTATTTTCGGAACAAACACTTTGTATGTATTCTTATAGAAACGAGAATCATTACAAAGTTACATTTTCAAAATACTTTCAAAAACTCACATCACAAGCACACATTCAAAAAAAAGCAAGTGATCTAGAAAGTAACAAAGAGCCCATGGAAAACCATGGATGAAAAGGGTGATAATACCTTCCCTTTTCATAATCTACCCCCCGAACTCAATAAAAACATCTCTAAAGGTCTTTCCTGTGCTTTTTCACCTTTCCTTTTGGATAAAAGAAAAGTCGGTGGCGACTCTTGCTAAACCGCAACATTTGCGAACACAAACGCAAAACACCCAAGTCAGTTCTCCCACCGTATCACACATTGGTTGCCTTTGTGCTAACTTCGATTGGGCAATGGTCCCCTTTGAAACAATTTTCCACACTTCGACACGCATGATAGTCCCTTCGAAGGCGCATTCATGAGGTCCCTTCGAAGAAGCATTCATTGGTCCATTCGAAGGACAGATGGTTACTGAATACAAGCTTGTCTCATGATGTCTCTTGGTCCTACATGTGGCCAGGCCCGGGCCTCTTGTGCACTAGCATTCGAAGGTGGTGACAAAAGAGGTTTTTGATTGGCCAGATTGAAAGTTTTCATTTGAGTTATTTGAATAAAAATGCTCTGACGAAGAGAATTCTAGGCAATTCAAATTGATGCAGATATTAACTTAATTAAAGAAACTCTTATAAGGGAAACTCTGAATTCAGAGTCATCAAAGATCTAAGCAATTCAAATTGATATGGATGGACTCCATTGAAGGAGTTGAATCAGAGCCATTCGAAGGAGGCAATCAGAGCCATTCGAAGGAGGCAATCAGAGCCATTTGAAGGAGGAAATCAGAGTCATTCGCAGGAGGGCATTCGAAAGTCAAATGTGTCCAGGTTCATAGCAAATTCAAAAAGGGACAAGAAACCATGTCCTTGGCAAAGTTTCAAAATGATATTTATGGCCTTAAAACACCAACTTAATGGCTGTTTATTCCTTTGACCTCTTGTCCCCTCCATCCTCTCTATATAAGGAGCACACTAGCAACGAAAAAAAGAGGATACCACGTACATACACACACATGCTAGAGACATAAGCCCAAACCATACACATATATTGCCTTACACGCATACACATCCTAAGAGAAGCACACCAAGAAATTTCAAAACTCAACAAGATCACTCCAAACTTGCCTCTTTCCTTTCGAATCCAAGAGCATCCAGCAACTCTAGTCCCCCCACAAGTTCCAGCTTCAAGCAAGGTAATTCCCCTTGACCTTGCATCTTTCATTTCAGCATGGCATGTAAATATCCAGTTACTTACTTTTCGTTTCAGCATAATATGTAGATAAGCCCCTTAGTTATGTTCTTCGTTTCTGCCCTCTTGGTTTGTTTGCTTTTCTTGTCCGTATATATGTTGGAACTAACCTGTACAGATTCAAACGAAAGACAAAAGGAGTGTTAACGAAGGATATACACTCATGCTGCTCTACAGGTCCATGTTACTTCATAGTCTAAATTGAAAGAAGCAGAGGAGTTTTCAGTCGAAGGTTGCTCATGCCCACTCCCTGGCTCAATCGAAAGAAGTAGAGAAGGCTGCAATCGAAGGTTGCCCATACCATTCCCAAACTCAGTCGAAGGAGGTATAAAAAGGTGCAAATCGAAGCTTGCTCACGTCAACTCTCAAGCCCAATTGAAAGAAGGAAAAAGAAGGGTGAATCGAAGGAGTCCATGGCCTGGATCGAAGAATTCATTTCTCTTATTTATTTTGTTCTTTGTTTTTACATTTTTTCTTGTCTTTCGATTTGGTTGTAAAAGCGTAGGACTCTTACTCTCTGCAATTTTATTACTTTTCATATTAACTGCTAGATGTATGACTAATAGGATTGTATGGCAAAGACTAAAATCAAATGCTAGCAAAACTAACAAAAAGACAAAAATAAATGAAACATAACACACATGCACATATACACTTCTAGGGTACCCTAATTTCGTTACCTTCGGAAATAAAATAGTCATGTCCCTCGAGACAGGGACGCTTTAGCAAAAGACCCTTAAATCAAAAGATCATAGTCCCTCGATGACCCTACAGTTGCCTCTCGATAAATGATCTAGTCCCTAAAGAAAATTGCTAAAGCGTCTCCACATGTTGCCTTTATGAATGTACGTCCCTTCGATTGTCCCTCAACATCCAACGATAGGGCTACCTACTCCCCAATAGTAGGATAGAACTGTCTAAAGGATAAGAAGGAAAAGAACAATCTTTTCGAGTACAAGTAGACAAATGTTAGATGCTTGCTCAAATAAAACAAACTCTTCACACTTACAAATTTCAAAAACAACTTTCAAAAACATTTGCTTTGTCAACACTCTTGAGGACTGATACAAGAGTTAACGCAAAGTGAATTACCGCACTAAGGCATTTCAAAATATTTTTAAAAAAAAAACACAAAAGCACAAGGTATTTCAAAATTTGAGCTAAGCATTTAAGAGCCCGTAGAAAACTACGGATGGAAAGGGTGCTAACACCTTTCCTTTCCATAATCTACCCCCCTTACTCAGAAAACTCTCGAAAGGTCTTTTTTCTGTTCTTTTCACCCTTTTCTTTGTTGGATAAAATAAAAGTCAATGGTGACTCTTGCTTACCGCAACATTTGTGAATACAAATGCAAAACCAGTATAAATAGTCGGTTCTACCACCGTATCACAATCTACAATCTATTTTTCATTGGTAAACACGTCTTGTTTCGGGAATTCATACCGCCTGGTCATATAGATTGTTGCCCCGTCCTATTTCGGGAATTAATCTGTGACCTGCTTTTTGTTGGTAAATTCGTCCTGTTTCGGGAATTCATACTGCCTAGTCATATAGATATTTGCCCCGTCCTGTTTCGGAAATTAATCTGCGACCTGTTTTTTGTTGGTAAACCCGTCCTATTTCGGGAATTCATATCACCTAGTTATATAGATAGTTGCCCCGTCATGTTTCGGGAATTAATATGTGACCTATTTTTTATTGATAAACCCGTCCTATTTCGGGAATTCATACCGCCTGATCATATAAATAGTTGCCCCATCCTGTTTCGGGAATTAATCTTCGACCTGTTTTTCGTTGGTAAACCCGTCCTATTTCAGGAATTCATACCACCTGGTCATATAGATAGTTTCCCCGTCCTATTTCAGGAATTAATCTATGACCTATTTTAAAATTGCTGATGATATTCGTCTGTTTGCAAACTTTACCTGAAAAGACAGAATTAGCTTTATGCAATGTCATGATGTATGTAATGCATTGCATAATGATGCTTTCAAAATAAGTGAGAATGTTATATGCGTTTCGGGATACATGAAATGATGTATGGACACAATATGTCATTGAAGCATATTGGTAGCTCCTTGTAACAATTTCTAGTTGGGGAAAATAAATCTCAGACTATTGCTGGGGATGAAGAAAATGATTCTTCAATTTCTGTTGGGAATAATTTTGCCGGGGATTCCCACTTTCTGTTTAAGGATACTCCACTGGGTATATTCGACTTCTTCTTGAGGATAGAGGCATTCAAGCAGAGTCGGTCGTTCACCGTTCTTTTTGTTGAAGGATTTGATTCTTACATACCCTGATTGGGGATAAAAGAGACGAATATTCCTCTGATGTGCTATCTGTCCAGGTTTCAGATACCGTAGCAACTCTTCTGGAAATAACAACTTTGATTAAACTCTGTTGGAGAAGATAATTTTGTCAGGGATTTACGGTGTTGGAGTAATAAACTCCACTGGGGAATTAAATTCCTGTAAGCTGTGTCGAGGAAATAAACTCTAACGGGGATTGGAATTTTATAGGCTGCGCTGAGGAAGTCTCTATTGTATGCTAGGGAAATGATCAAACTTCCTTACCCGCTAGGGGACCTATTGGGGATGATGATCAAGTCAAGCTATCCATTAGGGATATGGAGGTGAAGTGTTGGAAGATGCCCTAATTTATGCCTATGGGCATATTAGACTTGCTAGGGAATACATCTTTGTTGGGGATGAGCTTGCGAAGATAGCTCTATAGAGATAGTTTCATGGAGATTGCTCTGTGGGGATTTATGAATTACTTATACATTATCCCAACTCCTAGAGTCTTTACAAACAAAACAAAGGAAGTAAAAATAAATAGCTTTGAATTTTGAAATAGACTGAGTTGTATTAATTTTTAAAGTTTGCCTATGAACAGACATTTTTATACAAAGAGACAGAAATCCTAGTAAGAGGAAATCGTCGTAAAAAGAAAAGGGGTACAAAGAAAAAAAACTATGTGGAAACGTTCCCATCGAGTTTTAACTCTACTATTGCCTCTATGTCTTCAAGCATCTCATCCCTTGTTATCGTAAGAAGTTGATTGAACTGATCTGTACCATTTGAACTTGACGTCGGTAATTATGTTGGCTGTGAATAAATGGGTGACCTAATGGGACATAGTCATACACTTTAATCCCTAACTTTTTCCTGGACTGCCCTTTCGGGTTTTCAGTCCACCGGGATACCCTTTTTTTCCCAAGTCGTCTTTTCAGGTTTTCAACTTGTCGGGTGTACAATATATATATCCCTAATTTTTGCCTAAACTCTTTTGGTTCTCCGAGATGCCCTTATTTTTTCCTAGGCCTATAAACCTAACATGTTTCTTTTATGCGTAGTATTTTTTGACTATGTCCGCGTTCACAGGGTGCGGAAAATCTTCACCGTCCATGGTGGTAAGTATCATAGTACTGCCATAAAATACCTTTTTGATTATAAATGACCCTTCATATGTGGGAGTCTATTTTCCCCTTGGATCACCTTGTGGTAGGACGATGCACTTTATAACTAAACCACAAGCCTGATACACCTGGTGTCTGACTTTCTTGTTAAAGGCCTTAATCATGCATTTCTGATATATCTGACCATGACAAACAACCGCGAGCTTCTTTTCATCAATCAAATTTATCTGGTCAAGTCGGGTATGAACCCACTCGTCTTCATCTAAACCTACGTCTTTCATAATCCTTAGGGAAGGAATCTGAACTTCGACAGGTAAGACAACCTCCATACCGTAGACTAGAGAGAATGGGGTTGCCCAAGTTGATGTACGTGCTGAAGTGCTATAACTATGAAGAGAAAATGGTAACATCTCGTGCCAATCTTTATATGTCACTGTCATCTTCTGCAAAATCTTCTTGATATTCTTGTTGGCGGCTTCCATTGTGCCATTTATCTTTGGTCGATACAGAGAAGAATTGTGGTGTTTAATCTTGAATTACATGCAGAGTTCCATGATCATAATATTTTTAAGATTGGTACCATTGTCCGTGATGATACTTTCAGGTATGCCATACCGACATATAAGGTTATGCTTTATGAACCAAGCCATAACATTCTTGGTAATAGAAGCAAACAAGGCTGCCTCTACCCACTTCATGAAGTAATCAATAGCGACGAGGATGAAACGATGTCCACTGGAAGCGGTAGGCTTAATCTCTCCAATAATATCAATGCCTCACATTAAAAACGTCCAAGGAGAAGTCAAGACATTCAAAGGAACCAGAGGCACATATACCTTATCAACATAAATCTGGCACTTGTGACAAGTTCTGGAATGATGATGGCAATCGGTTTCCATAGTAAACCAGTAGTAACCTGCCCTTTGAATCTTCTTAGCCATTGTATGTCCACTAGAGTGAGTACCAAAGACTCCTTCGTGCATATGTTCCATAATTTTTTCAGCTTCCTTCTTGTCTATATAACGAAGCAAAGTCGAATCGTGATTGCGCTTGTACAAAATTTTGTTACTCAGAAAGAACTTGGCAGAGAACCTCCTAAGGAATTTATTATCATTAATGGATGCCCCCTTGGGGTATTCTTGAGCCTCGAGGTATCTTTTCACTTTGTGTAACCAAGATTTTTCCTCGACTCTATCAATATCAATTTTGTAGCAATGCGCCAGTTCGTCTAGTCTCTCAATAGTAATCAAAGGAGCTTCATTGTCCCATCTGACTTTAAACATATATGACGTAGTAGCTAGTGCGAATGCCAATTGATTCTCTTCTCGTGGAATATGTTTAAGAATAATTTCTTCAAAGTACGGAATTAGTGTCAACACATGCTCTCGATAAGGGATGAGGTTTGGATGCTTTGTATCCCATTCTCCCTTAATCTGACTGATTACTAGGATTGAGTCCCCATATACATTCAAGATTTAATTCTCATATCGATAGCAGCCTTGATACCCATTGTCATACCCTAATTTTAACCTAAGATCCCACCCTCCATTTACATAATTGCATAACAAGTGTTCACGAGTGGTTTGACCTATTTTTTGTCAATTCTTGAGTTAGATTTCAAAAATTTACAATTTCTTCAAATTTCGACATTTTTGAGCGGTTCTTTTTGCGTATGATTCTCCTCGATATCATCTACAATTTCTTTTTACAAGTCAAGAGTTGATTATGCTTTGAAAAGCCACGAAAAAATAGAAATGTTAGAAGTCGTTTATGGATTTAATGGAATTTGATTTTTATTGTGTTTTATTCATGCTTTCTTTTCCATTTTAAAAAAAAATGTACTTAGCATCATGTTATTTTTTTTTGTTTACTATTTTTACCTCTTTACTAAAAAATCATCAAAAATATGTTCTTTTATTAATTTAAATTTTATATATTGGTATCATTTATTTGAAAAAAATCTAGAAAAATTTATATAAGTCCTTTTACTTTCTTATATGTATTTTATTTTTTATCTTTTAATTTGCACTTATATTTTCATTTATTTTAATTCAAGAAAAAAATCATAAATAGTTAATTTAATATCTCTTTTATTTTCTATTTTGTATTTATTATTATTACTAACACTTTTAGTTTTATTATTATTATTATTAATATTATTATTATTATTATTATTATTATTATTATTATTATTATTATTATTATTATTACTTTGTCCTTTTGTTTTTTGTGTCAATAAAGAAAAGTTGGAACCACTATAATGTAGTACAAATACTTCACATGGATTGCCAACTGTATTTATCAATGGCCAAGAATCATTCTCATATTTCACATGAATTTCCAACTTGGACTTATCAATGACCAAGAACTATTCTTATAAAGTCACATGAATTGTCACATCAACACTCCCACCTCATTCACCCTATAAATAAGACTTTTCTTTTTTTCATTTAAAAAAATAATATCACAAATCATTCACTAAACTAAGCTAAAAATCTCTTCTTCTTTTTCTCTTCATTTTCTTTCAAGATTTGAAAAAAAATATCACAAATCATTCACTAAACTAAGTTGTCACCATTTTACAAGGAAACTCTATTGATTTAAAATCAAGAGTTGAAAAGTGTTCTTGAACCTCCAAAAGTAAACGTGATTTATTGTTGTTTAATTTTTTATTTTTTTTCTGTAATTTTTTGTTGTTTATTTACTTATTTTGAGCATGGATCCTTGGTCGTGAGATTGAGTAGGTAAACTTTTATTATTCATTTGTTTAATTTCATGAAAAATTGAGAAAATAATGACATTTATACTATTTTTATGAGAGACTTCATCTTATTCTTCTTTATTTATTTTATTTTTATTTTTATTTGGATCAATTTAGAAAGCAATTGAGCTTTTTTAGTTCATCTAAGCTTGTCGGATATTTGATGAACTTTCATCATTTCCAATCTACCTCTAAATGGTCCTTTGATCATTCAAGGTACTTGAGATTGGTGATAAGTTTGTCGTAATATATCTTCTTTAGTTTTGTCTTGATCTCCCATGTTTGTTAATTGTACTACATGTATAAGAGAATGAACTTCAAAGTTTCATTTCTCTAACATGTATGGGTACATACATTCTATGCTCTATATGAAGTTACACTTATCCCAAATCAGATTATTAACTTTATATTATACTAACTTTACTTTAATATCATTTATATTTCCGCACTTTATATTTTCTTCTCTTTACTTTTATGCCATCCATAGCATTTTATTTTCTTTACTTTATGTATTTTTTTCTTTGCTCACTTGAGCATTTATCTTTTCTTTGCTCACTTTATTTTTATTTCTAATTTTTAAGTCTTTTTTCTTATTTTCATTTAAAAATCCATACAAAAAATACAAAAAAAAAATTATTAGATCAGGATTATAATTATTTCTTTCTTGCCCTCTTTAAAAAATACGAAAATATATATTAGTATAATTTTGTATTTCTTTATTGTATTTAATTTTTGGTTGTTAATTATTTAGTTATTTAATTTTCCTTTGTCGTTCATTTAGTCTTTATATTTTGTTTGTCTAACTCCAAAGAAAAAATCAAATTCATTAACTTCATGTCATCGGATATATTTAATACGATTGTGCAAAAACCCCTTTGTACATTTTTTTAGTTTTATTAATCTAAAAGCAAATCTTTTTTAAACCCTAATTTTAAAAAACTCGCACATCTTTTAAGCCAAAAACTTCGACATTAGGTCGTCGCATTTTCAAAATCTCATCCCCACACTCATTTAGCAAGCAAACCAATTTTAACCAAAAACAGTTTTTTCAAAAGGTTCCTATAGGATACTATAGATACATAGGGTGCTAGTACATTCCCTTTGTATAACCAACCCCCGAACCTTCGATCTCTTTCAAATGCATTATATTTTTCTATACTTTTAGTATTGCACTTACTTTGCATATTTATGGGTTTTATTTCACACTTTTCTTTTTCCCCTGGAAATAAAAAAGCACGGTGGAGACTCTTGCTTACTTATGAGTCGAGTTAATTAATAGTTTGATCTCCAATTTTCACCGCTACACCCATGATGCATGCTTCGTACTCTGCCATGTTGTTGGTACAGTAAAAATATAATCTGGAAGTGAAGGGCGTATGGCAACCCTTGGGGGAGACAATTATAACATCAATGCCATTGCCGAGTGCATTAAAAGCTCCATCAAAAACTATAGTCCATCGGGGTCCCGGTTCAGGTCTTTCATCCAGTCCAGGCTTTTCGTAATCAGTAACTAGCCTGATATTCTCATCTGGAAACTCAAAATTCATAGACTGGTAGTCATCTACGGTTTGATGAGCCCAATGATCCGCTAGTACACTTCCTTTGATTGCTTTCTGAGTAGTATACTGAATGTCGTATTATGTCAAGACCATTTGTCATCTTGCTATTCTTTCAGAGAGCGGGTTTCTCGAATATATATTTTATTGGATCCACCTTAGAGATCAACAAGGTAATATCAGTCAACATATACTATCTAAGTCGGCGAGCAGCCCATGCTAAAGCGCAACAAGTTTTCTCGAGCAATGAGTATCTTGTTTCACAGTCGGTAAATTTTTTTCTAAGGTAGTATATCGCATGCTCTTTTCGATCAGACTCATCATGTTCCCACAATACACACCCCATTGAGTTCTCTAACACTGTTAGGTACATGATCAGAGGTATTCCTTCAACTGATGGAATTAGAATTGGAGGTTCCTAGAGAGATTCTTTGATTTTGTCAAAGGCTATGTGGCAATCGTCGTTCCATTTCACTACTTGATCTTTCTTCAGTAACTTGAAGATTGGCTCACAATTAGTAGTCAAATGGAAAATAAATCTGGCAATGTAGTTCAATCGTCCCAAGAAACCTATAACTTCTTTTTCAGTACAGGGAGATGGCATTTTTTGAATGGCTTTAACCTTGGCGGGATCAACTTCAATACCTTTAACACTATCAACGAAACCTAGGAGTTTACCGGATCTTACCCCAAAGGTGCACTTGTTTGGATTCAACCTCAACTTCTACTTCTTCAACCTCTCAAACAACTCGTGCAAGTGATCAAGGTACTCTTCTTTAATCTGAGACCTGGCTATCATGTCATCAACGTAAAACTCTATTTCATGATGTATCATATCATGGAATAAAGCTACCATAGCACACTGATACGTTGCATCGACGTTCTTCAAACCAAAAGGCATCACTTTGTAATAGAAAGTACCCCACTGTGTGACAAAAGTAGTCTTCTCCATGTCTTCAGGTGGCATCTTGATTTGATTATAACCAGAGAAACCATCCATGAAGGAAAATACTTTGTGATGAGTGGTGTTGTCAACCAGAACATCAATGTGCGGAAGTGGAAAGTCATCTTTGGGGCTTGCCCTGTTGAAATCCTTGTAGTCTATACACATACACACCTTACCATCCTTCTTAGGTGCTGACACCACATTTGCAACCCACTGAGGATAGGATGTAATAGCTAAGAAACTTGCATTGAATTGTTTCATAACCTCAGCCTTGATCTTTTCAGACATCTCAGGATGCATACGACGAACCTTCTGCTTTATAGGAGGACAACCCTCTTTCATCGGTAGACGGTGAACCACAATTTTAGTATCAAGCACTGGTATGTCTTTGTAAGACCAAGAAAAAATCTCAATATAGTCACACAACATCTGGATTAACCACTCTCTGACACTGTCTTCGAGGTCGACACCTATCTTGATTTCTTTTGTCTTCTTCGGTACCCGAGTTCACAACCTCGATTGACTCTTCATACGGTTGTATAACTCTTTCTTCTTGCTCTAATAGTCTAGCAAGTTCTCCAGACACTTCAGTATCTTCCTCACCTTCGTCCTCGGCTTGGTAGATCAGATTTTCGAAGTCATAGTTGACAATAGTAGAAATTTTATCAATGGGATCCAGAGTGGATATGGATCCGCAATTTGTTATGTGGATGTGTATAAGAACACATAGCTATTTTGAAATCAATAAAGTAAAATAAAGACAAAGAGCACAAAATTTGAATGCAAAATGTCCAATGATTGTATTAAATGAAAATATGCGAATGAAACATAACAACCCTAACAAATGGACCGTTGTGCCCTGGGTAAAGCACAAGGCTTAAAATTATTGTTCAAATTACATAACCAAAAAATTGGAAATAGAAAACATAAAATGGCATTTACTCCGGACTAAAGGAGATTGGTAGAAAGTCTTTAGTTGTCCAGTTGGTGAGCCCTTTCTCAGTAGTCGGGAAGATCCAATTGTCCAGGTCATTATTGCTATCAGCATCTTCCATAGCATTAATAGCATTAACACCCTTGTCATGATTAGGCATAGGCACAATGATCACATTAGGAGTCTCAGGAGGGTTAAATTCAATATCCTTAGAGTCAATCATGTCTTGGATTTTTATTTTTTAAATCCCAACAACCATTTGTGTCATGTTCAGGACTATTGGAATGATAGGTACATCTTACATTGGGATTGTACCGGGGAGAGGAAGTGTTGGGATTCTGAGGAGCATATCTCAACGTAATTAGCTCTGCCTTCAACAAGTGTTGCAATGCTTGAGACAACGACATATTGATTTTTGTGAATTGTCTCCTGGGTGCACCCGGCCTACGCTGATTGCCTTGTTGTTGATCTTGCGTTGGAGCGGGATTGGAAATCATTACTGCCCCCATAGATTGATGGCGGTCACCTTTACTATGACCTTTCTGGTCGTACACAACATTAGATTCTTTCTTCCCGTTGAATGACTTCTTCGTGGTACTTGAAGATGCAGTCACCTGTTAATATCAACTCAGTGAACCCGACTAAAGAGCTTCCAATCAGATGATTGAAGAAAGGATCTGTGAAAGTTTCCATAAACATGTTAACCAATTCCTTATCAAACAAGGGAGTCTGAACTGTTCCTACTAGATTTCTCCATTTCTGGGCATACTCTTTAAAGCCTTCGTTAGAGCCCTTGGTCATACTTTATAGTTGCATGCGAGTTGGTGCAAGATCAGAATTATAATGGTATTTATTATAGAAAGAAACATCAAAATCTTCCCAGGTATGGATGTTGTCCCCTTCTAGTTGATAGAACCATTCCAACTGTGTTCCAGACAGGCTCTCTTGAAAGAAATGCACCCACAACTTCCTGTCAACAGTGTGTGATTGAATCTTCCAGACATATGACCTCAAATAAAGCTTTGGGCAAGAAAAACCACCATACTTTGCAAAAGTGGGGACTTTGAACTTATGAGGAATGACAACTCCTGAGACTAAACCCAAATCCTCAAAATCCAACCCATGCACTTTCTAGTTCTCCGTAGCATTTAGACGATCTTCTAGCCGCTTGTAAATTTCATCAGCAGGGGGATACTGTTCATTCAAATAATCGTCTTCCTCTTCATCAGAGTATTTGGAAGGACCATGGTTTCTTTTTTCAGTTTAACCACTCTTATCGTCTTTATCCTGTTCGTCGTCTTTGTCTAATGGAGTATCGAAATCTTGAACTTGCTTGAATGGACCCCTGAACCTTCTTCCCATGTTAAGGATGCCGGTTGTTTTCTTTGAATTTGTCTTTTTGTTTTTCTCTTTAGTTATTATCTCCTTCAGTTCTTCCTGCCCCTTGGCAAAGTTCAGGAACATCTGTTAGAATTGGGCATTCTGAGCTTGGAGATCTTTGACGGTCTGTTCAAGAACCATTTCTGCTGAAATATACAGCAAGAAGATGAGAAAACATGTCTTAGAAATACATGTTATATGATGATATGCATGACATGTAGATGTGTTGTACCCCAAAATTTTCCCTCCCATATTTCTCAATACATTTCAAATAAGGTACTCAAATTGCTCAAAGAAGTCCAAGGGTTAACCAGACAAACTCTCTCGTAAGGAAGTCTACCTCAAATTAGGGTTTCAGTTTGCATCAAGATGTTTGAATCAAAAGGGTCCCAAATTCTCACTATTATCCTAATATGTTCTCAAGATCATCCATGTCAAGTTTCAAGCCTTGTAGAGAAAGTTTGGCCAGTCAATTGCTTAAAGGCATGAAAATCGACTGTGCTAGGGCAAAAGTCAACTGTGTCCTACATACAGTCAAACTTCAATATTTTTTGTCAAAATTCTCATTTTGAAGCATTATTCATCATTTGATCAAGGGTTGATCATGATTCATCAAGTATTGCTCACAATTCATCAAAATCCAAAAGTTGCTAAATTAGGGTTTTGGAGGAAAAGTCAACTCAACTTTGACCAAGCATAACTTTCTCATACTCTATCAAAAATGACCCATCCAAAGCTCATTTTGAATAGGATGTGATTACCTACAATTCATATTCATCTCCTAAGTTCAAAATATTCACTCACAAGAAGATATAAATTTGGACATTATAGGTCATTTTGAAAAGTCAACAAAAACACCTTTTTTGTCAAAGCTTCATACATGAACATGGAAGACTCAATTGAGATGGGACCAAAAGGGTTGCTTATAGGACATCTTGAACTTTCTAAAAAAGTCAAAGAACACATCTCTAGGGTCAAAATTGAAGGAGTTATGTATTGGTGAAGTTGACCCTTTTTGCAAAATTGCCAAAAGTCAAATGTGTCTTAAATTGCAATTTTTGTCAAATGGGCCCAACGTTTTGTGCTTGTATTGAGTTGGTAACATGATCCACGACCCATGATCCTTCCCACTTGTGTTTATTTTATTTTTGTCATTTATTTTGATTTTTATTTCAATTAAATCAAATTAAATCAAAATAAAATCATGAAAATATCAAAACTAATCAAAGCTTGAGATTTTGTGCATGTTTAGGTCTCTTATACAGCTGGGAAGAGAATCAAATCGTGCAAGGCTGGTTTGGACAGAAAAAGATTGAATTTTTCTTGTTTTGGAAAGATTTGATGCAAGGGTGAATCAATGATCAAATCTTCATAATTGCAAGGATTTGATGCAAACTTGTAACCCTAATGCACTCTATGATATATATTGAATAAATCCAAAGCAAAAGAACAAGGTTTATAGGCGTGAGAAGCTGAAAGAAAACTTGCAAGAACTCAATAAAAGTGGTGAATCAAATTTCAATTTCCGAACCTTTTCAAGCCATTCCAAACATACCATTCGCTTGCTGGGCATCTAAGGACTCCATCCCAATCATCAACAAGAATTTTCGTGCCCAGATATGCACTTTAGGGTTCTTGGCTCGTTTTTGGGGTTTTTTGTTACAGGTACAATTGGCCATGGAAAGTGGTACCATGATGCTAGTGAGGTTGTCACGAGTTGATTGGTACCATTGTTATGCGTTTATCATGCTTGCAGTGAGTTTTGGAAAATCACAGGGCTGTACCTACGCCCTTTTGTCCGTAGGTAAAAGTTTCCACACTTTTAGCAATGGAAGGAGGTAGAAGATGATGGCGTGGCATCCCCTGACTGGCCCATTTAAAAATTCGCGCCTTTGTAATAGGTTATTTTGTTTTTTTCAATATAATCATTGTTTGTTATCCTTTGTACAACAAGACGCGCTAGCACAATTGGTCACCAGGTGTTTGGAAAAGCCAAAGGGCATGGGTTCGATCCCCAGGTCCCCCATATTATTTCATGATTTTATCTCTTGCATAATCAGGCACATGTACAGGCAGGGAGACCACCATACTCCATCATCCTTCAACCATCAGATCGCCCACGCGCTAGATCCAAGGATTCATAATGGAGGTCTACCATGAACATCAGTCAAGCCAATGCATTGGATCATGAGAAGTCAACGTGGGCTAAAGCTTCTTGGGCCCAAAACTGCTATTGACACTCCCTTCTTGCCACTAACACCGGGCCCTTTTCTTTATTCTTCTTATATTTTTCTTTTATTTAATTTATTTTGATTAATTATTTTCTAACATAAAATTAATTCCCTTTTTTACAAAAACTCATAAAATCAATTTCATCAAATTAGAATTTAGGCTTTTTATTTTATTTTTGTCAAAATTAATTTAATTTGTTTAATTTAATTCTAGGGTAATTTTAACCTTTTGTAAATAATTTAAAACAAATTAGAAATTAGGGTTTGTTTGATTTAATTTTTATTTTCTTTTCTTAAAACAACAAAAATATAAAAATAGGTCAAATTAATTATTTTTCTTAATTTAAATTAACTAGTAATTAGGTTTGTAATTATTTAATTAAAACCTTATTTTTCTCAAAATAATCAAAAACAACAAAAATGATCTTTCTTTTCAATTAGGTTTAGACGGGGTCAACACCCTAATTTTCTCCCGTTCTCGTTTCACCGCGCGCGTTTATTTTTTTTTGAAATATTAATGTAACTTCTCATGGGATGTAATAATTTAATTAGGAATTTTCTTTTATTCATCGTTTTACGGGTTTTTGGCTATGTAATTAATCCCCCTTCCCGAAGCCTTGTAATAGCGCATTTTAATTTTCGCAAATATTAACTGTTAGATGTATGATAATAGGATTGCATGACAAGAATGTATGTTAATTTAAAATGGTTAAGAAAACCCTAAATGTGCAAAGATAATAACTTGAAATCAAATCACTCGCACATGCGCACTCCTAGGGTATACTCTCACTTCAGTTGCCTTCGGTAAATGATCATTAAGTATAGGATGTTTTAGTGGTCGCTCTCTTGTCTAAACAAAGATCAAATGTCCCGTTCAGAAATGTTGCCTAGGAAATGTTGCCTCGGAAAGGTTGCCTCGGAAATGTTGTCTCGAATATGATCTTAAGACATTAGAGTTATTACTAAGACATCCTAACATTGCTTTAGTGATTGTACTTCCCTTTCGAATTGACCCTTACAACTCCAACGACGGTGCTACCTACTCTTTAATAGCGGGATAACGCTGTCTAAAGGAAACAAGAACATAAGCATTCTTTTTTCGAGTAGGTAGATGCTAGTAGGTACTTTCTCAAAATAAACTTTTCCACACTTACACTCTTTTCAAACAAAGTTTTCAAAAACACTTCGTAACACTCTTGAGGACTGATACAAGGGTTAAAACAAAGTAAGACAAAAAAATTTCAAAACACATAAACACGGAAGCAATTTTTAAAATGATGAGCAATTACCTAAGAGCTCGTAGAAAACTATGGATAAAAAGGGTGCTAACACCTTCCCTTTCTATAATCTACCCCCCGTACTCAAAATCTCGAAAAAGGAATTTTTCTGTGCTTTTTTCCTTTCCAGTTGGATAAAATAAAAGTCGGGGCGACTCTTGCTTACCGCGACATTTTTCAAACACAAACGCAAAACGCAAACCAGCATTTTCCTAAAATAGTACAGTTCTTCCACCGTATCACAGAACTGGCGACTCTGCTGGGGATGATTAAGTGGGGTATACCTTAGGATTAGTTCATCATATTTGCTTCTCTTGTTTGTTTTGGTTGCCTTACTGTTAAAGGGTCTTGTATTGGGAGTTACTATAGATCCTAACCCGGATCTGGGGGACACCTTTTATGTAAGTAGCAATAAACTGTGAGGGAACTGTACGGCGTAGACCGATACGGTTGAAGCAGTAGCTATGTTGACGTGGCACATTGGTTGGTACCGGTATCCCTTGGGGAGAAACGAGGATAATACAAGGCTGCTATGTGTGTCGTTAAGCATCAACTGACCTTAGAACCCATAATTGACCAACTTGGCCATTAGGAAGTACTGAGATAGCCGGTCTCGGTGTAAACCTGGGAACTGATTGATACTCGATGCTACACTCATTGAGACCATACTCTCGATATAGTTCCCGCCACAAGAAAAGATTGCGTGAGCTGAAACCATGACCGATGGAGGATGATCAGTGATATTGAGAACCTCTAGAACCCAGTTACTATTATTAGGACAGGTTGAAACCAACTGAACTTCAAGAGGGTAGTACCTAGACCTCATGTAAGCCTGAAACTTAAGGGCTCTTGTGTGACTTGTTTGCCTTTACCATGTCTGTTATCTGCTATACATGTTGTGTGTTTTATCATGACATAATGCATCATAACATAGCATGCATACCTCATTATACTAACCATTTCAAAGACCGAGGGGATTTATCTTTGTTCTATTTTGCAGATTATGGCTTCCGTGCGCAGAAACACCATTCGAGTTAACTTTGTGCAAATACCTTCTCAACTCAAAGATTTAGCCTCGAGAGTTTCTAATACTTCTTCATTCATTAGAAGACATGGTCCGCTTCTTAGCTTGGTTACCTCAAAGTTTGATGAGCAAATGATAAGTGTGCTTTTCCAGTTCTTCGATCCGGTGCATCATTGTTTCACTTTTCCAGACTACCAGTTGGTTCCCACCTTGGAGGATTTCTCTCACTTATTGGGTATATCCATCCTCGAGCAGATTCCCTTCACCGGTATGGAAGAGACTCCTAGGCCAGAAGACATTGCTTCAGCTTTGCATTTGAAACAGGCTGATATAGTATCTAATTGGGAAACACGAAGCGGGGTTGAAGGTTTCTTAGCCAAGTTTCTGATGGATCAAGCTCAGTTATTCTGGGATAATTTGGATTTCCAGGCTTTCGAAGACATCTTGGCTCTCCTTATCTACGGTTTGGTTCTCTTCCCGAATCCAGATTCCTTTGTAGATGTGAATGCGGTTAAGATCTTCCTATCTCGCAATCCAGTGCCTACTCTACTAGGTGATATCTTGCATGCCCTCTACACTCGTACTGTGCGAAGAAGAGGGACCCTCATGTGTTGCATGCCGCTGTTGGCGAGGTGGTTTATTTCGCACCTCCCCAAGTCCGTGTTGAAGAATGAGGAAGGTTTAGGATGGTCTTACAGGATAATGTCCCTTGCCCATACAGATATTCTTTGGAGTTCTAAGGATTTGGAAAGCATGGCTATCATTGATCGATGTGGGGGATATCCTAATGTCCCGTTGCTTGGAATCAGAGGGGGTATAACCTATAATCCTTGCTTAGCTCTGCGACAATTCGGTCGCGCTCAAAGAGATAGTCCTCATGAGCTGCTTCTTACAGATATTGCATTTGACTACAAGGAGGACATTGACGAGCATCGCCGAAGGTTTATACGAGCATGTGGCATGGTGAATAGATCTGACCCTCAAGATCTAGGACCAAGGACTTCTCTCCCTATGCAACCTTATCTCCAATGGGTCCGAGTTCGAGCCCAGAAGCTTGGGATGCCTTATGAAGTTGTGTTGCCAGTAATTATGGAGCCTATCAATGAAGAGGGCGTTCCTTATACAGTCATTTATCCCTACATGCCCACTGATCTAGGGGCATTAAAGAGATCCTGGATTCAGCTGAAGGAGGAAAGGGATACCTACCGAGAAAAGTATCATGAGCAAGAAAGGAAGATCTTGAAGCTCTCCAGGCAACTCGAGAATGAAAGAACGATCAATGATTACGTCAGCACGAAGGGAAGCGTCCATGAGATTTCTGATTTTGCTTTTTTCTAGTTTAGATTTGTTTTCCGCTTATTTCTTTTGTAACTCCTCAAAGGCATTGTTAAACATTTTTACAAGTTAATCTAATAAAGTTTGTTTTATTTTTGTTTTGCAAATTTAAATCTCCCAAAGTCTTTGAAATCATTACATACGCATCCCATTATCATGCACACCATTACAGGTACCATCACAGGTTTCTCATCTTCTTCGCTGTTTATTTCAGCAGTTATGTCTTCTGATCAAGCTATCAAAGATCTTCAGGCGCAAAATGCCCAATTCCAAGAGATGTTCTTAAACTTGGCTAAAGGGCAAGAGGATTTGAAAGCTCTCATCCTAAAAGAGAAAGAGAAGGAGAAGAAGAAGAAGAAGAAGAAGAAGGTTGTTCTTTTTAGCATGGGTAAAAGGTTTGGGGATAGGCTGAAACAACAAGTTAATCTGTCCCTTTCATCTAAGGAAGAGGATAACCAAGAAGAAGAAAAGGGCCCCAGCTCTGCAGTTTATGATAATGATACAGATTATGATGAAGAATAGTATCCTCCTGCTGAAGATAGGTACAAACAACTAGAAGACCGTCTGAATGCTATGGAGATTCAAAGGATCCCCGGTCTAGATTTTGGAGAGCTGGGATTGATATTAGGGGTGGTGATCCCTCATAAGTTCAAAGCTCCAGTTTTTGCTAAGTACGATGGAGTGTCCTGTCCTAAACTCCATCTCTGCTCGTATGTTCGGAAAATTCAACCCCACACCGCTGATATAAATCTGTGGGTACATTTCTTTCAAGATAGTCTGTTAGGGACTCAGCTTGAATGGTTCTATCAATTGGAAGGAGCTAATGTCCGAAACTGGGAGGACCTTTCTGCTGCTTTTTAAAAGCAGTATCAGTATAACGCCGACCTTTCTCCCACTCGTACTCAGCTTCAGGGTATGTCTATGGGTGAAAGAGAAGGTTTTAAGGACTATGCTCAAAAGTGGAGAGATTTGGCTGGAAGAGTTCAACCCCCTTTGTCGGATAGGGAGTTGGTTGACATGTTTCTAGGGACGTTGTCTGGCCCATTTTTCAATCATCTGATCGGCAGTTCGTCATCCGGGTTTACTGAATTGATTTTGACTGGGGAAAGAGTAGAAGTTGGTATCCGAAGTGGTAATATACAGAAAGGTACTTCATCAAGTGCAAAAAAGAATCCTTTCACCGGTAAAAAAGAAGCTAGTGAGTTTATGGCCCAAGGGGGCAGAGCAAACCTGAACGCCGTTAAGTAGTGAATGTGGTAGTAATATCAAGTTCCATTATTGCCCCACAATGCAACAATAAGCAAAGAATGGAGAGACCGCAGAGACAGTACACTTGGCTCAATATGACCTTGTCTCAAATTCTACCATAATTATTGAAGACCAACCTGATAACTCTGAGGGAAGCCCCAAAGAATCCCAACACCATATCTCCACTATTAACCCGAACGCCCGTTACGCCCATCACTCCGATAGCCCAGGTCATGATATGAACAACTGTTGGGCCTTGAAGAATAAGGTGCAAGATTTGATCGAAGCTAAAGAAATTGAGTTTGACGCTCCGGAGAAGCCCAACGTCATGACTTCTCCCATGACCAAACATGGTCATGGAGTGAATGATGTGGATGATGATTTATTTGTGACCTCCGTGGAAGAAATCTCCACTCCTTTGAAGACAGTCAAGAATAATCTCTTGTTGGCCGGTTTATTTCTGGGCTGTGGCGAAGGTTGCCACTTGTGTTCAATTATGCCTGCTGGTTGCCACTTATTGAAATCAGGTGTTCAGCGCCTGATGGATAACAAAGAAATCCTATTCGAAAAGACTCTGATTCTGATAGTTCCAGTTGAAGATGTTGCCATCATAACCATTTCCGCCAATCCTTCCAAGGCTTCCTCGAGAAAGACTGTTAGGATTACATCTGTTCCAAGAATTGCTCCATTAATCATCACTATCCCGGGTCCTATCCCATACACTTCGGATAAGGCTGTCCCTTGGCACTACGGTGCAGATGTGTATTACCATGGAGTAAAGCAAGACTTAAAGATTGAAGAAGCTGATGCTGATGTCAGCAATATTGTCGGGGCTAGCAAGGTCACTAGAAGTGGAAGACTCTTCTCTCCTGCGATTTCCCCTCCGACTGTTCGCAAACCTGTTGTCATTCCATCTGCTAGTACATCAGCTACTATCCCAGTTCCTATTCCAGTCATCAC
Organism: Vicia faba; assembly: GCA_948472305.1. Taxonomy (NCBI): domain Eukaryota; kingdom Viridiplantae; phylum Streptophyta; class Magnoliopsida; order Fabales; family Fabaceae; genus Vicia; species Vicia faba. Next base: position 968,085,601 of record OX451740.1, read on the forward strand.
CCCTGTCACCGAGCCATCTAGCACTTGGGGCAAAGAAATCACAGGTGAGCCTGCCCGGATGGAGGCACCTAAGAAGATCATGGTAGAAACCTCTAAGCAGGAGATAGAGGAAATTCTGAAGAGTTTCTATAACGTAGTCGAGCAGCTGGGGTAGACCCCGTCAAAAATCTCCATGTTGTCCTTGTTATTATGTTCGGAAGCCCATGCAAAGGCTTTAATTGCTTTCCTCAAAACTGCGCATGTGCCGCAGGAAACCTCTGCCGATCAATTTAAAGACTGCGTAGCTAGTTTGACTGCCGACAACGGGTTGGGTTTCTCAGATGCAGATCTGACTGCTAAAGGAAGAAATCACAATGATGCCCTGCACGTCTCGATCGAGTGCAGGGGCACTACTATGGCCCATGTACTGGTGGATACCGGGTCCTCTTTGAATGTTTTGCCAAAGAAAGCATTAGACCCTCTGGACTGTGAAGGTTTGATTCTGAAGCCGAGTAATATTGTGGTCAGGGCTTTCGACGGGTCAAAAAGGATGGTGCACGGGGAGGTGGACGTCCCTGTTAAGGTTGGCTCTCATAATTTTGCATCTACTTTCTATGTGATGGATATCCGACCATCATATTCTTGCTTGTTGGGTTGCCCTTGGATTCATAAGGTTGGGGCAGTGACTTCCATGCTCCATCAAAAGTTGAAATATCCGGTAAAGGGGAAGATTGTTACGGTGCAAGGTGAAGAGGAGTACATGGTGAGTGATCTTAACTCCTTTCGGTATGTGGAGATGGATGGAGAGTTCATCGAAACCCCGTGTCAGAACTTTGAAGAGGTTCACCAGACTCTGGCGTCGACTGAAGTTGCTGGTGACAAACCTCCGATGAAGATGGCTTCCCTCAAGGATTCCAGGGTTGTAATTGAAGAAGGTGGGTGTGCAAATTGGGGTCAGGTCCCTGATTTCACACACAAGACTGACAAGTTTGGTTTGGGCTTTACTGTAGAGGCTCAAAGGGCTATTCGGCGCATAAGGATTGGAAGACCTCCTATGCACATCAGTAATCAGGGAGTGAATGCAGTTGAGGATGATGAAGAAGAGTCAGATATCGACCGCTGGATCTACCCGACTACCAACGGTGGATTGAACAACTAGACGACGAAGGACTTCGTGCCTGTTTCCTTTATTTCGCAGTAATTAACTTTTGTTTTGAATTTGTAATAAACATTTGAAACTTTATGGCTCGGTTCCTTGCCCGAGGCATTTTGGTTTTGTTTGTGAGGGCTTATTACTTGTCATTTCATATATCATCAATAAAGCATTGGACATTTTCTTGCATTACAAATTTTATGCTCCTTTTTTTTCTTTTCTATCTCGCACTTTATCAAAACAGCTATTGTCTTACACACACTCACATATCATAATACAGATCCACATCCACTCTGGATCCCATTGATAACAACTCTGCTACTGCCAGTTATGACTTCGAAAATCCGATCAACCAAGCCGAGGACGAAGGTGAGGATAATTGTGAGGTACCTGGGGAACTTGCTAGATTATTACTGCAGGAAGAGAGGGCCATACAGCCTCATGAAGAGCCAGCAGAATCAGTAAATTTGGGTACAGAGGAAGACAAGAAAGAGGTCAAGATAGGTGCGAATCTGGAGCCTAGTGTCAAGCAACGGTTGATACAGATGTTACGCGATTATGTTGAGATTTTCGCTTGGTCTTATGAAGATATGCCTGGTTTGGACACTGATATCGTGGTTCACCGCTTGCCAACCAAAGAAGACTGTCCTCCGGTAAAACAAAAGGTTCGCTGTATGTGCCTAGAGATGTCTGAGAAAATTAAAGCTGAGGTCATGAAACAGTTTGACGCAGGATTTCTAGCTGTTACTTCTTACCCGCAGTGGGTTGCCAATGTTGTTCCAGTACCCAAGAAGGATGGTAAGGTACGGATGTGTGTGTACTATATAGATCTGAACAGGGCGAGCCCCAAGGATGATTTTCCACTTCCTCATATCGATGTTCTAGTCGACAACACCGTGCAGCATAAGATCTTCTCCTTTATGGATGGTTTTTTTGGTTACAATCAGATTAAGATGGCTCCCGAAGACATGGAGAAGACAACTTTCATTACACAGTGGGGCACATTGTGCTATAAGGTCATGTCGTTCGGATTGAAGAATGCTAGGGCAACGTATCAACGCGCCATGGTTGCTTTGTTTCACGACATGATTCACCATGAGATTGAGGTTTACGTTGATGACATGATCGCAAGGTCCCAAACTGAGGAAGAACACCTTGATCATCTCCAAAAACTGTTTGACAGGTTGAAGATGTATAAGCTAAGGTTGAACCCGAACAAATGCACCTTCGGGGGAAGGTCTGGTAAGTTGTTGGGTTTCGTCGTTAGTGATAAAGGTATTCAAGTGGATTCTGCCAAGGTAAAGGCTATACAGGAGATGCCAGCTCCCCGAACAGAAAAAGAAGTCAGAGGCTTTTTGGGACGTCTGAATTACATTGCTCGATTCATTTCACATTTAACTGCTACTTGTGAGCCAATCTTCAAGCTGCTGAAGAAAGATCAAGTGGTAAAATGGAATGATGAATGTCAGACCGCTTTCGAAAGGATTAAGGAATATCTCCAAGAGCCACCTATTCTGATGCCTCCGGTTGAAGGAAGACCTTTGATCTTATACTTGACAGTACTCGACAATTCAATGGGGTGCGTGTTGGGGCAGCATGACGAGTCTGGCCGAAAAGAGCATGCTATTTACTACCTTAGCAAAATGTTTATCGACTGTGAGACCCGATACTCACTGCTTGAGAAAACTTGCTGCACTTTGGCATGGGCTGCTCGCCGGTTGAGTCAGTATATGCTGACTCACACTACCTTATTCATATCAAAGATAGACCCAATCAAGTATATCTTCGAAAAGCCCGCCTTATCCGGAAGAATAGCAAGATGGCAGATGATCTTAACCGAGTATGACATCCAATACACAACCCAAAAAGAAATTAAGGGGAGTGTATTGGCGAATCATTTGGCGCATCAGGCCGTGGATGACTACCAATCCATGAATTTAGAATTCCTGGATGAGAACATCATGTTGGGGACCAACTGTGAAAGACCTGGACCGGATGAAGGACCTGAGGAAGGATCCCGATGGTCTATGTATTTTGATGGAGCCTCAAACGCGTTGGGTAATGGCATTGGCGCTGTGATTATATCTCCTGAAGGCTGTCATACTCCATTCACCGCCCGATTATGTTTTAACTGCACCAACAATATGGTGGAGTATGAAGCGTGCATCATGGGTCTTGAAGCTACAATTGACCTATGGATTAAGTTCTTGAGTGTGTTCGTAGATTCCCCTCTAGTGATCAGTAAGATCCAAGCCGAGTGGGATACGAAGCACCCAAATCTTATTCCTTACAGATAATATGTAATGACGTTGCTCCCACACTTCGAGGAGATAACCTTTGAACATTTCCCCAGAGAGGAGAATCAGTTAACGGACGCGCTAGCCACCATGTCTTCTATGTTCAAGGTCAGGTGGGACAATGAAGCTCCCCAGATTACCATCGAGAGGTTAGACGAGCCTGCACATTGTTGTGACATTGAGACTGAAGAGGTAGCAGATAAACCCTAGTTCCACGAGGTAAAAAGGTATCTTGAGGCTCAGGAGTACCCCGAGGGTACATCTGTTAATAACAAGAAGTTCTTGAGAAGGTTCGCTGTGAAGTTCTTCATCAGCAATGGCATTCTTTATAAGCATAACCATGATTCGACCTTACTGTGATGTATGGGCAAGAACGAGGCATAAAGGATCATGGCAGAGTTACATGAAGGCACCTTCGGAACTCATTCCAGTGGACATACCATAGCGAAGAAAATCCTACGGGCAGGATACTATTGGTCCACAACGGAAGCCGATTGTTATCAACACTCTCGGACCTGTCATAAGTGCCAAGCCTATGTTGATAAGGTGCATGTACCTCCAATTCCTCTGAATGTTTTGACAGCTCCTTGGCCTTTTGCAATGTGGGGCATCGACATGATCGGCGAGATCATACCTACTGCGTCTAACGAGCATCGTTTCATTCTGGTAGCTATTGATTACTTTATGAAGTGGGTTGAGGCAGCTTCCTTTGCTACGGTAACCAAGAACGTTGTGGCGCGGTTCACCCGACACAATCTAATCTGTCGATACGGTGTACCAGAGAGGATCATTACGGACAATGGTACAAATCTCAATAATACAATGATCATCGAGCTCTGCAAACAGTTCAAGTTACAACATCATAACTCTTCTCCCTATCGGCCGAAGATGAATGGGGCTGTTGAAGCAGCTAATAAGAACATCAAGAAGATTGTGCAAAAGGTGACGGTGACATACAAAGACTGGAACGAGATGTTACAATTCGCTTTTTATGGGTACCGTACCTCAGCGCGGACTTCGACAGGGGCAACACCCTACTCTTTGGTGTATGGTATGGAAGCGGTCTTACCCATTGAGGTCCAGATACCTTCTCTCCAGATTATGAAGGATGCAGGTTTGAGCAAAGATGATTGGATCCACACCCAGCTTGATCAGTTGAATTTAATCAACGAGAAGAGACTTACTGCTATTTGTCATGGTCAGACGTACCAAAAGAGAATGATCAAGGCATTTAACAAGAAAGTCAGACGACAAGAGTACAAGTCGGGGATCTGGTGATCAAACGCATCATACTGCCGCAAGGTGATCCCAGGGGTAAATGGACCCCTACGTACGAAGGGCCATTTGTGGTTAAGAATATTTTCTCAGGAGGAGCTATGATTCTAACCACCATGGATGGTGACGACCTTCCTCACGCCGTCAATGCAGACATAGTGAAAAAATACTACGCATAATCAAAGACCCGCTAGGTTGACTGGCCTAGGCAAAAATAAGGGCTTCCCGACGAACCAAAAGTGTTCGGTCAAAAGTAAGGGATGAAAATGAAAAATCTATACACCCGGCAAGTCGAAAACCTGAAAAGGCGGCTTGGGCAAAAAAGGGTATCCCGGTGGACTGAAAACTCGAAAGGGCGGTCCAGGCAAAAATTAGGGATTAAAGCGTAACCCTATGTCTCATTAGATCTTCTTGTAACCAGACTTCTGTATCGACTATCAAGCTCGGACGGCGCCAATCAATTTGATCTACCTTCAACCAAGTAGTAAAGTGATGAGATGCTCAAAGATATAAGGGAAATAGTAGAGTTGGAACCCAGTGGGATTATTTCACATAGCTGTTTTTCTTTCTTTTACACAAATTGTATAAATTCCATTTTTTCGGTGGTGTCCTCTTATTAGGACACCAGCCTCTTGTACAAAAAGGCCTATTACAGGCCAACTTCAAAAATCAATACAATTCATTTTTACAAAGAAATTTCAAATTGTTTTTCTTTTTCTGTTTTGTTTTGTAAGAGCGTCCAATGTTTCATTTTGATATATGCATTTGACAATAATTACTGCTCATAAATATTTACATACGAAACAAAAGACAATTACTCGTGATTCCAGGAACAGGGGCAAACAAGAAATGTCCAAACCTTACAGTTGCTCTACCCACCAGGTACAGGGATAGACCCAGCTGGAGAATGCCCAACAAAGTGGATAGTAAGACCTTGGGATACAAGAATTCCATCCCCCTTGAGCCCTACCTCAAGTGGGTATGAACCCGCGCCCAAAGTCTTATGATGCCTTACCCCTACATTCTGCCTGTGATCAAAGATCCTGTTTTGGAAGGAGAGGTTCCATACACCCTCTTACATCCTGACATGCAGACATCACTTGAAGATTTGCAAAGGAGTTGGATACAGCTCAAGGGAGAACGCGATACGTTTGAAGCCCAATTCTACCCCAGTGAGAAGAAGGTTTTGGAACTTACTCGCCAACTTCACGAAGAGCAGACTCTCAACACCTACATCGCACCAAAAAGGATGTGCAACGTCTTTTTGCTTTAGAATTTTTGTATTATTTTGCCCATGGGGCATTTATGTACTAACAAATTCTTCTTATTAATATGACGTGTGTTCTTTTTGTTTGCAACAAATTTGAATTTCAGAATCTTTGAATGCATTACATGAATAACATATCATTCATCATATGCATAAGCAGGTCTTCACACCAGTTTTCCTTATCTCTCTGCTGTTTATTTCAGCAAGATGGATATAGAGCAGACGGTTAAAGACTTACAAGCGCAGAATTCACAGTTCCAACAGCTACTCATGACCTTGGCTAAGGGTCAGGAGGATCTCAAAACCTTGCTGGAAAAGGAAAAGGAGAAAAATAAAAATAAAAGAGTTGGTGTGGCTACTTTGGGTAGAAGATTTGAAGGTCAAGCTAGAAGAGTCCTGGATTTTCCCTCAACATCTGATGAAGGGGCAGGAAAGGGAGCTGCAGTGTAACCTGAGTTTGAGGAAGAAGAAGAGGAAGAGGATGAAGACTATTCTGAGCAGTAGTACCCACCTGCAGATGACAAGTACAAGAATCTGGAAGAGTGTCTGGCAGCCATGGAGGTACAAAGGGTGCCTGGGCTGGACTTTGAAGATTTAGGGTTGGTCTCTGGGATTGTGATTCCCCCCAAGTTTAAGGTGCCTATATTTGCTAAATACGATGGTTTGTCTTGTCCAAAGATGCATCTACGGTCTTACGTCAGAAAAATCCAACCTCATTCTTCTGATAAGGATCTGTGGGTCCATTTCTTCCAAGACAGTCTTTCGGGGACGTAGTTAGATTGGTTTTACCAGCTAGAGAGATCTGATGTGCACAATTGGGAGGATTTGGCGGCTGCCTTCTATAGACAATATCAATATAATGCATATTTAACACCAACCCGTACTTAACTACAGAGTATGGGTATGGTCTCAAATGAAGGCTTTAAGGAGTATGCCCAGAAATGGAGAGACTTGGCGGGACGGGTACAACCATCTCTATCTGAGGGAGCTTGTAGATATGTTTTAGGTACGCTGTCAGGTCCCTTTTTCAATCACTTGATCGGAAGTTCGTCTGCGGGGTTCACCGAGTTGATACTAACTGGTGAGAGAGTTGAAGCCGGCATCAAGAGCGGAAAAATTCAAAAGGATACATCTGCTTCCGTTGCCATTAAAAAGACTTTTCCAGCCAAAAAGGAAGTCTCAACTGTCTACTCCCAAAGAAGTCAAGGAAGAGTTGAGCGCTGGCCAGCGGTGGGGGCTGTAATGATTCAGAAGACTGCAGCTGATCAACCTAGAAACAATCAACCAAGAACCAACCAAGCAAGAGTGGAAAGGCCTGCACGGTAATACACCCGGATAAACATGACACCTGCTCAGGTTCTCCCTCATCTCTTGAAGTTAAACCTTGTTAGTCTGAAAGAGGCTCCGAAGAATCCGAATACAACTTCTCCTTTCTACCATTCGAATGCAAAGTGTGCTTATCATTCAGACAATATAGGGTACGACACCAACAATTGTTGGGCCCTCAAGAACAAAATTCAGGATTTAATAGATGCTAAAGAAGTTGAATTCGACGCCCCTGAAAAGCCTAATGTGATCTCTGCTCCAATGCTGAAGCATGGTCACCATGCCCATGTTGTTGAAGAGGGTCTTTTTGTTGCTACTGTTGATGATTTGATGACTCCGCTACCGATAATTAAGTTGAATCTGTTGAAGGCTGGGATTTTCCCAGGCTGTGAAGAAGATTGCTGCATTTGTTCCTCCTTACCAACCGACTTTCCATTGTTGAAGTTAGGCATCCAGCGCCTAATGGATAACCAAGAGATCCTTTTTGAGAAGACTCTTGTTATACCGACTCCTGTCAATGATGTTTCGATAATTACCATATCTGCCAATCTTTCCAAGGTCTCCAAAAGACCTGTTAAGATTACATCCGATCTGAAGATTGTACCTTTGAAGATAACTATGCCAGGGCCTATCCCGTACAAGTCCAACAAGTCAATACCGTGGAACTATGGGGGAGAGATTTTCTACCACGATATTAAACAAATTGAATCAACTAAAGAGAGTTATGATGAAGAGACTTCCGACATTGGAAACATTGCTGGAACGAGTAAAATCACCCGCAGTGGAAGAATTTTCTCTCCGGAGATTGCGCCACCAAGGGCAATCTTCGGACCCTCAGCCGCTCCTAAGGTTACTCTTATACCAGTCAACATATTTGCGAGAACCCCAGTTGTTGAAGAAGTTTTGACTCCTGTGGTTGTCCCCTCTGCTGTTGTTGATGATAGAGGGAAAGGGATCCAAGAAGAGACCGTCAGGACGAGGGCTCAGCCGTTGATCATCCCTGAAACCTCTCAAAAAGAAATGGAAGAGATTTTGAAAATAATCAAGAAAAGCAATTATAATGTTGTCGAGCAACTGGGGCAAACCCCCTCAAAAATCTCTATGTTGGCACTACTGCTTTGCTCAGAAGCTCATGCCAAAGCTTTGATTAAATTCTTGAAGACGGCCCATGTGCCTCAGGAAACCTCCGCGGATAAGTACCAGGAATGTGTAGCTAGCCTAACAGCAGACAATGATCTAGGATTCTCCGACGCTGATCTAACAATCAAATGGAGAAAACATAATGACGCTTTGCATGTCTCGGTGGAATGCAGAGGGACTACTCTGGCACACGTTCTGGTAGACACTGGTTCTTCGCTGAACGTCTTACCAAAGAAGGCATTGGATAGGCTAGATTGTGAAGGTCTAACTTTGAAGCCCAGCAACATCATTGTCAGAGCCTTTGATGGTTCTAAATGGATGGTCCACAAAGAGGTGGACATCCCGATTAAAGTGGGAACTGAAACCTTCAACTCCACATTCTATGTCATGGACATTCGTCCCTCCTATTCTTGCTTATTTGGAAGACCCTGGATTCATAATGCTAGAGCCGTTACTTCAACTCTACATCAAAAGCTCAAGTACCCTGTCCCGGGGAAAATTGTGACTATTCACGGTGAAGAGGAATACATGATAAGCCATCTTAATTCTTTCCGCTATATGGAATTGGATGGTGAGTTCATCGAGACCCCCTTTCAACACTTCGAGCAAGTTTCTGAAGAGATTGCAGCAACCAAGACAGTGCCTTCTGTACCCATGATTACCCGACCTCCGCCTTGGATGTCGTCACTCAAAGATGCAAGGGCTGTGATTGAAGAAGGAGGAAGCACAATCTGGGGGCAGTTCCCTAATTTTCCTTTCAAATCTGATAAATTCGGCTTGGGTTTCACTGCTTCTGCTCAAAAGGTTGTGTGTCGCTCCCGGGCTGGAGGACCACCAGTGAAGATCACCCATCATGGAATCAATGCTTTGGAGGATGGTGAAGAGGAGAGCAACTTAGAAGACTGGATTTTCCCTACTGTGGAAGGAGGACTATGCAATTGGGAGGCAAAGGACTCTGTTCCCATTACTTTCATCAATCAGTAATTTATCTTTCAAACATTTCTATTGGTTTGTAATAATTCATAAACAATTCGTACACTTTTTACCTTATGCCTTACCCGAGGCATATAGGTCCATTTGTAAGGGTTTGATTTTTCATCTTCATATGCCATTTTAATGAATCATGGACGTTTTCACATATAAACTTTTGTGTTCATTTTCTTTCTTTTGCATTTTATTTGTTTAAAGGTGGCTATCCCTTACACACACCCACACTTACAAATGCAGGTACTCATCCACTCCGGATTCCATGGGTAACAATTCTTCTATGGCCTTCAGTGACTCTGAAGATCTGGTCTACCATGCCGAATACGAAGGTGATGAAGACTGTGAAGTGCCTGGAGAGTTGTCTAGACTGCTACAACAGGAAGAAAGGGCTATTCTACCACATGAGGAGTTGTTAGAGACCATCAACTTGGGAACCGAGGAAGACAGAAAAGAAGTTAGAGTGGGTGCCAACCTAGAGCCAAGTGTCAAGAAGCGTTTAGTTCAGCTGTTGAATGAATATGTTGAGATCTTCGTCTGGTCCTACGAAGACATGTCGGGACTTGATACATATATTGTGGTTCACCGTCTCCCTACAAGAGAATATTGTCCACCAATTAAACAGAAAGTCCACTGAATGAGGCCAGGTATGTCTGAAAAGATCAAAGCTGAAGTGATGAAGAAGTTCAATGCTGGCTTTCTTTCTGTTACATCCTATCCACAATGGGTTACTAACATTGTGCCCATGCCTAAGAAGGACGGAAAAGTCAGAATGTGCATGGATTACAGAGACTTAAACAGGGCTAGCCCTAAAGATGATTTTCCACTACCGCACATTGACATCTTAGTTGACAATACAGCTCAGCACAAGGTATTTTCTTTCATGGATGGATTTTCAGGGTATAACCAGATCAAAATGGCCCCTGAAGACATGAAGAAAACTACTTTTGTTACACAGTGGGGTACGTTCTGCTATAAAGTGATGCCATTCGGACTGAAGAATGCCGGGGAAACCTACCAACGCGCCATGGTGGCTTTGTTTCATGATATGACACATCATGAGATAGAAGTCTACGTAGACAACATGATAGCCTATTCACAAACAGAAGAAGAACACCTCGACCATCTACAAAAGCTGTTTGTCAGGTTGAAAGAGTACAAGCTCAGACTAAACCCTAACAAGTGCACTTTCGGAGTCAGGTCCAGTAAACTCTTGGGTTTCATAGTCAGCAACAAAGGCATTGAGGTTGATCCTGCCAAAGTCAAAGCTATACAAGAAATGCCTGCCCCTCGCACTGAGAAGGAGGTCAGAGGTTTCTTGGGACGCCTAAACTACATTGCAAGGTTCATTTCTCACCTAACATCTACCTGTGAGACAATCTTCAAGCTGTTGAAGAAAGATCAGGTGGTTAAATGGAATGATAACTGTCAAGTTGCTTTCAATAGAATCAAGGAGTATTTGCTGGAACCTCCTATCTTGATGCCACCCGTCGAAGGAAGACCTCTAATTATGTATCTGATTGTCCTGGAGAATTCAATGGGGTGCGTATTGGGCCAACATGACGAGTATGGCCGAAAAGAGCATGCCATTTATTACCTTAGCAAAAAGTTTACCGACTGTGAGACCCGATACTCACTGCTCGAGAAAACTTGTTGCACTTTGGTATGGGCTACTCGTCGGCTAAGGCAGTATATGTTGACACATACCACTCTGCTGATCTCTAAGATGGATCCGATCAAGTACATCTTTGAGAAGCATGCTTTATCTGGAAGAATCACTAGATGGCAAATGATCCTCACCGAGTATGATATACAGTACACGACCCAAAAATCTATAAAGGGGGGTGTACTAGCTGATCATCTAGCTCATCAAGTTGTCGAAGATTACCAATCCATGAGGTTCGACTTCCCCGACGAGGATATCATGACTTTGAGCAACATTGAAGAAAGCAGACTGTATGACGGACCTGAATAAGGATCCTGATGGACCCTGTACTTTGATGGTGCCTCCAACGCACTTGGGAATGGTATCGGTGTTGTGCTCATTTCTCCAAAAGGTTTCCATACACCTTTCACAGCCAGACTCTGCTTCAGCTGCACCAACAACATGGCCGAGTATGAAGCTTGTATCTTTGGTCTCAAGGCTGCCATTGACTTGGGAATCAAATCTTTGATTGTATTTGGGGACTCCGCTTTGGTCATCATTCAGATCAAAGGAGAGTGGGATACTAAAAATCCAAACCTCATCCCTTACAAAGAACATGTCTTGACATTGCTACCTCATTTCGAGCAGATTACCTTCGAGCACTTCCCGCGAGAAGAAAATCAGTTAGCAGATGCGCTAGCTACAATGTCATCCATGTTTAAATTTAACTAGGATAATGAGGCTCCCAAAATCACCATTGAACGGATGGACGAACCTGCACATTGTCACGAGATTAATACCGAAGAAGTAGTGGACCGACCCTGGTTTCATGACATCAAAAGGTATCTCGAAGCACAAGAATACCCTGAAGGAGCTTCAGTCAATGACAAAAAGTTTCTGAGGAGGTTCTCAGCTAAGTTCTTCCTGAGCAATGGTATCCTATACAAGCGCAGTCATGATTGCATTCTGCTCCGTTGTGTGGACAAAGTTGAAGCTGAGCAAATCATGGCTGAACTGCACAATGGTACCTTCGGCACTCACTCGAGCGGACATACGATGGCTAAGAAGATTCTAAGGGCAGGCTATTACTGGTCTACCATGGAAGCTGACTGTCATCAACATTCCCGAACATGCCACAAGTGCCAAATCTATGTGGATAAGGTACATATACCTCCAGTTCCTCTCAATGTCTTAACAGCTCCTTGGCCATTCGCTATGTGGGGAATCGACATGATTGGAGAGATCAAGCCTACAACATCCAATAGACACCGCTTCATCCTGGTGGCTATTGATTACTTTACCAAGTGGGTCAAAGCAGCTTCCTTCACCTCTGTTACAAAGAATGTGGTTGCCTGCTTCATCAAGAAGAACCTCATTTGCCGGTACGGCATCCCCGACAGGATCATCATTGACAATGGTACAAACCTGAACAACAATATGATCATCACTCTGTGCGAGCAGTTCCAGATTCAACATCATAATTCATCTCCCTATCGGCCAAAGATGAACGGTGTTGTCAAAGCAGCTAACAAAAATATCAAGAAGATCATACAAAAGATGACAGTCACCTACAAGGATTGGCATGAGATGTTACTGTTTGCTCTGCACGGGTATCGTACCACGACACGTACATCAACTGAGGCATCACCCTATTCTTTGGTATAGGGCATGGAAGCTGTTTTACCTATCGAGGTTCAGATTCCCTCCTTGAGAATCATGAAAGATGCTGGTTTGAGTGAAGACGATTGGGTTCAGACCCGACTTGATCAACTTAACTTGATTGACGAGAAGCGACTTACTGCTGTTTGCCATGGTCAGGCGTATCAGAAACGAATGATCAAGGCATTCAACAAGAAAGTCAGGCGCCAGACATATAAAGTCGGGGATCTTGTGATCAAGCGGATCGTCTTGCCGCAAAGTGATCCCAGGGGCAAATGGACTCCTACTTACGAAGGACCATTTGTGATCAAAAACATATTTTCTAGTGGGGCAATGATCCTAACCACCATGGACGGTGATGACCTGTCGCACCCTGCGAAAGCAGACATAGTCAAAAGATACTACGCATAAATGACCCGACAAGTTGAAAACCAGAAAGGGCGACTTGGGCAAAAAATGGGCATCCCAGTGAATCGAAAACCCGAAAGGGCTGTTCAGGCAAAAGTTAGGGATAAAAAAAAAATTTGTACACCCGGCAAGTTGAAAACCCAAAAGGGAGACTTGGGCAAAAAAGGGTTTCCCGATGGATTGAAAACCCGAAAGGGCGGTTCAGGCAAAAGTTAGGGAATTAAAGCGTATGACTATGTCTCGTCGAATCACTTTAAGGACAATATCTTCACAAACAAGCTCCAGGCTTCTGATCAACTCAGTCATCGTCGGAAGAAGCAACGAATGGATAAGATATCCAGATTTACGAAGGCTATAGCAGAATGGGACCCCAGTGGAATTTTTACACATAGCCATCTTTCTTTGTATAAATTTTTCTCAATTTTATGACAACATTCTCTTACTAGGATGTCTGTCTCCTTTGTACAAAATACTTACACAAAGTTAATACAAAGATACTTCAAAGTGTAGAAAACTATTTGCCTTTTCTTTTTCTTTACACTTGTGTTTTATTTGAAAACGTCAAATGGTTTATTAAATGAGCATATGCATTTGAATATAATCATCGTTTACAAATAAACGAAATGTAAAAGAACAATTACTGACAGGTTGAAAGTATGGGAAAACTTCTTTAGGCTATTCCAAGAGAAGTCCCCTGCAGCACATCATCTAGGTCCCTAAGAGGGCTAAAGCCTTGAAATACATATCCCCAGCGGAATTAAATTTCAAAATCCCCGTCAGAGTTAAACTTCAAACTCCCAATCTCCGGAGGAGTTATATTTTAAACCCTTAATTCCCATCAGAATTAAATTTTCAAACTCCCAATTCCCCGTGGAGTAAACACTTTGGGTCATAAATCCCCAGCATAGATGAAACCTTCTTCCCCAACAGAGTCATGTTTCCAACTACCAATCCATAACGGAAACCATTCAGTTTTCCCCAGATTCCCCAATAAGTTGTCTTAAAATCTGAGCATCAACCAGATAACAATTAACTTTTATCCCCAACTAAGGATACTTCCCTGGTAGATTGGCATACAACCCAAACTCCTGAACTTCTTCCAAACAGGAATAAGCCTTTTCCCCCAGAGTCTTGAACTTACTTTCCAGCAGGATAGCTTACTTTCCAACAGTATAGCTATTCCCCACAGAGTTTTTATTCCCCAACAGAATGAAGATTCTCATTCTTAAACTCCCCAGCTTGAAGTCCCCGGGGATTTATTTTCCCCTAGCAGAGTGAAGATTCTCAGTCTGGATTCCCCAGTGAAGTTGCCAGAGTCTTCATCACTCCCTAGCACGAGCTTGTTAGAATTTTATAAAATCCCCTGCAGATCGAAGATTCTCTTTCTCACTTCTCCAATGAAGCCCCCAAGGTTTCAATTCCCCAGAAGATTGAAGTTCCTCATTCTTATTCTCCGTAGAAGCCATCAGAGTCTTCCTTTTTCTCCAGCAGATCAAGGTTTTCCTTTTGTTTAATCCCCAGTAGAGATTCATCAGAGTTTCCTTATTCCCCAGCCGAGTAAGGATTCCCATTGTGTAATCTCCAGCCATAGTCATCAAATATCTTTGGATTCCCCAAGTAGGATTTCTCAAGCAGACTTGAATGATCTATATCCCCAAGAAAGTCATGAAGGATTCTCACATCCCTACAGAAGTTGTCAAAGTTCTTGTTAATCCCCACAAGTTGCCAAGGATTTTCTATCCCCAACAGTGGTCCAAGGATTTCTCATCCTCAGCAATCAAAGATTTTGAACCTCCAGCAGCGGCCATGGATTTATTTTCCCCGGCAGCAGTCAAAGATTTCATTATCTCCAGCCATCAAGGATTTATTTTCCTCAACAAGACATCTAATCAGCTTACATGCGCATACATTACATTATAAACATTGATAAAGCACATTTTATTGCATCATACATGTCATGCAACATAACCTTGTGTTTCAGCTAACATTTTACCCTTTCAGGATAAGATTAAAAGCTATCTTTAACAAATATTCAAAGATCTCAGATACAGTACGGATACACTCCAAGACATGGAAGTCATTCTGCTCTTCATTCGGATCTCTTATTCAGATACAGTATGGATACACCCCAGACACGGAGGTCATTCTACTACTCATTCAGAATTCAAAGTCAAGATACAGTCCAGATACGCTCCAGACACGGATGCCATTCTGTCACTCATTCAGACTTCAACAATCAAATACATATTAGATACGCTCCAGACACGGAAGCCATTCTATTTCTCATTCAGATTCAACTATCAGCTTCAAGCTCAGATACACTCCAAGACATGGAGGTCATTCTGCTGCCTTTTCAGATCCCAGTTACAGTACGGATACACTCCAGACACGGAAGTCATTCTGCTACTCATACAGATCTCAACTACAGATACAGTCCAGATATGCTCCAGACATGGTAGCCATTATGTCACTCATTCAAATGTTATCCCCCAGCTCAGAGATGCTCCAGACACGGATGTCATTTTGTCGCTTATTCAGATTTCAGATTCAGATACAATACAGATACACTCCAAACACGACGATTATTCTGTTATTCATTCAAGAATTAAATACAGTTACAGCTCGGATACGCTCTAGACACGAACGCCATTCCCTTGCTCATACAGATCCAATCTCCAGATACAACTCAGATACGTTCCGGATACGGATACCATTCTGATGTTCATTCTCTTGATTTTCAACAAACAGTCTCGGATGGCATCTTTAAGCCCATCTCCAGCAAGATTCTACCATCTCCAAATGGCATCTTTAAGCCCATTCCCTCAACAGCATTTGATGAGTGCAAATTTACGGGCACTCTAGTGTTCAATCCTTTTTTACCTTCGAGTCACGAAAGGCAAACTCGCCAATCTAACTCTTCAGGTTCAAGAAGATTGAACAGGGGCAACTGTTGTACCCCAAAATTTTCCCTCTCATTTTATCAAGATTTCCCCTCACAAGACTCTTTGGACTCCAGACAAGACTAGGGTTTGCTCTGCTCAAGACATCTCCTTGCATTGTTGACCTGAATTAGGGTTTGAGTTTGCACAAGGATTTTTGGACTTCCAATGCCTAAAGTGACTTTCATACTTCATGTTGGACTCATAAGATTTCCCATACCAAGTTTCAAGCTTTGAATCAAAGTTTTGCCCAGTCAATTGGACAGTTGACCTAGAAATCAGTTGTATTGGGGAAAAAGTCAATTGTGGCCAATTTATAGTCAAAACTCATAATTTTTAACCCACATCAACATTATAAACTCATATGAACCATTTGATCAAGTTTGGACCATAATTCCTCAAGAAATTTGATCAGATCATCAAAAGGGCAAAATGGTCATTTTTAGGGTTTTGACTGCAGAAGGGCAATTTCTGATTTTTGACCTAGCCAATGGAAAATTGGGTTCAAGCATGGATTAAAGGACTCAATGGCATCAACTTTACCTAATTACAAGGTTCAAAAGATCTCAAAAGCATTGGATTGACAGATGAATTTTCCAGTCAACTGATCAAAAATCAACTGTACATTGAAAAGTCAAACTTTGACTTTTTGGTCAAAATCAAGTGCCAAGGGTCATTTTTCATCAAAATGTGTCAAAACATGAAACTTGTTCACCAAGAAACTTAATTTTGCAAATTAGGGTTTAAGATTGAAAATTTTCATAACTTAGAAATTTTCTAAGTTATGAAATTTTCTTATTTTTTCCCAACTTTGCCCAACTTTTTCACCATGATGCAATTGGATTAAAAGAAACCTTCCAACATGAAAGTTGTAGTCCTCCAAAAAATCTACAACTTTGATTCACAAAGTTTTCCCAAAGGATGCTTAGATCTCAAGTTATGATTTTGTGAACAAGGGTCCATGAAACTTTTAACTTAGTGAAATTTTGCCCTAGTTTAGGCAGGATTTTGACCTATCTTCATGGCAATTTTTCACATAGTTCCAATTGGAATCTCAAAATGCATTTCAAATATGGATTGTATATCATGTTACAAGATTTCCTAAATGTCTAAGAACTCTCCAAAATCATTTGTGGTTAGGGAGAATCGAAGGTTTGAATTTGGCAAAATGTCACTTTGATCCATGGCATTTTTCATGTTGCTACAAGTTGCAAATTCTATCAAGCCTTGCTTTTACTTGTTTACAGGTTCTTAAACCCTTCCATACTCAAAAATTGAATGCAAACACAATGGATTAAGGCATTATTCTGATCAATGGAAGATTACACATTGAATTAATCTAAAAATGGCAAAAAGTTAACAATGCCATTTTGATAAAGGTTGCTTTATGCATTTTTGTTTCCCTTGAGCCTTGAACCCATCTCTTTGCAGCAAACCAACTCCATAAACTTAGGGAAAAGTACAACAACTTTGTGCATCTAAGAAGGAGGCCCGTATAGGCCATAACATGGTCACTTCTCACTTTTGCTTCAAAACCAAGAAACCTTGCAAAAGGTCAACAACTCTTGTATCTGATATAACCAACTGTTGTAACCATTTCAAATAAGTTTTGCATATTGCCTAAGTTCAAAAAAACGAGCTAGCCAGTCCTCAAACACCCTTGTACACCAAAACACCAAAATCTTGCAAAACAGGGCAGCTTCTGCATTTTGATTTCCAAAATAAAAACTACTCGTGCGTTTTGCTTGCAATCAGTTCCAACACACTCCATACAACCTACCTAAACTATCCCAACCATTCCCAAGTGACCGTAACCCCATTTACCAACTTCACCATTTTTGAATTTTGACTGTGCAGGTTGACTTCTACAAGCTTATTCAGGCAAGTTCAAAGCTAGCTAGGCATTGGGAAAGCTCAAAGGAACTTCAAGCAAGCTCACAAGCATCTCAGGCCTCACTGAAAACCCCTACGTTGCCATACTCGAGCTTGACTGAAACAGGTAAAGTTCAAACTTCTATCTCTCTATTTAGGAATCATTAGGCTTAGGTTTGTGAATAAAAAATGTAGTACTCATGGCCCTTGAGTTGTACATATGCATAGATTTCATTTAAGTTAACTAAGTTGGGAGAATTTGAATGATGAACTTTCTGAAAAAACTAGGTTAGAAATTAGGGCCAGAGAAATTCTCTCTGGTCTTTGAGAGTTAGATTAAGTTTTTTATATAGTTAGAATCGTATGATCATGCTCTATAACTTTCATGTTGCAAGTTTTTGCTTTTGAGCACGTATGCAGGATTTCCAGGTTTGAACAAGAAATACGCGCTTTTGTTTGATCAGAGGTTGAAGATGAAGCAGTGTGGGTTGGGCTTGGTTTCTCCTTGCTTTTGACACCCCTGAGCTTACTATTTGCACCCCCTGGCCCATTTGCTTATTTTCAACATTTTTTTCATTTCTTTTTTAGTTTCTGACTTTATTTTATTTTTCTAAACATTAAAAATTACCAAAAATATTTTATTTAATTTTTATATTTTATTTTATTTTTTTTATTATTTTTTTTGGACATAGAAATAATTATTAAATAATATACTTTTATTTTCTTAAAATAAAAACTTGTAAGTATTATAAAAATATCATATATTTTTATTTTTATTATTTATACACTTAAATAATATTCTCTCATATATTTTTATTTTCTAAACATTTGTATATATTTTATTTTATTTTCTTGTACATAAATAAATAAATATAATATATATACTTTCTTAAAACAAAAATTAGGGTTTCCACCCTTAATAAAAATAATCTTTTATTTTCTTATTTTTTGATACATTAAATAATTTATTTTTACATACATAAAAAAAATACAAAAACATTTTGCATATTTATAATATATGGCATATTTATTTAATTGTCCATTTAAATATTTTCTATTTGTACAATGAATTCAATATGGTTGTAATAGTTGAATTAAGGCTTTTATTTTCTTGCAAATACCCCCCCTATTAAAACTTGTATCCCCCTCCCCATATCAATGTTGTAATAGTCGTAGATTTACTTTTACGCATTTATTGCTTTCAAATATGCATGATAGAAAGATTAGGGTTTGTATGCAAAAATCCAAAATCAAACAAATAGCTTGACCTAATACAAGACAAAAAAGCATGAAAATTGACAACACAATGCACACAAGCACCCCCTAGGGTTTCATCCATTTGTTGCCTTAAAATGGCCATGGTATGCATGCTAGGAATCTTGGCAAAACAAAATCAAAACAAAAAGATCATAGTCCCTCGATGACGCTATCTTGGTTGCCTATACAAAAATGTTCTAGTCCCACAAAAACTTGCTAAAGATACTTAGCACTATTGCTATCATGGTCAATACAATGACCCGCGCCTGTCCCGTTTAACATCCAAACACAAGGTTGTTTACCAAAATCTTTGATAAGATTCTTGAAGACGGCCCATGTGCCACAGGAAACCTTTGCGGATCAGTTCCAGGAATGTGTAGCTAGCTTAACAGCTGACAATGGTCTAGGATTCTCCGATGCCGATTTAACATCAAAAGGGAGAAAACATAATGACGCTTTGCATGTCTCGGTGGAATGCAGAGGGACTACTCTAGCACACGTACTGGTAGACACTGGTTCATCGCTGAACGTCTTGCCAAAGAAATCCTTGGATAGACTAGATTGTGAAGGTCTAACTTTGAAGCCCAACAACATCATTGCCAGAGCCTTTGATGGTTCCAAAAGGATGGTCCACGGGGAGGTGGACATCTCGATTAAAGTGGGAACTGAAACCTTCAACTCCACATTCTACGTGATGGACATCCGTCCTTCCTATTCTTGCTTGTTGTGAAGACCTTGGATTCACAATGCTGGAGCCGTCACTTCAACTCTGCATCAAATGCTCAAGTACCCTGTCCAAGGGAAAATTATAACTGTTCATGGAGAAGAGGAATACATGATCAGTCATATTAATTCTTTTTGTTATGTAGAATTGGATGGCGAATTCATTGAGACCCCTTTCCAACACTTCGAAGAAGTTTCTGAAGAGATAGCAGTGACAAAGGCAGTGTCCTCAACTCCTATGATTACAATACCTCCTCCTCGGATGTCTTCTTTAAAGGATGCTAGGGCAGTTGTGGAAGAAGGCGGATCCACAATCTGGGGGCAGCTTCCTGACTTTCCTTTTAAATCTGATAAATTCGGCTTGGGTTTCACTTCTTCTGCTCAAAAGGCTGTACGTCGCTCCCAGGCTGGAGGGCCACCAGTGAAGATCACCCATCATGGAGTCAATGCTTTGGGGGATAGTGAAGAGGAGAGCAACTTGGAAGACTGGATTTTCCCTACTGTTGACGGAGGACCGTGCAAATGGGAAGCAAAAGACTTTGTTCTGAATACTTTCATACTGCAGTAATTTATCTTTCAAATATTTCTGTTGGTTTATAATAATTCTCAAACATTTCGTACACTTTTAACCTTGTGCCTTACCGAGGCACATAGGTCCATTTGTAAGGGTTTGATTTTTCATCTTCATATGCCATTTTAATGAATCATGGAAGTTTTCACATATAAACTTTTGTGTTCATTGTCTTTATTTTTACATTTTATTTGTTTAAAGGTGGCTATCCCTTACACACACCCACACTTACAAATGCAGGTACCCTTCCATTCCGGATTCCATGGGTAACAATTCTTCTATGGCCTTCGGTGACTCTGAAGATCTGGTCTACCACGCCGAATACGAAGGTGAGGAAGATTGTGAAGTGCCAGGAGAATTGGCTAGACTGCTACAACATGAAGAAAGGGCTATTCTACCTCATGAGGAGATGTTAGAGACAATCAACTTGGGTACTGAGGAAGACAAAAAAGAAGTTAGAGTGGGTGCCAACCTAGAGCCAAGTGTCAAAGAGCGCCTAATTCAGCTGTTACATGAATATGTTAAGATCTTCGTCTGGTCATACGAAGACATGTCGGGACTCGATACAGATATTGTGGTTCACCGTCTACCCACAAGAGAAGATTGTCCACCAGTTAAACAGAAAGTCCGCCGCATGAGGCCCGACATGTCAGAAAAGATCAAAGCCGAAGTTATGAAGCAGTTTAATGTTGGATTTCTTGATGTTACTTCCTATCCACAATGGGTTTCTAACATTGTGCCAGTGCCAAAGAAGGACGGCAAAGTCAGAATATGTGTGGATTATAGAGACTTAAACATGGTCAGCCCTAAAGATGACTTTCCACTACCGCACATTGACATCTTAGTTGACAATACAGCTCAACACAAGGTATTTTATTTCATGGATGGATTTTCAGGTTATAACCAGATCAAAATGGTGCCTGAAGACATGGAGAAAACTACTTTTGTTACACAGTGGGGTACGTTTTGCTACAAAGTGATGCCATTTGGACTGAAGAATGTCGGGGCAACCTATCAACGCGCCATGGTAGCTTTATTTCATGATATGATACATCATGAGATAGAAGTCTACGTAGATGACATGATAACCCGATCACAAACGGAAGAAGAACACCTCGACCATCTGCAAAAGTTGTTTGTCAGGTTGAAGGAGTACAAGCTCAGACTGAACCCTAACAAGTGCACTTTCGGAGTTCGGTCTGGTAAAATCTTGGGTTTCATAGTCAGCAACAAAGGCATCGAGGTTGATCCTGCCAAAGTCAAAGCTATACAAGAAATGCCTGTCCCTCGCACTGCGAAGGAGGTCAGAGGTTTCTTGGGACGCCTAAACTACATTGCAAGGTTCATTTCTTACCTAACATCTACCTGTGAACCAATCTTCAAGCTGTTGAAGAAAGAACATGTGGTTAAATGGAATGATGACTGTCAAGTTGCTTTCGATAAAATCAAGGAGTATTTGCTAGAACCTCCTATCTTGATGCCACCCGTTGAAGAAAGACCGCTAATCATGTATCTGACTGTCTTAGAGAATTCAATGGGGTGCGTACTGGGCCAACATGACGAGTTTAGCCGAAAAGAGCATGCCATTTAATACCTTAGCAAAAAGTTTACCGACTGTGAGACCCGATACTCACTGCTCGAGAAAACTTGTTGCGCTTTGGTATGGGCTGCTCGCCGGCTGAGGCAGTATATGTTGACTCATACCACTTTGCTGATATCTAAGATGGATCCGATCAAGTACATCTTTAAGAAGCCCGCTCTATCTGGATGAATAGCTAGATGGCAGATGATCCTAACAGAATACGATATACAGTACACGACCCAAAAAGCAATAAAGGGGAGTGTGCTAGCTGACCATCTGGCTCATCAAGCTGTCGAAGATTACCAATCCATGAGGTTCGACTTCCCCGACGAAGACATTTTGACATTGGATAACATTGAAGGTTTCAGACCATATGACGGACCTGGACAAGGATCCCGATGGACCCTGTACTTTGATGGGGCCTCCAATGCACTTGGCAACGGTATCGGCGCGATACTCATCTCTCCAGAAGGTTTCCATACACCTTTCACAGCCAGGCTTTGCTTTAACTGCACCAACAACATGGCCGAGTATGAAGCTTGTATCTTTGGTCTCAAGGCTGCCATAGACTTGGGAATCAAATCTTTGATTGTGTTTAGGGACTCAACTTTGGTATTCAGTCAGATCAAAGGAGAGTGGAATACTAAGCATCCAAACCTCATCCCTTACAAAGAACATGTCTTGACATTGTTACCTCATTTCGAGCAGATTACCTTCGAGCACTTCCCGCGAGAATAAAATCAGCTAGCAGATGCTCTAGCTACAATGTCATCCATGTTTAAACTTAACTGGGATAATGAGGCTCCCCAAATCACCATTGAACGGATGGACGAACCTGCACATTGTCACGAGATTAATACCGAAGAAGTAGTGGACCGATCGTGGTTTTATGAAGTCAAAAGGTATCTCGAGGCTCAAGAATATCCTGAAGGAGCTTCAGTAAACGGCAAAAAGTTCTTAAGGAGATTCTCAGCTAAGTTCTTTTTGAGAAATGGTATCCTATACAAGCGCAATCATGATTGCATTATGCTCCGTTGTGTGGACAAAATTGAAGCTGAACGAATCATGGCTGAACTACACAATGGTACCTTTGGCACTCACTCTAGCGGACATACGATGGCTAAGAAGATTCTATGGGCAGGCTATTACTGATCTACCATGGAAGCTGACTGCTATCAACACTCCCGCACTTGTCACAAATGTCAAATCTATGCGGACAAGGTACATATACCTCCAGTTCCTCTCAATGTCTTAACAGCTCCTTGGCCATTCGCTATGTGGGGAATCGACATGATTGGAGAGATCAAGCCTACAGCATCCAATGGACACCGCTTTATTCTGGTGGCCATTGACTACTTCACCAAGTGGGTCGAAGCGGCTTCCTTCGTATCCGTCACTAAGAATGTTGTTGCCCGCTTCATTAAACAGAACCTCATTTACCGGTACGACATCCCCGAAAGGATCATCACTGACAACGGTACAAATATTAACAATACTATGATCACCGCCTTGTTCGAGCAGTTCCAGATTCAACATCACAATTCATCTCCCTATCAGCCAAAGATGAACGGTGTTGTCGAAGCTGCGAACAAAAATATTAAGAAGATCATACAAAAGATGACAGTCACCTACAAGGACTGGCATGAGATGTTACTGTTTTCTCTTCACGGGTACCGTACCACGGCGCGTACATCAACTGGGGAAACACCCTATTCTTTGGTATATGGCATGGAAGTTGTTTTACCTATCGAGGTTCATATTCCCTCCTTGAGAATCATGAAAGATGCTGGTTTGAGTGAAGACGATTGGATTCAGACCCGGCTTGATCAACTTAACTTGATTGATGAAAAGCGACTTACTGTTGTTTGCCACGGTCAGACGTATCAAAAACGGATGATCAAGGCATTCTACAAGAAAGTCAGGCGCTAGACATATCAAGTCGGGGATCTTGTAATCAAGCGGATCATCTTGCCACAAAGTGATCCCAGAGGCAAATGGACTCCTACCTACGAAGGACCATTTGTAATCAAAAACATATTTTCTGGTGGGGCAATGATCTTAACCACCATGGACGGCGACGACCTGCCGCACCCTGCGAACGCAGACATAGTCAAAAGATACTACGCATAAATGACCCGGCAAGTTGAAAACCCGAAAGGGCGACTTGGGCAAAAAGGGCATTCCGGTGAATCGAAAACCCGAAAGGGCGGTTCAGGAAAAAATTAGGGATAAATAAAAAAAAATCTGTACACCCGGCAAGTTGAAAACCCGAAAGGGCGACTTGGGAAAAAAAGGGTTTCTCGGTGGATCAAAAACCCGAAAGAGCGGTCCAGGCAAAAGTTAGGGAATTAAAGCGTATGACTATGTCTCATCGGATCACTTTAAGTACAATCTCTTCACAGACAAGCTCCGGGCTTTTGATCAATCCAATCATCTTCGGACGAAGCAGCGAATGTACAAGATATTCAGAGTTACGAAGGCTATAGCAGAATGGGAACCCCATGAAATTTTCACACTTAGCCATCTTTCTTTGTATAAATTATTCTCATTTTTATGACAATGTTCTCTTACTAGGATGTATGTCTCCTTTGTACAAAATACTTACACAAAGTTAATACAAAGATACTTCAAAGTGCAGAAACTTATTTATCTTTTCCTTTTTACACTCGTGTTTTATTTGAAAACGTCCAATGATTTATTAATGAGCATATGCATTTGAATATAATCGACTGTTTACAAATAAACGAAATGGGAAAGAACAACTACTAACAGGTTGAAAGGATAGGAAAACATCTTTAGGCTATTCCGAGAGAAATCCCTTGCAGTACATCATCTAGGTCCCCAGCGGAGCTAAAACCTTGAAATACATATCCCCAACATAGTCATATTTTCAAACCTTTAATCCCCATCAGAGTTAAGTCTTCAAACTCCCAATCCACAGCAGATAAAAAAACTTCGAACTACAGACCCTCAGTAGATATGAAACCTCTTTCACCAGTCGAGTCAAGACTATCAATCCCCAGCGGAAACCATTCAGCTTTCCCCAATTTTCCCAGCAAGTTGTCTTAAAGTTTGAAAATCAACCAGATAACAGTTAACTTTTATCCCCAACCTAGGATAATTCCACAGTAGATTGGCATACAACCCAAACTCCTGATCTCCCCAACAGGGTAGCTACTCCCCAGCAATATAGCTACTCCCCTAGAGTTTTCACTTACTCTCCACCAGGAAGCCTTCCTCCCCACAGAGTTTTTTACTCCCCAACAGAATGAAGATTCTCATTCTTAACTCCCCAACACGAAGTCCCCAAGGATTCAAATTCCCCTAATATATTGAAGATTCTCATTCTTGATTCCCCAATGAAGTTGCCAAAGTCTTCATTACTCCCCATCATGAATTTGTCAGAATTTTTAATCCCCTGCAGATCGAAGATTCTCATTCACCACTCCTCAACAGATTGAAGATTCTCGTTCTTAATTCCCCGCAGAAGCCATCTGAGTCTTCCTTATTCTCCAGCAGATCAAGGTTTTCCTTTATTTGATCCCCGATAGAGATCGCCAGAGTTTTCCCTATTCCCCAGCCGAGCAAGGATTCCCATTATTTAACCCCCAGTAGAAGTCTTCAAAGTTCTCTGGATTCCCCAAGCAGGTTTCTCTAGCAACACTTGCCATTATTTTCACAACAGAATGATTATCATATTCCAACTCCAAAGACTTGAAGGATTCCTATATCCCCAGGAAAGTCGTGAAGGATTCTCACATCCCCACAGAAGTTGTCAAGGATTTATTTTCCCCGGCAGCAGTCGAAGATTTTATAATCCCCAATAGTCACCAATGATTTCTCATCCTCAGCAATCAAAGATTTTGAATCTCCAGCATCGGTCAAGGATTTATTTTCCCCGGCAGCGGTAAAAAATTTCATTATCTCCAGCTATCAAGGATTTATTTTCCTCAGCAATACAACAAATCAGCTTACATGCACATACATTACACTCATTTATCATAAACATTGATAAAACACATTTTATTGTATCATACATTTCATGCAACATAATTTTGTGTTTCAGTTAACATTTTACCCTTTTCAGGATAAGATTAACAAGCTACCAATATACAATCAAGATACAGTACAGATACACTCCGGACGCAAAAGTTATTTTGTTGCTTATTCAGATTCAAAGCTCAGATACAACTCAGAGATGCTCCAGACACGGATGCTATTCTATTGCTTATTCAAATACAAAGTTCAGATACAACTTAGAGATGCTCCAGACACGGATGCTATTCTATTGCTTATTCAAATACATAATTCGGATACAGCTTAGAGATGCTCCAGACACGGATGCTATTCTATTGCTTATTCAGATTCAAAGCTCGGATACAACTTAGAGATGCTCCAGACACGGATTCTATTCTATTGCTTATTCAAATACATAATTCGGATACAACTTAGAGATGCTCCAGACACGGATGCTATTCTATTTCTTATTCAGATTCAAAGCTCAGATACAGCTTAGAGATGCTCCAGACACGGATGCTATTCTATTGCTTATTCAGATTCAAAGCTCGGATACAGCTCAGAGATGCTCCGGACACGGATGCTATTCTATTTCTTATTCAGATTCAAAGCTCTGATACAGCTCAGAGATGCTCCGGACACAGATGCTATTCTATTGCTTATTCAAATACAAAGTTCAGATACAGTTTAGAGACGCCCCAAACGCGCATGCTAATCTATTTCTCATTCTGATTCCAACTACCAGATACAGTTCAGCCTGACACGAATGCTATTCTGTTTCTCATTACAAGTCTCCAGATATAGTTCAGATATGTTCTAGACGCGGACACCACTTTGATACTTATTCTTCTGACTTATAACATACAATTCAACAAACATCCTTGGATGGCATCTTTAAGCCCATCTCCAACAAGATTCTATCACATCTCCAAATGGCACCTTTAAGCCTATTCCCTCAGCTACATTTTGACGAGTGCAAATTTACGGGCACTCTAGTGTCCAATCATCTTTTACCTTCGAGTCACGAACGGCCAAATTCGCCAATCTAACTCTTCAGGTTCAAGAAAATTGAACAGGGGAAGCTGTTGTACTCCAAAATTTGCCCTCTCATTTTATCAAGATTCTCCTCACAAGACTTCTTGGACTCAAGACCAGATTAGGGTTTGCTCAGCTCAAGACATCTCCTTGCATTGTTGACCTGAAACTAGGGTTTGAGTTTGCACATGATTTTTGGACTTTCAATGCCCCATGTGACTTTCATACTTCATGTTGGACCTCTTAGATTGCCCATACCAAGTTTCAAGCCTTGAATCAAATTTTTGCCCAGTCAATTGGACAGTTGACCTAAAAATCAATTGTATTGGGGAAAAGTCAACTATGGCCAATTTACAGTCAAACCTCATAATTTTTTATCCACATCAACATTATAGACTCATATGAACCATTTGATCAAGTTTGGACCACAACTCCTCAAGAAATTTGATCAGATCATCAAAAGGGAAAAATGGTCATTTTTAGGGTTTTGACTGTAGAAGGGCAATTTCTGATTTTTAACCTAGCCAATGGCAAATTGGGTTCAAGCATGGTTTCAAGGACTCAATGGCATTATCTTGACCTAATCACAAGGTTCAAAAGATCTCAAATGCATTGGATTGACAGATGAATTTTCCAGTCTACTCATCAAAAATCAATTGTACACTGAAAAGTCAAACTTTGACTTTTTGGTCAAAATCAAGTGCTAAGAGTCATTTTTCATCAAGATGTGTCAAAACATGAAACTTGTTCACCAAGAAACCTAATTTTGAAAATTAGGGTTTAGGTTTGAAATTTTTCATAACTTAGAAATTTTCTAAGTTATGAAAATTTCTTATTTTTCCCCAACTTTTCCCAACTTTTTCACCATGATGCAATTGGATTCAAACAAAACTTCCAACATGAAAGTTGTAGTCCTCTACAAAATCTACAACTTTTATTCATAAAGTTTTCCCAAAAGATGCTTGAATATCAAGTTATGATTTTGTGAATAAGGGTCCATGAAACTTTTAACTTGGTGAAATTTTGCCCTAGTTTAGGCAGATTTTTGACCTAACTTCATGGCAACTTTTCACCTAGTTCCAAGTGAAATATCAAAATGAATTTCAAATATGGATTGTAGAGCATGTTACAAGCTTTCCAAAATGTCCAAGAACTCTCCAAGATCATTCGTGGTTAGGGAGAATTGAAGGAATGAAAATGGCTATTTCTCACTTTTGTCCATGGCATTTTTCACATTGGCACAAGTTGCAAATCAGTTTGGATCATGCTTGTACTTGTTTCACAGGTCTTAATCCTTTCCACACTCCTTAATTAAATGCAAATACATTGGAAAAAGGCTTGATTCTGAGCTTTAGAGAATTATACAAGGGTTTAATCCAAAAATGGCAAAAAGGTTACAATGCTACTTTGATAAATTAGCTTTTAGCAATTTTGTTTATCTTGAGCATTGGACCCAATCTCTTGCAGCAAACCAACTCCACAAACATTAGGAAAAGTTCACCAACCCTATGTGTGATCGGTGGATCTGGAACTGACTGTTTAACGCTGGTTCGCGAAATGTCGCGGAAGCAAGAGTCGCCACCGTCTTTTATTTTCTCCAAATGGAAAGGACAAAAGCACAGAAAAATTCCTTATAGAGATTGCTCTCGGTTCGGGAGGTAGATTATAGAAAGGGAAGGTGTTAGCACCCTTTCTATCCATGGTTATCCATGGGCTCTTAGATACTTGCTCAATGTGTTTTCAAAAATGTTTGCTTGCTTTTCAATTGGGTTTTAAAAAGTTTCTTTGAAAAATTTCAGTTCGACTCATACGTCAGAGTGTTTGAAAAATTTGCTTTGAAAGCTTTTGAAAAAGTGTCACTGTGAAAATTCTTTTTGAGTTTGTTTTGAGATTAGAGCAAGTATCCTTGAGAACCTACCTACCCTAAGGAATTCGTCTGTGTAGATGTCCTTAAAGGTAGTGCCATCCCACCATTGAGAGGTAGGTAGCACCACCGTTGGAGGTGTTCGGGTCAATTCGAGTTTTAGGGACGTGGTGATCACCAGAGCAATGGGAAGACACCTTAGAAGCTACCCTCATGCCAGGTTCCCGGATCATGAGGACTTACTAAGACGTCCTCTACTCGACGACCACCTTTCGAAAGGCAACAGTGAGGCGTACCCTAGGGGTGGTGTGTGCGAATTGTGTGTCATGTTTCAGTTATTTGTCTTGTCATGTTTATTTGTGATCTACGCTTGATTTTAATTAGGGCCATTCATTCTTGCATGCATATTTAACAGTTATAAAGTTTGCGAAAAATAAATCTAAGGCTATTACAAATGGCGCGGGTCCACATCGCCAAAATTAAACCGGACCCGATTTAGCGGAAAAATAAATAAAGCAATAAAAAAGTGCGAGAAATAAAATTGTTACAAGGCTTAGGGACAATTACATAATTATAATAAGCAATAAAGTAAATGCGCGAAATAAAATAATTAAAACAATGGGCGTTGGACCCTTTTGCAAAAATATTAAATTAATAAGGAAATAAAATAAAAAAATGAAAAAATTAAATGTTTTTGGTATTTTTGTGTTTTTTAAGATTTAAAAGAAAAAAGAATTTATTGAAATTAAAAATAAAATGCTAAACCCTAGTTCTAATGTTTTTTTTTTAATTTATTGCGAAAATATTAAGTTTTAACCTAATTTAAATCTAAGTTAATTTACATGCAAAATTCAATTTATAAAAATAAATAAAATAATAATATTATTAAAAAAAAAGAAATTAAAAGGAATACAATTAACAATTAAACCTAAGTTCTACATATTTTGGATTTTTATTTATTAAAAGGATTAAAATTATAACCTAATTAAACTAAATATTTACATGTAATTTATTTATGGAGATAATAAAATAAAAATTATATTTTTTGCCTTTTTCTGATTTTTATGATATTTTTCATATTTTTGTAAAAAAAATAATTAATTAATTAAAACAAACAAATAAAAAAAAATAAATAACATAACAATTGAGAAAATAAAATATAAAAAGAAAATCAAACCAGGGGGGGTAGCCCCAAAATTGGAGGTAAGGCCTAGCATTCTGGCCCATTAAGCATTGGACTCGTTGACCTTTCCAGGATCATGTATGATGCGTTGACTGGTGTTTATTGTGTTCCTTGATCCTATGCCTTTGATCTGAATGGGATGGACGCGTGGACGATGGGATGATGATGGAATATGGTGGTCCATAATAGGCGCGCTGCATAAGAATTTACATTGAAAAATAATATTGCAATTTGCCAGACCTGGGACTTGAACCCAGGTCTTGGAGGTTGTATGCGTTGGTACCTGCCACTGAAGCGCTTGATCTCAAGTTAATATATAATGGTTATTAAATATAATAAAAGAAAACAAAGTGTTAGTGGATGGCTTGGCGCGAATTTTCAAACGCGCCTATCACGTTTTGACACGGAGTCGTCTTCCCCATTTTTCTGAAACAAGATCCTATTGCAACGGTTTTAGAAGCGTGGTTTTAGACTGGTTTCAAGAAAATAGCGATTAGGCTATCCTTGAATATAAATCCATCGCGAATAGTGCTTCTTCTTCGTCTAGGCTTGCTGAATATGACTATCATGGTTTGGAAGGCTAATTTTACAGTATTGAAAAAGCCCTAAAATCACAACCTGAAAACCCTAAAATGTGAACATGGTGAAATCGCGTATGGTCAACAAAAATGCAATTAAACACAATGGTTAGCTTAGAAACTTTGTAAGGAACAAGAATTCATCAATAAAAATGCAAAAGGACGTATGAATTGTGATATGCGATTTCAAAAGTTATGTGACACAGTTTGAGTTCTCCCTACCAATTCCTGGAGTTTTGAAGGATGTTTGGAGTTGGGATAGGATCAGGAGTCCACGAGCAATCTTTTGGAATGAGTATTAGGGCTTAAAACCACCTGTAACCTTGAAATCAGTTTTGTGTTTTTATGGAAAATTTTCAATGTTGTGTATGGCTTCTGAGCGCAGCTGAGAGTGTAATGGCCATTAGGGTTGATTCCTGATCATATAGTGAAGGCATTAGGTCAATAAAATTGAACAAAATCTCATGAATTCAATGATTTGCATATTTGATTTTGTAAGATCTTTTCATATCTTTTTTCATGTGAAATTTTGTGTCAATTAGCTCCAATCAACCAAATCTTGCCATATTTAATTGTACACGAAATCTTGAGCCTAGAATGTGTACAAAAAGATTTTTTTAGGTCAAGTTTATATTTTCTACATATTTAAATGATTTAAATGAATTAATATTAATATAAATTCAAATAAATAATTAAAAATTGAGAAAATACTTCCCCTTGGGCTTAATGGTCGTGCATAGGCTTGGAATGATGGATCATGGAAGAAAAATGGGCCCATTTGCATTTTTGGATCATTTGAAGTAAAGTTGACTTTCAAAAATTTCCAAAAATTTCCCAACTTCCACAAGGCATAACTTGCTCAATGTTTAAGCTTTTCACATGTTCTTGGACATTTTGGAAAGGTCTTTGAGTCCTCTAACCAATGCCTTTGGTCCCATGTCATTTTGATTTACCAATCTCAAGTTATGGCCTTTGACTTAAAGTCCCTTTTTGTTGACTTTTGAAAATGACCTATAATGTTGAAATTGATAACTTTTTGTGAGAGCATTTCTTGGACTTGAAGTATGAAGATGAGTTGTAGGAAATGTCTTTCTCTTCAAAATGAGCTTTGGATGGAATTTTTCTGATAATCCATGTGAAAGTTATGCCCTGGTCAATTTCAGTTGACTTTTTCAGCTGTCCAAATATAGTAACTTTTGCATCTTTGATGATTTCTGAGCCAAATTTTGAGAATCATGATCAAGCATTGATCAAATGATGTTTGTGGCTTCAAAATGATATGTTGACCAAAAATTTGAACTTTTGACTGTCAAATGACCATTTTGCCCCTACAGTTGACTGTAGTGCAATCTAGGGTTTTGACTGTGCAATTTTGAGCTGAATGCCTTGAAACTTGATATGAGGATGTTTGACCACATTTGTAGGCATATGAGACTTGATTGGGCCTTTGAAACTTCATTTTCTTGATCAGAACACAAACCCTAGTTTTGACTGTATAGGAGACAGTTGAACTGCATAACCCTTGGGGAATTTTGTGACTTGACTTGGCAATTTCTTGAAGAATATGGGAGGGAAATTTTGGGGTACAACAGTTGCCCCTGTTCAATCTTCTTAGACCTGAGGATGCAGATTGGCTGACGTGCCTTTCGTAATCCGAGGGTAGAAGATGATTGAACACTAGAGTGCCCAGAAATTTGCGCTCACATAGTGGCAGTGATGGCGGAATGGGCTTAGAGATGCCATTTAGAGGTTGCTGGATAGGGGGATGGGCTTATAGATGCCATCTGGATGTTGATCGCGTAAGAGATTCCTTCGCGAGAACCTGCATACCTGCAAAACAGAAAACGAGTACCTTAGCATGAATGGTAAGAGAACCTTGGGTGACTTTAACTTCAACAACGCTCGTTGAGAAAAATCTTGGGTGTCTTTAACTTCAACAACGCTTGTTGAGAAAAATCTTGGGTGTCTTCTACTGGAATAAGAATCAGGGAGATCTTAGGGTCGATCTGACTGAACCAGAGAGGCCTTTGACTGGGTAGGAATCAGGAAAATCTTAGGGTCGATTTAACTGAACCGGACAAGGTCTTGGAATGTCTTCAACTGGATAAGCATCAGGGAGATCTTAGGGTCGATCTGACTGAACCAGAGAAGGCCTTTGACTGGATAAGCATCAGGGAAATCTTAGGGTCGATTTAACTGAACCGGTCTAGGTCTTGAAGCATCTTCAACTGGATAAGCATCAGGGAGATCTTAGGGTCGATCTGACTGAACCAGAGAAGGCCTTTGACTGGATAAGCATCAGGAAAATCTTAGGGTCGATTTAACTGAACCGGTCTAGGTCTTGAAACATCTTCAACTGGATAAGCATCAGGGAGATCTTAGGGTCGATCTGACTGAACCAGAGAAGGCCTTTGACTGGATAAGCATCAGGGAAATCTTAGGGTCGATTTAACTGAACCGGTCTAGGTCTTGAAACATCTTCAACTGGATAAGCATCAGGGAGATCTTAGGGTCGATCTGACTGAACCAGAGAAGGCCTTTGACTGGATAAGCATCAGGGAAATCTTAGGGTCGATTTAACTGAACCGGTCTAGTTCTTGAAACATCTTCAACTGGATAAGCATCAGGGAGATCTTAGGGTCGATCTGACTGAACCAGAGAAGGCCTTTGACTGGATAAGCATCAGGAAAATCTTAGGGTCGATTTAACTGAACCGGTCTAGGTCTTGAAATGTGATTGAGACTTTAAACTGCATCTTTCCTGAAAGGTAAAAGTCAGTCATATGCAATGCATGATATGGATCAAGCAATGATGTTCTCAACATAAAGGAGACTTGTATGATGCAGTGCGTTATGCATGCTATGATGATGTATGTGAAGTTTTATGTATGTTTTCGTCTAGGAAAGTGAATCCTTGACGGGTGCCGGGAAGTTGTATCCTAGGCTGACGTTGAAGAATAGATTTTGCTTCCGCTGGGGATGATAACTGCAAGAATACCGGTAGGAGAAGATAACTCCGTTAAGGAATAAACTTGGCAAATGAAGAGTCTGCAGGGAGAAAAGATACTCTAGCGACTATACTGGGAAGCAATACTCTGTGGGAAGAGGGATGCCTTGTTGAATGTTGATAGTAATTTGCTGAGGATACCGTTGTTGTATGAAGTGTTGACGGACTTCGCTGGGGTAAGAAGACTTTGTCGACGACGCTCTTTCCATGGCCTTCGGCTGAGGATAACCCAGTTATATCCTGTTGAGGAAATAACTCTTTGAATAAAGCCGGGCGACGCGTTCGTGCTCTGCGAGGGGATAAGCTTCCAGAATTTACTGGGGATAAGCTTACTGCTTGGGGATATGAATCTCAACTTTCCTGGGGAGACTGTATTAGACTCTTCTGGGGAGTTTTGATTGCTGGGGAAAGGATCCCTTTGAACGTTAGTATGCCGCCGGGGAACAATCTTTAGACCAAGACTGCCGGGGATGCTTGTTAAGAATATATGTATTGCTGCTGGGGAATGTCTGAGATCGGCTCGAGGATACTCAATTTCCTTGAGATTTGTAATTTTTGCTTGGAGGGAAATGTATTGTTTTACTGAACCGCTCTCTGGGGAATTAAGATACACTTGGCCGTGTTCTTTAGCTGAACCTACCTTGGTACCTTGGAGGATAGAACAATTAGACTGCTCAGACAACTCTTTATTGCCCCTGTTTCTAATGTCACCTGCAATTAATTCCTTTGTTTCGTATGCAAATATTCATGAGTTAGCAAATTATTGTCAATGCATACATCACAAATTGAACCTTGGACGTTCTTCGCAAAACAAAGCAGAAAAAAGAAAAACACTTGGCACGTTTAACTGAAGATATTTTTTTATTGATTTTTGAATGGCCTGAAAATAGGCGTTTTGTGTACAAGAGGCTGACGTCCTAGTAAGAGGTACGTCGCCGAACAAAAGGGTTTATACAAGTTTTGTACAAAAGAAAATAAAACAGCTGTGTGAAAGATGAATGATCCACTGGGTTTCAACCCTGCTATTGCCTTTATAACTCTGAGCGTCTCATCACTTGATGACCTTGGTTGAAGGTGAAGCTGACTGATCGATGCCGTTTGAGCTTGATGCAGATACCGGATTCTGGATGCAAAGTGATCCAATGAGACATAGTATTACGCTTTTATCCCTTATTTTTGCCTGGACCGCCCTTTCGGGTTTTCAGTCCACCGGGATACCCATTTTTGCCCAAGCCGCCTTTTCAGGTTTTCGACTTGCCGGGTGTACAGATTTTTTATTTCATCCCTCATTTTGCCCGAACCCTTTTGGTTCGACGGGAAGCCCTAATTTTTGCCTAGGCATGTCAGCCTAGCGGGTCTTTTTCATGCGTAGTATTTTTTAACTATGTCTGCATTGGCGGGGTGAGGAAGGTCGTCACCATCCATGTTGGTTAATATCATTGCTCCTCCTGAGAACACATGTTTAACCACAAATGGCCCTTCATACGTAGGGGTCCATTTGCCCCTTGGATCACTCTGAGGAAGGATGATTCGCTTGATCACCAGATCCCCAACTTGATATTCCTGCGGCCTGACCTTTTTGTTAAATGCCCTGATCATTCGTTTTTGATACGTCTGACCATGACAGATAGCAGCAAGTCTTTTTTCGTCAATGAGATTGAGTTGATCAAGTCGTGTCTGGATCCAATCATCTTCGTCTAGATTTGCGTCCTTCATTATCCGGAGAGAGGGAATTTGTACTTCAATCGGCAAGACTGCCTCCATGCCATAAACCAGAGAGAATGGAGTTGCCCCGGTTGACGTCCTAGCTGAGGTACGGTACCCATGCAGAGCGAACGGTAACATCTCGTGCCAATCTTTGTAAGTTACTGTCATTTTTTGCACGATCTTCTTGATGTTCTTATTTGCTGCTTCTACAGCCCCATTCATCTTCGGTCTGTAAGGAGAAGAATTGTGGTGCTGTATCTTGAACTGTTCGCAAAGCTCAGCAATCATCTTATTGTTCAGATTGGTACCGTTGTCTGTAATAATTCGCTCAGGGACGCCGTACCGACAGATCAGATTGTGCCGAATAAACCGTGCCACAACAGTCTTGGTTACTGTAGCATAGGATGCTTCCTCAACCCACTTTGTAAAATAATCGATCGCTACTAGGATGAAGCGATGTCCATTGGATGTCGTAGGTTTTATCTCACCGATCATGTCTATGCCCCACATTGCAAACGGCCAAGGCGCAGTCAGAACATTCAGGGGAACCGGAGGAACATGCACCTTGTCTGCATAGATCTGGCACTTGTGGCATGTCCTGGAATGTTGGTAGCAATCAGCTTCCATGGCGGACCAGTAATATCCTGCCCGTAGGATTTTCTTAGCCATAGTGTGTCCACTGGAATGCGTACCAAAGGTCCCTTCATGTAGCTCTTCCATGATTCTTTCTGCTTCAGTCTTATCCACACAACGCAGTAAGGTTGAATCATGGTTTCGCTTGTACAAGATGCCATTGCTTAGGAAGAACTTGGCTGCAAACCTCCTCAGGAATTTCTTATCGTTGACAGATGCACCTTCAGGGTATTCCTGAGCTTCCAGATATCTCTTCACTTCGTGGTACCAAGGCTTCTCAGTCACCAATTCAGTTTCGAGATCACAACAGTATGCCGGTTCGTCCAGTTTCCAGATGATGATCCGGGGAGCTTCATTATCCCATTTAACCTTGAACATTGAAGACATTGTAGCCAACGCGTCCGCTAACTGATTCTCTTCTCTTGGAAAGTGCTCAAAGGTTATCTCTGTGAAGTGGGGAATCAGGGTCAACACACATTCTCTGTAAGGAATCAAGTTTGGATGTTTCGTATCCCACTCTCCTTTGATCTGATTGATCACAAGAGCGGAATCTCCGAAAACACTTAGAAATTTGATCCTTAGGTCAATCGCAGCTTGAAGACCCATGATACACGCCTCATACTCCGCCATGTTGTTGGTACAGTTGAAACACAGCCGGGCAGTGAGTGGAGTATGAGTACCTTGAGGGGATATGATTATGGCGCCGATACCATTTCCCAAAGCATTGGAAGCTCCGTCAAAGTGCATAGACCATCGGGATCCTGGTTCAGGTCCTTCATCCGGTCCAGGTACTTCACAGTCAGTTACTATCATGATGCTTTCGTCCGGAAACTCGAAGTTCATCGATTGGTAGTCATCTACAGCTTGATGAGCTAAGTGGTCTGCCAGTACACTTCCCTTGATGGCTTTCTGGGTTGTATATTGAATGTCGTATTCCGTCAAGATCATTTGCCATCTTGCAATTCTCCCAGACAGAGCAGGCTTTTCGAATATGTACTTTATAGGATCCATCTTTGAGATCAACAAGGTAGTGTGAGTCAGCATATACTGTCTCAGCCGGCGAGCAGCCCATACCAAAGCGCAGCAAGTTTTCTCGAGCAGTGAGTATCGGGTCTCACAGTCGGTAAACTTTTTGCTAAGGTAATAAATGGCATGCTCTTTTCGGCCAGACTCGTCATGCTGCCGCAGCACACACCCCATTGAATTGTCTAACACTGTCAGGTATAGTATCAGAGGTCTCCCTTCAACCGGTGGCATAAGGATGGGTGGTTCTTGGAGATACTCTTTGATTTTGTCGAAGGCGGCCTGACATTCATCGTTCCAACGTACTACCTGATCTTTCTTCAGCAGCTTGAAGATTGGCTCACAGGTAGCAGTCAGATGTGAGATGAATCGAGCGATGTAATTTAGGCGTCCTAAAAAGCCTCTGACTTCCTTCTCTGTCTTAGGAACTGGCATCTCTTGAATAGCTTTTACCTTAGCAGGGTCCACTTGAATTCCCTTATCACTGACCACGAAGCCTAGCAGTTTTCCCGATCTTACCCCGAAGGTGCACTTGTTCGGGTTCAGTCTCAGCTTGTACAGTTTCAACCGGTCAAATAACTTCTGCAGATGATCTAGGTGCTCTTCCTCAGTCTGGGATCTAGCGATCATGTCGTCCACATACACTTCTATCTCGTGATGGATCATGTCATGAAATAAGGCAACCATGGCACGTTGGTAGGTTGCCCCAGCGTTCTTTAATCCAAATGGCATGACCTTGTAACAGAAGGTGCCCCACTGAGTAACAAATGTAGTCTTTTCCATGTCTTCAGGTGCCATCTTGATCTGATTGTAGCCTGAAAAGCCATCCATGAAAGAGAATACCTTGTGCTGAGCTGTATTATCAACAAGGACATCAATGTGAGGTAAGGGGAAGTCATCCTTGGGGCTGGCCCTGTTCAGATCCCTATAATCAACACACATTCTGACCTTACCGTCCTTTTTAGGTACCGGAACCACGTTAGCAACCCACTGAGGGTAAGAAGTCACTGCAAGGAAACCGGCATCAAACTGTTTCATGACTTCGGCCTTAATCTTTTCGGACATCTCTGGACGCATCCGACGAACCTTTTGTTTAACTGGAGGGCAGTCTTCCCTAGTCGGAAAATGATGGACAACAATATCGGTATCCAACCCGGGCATGTCTTCGTAGGACCAGGCAAAGATCTCCATATAGTCATGTAACATCTTGGTTAACCGTTGCTTCACGCTGAGCTCTAGGTTGGCACCAATCTTTAC
Source organism: Vicia faba (assembly GCA_948472305.1). Taxonomy (NCBI): domain Eukaryota; kingdom Viridiplantae; phylum Streptophyta; class Magnoliopsida; order Fabales; family Fabaceae; genus Vicia; species Vicia faba. The sequence continues at coordinate 968,123,981 of OX451740.1, forward strand.
CTCTTTCCTGTCCGCCTCGGTACCCAGGTTTATGGTTTCCACTGGCTCTTCATGGGGTTGAATTGCCCGCTCTTCCTGAAGCAACAGTCTTGCAAGCTCGCCAGGCACTTCGCAATCATCTTCACCTTCGTCTTCGGCTAAGTTGATCGGATTTTCGAAGTCACAACTGGCATTAGCAGAGTTGTTATCAGTGAGATCCAGAGTGGATTGGAACCTGTATGAGTGAGTGTGTGTGTAAATACAACTGTTTTGAAAGTTATGTAAAGGAAAAGAAAGACAGAAAGGGAACACAATATTTGCAATGCGAAAAACACGTCCAAGATTTTCATTCATGATGTATAAAATGACAGTTTGTATGCCCTCACAAATAGAACCACGGTGCCAAGGGTAAGACACCGGGCCATAGAGTTTATCATTGTTTATTACAAAATAACAAAACATAGGAATTCATTACTGCGTCACAAAGGTAACAGGGGTATGATCCTTTGCACTCCAATTGTTCAATCCTTCTTCGGCCGTCGGATAGATCCAGCTGTTGAATTCGGCTTCGTCCACTTCATGGTCTTCCCCAACAGCATTCACTTCTGAGCTTTTAATAAACACCGGAGGTCTTCCGATCTTTGCTTTCCTCATAGCTCTCTGACCTTCCGAGGTAAAACCCAGCCCAAGTTTATCAGTCTTCTGAGTGAAGTCTGGAAGTCTGCCCCAGTCGGAACATTCACCCTTTTGCACCACAGCCCTGGCATCCTTCAGAGAAGCCATCTTCAAAGGACCACTTGCTTCTGTTGTTTCTGCTGCGATTGGAAACACCTCCTCGAAATGCTGAAAGGGGGTCTCAATGAACTCCCCATCCATCTCAATGTACCTGAAGGAGTTCAGGTGGCTCACCATATATTCTTCCTCCCCTTGCACGGTGACAATCTTCCCTCTGACGGGGTACTTCAGCTTTTGATGCAAGGTAGAGGTCACTGCCCCAGCCTTATGTATCCAGGGTCGACCCAACAGACAAGAGTAAGATGGACGGATATCCATCACATAAAAAGTGGAGTCGAACACCTGAGAGCCCACACGAATCGGAATGTCAACCTCTCCATGGACCATCCTCTTTGAACCATCAAAGGCTCTGACGATGATGTTGCTGGGTTTCAAATCCAGGCCTTCACAATCTAGACGATCCAGAGCCTTCTTGGGTAGCACATTCAAAGATGACCCGGTATCAACCAACACATGTGCCAAGGTGGTGCCCCTGCATTCGATTGAGACATGCAGAGCATCATTATGGTCCCTCCCCTTTGCGGTCAAGTCAGCGTCTGAGAAACCCAAGCCATTATCTGCCGTTAGACTTGCCACGCAATCAGTGAACTGGACTGCAGAGGTTTCATGTGGCACGTGGGCTGTCTTGAGGAATGAGATGAGGGCCTTTGCATGGGCCTCAGAGCACAGCAGTAAAGAGAGCATGGAGATCTTGGAGGGCGTATGCCCCAGCTGTTCCACAACATTAAAATCGCTCTTTTTTATAATCTTCAAAATCTCCTCCATCTCTTGTGGGGAGGCTTCAGCAGCTATGGGTATGGGTGCCTCCATCTGGGCAGGCTCAGTTTCAATTCCCTTGCCCCGAGCATTGGATGACTCGGCAGCAGGAGAAACAATCGGATCAGCAGCAGGAACAACAACTTGATCAGCAACGGGAGTAGGTGTACTTGCAGGAATTATCAGGAGCGGTCTTCGGGCAGCAGGCGGTGCAATGTCAGGCGAGAAGAGCCTGCCACTGCGGGTAACTTTGGCTGGGCCAGTGATGTCACAGATGCTGGCGCCAGCGTTGAGCTCTTGTTTGATCCCGTTTATATATACATCTGCCCCATAGTGCCAAGGGACAGCTTTGTTAGATACATAGGGCAGGGGCCCAGGAACAGTGATAATAACAGGTGCAACGGTCAGAATTTGAGTGGGCTTCTTCTGGAGAGCCGGATGGGGTTGTTGAAGATAGTCACCACAGAAACTTCTTCCACTGGGACCAACCGAACGGCAGACTTCTTGAATAGAATCTCCTTGCTATCCATTAAGCTTTGGATGCCTAATTTTAGCAAGGGACAACCAGATGGAGACACGGCACAGAACAGGCAACCCTCACTACAACCCGGAAATAAACCGGCCTGCAGTAGGTTCTTCTTGACGATCTTTAGAGGAGTGGCTAGATCATCCACAGAAACAGCATAAACGTCTTCATCAACAGCATTTACCCCGTGATGAGGCATAGGGGCGGTAACTACATTCGGCTTTGCAGGCGCTTCGAATTGTATCTCCTTTGCGTCGATAAGGTCTTGCACCTTATTCTTCAACGCCCAACAGTCATCAGTAGAGTGCCCTGGACTTTCTGAATGATAAGTACAACGAGCATTCGGGTTGTACTTGGGGGATGCAGTATTTGGAAACTTCGGTGCCTCCCTGACAGTCACTAAATTAGTTGAGAGCAACTGTGGCAGGATCTGCGACAAGGTCATGTTTAAACGGGAGAATTCTCTCCGGGGTCTTTCCACCTTCTGAGTATTGTTTGGCCGGGGAGCGGCAGCAGGCTTAGCAATCATTACCGCACTGACAGATTGGCGGTGTTCATTTCTCTCTGATCTCCTGGAACCATATACGGCGCTAGACTCCTTCTTGAAGGGTTTCTTGTCCGAACTAGATGATGCAGCCTTTGCAATCTTCCCAGACTTCAACCCAGCTTCAATTCTCTCTCCAGTCAAGATTAAATCAGTGAAACCAGCAGAAGAATTCCCAATGAGATGGTTGAAAAACGGCCCAGATAGGGTCCCCAAGAACATGTCTACCAGCTCCCGATCAGTCAATGGTGGCTGCACCCTGCCAGCCAGGTCTCTCCACTTCTGAGCGTACTCCTTAAAACCTTCGCTTGCGCCTAACGCCATACCCTGGAGTTGGGTACGTGTGGGGGCAAGGTCGGCATTATACTGATACTGCTTGTAGAAAGCAGTAGCCAGCTCCTCCCAGTTACGAACTTTGGTCCCATCCAGCTGATAGAACCATTCGAGATGAGTCCCTGAAAGACTCTCCTGGAAGAAGTGGATCCATAGATTCTTGTCCGCAGAGTACGGCTGAATTTTCCGAACATAGGACCTTAAGTGCAGCTTGGGACAAGACGCCCCGTCATACTTCGAGAAGGATGGTGCTTTGAATTTATGCGGGATAATCACACCAGTCGACAAACCCAGATCTCCGAAATCCAGCCCAGGTGCCTGTTGCACCTCCATAGCCTTCAACCTGTCCTCCAGTTGTTTGTACCTGTCATCTGAAGGAGGGTACTGCTCTTCATCAAAATCTGTCTCGTTGTCGGAGACGACCGGACTAGGAACCTTTACTTCTGCCTGAGAAGGACTCTTGCCAACAGAAGAACCAGCCTCTTCATGTTGTAGAGTATTGCCGAACCTTCGGCCCGAGTTGAACAGCACAGTTCTTCTCTTCTTCTTCTTCTCCTTCTTCAGGAGCATAGCCTTGAGTTCTTCTTGGCCTTTAGCCAGACCCTTGATTAGTTCTTGGAACTGCGCATTCTGCGCCTGGAGAGCCTTGATTGATGTCTCTGTTGATTCAGATCCGGGATTCATGATGGCTGAAATAAACAGCGAAGAACTGTAAGCAACCTGAAAAGGGGAAAAACCTGCTATGCACATGATGTATGAAATGCGTATGCAATGCATTCAAGGGTTCGAAAGTTCAAATTCGTTGTAGACAAGAAAAGAACACACGTTATCATTAAGGAAATCATTGTTTAATACATCAAGGCCTCATGGGCAAAAGTACAAAAATCAAGTCAATCCCAAAATACACTACGCATCCTCTTTGGAGCTATGTAGGTGTTGAGATTCCTCTCCTCATGCAACAGGCGAGTGAGCTCCAAGACTTTCTTTTCACTGGCATGCAGACTAGTTTCAAGAGAATTCCTTTCCTCCTTAAGCTGGATCCAGCTCTTCTGCATCTCTTCCCAGGATGTGGGCATATCAGGGTGCTGAATAATGTGGGACACTTCCCCTTCTAAGACAGGCTCTTTGATTAATGGAAGCATGTGAGGATAAGGCATCACTAACTTCTGGGAGCGAGCGCGTACCCATTTGAGATAGGGCTCCAAAGGGATGGAGTTCCTATGCCCCAGTGTCTTGTTGTCTATCCTACTAGGCATCCTCCAGGCTCTGATAAATCTCTGACGAAGTCCTTGAGTATCATTGTCGAAGTCAAAAACTATGTCAGGAATTAACATGTCATGGGGACCATCCCTCCGAGCATAACCAAACTGTCTCCAAGCCAGGCATGGGCTATAAGTAATACCCCCTCTGATTCCAAGTAAAGGAACATTAGGGTACTCCCCGCAACGATCAATGATAGTGACATCTCCTCTGGATCTAGGACACCAATGTATATCTGCATGTGTAAGAGTCATCAACCGTTGTGACCATCTCAAACCCCGTTCATTCTTCAAGACTGATTGCGGAAGGTGCGAAATAAACCACCTTCCCAGGAGAGGAGTGCAACACATAAGGACACCTCTTTTTCTCATGGTTCGAGTGTAACATGAGTGAAGGATGTCCCCCAGCAACGTAGGTATAGGATTCCTGGACATAAAGATTTGAACGGCACTGATATCAATGAGCTGATCTGGGTTAGGGAACAACACCAAACCATAAACAAGGAGGGCCACAACCTCTTCAAAAGCTTGCAAGTCAAGGGAGTTCCAACATTCAAGGGCCTTTTCAAACAGAAACCTGGCTAGGAACCCTTTGATACCACTTCTGACTTCCCAATGTCCCTTGAGGTCAGATGACTGTAGGTGCAAGGCTTTAGCAATCTCTTCAAGCTTAGGTTCCTTTTCTGTACCGTTGAAGGGTAGCTGATCAAGGATAGGGATCTTCAGGAGCCGGGAGAACTCCTCCAATGTAGGTACCAACTGATAGTCCAAGAAGGTAAAGCAGTGATGCAGAGGGTCAAAGAATTGGAACAAGACCTTTATCATATCTTCCTCAATGTTGGTGTTGACCAAGCTGATGAGGCTTCCATGCCTTTCACTGAATGAAGAGTTCTCGGGAATCCTGGATATAAGCTCCTTAAGCTGAGGAGGGATCCTTACAAGATTGACCTGAATTGTCTTTCTACGAACAGTTTCCATGTCCTACAAAACAAGAACAAAGATGAAAATTCGAACCCCTGAAATGGTTAGTCAATGCATATGATGCTGGATGATGTCATGATGCTATGATTAAACACACCACAGATATTTACAAAGACAAACATGTAAGGCACACAAGGCACACAAGACAAGCCCTTAAGGTTTAAGGCCAGCATGGGGTCTGGGTAGTACCCTCTTGAAGTTTGTGGGTTCAACCTGTCCTAATCAAAGTAACCGGGTTCTAAGGTTCCCAATATCACGGGATTGCTTTCATTGTTCATCGTTTCGATTTAGCCACTGAACTGGCGACCGAAATATTCCAGGAAAGCAACCCTCAATTGAGCGTAGTATCGAGTATCAACCAACCTCAGACTGCACCAAAGTCAGTTATCTCACTACCCTAAAGAGGCCAAGATAGTTCAATTAAGGTTCCTAAGGTCTGTTGATGCTTCACGACACCACGCGGAGGCCCCGTACTCTCCTTGACTGAACTCAAGGGTTACCGGTACACACCAAAGTGCCACATCAACGTAGCAGACTGTTTCAACCATGTCGGTATACCCCGCACAGTTCCCTCACAGCCTTGTTGCTACTTTCTAAGAAAGGTATCCCCCAGATCCGGGTTTAGGATCTATAGAACTCCCAAGCAACCCACAACTTAAAGCACACAAGGAAAACAATTGAAAACATAGTTATAAGCTAGCCCTAAGGTACACCTCACTTTATAAGTGGTCCCCAGCAGAGTCGCCAGTTCTGTGATCGGTGGATCTGGAACTGACTGTTTAACGCTGGTTCGCGAAATGTCGCGGAAGCAAGAGTCGCCACCGTCTTTTATTTTCTCCAAATGGAAAGGACAAAAGCACAGAAAAATTCCTTATAGAGATTGCTCTCGGTTCGGGAGGTAGATTATAGAAAGGGAAGGTGTTAGCACCCTTTCTATCCATGGTTATCCATGGGCTCTTAGATACTTGCTCAATGTGTTTTCAAAAATGTTTGCTTGCTTTTCAATTGGGTTTTAAAAAGTTTCTTTGAAAAATTTCAGTTCGACTCATACGTCAGAGTGTTTGAAAAATTTGCTTTGAAAGCTTTTGAAAAAGTGTCAGTGTGAAAATTCTTTTTGAGTTTGTTTTGAGATTAGAGCAAGTATCCTTGAGAACCTACCTACCCTAAGGAATTCGTCTGTGTAGATGTCCTTAAAGGTAGTGTCATCCCATCATTGAGAGGTAGGTAGCACCACCGTTGGAGGTGTTCGGGTCAATTCGAGTTTTAGGGACGTGGTGATCACCAGAGCAATGGGAAGACACCTTAGAAGCTACCCTCATGCCAGGTTCCCGGATCATGAGGACTTACTAAGACGTCCTCTACTCGACGACCACCTTTCGAAAGGCAACAGTGAGGCGTACCCTAGGGGTGGTGTGTGCGAATTGTGTGTCATGTTTCAGTTATTTGTCTTGTCATGTTTATTTGTGATCTACGCTTGATTTTAATTAGGGCCATTCATTCTTGCATGCATATTTAACAGTTATAAAGTTTGCGAAAAATAAATCTAAGGCTATTACAAATGGCGCGGGTTCACATCGCCAAAATTAAACCGGACCCGATTTAGCGGAAAAATAAATAAAGCAATAAAAAAGTGCGAGAAATAAAATTGTTACAAGGCTTAGGGACAATTACATAATTATAATAAGCAATAAAGTAAATGCGCGAAATAAAATAATTAAAACAATGGGCGTTGGACCCTTTTGCAAAAATATTAAATTAATAAGGAAATAAAATATAAAAATGAAAAAATTAAATGTTTTTGGTATTTTTGTGTTTTTTAAGATTTAAAAGAAAAAAGAATTTATTGAAATTAAAAATAAAATGCTAAACCCTAGTTCTAATGTTTTTTTTTTTAATTTATTGCGAAAATATTAAGTTTTAACCTAATTTAAATCTAAGTTAATTTACATGCAAAATTCAATTTATAAAAATAAATAAAATAATAATATTATTAAAAAAAAAAATAAATTAAAAGGAATACAATTAACAATTAAACCTAAGTTCTACATATTTTGGATTTTTATTTATTAAAAGGATTAAAATTATAACCTAATTAAACTAAATATTTACATGTAATTTATTTATGGAGATAATAAAATAAAAATTATATTTTTTGCCTTTTTCTGATTTTTATGATATTTTTCATATTTTTGTAAAAAAAATAATTAATTAATTAAAACAAACAAATAAAAAAAAATAAATAACATAACAATTGAGAAAATAAAATATAAAAAGAAAATCAAACCAGGGGGGTAGCCCCAAAATTGGAGGTAAGGCCTAGCATTCTGGCCCATTAAGCATTGGACTCGTTGACCTTTCCAGGATCATGTATGATGCGTTGACTGGTGTTTATTGTGTTCCTTGATCCTATGCCTTTGATCTGAATGGGATGGACGCGTGGACGATGGGATGATGATGGAATATGGTGGTCCATAATAGGCGCGCTGCATAAGAATTTACATTGAAAAATAATATTGCAATTTGCCAGACCTGGGACTTGAACCCAGGTCTTGGAGGTTGTATGCGTTGGTACCTGCCACTGAAGCGCTTGATCTCAAGTTAATATATAATGGTTATTAAATATAATAAAAGAAAACAAAGTGTTAGTGGATGGCTTGGCGCGAATTTTCAAACGCGCCTATCACGTTTTGACACGGAGTCGTCTTCCCCATTTTTCTGAAACAAGATCCTATTGCAACGGTTTTAGAAGCGTGGTTTTAGACTGGTTTCAAGAAAATAGCGATTAGGCTATCCTTGAATATAAATCCATCGCGAATAGTGCTTCTTCTTCGTCTAGGCTTGCTGAATATGACTATCATGGTTTGGAAGGCTAATTTTACAGTATTGAAAAAGCCCTAAAATCACAGCCTGAAAACCCTAAAATGTGAACATGGTGAAATCGCGTATGGTCAATAAAAATGCAATTAAACACAATGGTTAGCTTAGAAACTTTGTAAGGATTAAGAATTCATCAATAAAAATGCAAAAGGACGTATGAATTGTGATATGCGATTTCAAAAGTTATGTGACACAGTTTGAGTTCTCCCTACCAATTCCTGGAGTTTTGAAGGATGTTTGGAGTTGGGATAGGATCAGGAGTCCACGAGCAATCTTTTGGAATGAGTATTAGGGCTTAAAACCACCTGTAACCTTGAAATCAGTTTTGTGTTTTTATGGAAAATTTT